>OY740804.1:23141957-23741957 GCA_963514005.1 Raja brachyura
GATGCATTTTTCCTCTAATAGGTCAATTTATCTTAAATGTAGAAGAGCTCACACTACCATGCATGCCTTACAACAAGAACAAAACCAAAAATGTACAGCAGTGTAAAAATTGATACCTTTATTATTGTTTAAGAAGGAACTGCAGATGCTGGAAAATTAAAGGTTGACAAAAAAGCTGGAGAAATTCTCCAGCATTTTTGTCGACCTTTATTATTGTGGCAAGTCTAGATCTATAAAAGACGACTTTCTAATTACTTGCTCATGTACCAAAAAATGATGTCTTATATAATACATTGTCAGGGTCATAAGAATAGTATATGTTACAGTCATCAAACATTGGGAAGGAAATTAAGGCTTTAATGTGTGCTTCTCGTGGCATGTCATTGTTCCCTATAATACCATTTATCATGTATTTTAAACACCACTGATCCGTGTACATTGTGTATATTTAACACCATTTATCCTGTATTTTAAACACCAAACCGGCTTAAACACAAGCCGATTCGGAACACTCCACACTTGGCCGCCTCCTACCGGAGACCGGGGCTTCACGATGTTATAGACCGCGGGCCGGCGATCGGAGCTCTTCTCCAGCGAGGAATCCCAAGCTCCGCGAGGGAAAGTGCACGCTGCCCCCGCAACTAGAAACTCCACAGACTGTGGCTTTAGGATGTTATAGTCCGTGGGCCAGCGATCGGAGCTCTTCATCTGGAGACCCCCGGCTCCGCGATCTGAGCTATAGGAAGAGATCGGGCAGGCTACACGACAGAAAGTAATAATCTTTTTCTTACCTTTCGTCTTTAGTGGGGAACCTGAAGAAAGACAGGTTGGGTCCAGCACTTTATAGCAGAACAGCTTGTAGATGTGGACGCCATATCAGAAGCCGATTAAAAAAAAACCTCATATATTTGATTCCCGAAATGGCGTGAAAAAGATTACCCATGACGCCCATGACCAACTACGCCTTTTTCGCCTATTGGTCTATCTTCATCCTCTAGTACCTATGGATAAGAGAGTGAAGAGAGATGAGTCGAGTGTTTTATTGTCATATGTCCCGAAACGGAACAATCAAACTTGCAGCAGCACCACAGATATGTAAAATAGTACTCTGTTGTTTATATCGATGTTTGGTTTAGAGATACAGCGTGGAGGCAGGCCTTTCAGCCCACCGAGCCCATGCCGACCAGCAATCACTCCGTATACTAGTTCTATGTTATCCCAGTTCTGCATCCTACACACTAGGGAGAATTTAGAGAAACCAATTAACCTACAAGCTGGCATGTCCATGGAATATAGGAGAAGTCTGGAGCACCTGGAGAAAACCCACGGACTCACGGGGAGAATGTACAACCTCCGTACATACAGCACCCATGGTCAGGATCAAACCCGGTCACTATAAGGCAGCAACTCTACCGCTGCACTATTCCAATAACATCTGGTGCACTTCGTCAAAATGCAATCCTCCAGATTCAGGGACAGTTTCGTCCGAGCTGGGGGGAGTGGGGAAGAATAAAGGGGGAACTGGCACGGAGGGGGAGGGAAATCTGGAACTTTGTAAGCATCCATTATAGGCAACTATTTGCAAGCCTTGGCAAAGCAAATAATTTATCCTGTATCTGTACACTGTGATGGCTCGATTGTAATCATATATTGTCCTTCTGCTGACTGACCGACACGCAACAAAAGTTTTTCACTGTACCTTGGTACACATTACAATAAACTAAACTTCAAACTTTAAACTTCAAACTTCAACAGTCAAGAGTATTTAATTGCCATTTGTACCAACAATGGGACAATGAAATTCTTGCTTGCAGCATCATTGCTGGCCTGTGAACACAGTTCACATAGATAATAAGGGAAGTCCATCGGGGACCCTGCGTGGGGGGGACTGCTGTGAAGAACAATGGACAATGGAGGTCCTGGCATGGAGGACCATCATATGGGGAGTGGGGAAGAATAAAGGGGGAACTGGCACGGGAGGGGGAGGGAAATCTGTAACTTTGTAAGCATCCATTATGGGCGACTATTTGCAAATGTTGGCAAAGCAAAGAATTTTACTGTGACTTGTCATATGTGACAATAAAATATTCTATTCTTTATATATATAGCAAACTAAAATCAATAAATTAGTATTTTGCTTCAGTATTAGGATACCCTTATACTGAAGCAAAAAAGGCCAAGGTCCTTAGTGCAACTAAAAACAGTCCATAATTCATTGTTGAAGTTAGTGTTGTGTAGTGTTCAAGAGTCTGATGGTTGTTTAGACTTTAAAGATACAGCACGTAAGCAGGCCCTTCGGCTCCCCGAGTCTGTGCTAACCATCGATCACCCCATTCATTCACTATTCTGCGCACTGGGAACAATTTACAATTTTACCAAAACTAATCAACCCACAAACTTGTATGCCTTTAGATTGCACAAGGAATTGGGAGCACCCAGAGAAAACCCACACAGTCACGGGGAGAACTTACACACTCCGTACAGACAACACCCATAGTCAGGATCTAACCTGGTCTCTGGCGCTGTAAGGCAGCAGCTCTACTACTGCCCCAGTGTGCCGCCCATCTTCAGAAAGTCTCCAGAATTCAATTGCTGGGAAGAAGCTATTCTTGAACTTGGTAGTTTTGAACCTAGTGAGTTCAAGAAATGTCCTGTTGAAATGACAACATGGCTAAAACTGAAACATCGATAAATAGTTTTATTAATTCTTTTTTTTTAAAGTATGAGAAGAAGTGTATTATATCAATAATTCATAATAATTAAATAAACAGCCCTTTTACTGTTAAGGATCATGTTATGTGACTGACTACTCTCTGGGTTGCAACAGTGTATAAACATTTCCTGAGGCATCTTATGAAGAGCCCTGGAATACACTGGATGGACCTAGTTGGAACTCATAGTATCTCGTGCACACTGTAATGGACTTTGTGAGTTGCTGTAACTCACTCAGCACATGTTTTACAAGCACTCTAATACCGTAGATCTGTCCTGAGCCCAGCACATTGATGCAATCGTAAACAAAGCCCATCGACGCTCTACTTCCTGAGAAGATTGAGGATGATCAGCCATGATCACATTGAATGGCTCGAAGGGCCGAATGTCCTACTCCTGCACCTATTGTCTATTGTCTATTGAGATTCATTATGTTGATTAATACACTCTTTAACTTCGACAGGTATACAGTATAGAGTGTACTGACTGATTGTATCATGGCCGGGATCGGCAACTCAAACGCCCAGGAAGAAAGGAGATTGTAGAGAGTGGCGGACACTTCATTGATACTTCACCAAGAGGGTGGTGGATATGTGGAACGAGCTGCCAGAGGAGATAATTGACCATCATTTAAAACACAATTTAAAAAGCATTTGCACAGGCATATAGATAGGAAAGGTTTAGAGGGTTATGGGGCAAACGTGGGCTGGTGTGACTAGTGTAGATGAGACCTCTTGTTCAGCACAAGCAAGTTATGCCAAAGGGCTGTTTCCAAGCTGTAGATCTCTAAGATTCCATGACTATGACACTGCCCGTTCCAGATTGTTAAGGGCTTGGACACGCTAGAGGCAGGAAACATGTTCCCGATGTTGGGGAGACCAGAACCAGGGGCCACAGTTTAAGAATGAGGAGTAAGCTATTTAGAACGGAGACGAGGAAACACTTTTTCTCACAGAGAGTGGTGAGTCTGTGGAATTCTCTGCCTCAGAGGACGGTGGAGGCAGGTTCTCTAGATGCTTTCAAGAGAGAGCTAGATAGGGCTCTTAAAAATGACGGGAGTCAGGGAATATGGAGAGAAGGCAGGAACGGGGTATTGATTGGGGATGATCAGCCATGATCACATTGAATGGCGGTGCTGGCTCGAAGGGCCGAATGGCCTACTCCTGCACCTATTGTCTATTGTCTATTGTCTATTATCATGGATACTGTCCTCCCCACCATCGAAGGGATCTACTGGAGGCGCTACCTCAAAAATGTATCCGCTATCATCAAAGCCCCACATCACCATAGCCATTCTCTCATTTCACTCCTGCCATCAGGAAGAAGATCCAGGAGTCTGAAAAACATGACCACCAGGTTCAAGAATAGTTTTTCTCCCAACAACCATCAGGCTCTTGAGAACTGCACAACACAAACCTCAACTGTGAATTATGGACTGCCTTTGGTTGCACTTAGTGTTTGTTTTCTTTGCAGCAGTATTTACTTTAGAGTAGAGATAGACCGTGGAAACAGGCCGTTTGACCAACCAGGGCTTTGCCAACCAGCGATCACCCCTAGCACCATTCTACACACTCAGGACAATTTACAATTTTTACCAAAGCCAATTAACCAACAAACCTGCACGTCTTTGGACTGTGGGAGGAAACCGGAACACTTGGGGAAAACCCACGTGGTCACAGCGAGAAGGTACAAACTCAGTACAGACAGCACCCGGAGTCAGGATCGAGCTCGGGTTTCTGGCACTGTATGGCAGCAACTCGAACGCTGTGCCACTGTGCCACCCAAATAATATGGGTTATTTGATTTTCCAATTCAACAATTTCCAAATGTGATTATTGATTTAAATAAATTATTATAACAAAAAACAACACAAACCAGTTATGGAATCTAATGTTGACAATCTGGAGAGAAGTGGGGTGGGAATGAAATCGATATTTTGGGATTTTCTTTGTGTTTGTGACTGCACATAGCCGCATCCCAATCCATCCCGTAGTCAGGATCAAACACAGGTCTCTGACGATGTAAGGCAGCAACTCTACTGCTGCGCCACTGTGCCACCCCTAGTATTGTGGTGATCAATTTATTGAATTTTTGGTAATTATATATTATCTATGGGTATTGCATTTACAGGCCTGTTATGCTGCTGCAAGTAAGAATTTCATTGTTCCTTTGTCGATACACTTGACAATTCATGACAACATTTAAAATGCTGCAGTGTATCCAACACCAAACTCCGCAGAGCAACATTACCATTATAATTTGTGACTTTCTGTAATTATTTCATATGCATGCAAAATTTAAGGAAAAGATAAACTGTGCTACTCAATTAAAACTCACATTTCTGGGCACAAGCCACAGGCACAATTATGCACAGGATGTTACACAGGAGACCTGAAGCGCCTTACAACAAAGGCCAGCTTAATGTGTGTTTTCTTAAGCTATTCTCATAGAAAATGCCCAAAGGGATATATTTTGGCACCATTTTCACCTCATTCTTCAGTTTGTAGACAGACTGACTCAAATATAATGAACACAGAATTTTGCTCATTTTTAATATAGAAACGTAGAAACATGGAAAAATATGTGTGTAGGAGTAGGCCATTCGGCCCTACGAGCCAGTACAGCTATTCAATATGATCATGGCTGATCATCCAAAATCAGTACCCCGTTCCCGCTTTTTCCCCATATCCCGTGATTCCGTTAGCCGTAAGAACTAAATCTAACTCTCTCTTGAAAACATTCAGTGAATTGGCCTCCACTGCCTTCTGTGGCAGAGAATTCCACAGATTCACAACTCGCTGGGTAAAAAAGTTTTTCCTCATCTCAGTCCTAAATGGCCTACCCCTTATTCTTAAACTGTCACCCATGGTTCTGGAGTCCTCCGAACATCGGGAATTTTTTTCAGGCACCAAGCTTGTCCAATCCCTTAAGAATTGTTATATCTTTCTACAATATATCCTTTCATCCTTCTAAACTCCAGTGAATACAAGCCCTGTCAACCCATTCTTTCATCATATGTCAGCCCCGCCATCCTGGGAATTAACCTGCTGAGCCTACGCTGCACTACCTCAATAGCAAGAATATCCTTCCTCAAATTAGAACTATCATACAGTTTCAAATTTAAATGTGTGTTTGCTTTGATTTTGCCATAAGGTCATAATGTTGTAAGTGATAGTTGCAGAATCAGGCCATTCAACCCACCAAGTCTACTCCGTCATTCAATCATGGCTGATCGATCTCTCCCTCCTAACCCAGTTCTCCTGCCTTCTCCCCATAGCCATGTCAAAATTGATTTATTGATTGATTGATACTTTATTATCATGTGACATGTCATAGTGATATTCTTTGTTTTCCATACAAAGCACGGTATGCAAAGTAAAACACAAGCTGTGCAAAGAGTAACAATGATCTATACTACATTTTCCTTCAACTTTGTCCCCTTTAGTCTCTTGTTTTCACACCTTACATTTCCAAATCTCACTGTCTCCCTCTCCCCTAGCTCTCAGTCTGAAGAAGCGTCCCGACCCGAAGCGTTACCCATTCTATCCAGAGATGCTGCCAGCCCTGCTGAGTTACTCCAGCATTTTGTGTCTATCTTCGTAATCAAAAAGTTGCCACAATAGGGCACTGACAAAGTTACAAAGTGTTAATTACAGTCCCCGATGGTCCGCCTTTGTTCTCGCCCCCCCCCCCCCCCCCCCCCACGCCAGGTCCCTCTCTGACCTCGCCAGCCCGTCCGCGACCGACCTCCTGCTTACTACGAGGGTTTGTCTGAAGTCATTCTAATGTGACATGGAAACTATTTATTTGGTGCAAAATGGCAGAAGATGGAACAAACAGCATGTTAAAATTATCTTGAGATTCCAAAAATAATTTTGTTTGACCTCGTGTATATTTATTATTCTCAATGCAGCAAAGTGAGTTCTAAACCTTTGGGTCTTTCAGTGGACTATTGTCTGATGGATATATCTTGAGGATAGCAATTTACTAATTACTGCTGCCTGTCCCACTGAGTTGCTCCAGCATTTTGTGTCTATCTTTGGTTTAAACCAGCATCTGTAGTTCCTTCATATGCAAAAAATGAATTTGACAGTACTTAGCTACATGTGACAATGAAGTACCATTGAATCACTGATTAAATGTCGAGTCATTTGATTGCATTTCATTCATTCATTCAATCAATCATCACCAGCAATTGTTGTAGACAAAAAGGTGCTGGTGTGCATGAAACGGACTGCTGCCTAGATCAGGGGGCATTAGCTGCAAGGAAAGGATGGACAAAGTTGTTTTCTCTGGAATGTCGGAGACTGAGGGGAAACCCTATAGATGTAAAGAAGATTATGAGAGGCATGCATAGGTTAGACAGTCAGATCCTTTTTCCCAGGGCGGAAATGTCAAAGACTGGAGGTTATAGCTTTAAGATTAGAGGGGCAAAGTTTAAAGATGTACAGGGCAGGTTTTTTACACAGAGGGTGGTGGGTGCCTGTAACGCACTGTCATAGATAGAATGATAGCATAGTGGCATTTAAGAGGCTTTAAGATAGACACACGAATATCTGGAGGAGGTAATTGAGGCAGGTACTATCGCAAAGTTTAAGAAACATTTGGACAGGAACATGGTTGGATAGTTCTAGAGGGATGTGGGAAAATACAGGAAGGGGGGACTAGTGTAGGTGGGACATGCAGGTCAGTGCAAGCAAATTGGACCGAATGGCCTGTTTCCACACTGTTTGACTCTACCCTATGGCTCTAATTGCAGGGAAGGGAGGGAATTGGATTACGTGCAGGCAGATGTGATTAGTTTAGCTTGATATTCTGTTTGGCAAGGACATTGTGGGCCAAAGGGCCTGTTCCTGTGCTGTACTGTTCTATGTTCTAACAGCCATTGCCTGTTGTACATCGATATAGTTTTTAACTAGAGGTGCCTGGGCATCTTCACAAAGAAAGTACTGTTCGAATATATCTTTCGTCTGTACATTTGCTAAAATGGATTATTAAGATCATTTTTACATCAGAATCAGAATCAGATTTTATTCGCCAACTATATTTTGCAACATACGAGGAATTTCACTGGCCAGGTCAGTCATACAATTAAAAGCAAAAGACTCAAAAACACATTTTAACATGAACATCCACCACAGTGACTCCTACATATTCCTCACTGTGATGGAAGGCGAAATAAAGTTCGAGACCTTCCTTTTGTTCTTCCGCGGTCAGGGGCCTCAAGCCCTCTGTTGATGGGACGGTCTTAACTCCCGTAGTCGGCGGCGTTTGGGCCCTCCGCGTCGAGGCGTTCAGCTCCTGCATCGAGGGGTTATCAGCTCCAACGCGCCGGGCGATCGATCCTCGCATCGGGGCTGATTGAACCTACTGTAGTGTTGGAGCTCCCAACTAGCCTCTCCCGAGACTGCGAGCCCTTGATGGTAAGTCCGCAGGCCGCGGTGGGAGTGATCCCAGGCAAAGGATCCGCTCCGATGTTAAGTCTGCGCCCCTCCATGGGACTCACGACATTATTAAGATCATTTTTACTTTGCTTTAGACTAGAGATACAGCGTGGAAACAGGCCCTTGGACCCACTGAGTCTGCAACAACCAGTGATTGCCCCGTACGCTAACAATATCCTACACACCAGGGACAATTTACAATTTACAGAAACCAATTAACCTACAAACGAGTATCTGCACAAAAACTGTTCCATCCAAAAAAAGAAAAAATGGCAGCACACTGGTGCAATGGTAGAGATACTTCCAGAGAGCAGGTTCGATCCTAACAATGGGTGCTGTCTGTAGGAAGTTTGTACGATCTCCCTGTGACCGCATGGGTTTTGTCTGGGTGCTCCGGTTTCCTCCCACACTCCAAAGATGTGTAGGTTAATTGGCTTTGGTAAAAATTATAAATTGTCCCTAGTGTATAGGATAGTGGTAGTATATGGGACCATCACTGGGCAAAGTGGACTTGGTGGGTGGAAAGGCCTTATTCCGTGCTGTATCTCTACAATTTTAAGTCTTTGGAGTGTGGGAGGAAACCGGGGCACCCAGATAAAACCCACACGGTCACAGGGAGAACGTACAATCTCCACACAGACAGCACCTGTAGTCAGGACCGGACCCAGGTCACTGGCGCTGTGAGGCAGCAACTCTACTGCTGCGCCACCATGCCGTCCCATTCAATATTCGATTGCTTTTTATGTTTAAAGGGTTTAAAGGGAAAGAGGTTTAAAAGAACCAAAGAGGGGGAACAGTGAGAGAGGGTCTCGCAGAACTCCCGTAGGGAAAGGAGAAGAGCGTCTTCAAAGTAGAATTCCTTCAGCCCTTTCTGTTTTATTCAACATCTGTAGTTTCTTGTGTGAGATTAGTATGGCATTGTGCACAGCATCTTTCCTTCAATGAAAATCACAATTTTCAGACAATATGCAGTATAAAAGAACTGATGCTGCTGCCCTGTGGTGGGTCCTGACCTGGAACGTCACCGATCCATTTATCTAGAGACACTGCCTGACCCGAGTTACTCCAGCATTTTGTGTCCATGATTTTTATACCGTTTAGTTCAAAGACACACCATGGAAATAGGATCTTTGGCCCACCGATTCCATGCTGACCACTGACCACCCGTACACATTAGTTCTATGTTATCCCACTTACTCATCCACTCGCTACACATTGAGGGCAATTTTACAGAGGTCAATTAAACACCAAACCTGCACGTTTTGGGGATAGTGGGAGGAAACCAGGGCACCCAGAGAAACCCGCGTGGTCACAGGGAGAACATACAAACTCCACGCAGACAGCACACAAGGTGAGGGTCGGTCCAATGTATAATTCTCACTGTGTAAGTCTCTGGCAGGTGGGACTAATGTAGATGGGGCATCTTGGTCGGCATGGGCAGGTTGGGCCAAAGGACCTATTTCTATGCTCTATGACTCTATGACTATACAAATTTGAATTTGGTGTATTTTTTGGAGTACCTGTTACTCTCAAATATAAATTATGGATCATTTGCAAATAAGTATGTATCAACAAATATGTTGCATCAAACATTGACACAGCAATATTATGTGATTCCATTAATATGCTTTCATTTTCCACCTCTTATTGTTGAAACCTCATTACTCCCAGGCCACATAGACTTGTCGAACCGTCGTTTCAATCAATGAACATTCATTAATATTTACATTAAATTATACACAGACTATTTGTACACAGCAAGGTTTACATCAATCAAAGCAGTAAAAGCCTCTGAATGTCGACACCTCTCTTAAATTTTCCTTCACCTTAAATACAAAAAATAAAGAACGTATTGGAGAACAATAAGTTCAGATAAAACAAAATTAAAATCCCAGCTGCAGAACAACTAAGGAATGCGATCAGTCTGTTGTTGATAACAAAACCACGGCAAGCTTGCCCTGCTGATAACTTACATGAACCTCAGCTTATATTATTGACCATGTTACGACTTATTGCTAGCCCTTAGAAAACAGAAGGCCTTAGATCATTTCTACTGAAGGGATAAACAGTATCAATCTTTGTAAAAGTCAATGTCTCTACACCGACAGCACAAGCTTTGGAAAATTGAAATGGCAATGCTTTTCACACTAGAAAGCAGGCTTGAACTTCCAAGTAAATTCCAAGTTATATAGAATACTGTAAGCCGTTCAGTCTGAGTTAGTGCCCATACAGTATGTCTAGATTTTTTATTTTTTTTATTTTTGAGAAATAAATTTGATTTTTCATACCGAGCCTGCTCAAAGGTTACGGCAGAAAATGCTATGTTATGCTTGGGTATTGGAAAGGATACCACATATTTCAGTTAATATATTCAAGAGCAAAAGAGCAGAAGAGTAAAAATTGAGCTCAAATCCATGTAACTGGTTTTGTAGTGCTGGAGGTTAGACTAAAAATGTCTTGCCAAGATGGAGTTACATAGAACATAGAACAGCACAGTACAAAAGCAGGCCCTTCAGCCCACAGTGTCTGTGCTGAACATGATGCCAAGACAAACTAACCTCATCTGCCTGCACATGGTCCATATCCTTCCATTCCCTGTGCAACAAAGAACTGCAGATGCTGGATTACACCAAAGTTAGACACAAAATGCTGGAATAACTCAACAGGTCAGACAGCACCTCTGGAGCAAAGGAATTGGTAATATTTCGGGTCAAGACCCTTGATTGAACACTTAATTTTATTAATTCCTTGCACTTCCCTCCATTCCCCGCTCTTCCATGTGCCTGTTTAAAAGCCTCTTAAATGCCATGATCATATCTGCCTCCCCCATCACCACCCCTGGCAGTACGATTCAGGACCCCATCATCACTGTGTGTAAAAAACCTGCCCCGTACACCTCCGATAAAACTTTGCCCCCTTCACCTTTAAGCTATGCTGTTTAGTCTTTGACATTTCTCCACTGGGAAAAGGGTTCTGACTGTCTAAATGACAAAACAAAATAATGGAAAAGGTGATTTACCTCTGTGAGGTTCTTATTGGCGTTTTGGGATGAGACTTGCAAACACAATAAAAATCCCAAAATATTAGATTTCTTCCCACCCCATTTCTCTCCAGATTGACAACATAAGATTCCACAGTTGATTTATGTTGCATTTTGTTATTATGATCTATTTATAAATCAATAAGTATATTGGGAAGTTGTTGAGTTGGAACATAAAATAATCCATATTATTTGGGCGGCATAGTGGTGTAACATAGAAATATAGAAAATAGGTGCAGGAGTAGGCCATTCGGCCCTTCGAGCCTGCACCGCCATTCAATATGATCATGGCTGATCATCCAACTCAGTATCCTGTACCTGCCTTCTCTCCATACCCCCTGATCCCTTTAGCCACAAGGGCCACATCTAACTCTCTCTTAAATATAGCCAATTAACTGGCCTCAATTACCTTCTGTGGCAGAGAATTCCAGAGACTCACCACTTTCTGTGTGAAAAATGTTTTCCTCATCTCGGTCCTAAAGGAATTCCCCCTTATCCTTAGACTGTGACCCCTTGTTCTGGACCTCCCCAACATCAGGAACAATCTTCCTGCATCTAGCCTATCCAACCCCTTAAGAATTTTGTAAGTGTCTATAAGATCCCCCCTCAGTCTTCTAAATTCTAGCGAGTACAAGCCAAGTCTATCCAGTCTTTCCAAATATGATAGTCCTGACATCCCAGGAATCAGTCTGGTGAACCTTCTCTGTACCCCCTATATGGCAAGAATGTCTTTCTCAGATTTGGAGACCAGATCTGTACGCAATACTCCAGGTGTGGTGTCACCAAAACCCTGTACAACTGCAGTAGAACCTCCCTGCTCCTATACTCAAATTCCTATGAATGCTAACATGCCATTTGCTTTCTTCACTGCCTGCTGCACCTGCATGCCTACTTTCAATGATTGGTGTACCATGTCTCGTTGCATCTCCCCTTTTCCTAATTTGCCACCATTCAGACAATAGTCTACCCTCCTGTTTTTGCCACCAAAGTGGATAACCTCATATTTATCCACATTATACGGCATCTGCCATGCATTTTCCCACTCCCCCAGCCTATCCAAGTCACCTTGGAGTCTCCTAGCATCCTCCTCACACCTAACACTGCCCCCCAGCTTCGTGTCATCCGCAAACTTGGAGATGTTGCATTCAATTCCCTCGTCCAAATCATTAATATATATTGTAAATAGCTGGGGTCCCAGCACTGAGCCTTGCAGTACCCCACTAGTCACTGCCTGCCATTCTGAAAAAGACGTGTTTACTCCTACCCTTTGCTTCTTGTCTGCCAGCCAGTTCTCTATCACATCAATACTGAACCCCCAATACCATGTGCTTTAAGTTTGAATATTAATCTCTTATGTGGGACCTTGTCGAAAGCCTTCTGAAAGTCTAGATATAACACATCCACTGGTTCTCCCTTATCCACTCTGCTAGTTACATCCTCGAAAAATTCTATAAGATTCGTCAGACATGATTTACCTTTCGTAATTCCATGCTGACTTTGTCTAATGATTTCACCACTTTCCAAATGTACTGCTATCCCATCTTTAATAACTGACTCACCACCAATGGTAGACTTACTGGTCTGTAATTCCCCGTTTTCTCTCTCCCTCCTTTTTTAAAAAGTGTAGCAATAGAGTTATTGCCTTACAGCGCCAGAGACACAGTTCAATCCTTATTACAGGTGCTGTCTGTAGGGTGTTTGTACGTTCTTCCTGTGACCATGTGGGTTCTCTCCGGGTTCTCCAATTTCCTCCCACACTCCAAAGATGTACAATTTGTTGGTTAATTGTCTTCTGCAAAAGTCATAAATTGTCTCTAATGTGTAGGAAAATGCTAGTGCATGGGGATCGCTGGTCAGCGTGGACCCGGTGGGCCGAAGGGCCTGTTTCTGCAATGTGATGATAGGATTGTGATTTTGCAAAGAGATACAGATAGAATGAGTGAATTGGACAAAAACAAGGCAAATGCGGGGAACACGCTGTCAGGGGTGCTGGAGGAGGCAGATACAATAGAGGCATTTCATAGGAATTCAGATAGGCACATGGATGTGGAGGGATTTGGATCACATGCAGGCAGAAGAGATTAATTTAACTTGAAATCATTTTTAGCACAAATATTGTGGGCTGAAGGGCCTGTTCCTGTGTAGGAAAGAACTGCTGGTTTACAGTGGAGATGGACAAAAGCATTCTGGAGCAACTCAGCTAGTCAGGCAGATTCTCTAGAGTACATGGATAGGTTTTTTTTTCGGGTTGACACCCTTCTTCAGACTGTGAGTCCAGACCCACCTATTCCCTTTCTCAGGAGACGCTGCCTGACCCGCAAAACTCCAGCATTTTGGGCCTGTTCCTGTGTTGTGCTGTTCTATATAGTATGTTCTACATAAAATTTAAAGCTTTGTACAAGTTAAGCTATGAGAATTGCTCGAATTACACAACAAATAAATAGAACTTACTAGGAACACTGCTTAATATCTCCCACAAAAATCAAAAATCAGTGAAAGATAACATCATAGTGAATGTGGAGCCAATGTAGTTTTGCAGCCAATGTAGTTCAAATTGGTGCCAGAAAAGGGAAGTGCGTCTAAGCTGGGCGTGTGTGCAGAACACACTGAGTAGCGTAGATTGGCATTGATTCCATACTCCAATATCATTTCCAACATAAAACCCACGCTGAGACAGTAGAGGTTCTTGGAATGAATATGTTCTGAAACAAAGTAGATTGAGTTGGAGCCAACAGGATAATTATGCCTCAATAGCAAGGACAGAAAGGCAGGCCTTATCCATCACAGTTTTACTGGATGGAGGTTAGATAGTTTGAACCAGTACTTTAGACTTTAAAGATACAGCGCGGAAACAGGCCCTCGCCGACCAGCAATCACTGTACACTAACACTATCCTACACACATTAGGAACAATTTGCAATTTTACCAAAATCAATCAAGCTACAAACCTGTACGTTTTTGGAGTGTAGGAGGAAACAGGAGCACCTGGAGAAATCCACAAGGTTACAGGAAGAATGTACAGACTCCGAAAAAGACAGCACCTGTAGTCAGGTCTTTGGCACTGTAAGGAAGCCACTGTGACGCCATGAACTTTTTCATGGGTCTGTGTATCAGCGATATTAGATAACAAGCTATCACTGAAGTAGTGAGAAAGTGGAGAATTGCGGTGGTCTTACAACTTGAAATAGACACGTTGCTCACCTTGCTTTCTCAGGTTAAACATTTTGAGGTACAATTTTTTAAAAATTTTTTTGCCATAAACAATGATCTGAGGGACAAAAGTTTAATAACCTTCGTAATACATGAAAATACTTAACACGTATTAACAATAACGTCAGAGGCTGTGGATGGAACATGATTCATAGACCATGCAAATGGCAAAAAATCATGAGTGTTTAATTGTCATACATATCAACCTGATTGCAACCTTCACGTGGTCCGCCCTGTTTCGACGAATGCAATCAGGGAACTCACAATCAAATAAGATCAAATAGAACAAGTTGTGCTACAACTTTAGGCTGTGCACGCCACACGCAAGAAGAAGAAGATACATATCAACAACAGAACAATGCCATTTTATCTAGCAGCAGCATAATACACCCATAAACACAGTACTCATAGATTACAGAATAACCAAAAAATAGTTAAAAATGGATAATCCTGCAAGGCTGGAACCAAGGATGGTGGAAAATCGCTGATGGAAAGATAGAAAATAGGTGCAGGAGGAGGCCATTCGGCCCTTCGTGCCAGCACCACCATTCATTGTGATCATGGCTGATCGTCCGCTATCAATATCCCGTGCCTGCCTTCTCCCCATATCCCTTGACTCCACTAGCCCCTAGAGCTCTATCCAACTCTCTCTTAAATAGATCTGTATATTATTTTTGTTTGAAATATGTAAAGCAGTCAGTCATATACCATTCAGTTTCAGGGGTTCAGAAATACCCAGTTTGCCTAACCACTGTATGACATAGTATCTGTAATAGATTGATTGATCAATCGATCGAGGATTGATTGATTGATTGATTGATTGATTGATTGATTGATTGATCGATTGACACATTTGACAGGCTGATCGGCTGTAGATGTCCTGGTGAGGTCGAGATTGGTCACCACACCCAGTTTCAGTGCTACATTTTCAGGGGGACTTCCAGGGGGAATTTCACGCGCAATCTCATAATTTTGTCTGGATTAAAGGAGGTGCCAGGCCACCAGTTGGTAGGGGAGTTGTATTATTCGTGGGTAATGATGGGTAATTGTTATCCTGACCTTGTGTGTCACAGAACAGGCTTCCTGCTTGTGTCAACATTTCTGGTGAAGATTTAATTCTCTTTTTACCCATGAAGAGCATTCACGTCAAGTTTAGGAAGTTTTCTCTTGGCGTTTGAGAATCCAGCCTCCAGCTAAATCGCAAAGTGCTGCTTCCTTTGTGCAGGGAATTTATACATACATAATACTTCCTACTATTTCCTATCTCAGGACAGAAGTTGACTAGGCACGTCACTTGCAGACAGACTTGACTTTTAATATCAGCTTTACTAGCACAAAACAACAAACTTTTAGTTTAAGAAGGAACTGCAGATGCTGGAAAATCGAAGGTAGACAAAAATGCTGCAGAAACTCAGCGGGTGAGGCAGCATCTATGGAGCGAAGGAAATAGGCAACGTTTCAGGCCGATTGTCATCAGTTTATCGTCATCAGTACCAAGGTACAGTCAAAAAGGTTTTGTTGCCTGCTAACCAGTCAGTAGAAAGACAATACATGAATACAATCGAGCCATCCACAGTGTACAAATACATAATAAAGAGAATAATGTGAATAACGTTTAGTGCAAGATAAAGTCCAGTAAAGTTCAACCAAAGATAGTCCAAAAGTCTCCAATGAGGTAGATAGTAACTCTGGACTGCTTTCCAGTTGTTGGTCAGATGCCTCAGTTGCCTGATCAGAAGCTCAGAAGAAACTGTCTCTGAATCTGGAGGTGTGTATTTTCACACTTCTATACCTTTTGCCTGATGGGAGAGGGGAGAACAGGTAGTGGCCGGGGTGCGACTCATCCTTAATTGTGCTGGTGGCCTTGCCGAGGCAGAGAGGTGTAAATGGAGTCAATGGAAGGCAGGTTGGTTTGTGTGATGGTCTGGGCTGCGTCCACAACTCTCTGCAATTTCTTGAGTTTGGATGGAGCCGTTCCCAAATCTTGCTGTGATGCATCCCGATAAAATGCTTTCTATGGCGCATCCGTAGACGTTGGTGAGAGTTGTTGGGCTCATGTTGACCTTCCTAATCCTGCTAAGGAAGCACAGGTGTTGGTGTCCATTGGGTGGTCCAGGGCAAGTTGTTGGTGATAATTAGGAATTTGAAGCTTTCAACCATCTCTACTTCGGTGGTGTCAATGCAAATTAGGGCATGTGTATCACTTCGCTTCCTGAAATATTTATCAACAGGAAATCCTCATTGCTCAGCTTGAGGCAAAGCACAAGATCAAATAGCCTAGAAACAAGGAACTGCAGATGCTGGTTTACCAAGGAACGACAAAAAAAACTGGAGTAAATCAGCAGGTCAGGGAACATCCCCGGAGAACATGAATTGGTGACGTTTCAGGTCCCTTCTTCATAAACATCTGAAATAGCCTATTGACTTAGACAATAGACAATAGGTGCAGGATTAGGCCATTCGGCCCTTCGAGCCAGCACCGCCGTTCAATGTGATCATGGCTGATAATCCCCAAACAGTACCCCGTTTTTGCCGTCTCCCCATATCCCCTGACTCCGCTATTTTTAAGAGCCCACATCTAGCTCTCTCTTGAAAGCATCGAGAGAACCTGCCTCCACTGTCCTCTGAGGCAGAGAATTCCACAGACTCACCACTCTCTGTGAGAAAAAGTGTTTCCTCATCTCCGTTCAAAATGGCTGACTCCTTATTCTTAAATCGTGGCCTCTAGGTCTGGACTTGATGTTGGTTAATTTGTTGGGTTTGTTTAGTTTTTATTACATTTTAGAATTTCACTGTAGTTTTGATGTAATTAAACTTTACATTATAAAAAATTGCAATGTTTAGTTTAGCATAGTTTAGAGACACTTAGAAACAGGCCTTTTGGCCAACCAAGTCCACGCTGACCATCGATCACCCATTCACACTAGTTCTATGCTATCCCACTTTCTCGTCCACTCCCTACACACTAGAGGTGGTTTACAGAGGCCAATTATCCTACAAATCTGTATGTCTTTGGGTGAGGGAGGAAACCAATGCGGTCACAGGAAGCACGTGCAAACTCCACAAAGGCAACACCAGAGGTCGGGATCAATGGATTGGTCTCTTGGACTGTGAGGCAGCAGCTCTACCAGCTGTGCCACTGTACCGCCCAATCTGCACACTTTTGAATTCTATTTGTAGATCTTTCTATTTATTATGTTCTACAATCTTAATCTTAATCTGATAATAACCAGGCATATGGCAGAAGTTAAACAGCAGATGCTGGTTGCACAAAAGGACACAAAGTGCGGGAGGTACGGAGCGGGTCAGGCTGCATCTCCGGAGAACATGGATTGATGACATTTAAGGGTCGGGATCCGTCTTCAGACACCCTTCTTCAAGAAGGGTCCCGGCCTGACACGTCACCTGTCCATGATCTCCAGAGATGCTGCCTGACCAGCACTTTGTGTCCTTTTATGGCAGAGGTTATAATCTGTGGCTTTGTCTCCCAATTTGTTTAAATAGAGACACCATGCACAATTTTCTAATCTGAAGTTGTGGTATCCGAAGTAGGAGAATTTTAGAAATTACAGATGGAGCATCCATTATGTTTTATTGCGTTTAAATTAAAATCCAGTGAGTGAAGCCACCTGG
This sequence comes from Raja brachyura, assembly GCA_963514005.1. The sequence continues at coordinate 23,159,997 of OY740804.1, forward strand.
TGCTGGGACTGTTGGCGTATAAGGGCGTGTAATCTCTACATCGCTTGTATTTTGTTGATGTGAGTTTTGTTGAGTTTCTGCTGCTGATTTAACATTAGCTTCACTGGCATTTCTGGGTGGTTCAATGGTCCCTTTATTATCACGTGTACCAAGGTACAGTGAGGTTTTGTTTTGCATAAAGATCAGTAAGGTTATTGTCAAATAGGATTACAATCCTGTACATGGGATTAAGTACATGATGCACAGAAACAGCCCACCAAGTCAATATGCAAATGTCTTTAGACTTGAGACATTACTTTAGAGATACATTGCGGAAACAGACCCATCAGCCCACCAAGCCCGCGCTGACCAGCAATCACCCTGTATCTATTCCTTGGTGTGCAGGAGGATGAAGGGTGATTTTATAAAGATGTACAAAATCATGAGCAGAATAGATCGGGTAGATGCACAGAGTCTCTTGCCCAGAGTTGGGGAATCCAGAACCAGAGGACATGGGTTTACAGTGAGGGGGGAATGGAGCCAGAGGGGCAGCTTTTTACACACTATGGGTGGTAGGTGTATGGATCGAGCTGCTGGGGGAGGTAGTTGAGGCAGGTGGTATTGCAATGTTTAAGAAACATTTAGACAGATACATGATTAGGGCAGGTTTAGAGGGATATGGGCCAAACACAGGCAGGTGGGACCCGGTTGCTCAGCACTTCAACTCCCCCTCCCATTCCATATCCGACCTCTCTGCCCTGGGCCTCCTCCGTGGCCAGAGTGAGCAACACCGCAAATTGGAGGAACAGCACCTCATATTCCGCTTGGGGAGTCTGCATCCTCTTGGCATGAACATCAAATTCTCTCAATTCTGTTAATCCTTGCTGTCTCTTCCCCTTCCTACCTCTTCCTCAGCCCTCGGGCTCCTCCTCCTCCTTTTTCCTTTCTTCCCCCCCCCCCCCCCCCCCCCATAAGTCTGAAGAAGGGTTTTGGCCCAAAACGTTGCCTATCTGCTTTGCTCCATAGATGCTGCTGCACCCGCTGAGTTTCTCCAGCATTTTGTGTACTATAGATTAGACATGTTGGCCGGTGTGGGCACGTTGGGCCGATGGGCCTGTTTCCATACTGAAATACTCTATGACAGTCTACATGTCCTTATTTTCACCACATCATCTCTGTTATTATTTTTTAATAGGCTTACTCTGCTCCTGGCCATATACCTCTTCCTAATATAATTGCAAATTTTCTGTGCTGATTTTGAGGTTTATTTTGCAATATCTTTTTACAGGTCATACTGATGACTGATGTTGTTCCCTTTTGGTGCTCTTTGCATACTCCCACACTTCCACACTTATTTACTTTTTCCTTTTTTGCTTCAGATTTTAGATATTTGCCTCCATTTCTCTGGTTGCCCATTGTATATTTTTCACTTCGACGAGAAGAGCTCTTGGCGTTAGGGTATAAACTAATTCTGTGTCATAGTGTCATGGAGTCATACAGTGCAGAATCAGACCCTTTGTCCCAACTTGCCCATGCCGTCCAAGATGCCACATCTGCACTAATCCCACCTGCCTGCATATAGCACATATACCCCTTAAACCTATCCTCTAAACCTTTCCTAATCATATTCTGTTGTTGTGGTACCTGCCACAACTACCTCCTCTGGCAGCTTGTTCCATATGCATACCACTCTCTGTGTGAAAAAGTTGCCCCTCAGGTTCCTATTAAATCTATTCACTCTTGCCTTAAACTTATGTCCTCTAGGTTCTTGATTCCTCTATTCTGGGTAAAAGACTCATTCATCCTCCCTATTCCCCTAATGATTTTATACACCTCTATAAGATCACACTTCAGCCTCCTGCGCTCCAAGGAATAATGTCCTGGCATGTCCGATGGTCTGCTATACCAATAGAACTTACTCAGTGAACAGCACAGATAGAGTGGGCCGAAGGGCTTATTTTTGAACTGATTCTAGATATCAAAGGATCTGTCTGATATCTTTGGTAAACAATCCAATACAACCTACTTGAAGAAACATAGAAACATAGAAAAATGGGGGCAGGAGCAGGCCATTCGGCCCTTCGAGCCAGCATCGTCATTCAATAAGTTGATCGTGGCTGATCATCTAAAATCAGTACCCCGTTCCTGCTTTTTCCCCATATTCCTTGATTATGTTAGCCCTAAGAGCCAAATCTAACTCTCTCTTGAAAACATCCAGTGAATTGGCCTCTACTGCCTTTTGTGGCAGAGAATTCCAGATTCTCTGGGTGTGAAGATGTTTTTCCTCATCTCAGCCCTTAATGGCCTACCCCTTATTCTTAAACAGTGACCCATGGTTCTGGACACCCTCAACATCGTGAACATTTTTCCTGCATCTAGCCTGTCCAATCTTTTAAGAATTTTATAAGAATAGAAGGCAAGCTCTTCCTTGTGCCCTATTTTTATCTTTCAACTAACATCACTAAATATAAATGATTATCCAGCTGTTATCTTGCCACTATTTGTGGAGGCACATTATGCCAAAATTGGTTATAGCGTTTCCCACAGTTTGCCAGTGATTATATCTGCAAAAATACTTCCTCGGTTACAAAGTACTTTGGAACATTCTGAGCCCACAGGAAATAGCAGGTCAAAACTAGAAGAGATTTTTTTTCAATCGGATCTTGTTCATAATAATTAGATTTGTTTAGTTTAGAGATACAGCGTGGAAACAGGCCATTCGGCCCATCAAGTAATAGACTAGCCATCACCCCATACATTAGTTCTATCCTACGCCCAAGAGTCAATTTACAGAAGCCAATTATCTTACAAATCTGTATGTTTTATGGATGAGGGAGGAAACCAGAGCACCCGGAGAAAACCCACGCAGTCACAGGGAGAACGTACAAATTCGGCACAGATGGCGCCCGTAGCCAGGATCGAACCCGTCTCTAGCGCTGTAAGGCAGCAACTCTACCACTGTGCTACTCTTATAATAAGAAAGTAATAAAAAAGTATTAAAGGATTTCATGGATGTGGAACGCAGTCTGAAGTAGGTCCCGATCTGAAACATCTCCTGTCTATTCCATCCAGAGATGCTGCCTGATCCACTGAATTACTTCAGCATTCAGTCAGGAGTCGAGTGAAGAAGGGTCTTGACCCGAAACGTCACCTATTCCTTCTCTCCAGAGATGCTGCCTCCTGAGTTACTCCAGCTTTTTGTGTCTATCGTTGGTTTAAACCAGCATCTGCAGTTCCTTCTTACACATGAAGTGTTTAATGATCATGTACTGAATCGGAACAATGACATTCTTACTTGCAACAGGTTAACAATCTGCAAACAGAGTACTTAATAGATAACATAATAAACAAACAAAAAATGTTCAATACATTTAAAAAAACTAATATTAATGCAAAATAAAACAAAAGCCCAAAGACCTTGGTGCAACCAAGGCACTTTGTAGTTGGTGTTTACACAAAAGGGCATGAAGTGCTGGTCAGGCAGCACCTCTGGAGAACATGGATGGATAGGTGACATTTCGGGTCGAGACCCTTCTTCAGGCTGATTGTAAGAGGCAAGAAAAAAGCTGGAAAAGAGAAGAGGCAGGGCAAAGTGTGGTAGATAATGGGTGGACACATGCAAGGGGGAGTTTTTGCCGGGCAGATGGTTGAAACAAAGGCCAGGGACAAGAATAATAGGTTAGACAGGTTTGAAGAGTTGGTGTATGCAGTGTTAAATAGCCTGATGGTTGTAGGGAAAAAGCTGTTCCTGTACCTGGAGATCATGGTTTACAGACCCCTGTACATTCTGCCCGATGGCAGGAGTGAAATGAGAATGTGGTCAGGGTGGTGTGGGTCCTTGATAATGCTACCTGCCTTAGACCTTAGAGATACTTTGCTGAAGATACAAAGTAATTCTGTCATATCATCCCTTACAGACTTTTGTTTAGTTTAGTTTAGTTTAGATTAGTTTTGTTTAGAGACACAATGCAGAAACAGGCCCTTCAGCCCACTGAGTCCGTGCTGACCAGCGATTACTCCGTACACTAACCTACACACTATGATCATTTACTTTTATTTTACAGAAGCCAATTAACCTATAAATATGTACATCTTTGGTGAGTGGGAGGAAACCAGCGTACCCGGAGAAAAACCACGCAGTCACAGGGACAACATACAAACTCCATACATTGTTTGTTCACTAATGTTCTCTAACAAACCTCTGAGGCCTTCACAGAACAGCTGTATTTATACTGAGATGAGATTACACACAAGTGGACTCTATTTGCTAATTAGGTGACTTCTGAAGGCAATTGGTAGCACTGGATTTTATTTAGGGGTATCAGAGTAAAGGGGGCTGAATAATTTTGCACACCACACTTTTCAGTTTTTTATTTGTAAAAAAAATTTGAAAACCATGTATCATTTTACTTCCACTTCACAATTATGCACCACTTTGTGTTGGTCTATCACATAAAATCCCAATAAAATACATTTACGTTTGTGGTTGTAACGTGACAAAATGTGGAAAAGTTCAAGGGGTATGAAAACTTTTGCAAGCCACTGTACAGCATCCATAGTCAGGATCGGAACCAAAGTCCCTGGTGCTGTAAGGCAGCTGCTCTACCGCTGCACCGCTGTGCTGGCCACTGCTAACTCTACTGCTTACTAAATGCCAAACCTGCCCTTTCCAAATCGCAACCTGTTCTGTCACCACCAGGCTTCTAATGTCCCGTCCCACTTAGGAAACCTGAACCCACCCAAGGTTTCCGTGAGGTTCCCGGAGGCTCCGGTCACTCTCCCTAATGGTGGAAAGTAATTTCCGCACAGTCGCGGCTTCTTCTATGTTCCTACGATTATTAAAAAAAAACAAAAACCGGCCTCGACTAAAAATAGGTTACCGTTTGGTCGAAGCCAGTGGAGTGGGGTTGCTATTTACTTACAGGCAGTCAAAGGCAATCTCCTTCGCTGACTGGCCATTTTGATTGGCTCATTGGAGTTTTCAGCAACGTACCTATAGGATCTTTGGTTTTCTGGACCTAGAAGATCCGCCGGAAGGTAAAATGCCCACTAACTTTATTAAACTTCTTAAAACTGTCTCCACTCCTTCTCCCCACCATTCTCTGCCCTTCTCCCCCCCCTTCTCTCCCCTTCTCTCTCCCCTTCTCTCTCCCTTCTCTCTCCCCTTCTCCCTCCCCTTCCCTCTCCCTTTCTCTGTCCTTCTCTCCCTCCCTCCCGTGCTCTCTAAAGGACTTACCGTGCTCTGTGGCAGCTGTTTATCTTCCTCTTCATTGCTCAGAAAACACTCCTCCGTTGTCCCTGCCCACCACGTTCGCGATGTGTTTGTGTATGTGTGTGAGGTCGGTAGCAAAGATCCTATAGGATCTTTGATCAGTAGATGCAGCTCACGCTTTGGTCAAAGCTTTCCAGGCAAGTGACCAAAACCTCTGGTGACTCATGGAGAGTGACCGGAACCTGCAGGAACCTCACGGAAACCTTGGGTGGGGCGCAAGCTCTCCAGAGGTCTCTGTTCAGGTTTCCTATGTGGGACAGGGGCATAACTCTGTCACCAATTTCTGAACATGGTGTTCTTTTTAGTGGAAATCGGATCACATGGAACCTGAAAGGCTCCTGGGAAATTCTAGGCATTGCCACATTATTTTACACCTCTTTCTTTTTCAGACTGCATCGTTAATGTAATTTCAAGCAGTCGATAACAGCATTTTTGCAGCAACTAGTGACATCTTAGCTGCAGAACTGGACTCCCTAAAGGCCTAGCTTCAAAACTCTTGACATGTTTGACAATTGTGCGCTGCCTTATCCAAGGCATCCTCTCAACCTCTGCCGGTCTCGCTTTGTTAACTTACAAGGGAGAGAAAAGCTTAATGAGAGGGATGTCTACTCTCTTTGCCAACGTGGTATCCCGCTGCCAGAGCAGCGGAAATGTTATTTAAACCAGACTAGAGAACAGATGAGGCAAATCCACTCTTCAGCTGTAAGATCAGTTATTTTTAGTAATTCTTTGTTGATGTTACCAATCTCCAGAGCCTTATTCATTTATCTTTTTATTGTAAGTTATTCAGACAAGATCTCAGGCTTTTTGACAGTTACTTTAATCATTCTGTTGTCAGTGTTGTTTGTTGGATGGGCTGCAGTTCAATAGTTTTCCAAAAACTAAGAATCATCCCAGGAACAATTGGGTTAACGTATGATGAGCGTTTGATGGCACTGGGCCTGCAATCGCTGGCGTTTAGAAAGATGAGGGGGACCTCATTGAAACTTACCGAATAGTGAAGGGCCTGGGATAGAGTGAATGTGGAGAGGATGTTTCCTGGAGTGGGAAAGTCTAGGACCAGATGTCATATCCTCAGAAGAAAAGGACATACATTTAGAAAGGAAATGAGGAGGAATTTATTTAGTCAGAGGGTGGCGAATCTATAAAATTCATCGCCACTAAAGTCTGTGGCGGTCGTCAATGGATATTTTTAAGGCGGAGATTGACAGATTCATGGTTAATTTGGGTGTCCGAGTGTAAATTGCTCGTTTCTAAGCTTCCCCCTAGTTTCAGTAAAGATACTGAATCAAGCATTTGAAACAATTCAATTTTATTTTACCAAAATCGCGTCACAGTTCAACTACTCTACATATCCCACCACGGATTCGATCCTCGTAGTCTGCCTCTAGGCCTCGCTCAGACAGAGACACTCCAGAAGTTCACTCAGCCACAAGCATTCTCCCAGAAGATCGATGCTGAGCCACGTGATAGCGGACTTTTATATGTCCCGGGACCTTGAGGGGCCGAACCACACGGGTGTGGTCTCTTAATAGCCCAATTACAAATATTGATTAACCCCATACATAACAGACATTCCCCTAACCCAATGATACAACAGCTCAATACATTGTATTTAAAACGGACTTCGTAAGGAAGCCAACTTAGAAACATTTACCCTGATCTACAGAAAACCCAGACAAGGCTCAATATCTCATCCAATCAACACTCGGCAAAGTGTAACTCTGCAACATTATTTACAACTATTTACAAGGTGTATGTCTGGTTTGCAGCCATCCAATCCATCCTATGCATTTTGCACCTAATTGACAGGGTTTTCACATGTACCCATTCTTTGGGCAGGTTGATTGACAAATGGCTGGACAAAGGCCAGAGATGAAAAGACAAAAGGCAGTGTATGTAAAGTTATGAGGGCCATTGATAGGACAGACTGTCAGAATCTTATTCCCAAATGGAAAAAAATCAAATATTAGAGGCCACAACTTTAAGATGAGAGAGGCAAAGTTTAAAGGAAATGTGGAGGGCAAGTTTTTTACACCAAGGGTGGTGATGCCTTGAATGCGCTGCCAGGTGTGGTGGTGGAGGCAACATTCCATGCAGGGAATGGAGGGATATGGATCATCTTCAGGCAGATAAGCGTTGATCTTGGCATCACGTTCTTAGGCTTAGGAAGTTCAACATGTCCCCATCAATTCTCACCAACCTCTACAGATGCTCCACAGAAAGCATTTATCGGGATCCATACAGCCTGGTTTGGGAAGAGCTCCATCGAAGACCACAAGGAACTGCAGAGAATTGTGGACGAACGCAGCCCAGACCATCACACAAACTAAACCCCCTTCCATTGACTCCATATGCATTTCATGCTGCCTCGGCAAGACCGGCAGCATAATTAAGGACAAGTCTCACCCCGGTTACTCCTTCTCCCCTCTCCCATCAGGCAAGAGGTTTAGAAGTGTGAAATAACACCTCCAGATTCACGAACAATTTCTTCCCAGCCGACATTTGGTAACTGAAGTGTCCTATCAATAATTAGAGAGCAGTCCTGAGCTACTATCTACCTAATTGCAGACCCTCAGACTATCTTTAATTGGACTTTACTAGACATTATTTTGCACTGTAAGTTTTACCTTCATCCTGTATCTATACACTGCGAATGCTTGATTATAATCATGTGTTGTCTTTCCGCTGACTGGATAGCATACAACAAAAAACTTGGTTCACATGACAATAAACTAAACTACAATAAAATCAAAATGTTTGTCACAGATATCGTGGGCCAAAACTCCTGTTCCTGAGCTGTGCTGTTCTACGCTCTATGAAAGGTCAAATATAGGCAGATAAGTGTTGATCTTAGTATGACGTTCAGCACAGACATTGTGCTGTACTGTTCTATGTTCTATAAGGAGATACGGAGAGAAGCCAGAGGAGGGTTTTGGCCCGATACGTCGCCTATTTCCTTCGCTCCATAGATGCTGCCGCTACCGCTGAGTTTCTCCAGCATTTTTGTCTACCAGAGGAAGGAATTTAGGTGGATTGGAATGGGGGGGAAGGGGAAGAGGGGAAATGGGTACACATTCTATTTGGGGCATAGGGAAGAGAAGGGGGGTAAAAAGGGGAGGGAGGGGGTGAAGGTTAGTTACCTATATCTGGAGAATTCACTATACATACTGTTGAGTTGTTAGCCACGCAAGTGGTGCTATTCCTCCAGTTTGCATGTGGACTGATTCCATTAACTGCTTGGAAAAGGTTGCACTGATTATCATGTTTGACTGTCCATCTTCACAATCATTTTTCTTCTCCCAAAATCAAGTTTTGAAAGCTGCTAATGGAGACAACGTCTTAAAAAAATCAATGCAGGTGACAATTTTTGTCTTAAATGAACATTAAATAGCACTAGACTCCAGAGAAGACATGTGGTGGTACATTTCAGATTTAATTAATGAATTACAACATCCCCATTAGCAGAGAGGAGAGGAAATAGGTAGCCTATTCTCCGCCTCTATCAACATTGAGAATTAGTCGTTCGGGGTGAAGTAAGATCAGAACATGGTTCTATTTTGCTATTCCCAATGATCAGACCTATCATTAAACTGGCTAACGTTTACAAGAAAAGATGCAAAGTGTTGGAATAACTCAACGTGTCGGGCAGCATCTGTGGAGGGAATGGACAGGCAACGTTTTGTGTCAGGAGTCTTCTCCAGACTGATTATAGTGCAAGCTGTAAATAAATGTAGGGGGCAGGACAAAACCAGGCAAGTGATAAGTGGAGGGTACACAAAAAGCTGAAGAAACTCAGCGGGTGCAGCAGCATCTAAGGAGCGAAGGAGATAGGCGACGTTTCTGGTCGAGACCCTTCTTCAGCAAGTGGATACAAGTGAGGGGGGCGGGGTGATTGGAAGATGATTGAACAGATGCCAGAGATGAAAAGACAAAAGACTGTGAGATAAGAAGATAAGGCTAACAAGATAGACACAAAATGCTGGAGTAATTCAGCAAGTCAGGCAGCATCTCTGGAGAAATGGGGACTGGGGAACTGGAGGTGGGAAAAGGCCAGAACAATTCGGGGCCGGCAACAGATGACCTCTGGGAGGGTGGAGCCCATAATGGCCCATTGTTGGCTGGTGAAGGTGTGATAACAAGAGGGATGCAAACAGTGCAACTGGTCAGATGACTCGGGTGGGGGAGAGGGGAGAGAATGATAAGAGTTGATATTGGCATTGGGTTTGGCACAGCCATTTACTATGAGGAGATATGGAGAGAAAGAGGTAGGAAATGTGAAGCCAGAGGAAGGGATACAGGTGGAAGGGGATGATGGAGGGGTAAATAGGTTGGGATTGTGGGAGAAATGTGTTGTCATCCAGGTAGAACACAGGAAATAGAGGAGGAAAGGGGCTAGAGAGTATGTTAGTTAGTTACCTAAAATTGGACAACTCAATGGTCAATGTTGAAGATTAGAAGTACTGACTGAGTTAGTTCAGTCAATGCCAAGATACCCCGTTCTACATTTACCAATATCTTTCCAATATCTACTCTACATTAATTTTACAAAAAGTCATGTTGATTTTCCATGAGCTATATAAAATAAACGACAGATTATGTTTGCAATATTTAGCATGGTAACAGCATTTATTGTTTTGGATTTAGTCTAGAGATACAGCATGGAAGCAGGCCCTTCAACCCACTGAGTCCACGTCAACCATCAATCATCCGGTCACACTGGTTTTGTTATTTCACTTTTGAATCCACTCCATACACACTGGAGGCTATTTACAGAAGTCAATTAACCTCCAACCCGACATGTATTTGGGATGTGGGGGGAAACTGGAGCATCCAGAGGAAACGTTAGTGGTCACGGGGAAAACATGCAAATTCCACACACGGACAGAGCACCTGAGGCCGGGATCGAACCAGGGTCTCTAGCGCTGTGAGGCAGCGGCGCTACCCACTGCACCACTTTGTTGTCCAAATTGCTTTGCTATTTTAAGTATTTCTCTCATATTATCACTCCCAACACCTCCATATATTTATTTTAGGATTATACTGACCGATTTCACTCAACTGATTGGCCCTTTAGGAATTCGAGTCAGCATTTATTTGTTTGCTGTCTGGGGTTTGAAATCCACAGCCATTCAAAGAGCTCTGCTCATTATGCACAAATAATTTGCTTTGGTGTGAAATTGTTTCTTTCTTTGCCCCTACCATTTGCCCCTTGGCAAACAATTTCCTCTCTGCCACTTTGAAGAACCATAGCTAGTTATTAAGTTTCATTCTTCATTTTAACCATTATTCTTTTTCCTTTCTAACGCCCAGGAACATTTCTCAGGTAGATTAATGTATTACAGCTTCAAAACAAAATTACAGATGACTAGACTTGTGAAGAAAGAATGGCAGGCAGAATCTTTTAAGATTCTTCGGTTTAACCATTGAATAGCTGAATTGTAAAGGCCAACAAAGGCAGACAGGCTGACCCGATGTTTAACAAAAAGAACACAAGGAATAAGGTTCTAGCCTGTGCAACCTCTTCCTATAACTAGAATCCTGACAACATCCTTGTAAATCTTCTCTGCACTCTTTTCAGCTTAAGAACATCTTTCCTATAGCAGTGTGACTAGAATGAACACAATACTCCAAATGTGGCCTCACCACCATCTTGTACAACTGTAACATAATATCTCAACTTCTATACTCAATACCCTGACTGATGAAGGCCAAGGTGCATAAAGTCTTCTTGACCAACCTATCTATCTCTGAAAGAAGGAACTGCAGATGCTGGTGACAATAGACACAAAAAGCTGGAGTAACTCAGCGGGACAGGCAGCATTTCTGGAAAGAAGGAATGGGTCCCGTTTTGGGTTGAGACCCTTCTTCACACTGGTTAGGGATAAGGGTAACAAGAGATTTGTTTCTCTAGAGATGCTGCCTGTCCCGCTGAGTTACTCCAGCTTTTTGTGTCTATCTATCTATCTGTGATGCCACTTTCAATGAACTATGTCATTTACTTTAGTTTATTATTGTCAAGCGTACTGAGGTAGAGTGAAAATATTTTTGTTGCATGCTATCCAGTCAGTGCAAAAGTAAATCAAACCGTCCACAGTGTACAGGCACAGGATAAAGGGAATAATGTTCAGTAAAAGATGAAGTCTAGTCAAGTCAATTTAAAGACAGTCCAAGTGTCTCCAATGAAGTAGACAGGAGATAAGAACTGCTCTCAAGTTGGTGATAGGATGGTTCAGTTGCCTGATGACACTTGGGAAGATACTGTTCCTGAATCTGGAGGTGTGTGTTTTCACACACCTCTACATCTTTCCTGATGGAAGAGAGGAGAAGATGTGCTCGACAACACTCCCCAGGGCCCTGCCATTCAGTGTGAAGGTCCTACCCTGGTTTAACTTCCCACAATGCAACACCTCACACTTATCTGTGTTAAACTCCATTAACCATTCCTAAGTCAACTTTCCCAACTGATCATGATCCTGCTGTAATTTTTGATAACCATCTTTGCTATCTACAATACTGCCCACAGCATGAAGAAATTGGGCGAGATTTAGCAGTTTAAGGCCATACTTATTTAGGGATGTGGGATGTGACTCAGAGGTGAATTGACTTTTTCTGATTACCTTGCAGCATGGTGGCACAGCGGTAGAGTTGCTGCCGTCCAGCGCCAGAGACCCAGGTTCAACCCTGACCCGGGGTGCTGTCTTTATGGAGACTCCAAACACGTACAGGTTTGTAGGTTAATTGGCTTTGGCAAAGATTGTAAATTGTTTCTAGTGTGTAGGATAGTGCTAAGTGTACGGGGTGATCATTGGTCGGTGCAGACTTGGGCTGATGGGCCTTTTGCTGCACTGTATCTCTCTATACTAAACTAAACTAAACCTATGCAGACAGGAACCTAGTTCACACAACTCAACACTGCAATGAGGAAAGTTTAAGCTTACATTTACAACCATTGTACCTTGTACTTTCTGCAAGATATTATTGAGAATAAATCACAGAATTATTGTGTCTTTGGATAGTTGTCCTGATTTATTCACCAAGTTAATAGAGCAGAAACCCGTTAGAATGGGACGGGAACAGCTTTTTATTTAATTGTAAAAAGTACATTTCCATCAGTTATGGTTTAAAGCTTTCAAGGATCATTTTATTTCTATAGTGGTCAGACTAAGTCTGCAATCAATGTTTTAAAGCATAGGCAGGGGGAGGATTAATTTTTACTTAATCCACAGTGAGAATCTGACAGGATTATTTTTTCACTGCTCCCTACAGAGAGCAAAGCCCAGCAGGGTGGAAAAGAGGCAGCTAATCTGACTCACTTGGCTTCCCTCTAGGTTGGTTAGAAGAAGGAATTTTGGTTTAGTGATACAGCGTGGAAACAAGCCCTTCAGCCCACCGCGTCCAGCGATTCACCCCGTACATTAGCGCTATCCTACACACTAATGACAATTTACAAGTTTTACCGATCCCAATTAACCGACAAACCTGCAGGTCTCAGGACTGTGGGGGAAACCAGAGCACCCGGAGAAAACCGCAGTCACAAGGAGAACGTATAAACATTTGAGTTTGAGTTTGTGTGTTCTTGCTGTGACCACATGAGTTTTCTCAAGGTGCTCCGGTTTCCTCCCACAATCCAAAAGATATGCATGTTTGTAAGTTAATTGGCTTCTGTAAACTTGTCCCTGGTGTGTAGGATAGAACTAGTGTACGGGTGATCGCTGGTCGGTGCGGACTTGGTGGGTGGGCCGAAGGGTCCGTTTCCATGCTGTATTTCTAAATTGAACTAAACTAAACTAAACGAGCAAAGTTAATGTTTCATGTTTCAGCACATAGCTGTGCAGGGAATGAGGGGCTATGGATTATAAGCAGGTAGGTAATGGTTGGCCTTGGCATTCTGTTCAGCACAGGCATAGTGGGCCGAACGGCCTGTTCCTGTGCTGTACTGTTCTCTGTTGTATGCTCAATCTAGGATAATGTTTTAACATGCAGAGAGAAAAAAAGGTCTGTAAGAAAGTAAACAGCAAGAGAGATTGTTTGACAGAAATGAGGGACCCAGATAGAAAAGGTGGCAAAGATATTAGTGAATAGTAAAAGGTGAGAATGGAGGTGGTGTGAACAAGAGAGGAAAAATAATGACTCAAATTAGCAGAAGAGAAAGTATCACTTGGGACTGTGATGTTCTTCATAGATTGTTAAGGATGACATTTCAACAAAATAAGTGACTTATTGAACAGGAACAGGAACAGGCCATGTCCACACCATCTGCCGAATACGATGCTATAGCAGCACCTGCTGGTGCCCGTGGGTAGTCAAAACCTGCGGTCGGTTACTTCGGTCATGTGACTGTGGGGAGGGGTTGTGTGTTTGCGCACTTTCTGGGCGATGCCCATTCATTCGGTTTCGACCACCGTTATGGTTAGACCGTTTTGTTGGCGGTGTTGTAAAGTACCGTTGTTTTCACTGCTTTGTTAATAAAGCTCGTTTTGAAATCAACCATCGTCTCAACTCGCCAAATTGGTGACCCCGACACGCCCAATTGGAAATTGGACACCAACATGCAGGACAACTCCATTCCCGCCGCGGCTTCCGACGCCCATCAGAGCGCCTCAAACTGCCGGTGTTTTGGCCCGATCAGCCGCAAGTGTGGTTTGCACACGTTGAAGCGCAGATCCATCTGTGCCGCATCGTCGCCGGCGAGACAAAGTATTTCCATGTGGCGGGAGACCTCCCGCATCAGTCTGCCTCCCGTCTGCTGCCTTATCTGCAGGACCCTCCCACGATCGCTAAGTACGACGGCCTCAAGGCCCTCCTCTTACACACTTTTGGGCTCAGCCGCCGGAACCGTGCCGCCCGCATCTTACACATGGATGGTTTAGGGGACCGCAGGCCGTCGGTCCTCATGGCCGAGATGCTCGCGCTGATGGATGGCCATCGCCCCTACTGAGTATGCCCTTTTCCTCCACCACCGTTACTTCTGCTACTTCGCCTGCCCCCGGGTATTGTTTTGCCGGCCCCCCCATGTTACGCCGGTCCCGCCTTCGCGGTCCACGCATCCTCCCGTCCCTGTTTTGCAGGCCCCTCATGTTACGCCCGCCCTGCCTTCGCGGACCATGCGTTCCAGTCATCCTATCCGGGTCCCCGCTTGGTCCCGTACCTCGGGTTCTGGGGGGGGACCTGTAGCGGCACCTGCTGGTGCCCGTGGGTAGTTGAAGCCTGCGGTCGGTTACTTCGGTCATGTGACTGTGGGGACGGGTTGTGTGTTTGCGTGCTTTCTGGGCGATGCCCATTCATTCGTTTTCGACCACCGTTGTGGTTAGACCGTTTTGTTGGCTGTGTTGTAAAGTACCGTTGTTTTCACTGCTTCGTTAATAAAGCTCGTTTTGAACCCTCATCTCAATTCGCTAACCCTCGTCTCAACTCGCCAAAGTGCCAACATAAACTAATCTCATATGCCTGCACATGATCTGTGTCCCTCCATTCTTTGCCTATCCATGTGCCCATGTAAAAGCCTCTCAAATGCTACTCTCATACCTGCTTCCACCACCATTCCTAACAGTGCATTCCAGGCACCCACCACTCTCCATCTAGAAATCTTGCCCATACATCCCTTATACATTTTGCCCCTCTCAGCTCTGTGACTTATAGAACGTCAAATATAGAACAGGACAGCACAGGAATAGTTTATTCAGCCCACAATGTATGCTCCAAAACGGATGCCAAGATAATCAGTCTGAAGAAGGGTCCCGATCCGAAACATCGCCTATCACTGTCCTCCAGAGATGCTGCCTGACCTGCTAAGTTACTCAAACAGTTTGTGTTTTTCCCCCCCAAGTTAAACTAATCTCCTCTGCAGCCTAAGTTAGGACTAAGAAATAAATCAGAGATTTGTACTTTCTGTCAGGACGCTTGTTGGCTGGACTTATCTGACCCGACCAGCACCCAGCACTTTGATTGCCATGGGAGAGAAGCTAAGATTTCACTGCAGGACTATTCTTGGCACAGGGTGAGTAGCAATTTTCAAGGCAGCCGAAGTAATATAATTGCTTCCTCCTCTGCATTCATTTTTTTGCTTTCACTGGTTCCTTTTCAATTTCTGGGCTCCAGTCATTAACAGACACTTGGAAAGATCCAGGTGTTCGGAAATTAATGCAGTGAGCAGAATTATTGCTGCATTTTCCCCAATTCAACAGAATATCTGCCAGGCCAGAGAGGATGTTAAGTTTGATGTTCATATGTTGACCTTTGGCCTGGCCAGAGGATAAAGGTGACCAAACATTGAAGTCTACTTTTTATTCCATGGACTCAATTGCTAATAAGAACATAGAGCATGGAACAGTACAGCACAGGAATAGACCCTTCGGCCCACAATGTCTGTGCCGAACATGATGCCAAGTTAAACTAAACTCCTAAAAAAAGGTTCTGACAGTCTACCCTATCCATGCTTCTCATAATATTATATACTTCCATCAATTCACCCCTCACCTCTGAAGTTCTAGGGAAACTAGGCAAGTCTGTCCAACCTCTGTCTGTCCTTCCACAACAAGGTCTCCAAAAATCTCATTCAAAATCACAACATTTGCACTCCATGGACATCCGTACTTTAATTGTAGAAAACACTTTGTCAAGAAAAACTCATTCAGAACCTGACATGCTAGATTGTGTGGAGTCAAGAGTCATACAGTGTGGAAACTGGCCCTTCAGCCCAACTTGCGCACATGCCAGCATGCCCCATCTACACTAGTTCCACCTGCCTGCGTTTGGCCCATATCCCTTTAAACCTGTCCTATCGATGCACCTGTCCAATTGCTTCTTAAATATTGTGATAGTCCCTGCCTCAACTACCTCCTCCGGCAGCTTGATCCATACACCCACTACCCTTTGTGTGAAATTGTTACCCCTCAGATTCCTATAAAATCTTTCCCCCTTCACCATAAACCTATGGTTTTTCGGACTCCCCTCATTCTCCTGCACTCCGGGGAAGAGTCCCAGCCTGCTCAACCTCTCCCTATAGCTCACACCTCTGAGTGTACAAAGTGTAGACTTTATGAACTTTAATTCCACCTTCATCATAGTTTAACTGAAGCAACACTCAGTAAAAATCAATCGCCAATCAACCTTCCAAATAGTTGTGCTTCAGAGATACAGCGGGGAAACAGGCCCTTCAGCCACCAAGTCCACACTGACCAGCGATCACCCCGTACTCTAGCACTATCCAACACACTGGAACAATGAGAGAAAGATCGAGATATAAAGCAGGCAAAATAATGGCAACCAGGCTACCAGACCTGGTCGATTTCTTGAACAGGGAAGTACGGTACATGTTAGAGCCACACTACGGGACTATTGAAGATTACAAACTGATTGCAACTAACAAAGGTTCTACCTTTACCAGAACTGAAGAAATATCAGAACCTATGAGAAGTCGTTTTGCTATCACGACCAGACCTGTGGTAAAGACAGATAGAATGAAAGGAAATGTATCTACTAGCAAGCAAATAGTATTTTGTTTGTTATGTGATGAAGTTGGTCACACCATAATATGGCGTCGAAGATTCAAGATGAAAGAATATGAAGACAAGATGGATTTCTTGAAGGAGAAGTGAATCTGTTTTGGATGTTTGAAAAAAGGACATATGGTGAGAGACTGTAAGGGTGCTATGATTTGTTATAAGTACAGGCAATATCATCCTGAAGCACTTCACATAGAAGAAGAACTACCAGAGCATTGGGAAGAAGAAGAAGAACTGGAACAAACGAATGATGAGCTACCGGAGCAAATAGAAGAGGATGTACCGATGCAAACGAAAAAGAAGGAGAAGCCAACTACTAGTGATGCTGTCACCTCGCCTCAAGTAACTACTCATATTGGGGCCGGGTTTGAAGCTTGTACTTTTTCTATCGTGCCAGTACAGGTAAGGAACAGCAATACGAATACAGTGTTGCAAACATATGCTTTTCTTGATCACGGAAGTTTGACTACCTTTTGCACAGTAAACCCGATGAGAAATTTGAACATCACAGGAGGAGACTAAGATTCGATTACGTAGCATGACTAAAGATAAAGCGAGCAGGAGGCATTACATTACGAGTATGGAGATATCCAATCTGGATGAAGATTATTTGATACCAATATCTGAAGTGTTTACACATGAAACCATGCCTGGTGGTTGTCAAAATATACCAAGACATGAAGACTTGAAACAATGGCCTTACCTGAAGGATGTCAAGCTATCTGAAATAAATTCTCATGTTGATCTACTTAAAAGAACAAATGTTTTGAAGGCATTGGAACCTATATAGATTGTTAGGAGCCAAGGTGATGGACTGAATGCTACGAAAACCCGACTTGGATGGGTTATCTATGGCTCCTTGAAAAGGAACCATGAAAACGAGAATCAGAGGAACTATCCTACCATTGCTGTTAATCAAATATCTACTGATAAATTAGAAAAGCCGGTGATGAAGCCGTATAATCATGACTTCAATGAGAGTACCAGCAAGGAATCTGAAGAGATGTCAAATAAAGATTTGAAGTTCATGGATATTATGAACTACTCAGTAAAGATTGACGGACACTATTGTCTGGACTTACCTTTCATACAAGAAAGTGTTAATCTGCCGAATAATCGTCGTAAGGCTGAGCATAGCCACCAGAATTTGTAACGTAAGTTTAGCAAAAAAACTAAATTTCATACAGTAAGAATCTCTTTGAAGAATAATTTCTACAAGGATTATTGCTTAAAATCCATGTCTACTGAGCAGGAAGCAATTCTACCATCAGACTTCCCTTTGCAATAAGGGGGGGATTCACACTGTCCAAGTGGATCAGCGACAATTGTGAAAGCATTCCACTAGATGATAGAGCCAAATAAACCAGAGAGTTGGATTTGGACAAAGACAATCTGCCAATGGAAAGAGCATTGGGAATTACTAATGTTGTACAACTGAAATATGTTAACACAGAAGAAAATTCTATGAATGAAGTTTCCAGAGAACTGACAGTGAACCGTTTCTTAAGCAAAAAGAGATGGATCAATGAACTAAAGTCTCTCTGGAAGCCAGACAGTGAATGGCCAAAGGTTGAGCTGGGATTTGAAATCTCTGCTAATGATCTGGAAATTAAATCAAACCCAACGGTGAATTTTTTTGCTAAAAATCCTGTTACTCTTTTGAAGGATTTTCACACTTCAACATTGCTGTTACAACACATCCATGAATTGATCGGACATGGAGGAAGACATTTCATGCTATCAAAGCTTTGAACTGTTACGTTTTGGACTATATACTGGGTATCATGCCTGATTTTAAGGGTTTGATGCACACGGTATGACTTTAAACTAAAACCAATGTTTTAATAAGATTAATAATCAAGTTATGTTTGCTTCTAGAGGGCGAAAGTGAAGATGGAAGAGTCGATGAAGAATTTGGATATATAGTGCATGCTATTTTTTCCTCGTTAGTATAGTGATTAGTATCCCCGCTTGTCATGCAGGAGACCGGGATTCAATTCGCCGACGAGGAGCTACGGGGTTCTATTCCCTGATTTTTTGCTTTTTGATATATGTTAAGCCTTCATGGCTACTTTTTTGATGTTTATTAATAATTGCCTCGTTATATACTCGGAACAGTTAAGGGCCTGTATGTAGTGGCCATTTGGCTTGCTTTGCGTGTCATTAATGATGGCATCTGTCCTTAAATTTTAGACTGCCCATTATATTGTGGGTGGGATTCATGACGTATGTTAGGGCATGTTTGGGGCTATGTATCTTGCACAGGGGCTTAGGAGTTAGTGTAGTTTTCGACCAGCATGGAGAAGGTTTACCCTTCGACCATGCGAAGTGTAACGGACACACGAGGAGTTTTCTGATGTTTAAAGCGATAAACTGGAGTTCGATGAAGATTATAGTAATGACTTGGAAGAAGTTTGGATGTACCTTATTGCGAGCTCGCATGCGTACGGAGACATTCCCCTTAACCATGCTGTCCATTTAGCGGCTAGAGAGAGTAATCTCTTGAACGATGTAAAAATCGGCCGCTGCACCTGGGTCTCTGGTGCGGCAAAGCAGCAACTCTGCCGCTGCGTCACCGTGTTGCCCCTAATGTGTGCTAACTAAATACAAGTCAGCATCATTGAAAGTGGGCACCCATTCATCATTATATAGGACCCATCAGTTGGCAGAAACCCACATTTTGCGCCCATGAACTTGGGGGGGGGGGGGGGGGGGAAAGCACAGTGGCACAGCGAGTAGAGCTGCTGCCTCACATCGCATGACCCTGGGTTTGTTCCTGTCCTTGGGTGCTGCTGTGTGGAGTTTGCACGTTCTCCCGTGACCGAGTGGAATTCCTACTGGGCGCTCCAGTTTCCTCCGACATCCCATAAAATTGCCCTCAATGTGAAAGTGGGATAACATAGAACTAGTGTACGGGTGGTCGATGGTCAGCGTGGACTCAGTGGGCAAAAGTGATGGTTGTGACCAAAGCAAGTTAGAGGTTAAATTTAACCCTGTTCACATCAAAGGAATGTGTAGAGAAGTAGAGCTTCAAGCTTCTAGGCATCCTGATCACCAGCAACCTAACCTGATCCCTTGGAATCTATGGAAAGAGGAAACCTCAATAGATGCCTCCTGACCTCCTGAATATTTCCAGCAATTTCTGTTTTTCATTTTAGATATCCAACATGACTATGGGTGCTGTCTGTACAGAGTTTGCACATTCTTCATGTGACCACGTGGGTTTTCTCTGGGATCTCTGGTTTCCTTCCACACTCCAAAGATGTACATGTGTGTAGGTTAATTGGCTTGGTATAATAGTAAATTGTCCCTACTGTGTGTAGGATAGTATATATACACACACAGAGCTTTTCTCTCTCTCGTTTGTCATATCATACTGTGTTTGCATAATCTGTTGTGCTGCAGCAAGTAAGAATTTCATTGTTCTATCTGGGACTCATGACAATAAAACACTCTTGACTCTTGATCAGCCATGATTGAATGGTGGAGTAGACTTGATAGGCTGAATGTCCTAATTCCGCTCCTGTGACTTATGAATTTAAGTACTTGAGACTTCAGTTGAACTCTCAAAGTTCAGCAATTCAGTGTACAGATACTTTGCAAATACATGCTGAATAATGATTGTTATTTTTAATTTTCCTACTTTTTAAGTGCACCCTTTCATTCATATGTCAACAATTACTGTTTTAAAGGCACTATTATTAACAGACTGTGTTTATTCTCATGAACTGATCTGCAGTAAAGTGAGATAAACAAAGTGCGTGCATTTCACCTCCTGTAAACTTATTAAAAATCAGAAAGAAGATTTGTGCTGCTTGTGCACCGATGAAGTGTCATTTGAAAGCTCCCTAAAAGCGAGTAGATGGAATGGTAAAGAAGGCATATGGTACACTCCCCTTTATTGGTTGGGGGCATTGAGTATAATAGTCAGGACATCATGATGCACCTTTGGTTAAGCCACATTTGGACTATTGCACGCAATTCTGGTCGCCTCATTACCAGAAGATTGTGAAGGTTTTGGAAAGAGTGCAGAGGAGGTTTACAATAATGACTCCTGGATAATAGGGTATTAGTTACGGGGTATTAGACAAACTTAGATAGTTTGCCAGGGAACTCTGAAGGTTGAGGGGGAGACCTGATAGAAGTAAATACAATTATGAGAGTATAGATAGCATACACAGTCAGAACTTTTTCCCATTGTGGAAATATCAAAAACTAGAAGGAATATTAGGGCAGCACAGTGGCACAGAGGTAGATCTGCTGCCTTACAGTGCCAGAGACCTGGGATCAAGCCTGACTATGGGTGCAGGCTGTATGGAATTTGTACATTCTCCCTGTGACCGAGTGGGTTTTCTCCAGGTGCTCCGGTTTCCTCCCACACTCCAAAGACTTACAGGTTTGGCTTCGGTAAGTTGTATAAATTGTCATTAATGTGTGTAGGTTAGTGTATGAGGTGATTGCTGATTGGCACGGACTCGGTGGGCCTAAGAGCCTTTTTCCGCAATGTATATCTAAAGTCTAAACTCGAAATAACAGTGGTCTCTGGCGCTGTAAAGATACTTTCTTCCTGTGACCATGTGGGTTTTCTCCAGGTGCTCCAGTTTCCTCCCAAAGACGTATAGGTTTGTAGGTTAATGGGATTCTGTAAAATTGTAAATTGTCCCTAGTGTTAAGGGTCTGTCCCACAATGCGAGTTCACCCAAGAGCTCTCCCGAGTTAAAAAAAAAATCAAACTCATGGTACCTCATCACGAGTTTTTTTTACTCTTGGAAATGTTTCACACTGTTGAAAAAACTTCACGCGTTTCCACGATTCCCGAGTACCTGCCGTTAGCATTACGAGCCGCTACGAGACATCCACGAGCTCTGACATACCCGCTATGTACATTCTACGTACACGAGTTTGATTTGTTTTTAAACTCGGTAGAGCTCTTGGGTGAACTTGCATCGTGGGACAGGCCCTTAAGTGTACAGGGCCATCGCTGGTCGGTAGAGACTGTGGGCCAAGGGTCTGTTTCCCCGTTGTATCTTTAAAGTATAAAGAATAGCTTTAAAGTGAGAGTAGTAAAGACTGAAGGAGAAGTGCAGGGCCATGTTTTTTACACAGGCCGAGTATATGCTGGCGGGAGGGGTGGCATTTAATAGACTTTTGGATCGTCATATGGTTATGCAGGGAATGGAGGGACATGGATCACATGCAGTCAGATACTATAGGAGTTGGTCTTGACATTGTGCTTGGCACAGACATAGAGATGTGAATGGTTGTTCCAGTGCAGTACTGTTCATGTTCTTTTTTAATTTAGTTTAGTTTAGAGATGCAGCGCGGAAACAGGCCCTTCGGCCCACCGAGTCTGCGCCAACCAGCAATCCCCTCACACTAACAATATCCTACACACAGTAGGGACAATTTACTATAACAAGCCAATTAATCTACACACTTGTATATCTTTGGAGTGTGGGAGGAAACCAGAGATCCCAGAGAAAACCCATGTGGCCTCATGGAGAATGTACAAACTCTGTAACAGCACCTGTATTCAGGATCGAACCCAGGTCTCTGGCGCTGTAAGGCAGCAACAATACCGCTGCGCTACCGTGCCACTCCTGTTCTATTTTCTGCTGAATTTGTATTGTCCCGTTTCGTAATAACTGATATTTGCTTCCTGAGACTAAGAGCAGTGATGATGCCTGACGCCCCCTCACTATAATAACTTCTTGCTGTGCTGCTTACTACCCTCAGAATGATCTCATCAAATCAATTTGGAGATGAATCAATTGGAGACATCTCTGAAATAGGTTTATTCTCTTCTACAAAACAATACAGCAGAAATAGCGTCATCGGAACATTCAAAGCAGGCAGGCAGGATTATGTGAGAAATGTGTGCACATCCATAGAGTCATAGTCATAGAGTGATACAGTGTGGAAACAGGCCCTTCAGCCCAACTTGCCCACACCGGCCAACATGTTCCAACTACACTAGTCCAGCTGCCTGTATATGGTCCATATATCTCAAACTTGTTAAAGGAGGAACTGCAGATTCTGGAGAATCGAGGGTACACAAAAGGCTGGAGAAACACAGCGGGTGCAGCAGCATCTAAGGAGCGAAGGAGATAGGCGACGTTTCGGGTCAAGACCCTTCTTCAGACTGGTTAGTGATCAGGGAAACGAGAGATATAGACGGTGATGTGGAGAGATAAAGAACAATGAATGAAAGATATGCAAAAAAGTATCGATGATAAAGGAAACAGGCCATTGTAAGCGGTTTGTAGTGTGAAAATGAGAAGGTAGTGCGACTTGGGTGGGGGAGAGATAGGGAGATAGAGAGAGAGGGAATGCCAGGGCCCGAGGGCTGAGGGAGAGGTGGGAAGGGGAGAAGGCAGCAAGGGTTAACAGACTCAAAACTTGTCCTATCCATGTACCTGTCTAATATACTAGTCTGGTAACATGTACCAGTTGAAGAGCAGCGAAATAATGGGGCAGGGAATTTACCTAAAATAGGAGGGGGGTAACTTCACTATTGGACCTGTATTTTGTGCATTCCACTTGCAAGCCAATCCATAGAACACCGAATGATTCATTAGAATACATAGCCAGGGGTGACTAGCCAACAGAAACCAGCTTCCAATTGCATCATATATTCTAATTCAGTTGAAGCTTGAATGGAGCGCATTAGTTTTGCTCGGATATCTGAAGCAGCAAAAATAACACTCCTTCAAAGTATCGGCATCATATTGTGGAGCAAAAAGCAATCACGTTGTTAGAATCACTGCTCACACTGCAGCAAAGTACATTATCTTTCTTTCAGAAACATCTACCCGCAAATGAGACAAAAGTAGGAATCTCTTGCTGTGTATGAATAACGGGTTGTATTTCACCCGTTAGGCAGCTAATCGCATGCTGTCAAAGCCTGATGTCTATAATAACATACACATTTTTGTTTGAAAGCCAATAAGTTTTAATGTTGTATCATCAGTTTTCTGTCCAATTTAAAATAACCAAATCTTTTGAATATAATTCCATGGAAGATCTGCGGCCCCCTGACATCATAGTTTTAATAATTTACAGTTCCTAATGTCTCTATAATAATTTTAACCCTGACCTAATTGAGAAACCAGGATTTGTGAAATTGCTGCAGAGATATCTTGGAAAGGGTATCATTTAAATTTACAAACATGACAATGTGAGAGAAATTGGTTGAATCTGCAGAATTAAATTAATCTTAAATCTAATTACAGCACAATTGCCTAGAAATTGGACGCTTTTGAGCCTGATTTTTTTTTGGTGCATGGAACACATGGTAAAAGCATTTTAGTTAGAGGAAAGATGAAAGCGCGCAGGACACTTTGGAGGAGTTAGAAATGAATAGGATGAGGAAGATCTGAAGGTTTTAGTTTTGTTTAGAGATACAACGAGGAAGCAGGCCCTTCGGCCCACCGAGACCGTGCCGACCAGCGATCCCCGCACACTTCACACTATCCTAAATACACTAGGGACAAGTTACCATTATACTAAGCCAATTAATCTACAAAACCTGTACGTCTTTGGAGAAACCCCCCGCGCTGGATTGCACCTTTGTTCTTGGTGACTCTCCCCGTCGGGTACCTTCCGTTCTCGGCAGACATCCCCCCCCTTATGCCGGGTCTCCAACGTTCTCGGCGGTCCTTGCTCTCTGGCAACTCTCCTCACTCTCGACCGCCTACCACTCTCTCCGACAGTGGTCCCCTTGCTCTCGGCGGTTGCTCGCGGGTCCCTTCTCGTTACCGCGCTGCAGGTCCCAGCGCCGGTGGCCTGACGACTGAGTCTGCGGCGGGCGGCCTGTGCCTACCGAGCAGGTCCACCATCCCTGGCAGTCGGGCGAGCCAGGGGCCTGCTGGAGGGCCAGGGGGGGGACCTCATTGAAACTTACTTTCACATGGAGTTCAGTTACCCTCATAATTACCGCTCAGATAGGAACGGACACAAAGAACATCTCATACAGCAGTGGTGAGTTTCCCAAACACGTTGGTTAACTCAAGGCCTTAACAATACGTACTGAGCAACAATCTGAGAGAACTCAAAGTGTTTCAAAGATTCACAGAACCCACAGCCTCCTATATTCTGTGTTTCTATGGTTACATGCAGAAATTACATTCTTTAAATAATTCATTAATGTGTGCAATAAATAACCCTTATCTCAAACTCTTTTTTTAGACATCAGACTTTAGAGATACAGAGCAGAAACGGGCCCTTCGGCCCATCGACCAGAGATCACCCCGTACACTAGCACTATCCTACACATTAAGGACAATTTACAGAAACCAATTAACCTATAAAGCCTGTATGTCTTTGAGTGCGAGGGAAACCGGAGCAGCTGGAGAAAACCCACAAGGTCACAGAGGGGACATGTAAACTCCGTACGGACAGTACCCATAGTTATGTTCGAATCTAGGTCTCTGGCGCTGTAATTCTATCGCTGTGGCACTGTGCTGCCCTATTAGGAATAGTTGTCTTGCCCTTAACCTGGGATACAAGCCTCAATATTTAAGATAACTTCAGCGAGCAATGCCTTGGAATCTAAATACACGATAAATTTATTTATTACCTCTCCTAACATCCTGAATTTTCCTTCATTATGTTGGCCTCTTTCCCCATCATGCTTCCCCGGAATGTATGCTCTCGGGTTAAACATAT
This sequence comes from Raja brachyura, assembly GCA_963514005.1. The sequence goes on from OY740804.1 coordinate 23,185,422, forward strand.
TACAAACTAGCCATCCCTATTATAATTTTCAGAAATTTCGACACCAGTCCCCTCCATCTTAGGCCCACCGAGTCAACGCTGGCCATTGATCACCCCATGCACTATTTCTATCCTACACATTAAGGACAAATTACAGAAACCAATTAACTTACAAACCTGCACATCTTTGGAATGTTAGAGGAAACCGGGGCACCCGGAGAAAACCCACCAGGTCACAGGGAGAACATGACAATTCCGTATGGACAGCATCCGTAGTCAGGATCAAACCCAGGTCTCTGGCTCTTTGAGGCAGGAACACTACCTCTATGCCACTGTACACCCGATAACGTAGCTTAACCATGTAGCTTAAATTTGAAGAGACAAGGAGGCGCTAAAGCTGGTTTTCAAAAAAAGACACAGAGTGCTGGAGTAACTCAACAGGTAAGACAGCATCTCTGGCCCAGAATGCCAACATGGTCGGTATGAACAAGGATGGCCGAAGGGCCTATCTTTGTGCTGTACAGCTCTATGACACAGTTACTTTATGCAGTTGTTTTTGTACAGGTTCCCTTTCTGAAGCATCTTTAATCAGACTACCTTTATTTTTTTTTGAACTCCACATTTATTGACATAACAAAATACACATACAGGCAAAACAAAGAGACACACAAAAGACAATCGCAAAATGACAAAATACAAATCACCTAACCTCTATTTGCATCACATCGGATCCTCTTAACATTCTATCATAGAAGCATCTTATTCACAGGCACCATAGCAAGCTTGTCCATTCATATCCTTAATCAATCTTGGCATTTGTAATAGTACCGGTTTCCATATAATATTGAAGGCATCGGTCCTCAACTGGAATTTAGCAGTTATACTTTCCATCAAGTATACATTTTTCAATCTTTCCCTCCACATTTGGTGGCATTTCCTTTCTCCATAGCACTGTTATCATCTTTTTAGCAATCAACAGCATCACCCCAAGCAAATAATTCTGATTTTGAATATCTGTTGCTGCTGGAGTATCTCCTAATACAAAACAAGCCGGTTCCAAAGGTAGATCCACTCCCAGAATTAATTTAATCTCTACCTGGATGTCTCTCCAGTATTGGTACAATTTGGGGCAATCCTTTAATCGGACTACCTTTAATCGGACTTTACTGGACTTTATCTTGCACTAAACATTTTCCCCTTTGTTGGCTGGTTAACACGCAACAAAAGCTTTTCGTATTGACTGGTTAGCATGCAACAAAAGCTTTTCACAGTACCTCGGTTCACGTGAGTATAAACTAAACTAAACCTTTGACCAATAATGACACACCTTCTTTTCACTTTCCTCATCATTTTTTTGTGACCAAGTTGTCATTCTCTGATCTCCTTTCCTCACTCTCCTTATCACACATTACTCCCAGAGAAACGATCACCATGGTAACCATCTCTCGGAGAAACAAAATACTTTGCTGAAGATACAAAGTCCTTAATTTTGTAATTCTATCCCTTAAAGACTTAGATTAGTTTAGTTTATTTTAGAGATACAATGTGGAACCAGGCCTTTCAGCCGATCGACTTCACTCCAACCGATGATCTCTGTACACTAGCACTATCCTACACCCGACGGACAGTTTTTACCAACGCCAAATTAACCTACAAACCTGTACGTCTTTGGAGTGTGGGAGGAAACAAGAGCACCCAGGGAAAACACACGTGGTCAACTGGAGAACGTACAAACTCTGTACTGATAACGCCCATGGTCTGGATCGGACCCGGTTCTCTGGTGCTGTTAATGCAGCAAATCTACCACTGCGCCACTGTGCCACACTTCATGAACTAGATCAAGTTTTACTAACAGAAAACGGTAGCCTGGCCAAAAAGGCTCCATAAATCAACTCATCTTAATAAATCATAAGCAAGCTTGGACTTTATTCCTTGGAGCGCAAGAGGATGAGCAGTGAACTTATAGAGCTGTACAGAATTACAAGAGGAAAAGATCGGGTAATGCACAGTCTCTTGCCCAGAGTAGGGGAATCGGACACCGGGTTAAGGTGAGCGGGAAAAGATTTAAAAGGAATCTGAGGGGTAACGATTTCACACAGAGGGTGGCGGGAGTATGGAACAAGCTGCAGGAAATTGAGTAATGAGGAAGGGTTAGTTAGCAGCCTTGTTGTGCGTGGCCCCTTGGGCAAGAGTGACCATAATATGGTTGAGTTCTTCATTAGGATGGAGAGTGACATTGTTAATTCAGAAACACGGGTCCTGAACTTAAAGAAAGGTAACTTTGAGGGTATGAGACGTGAATTGGCCAAGATAGACTGGCAATTGATTCTTAAAGGGTTGACGGTGGATATGCAATGGAAGGCATTTAAAGACTGCATGGGTGAACTACAACAATTGTTCATCCCAGTATGGCAAAAGAATAAATCAGGGAAGGTAGTGCATCCGTGGATAACAAGGGAAATCAGGGATAGTATCAAAGCAAAAGATAAAGCGTACAAATTAGCCAGAGAAAGCAGTCTACCAGAGGACAGGGAGAAATTCAGAGTCCAACAGAGGAGGACAAAGGGCTTAATTAGGAAAGGGAAAATGGATTATGGAAGAAAACTGACAGGGAACATAAAAACTGACTGCAAAAGTTTTTATCAATATGTGAAGAGAAAAAGATTAGTTAAAACAAATGCAGGTCCCTTGCAGTCAGAAACAGGTGAATTGATCATGGGGAACAAGGACATGGCGGACCAATAGAATAACTACATTGGTTCTGTCTTCACTAAGGAAGACATAAATAATTTGCCAAAAATAGCAGGGGATCACGGGTCAAATGAGATGGAGGAACTGAGTGAAATTCAGGTTAGCCGGAAAGTGGTGTTAGGTAAATTGAATGGATTAAAGGCCGATAAATGCCCAGGTCCAGATAGGCTGCATCCCAGGGTACTTAAGGAAGTAGCCACAGAAATAGCGGATGCCTTAGTGATAATTTTTCAAAACTCTTTAGATTCTGGAGTAGTTCCTGAGGATTGGAGGGTAGCTAATGTAACCCCACTTTTTTAAAAGGGAGGGAGAGAGAAAATGGGGAATTACAGACCAGTTAGTCTAACATCGGTAGTGGGGAAACTGCTAGTGGGGAGTCAGTTATTAAAGATGGGATAGCAGCGCATTTGGAAAGTGGTGAAATCATTGGACAAAGTCAGCATGGATTTACGAAAGGTAAATCATGTCTGACGAATCTCATTGAATTTTTTGAGGATGTAACTAGTAGAGTGGATAAGGGAGAAGCAGTGAATGTGTTCTATTTGGACTTTCAGAAGGCTTTCGATAAGGTCCCACACAAGAGATTAGTATATAAACTTAAAGCACACGGTATTGGCGGTTCAGTATTGATGTGAATAGAGAACTGTCTGGCAGACAGGAAGCAAAGAATAGGAGTGAACGGGTCCTTTTCAGGATGGCAGGCAGTGACTAGTGGGGTACCGCAAGGCTCAGTGCTGGGACCCCAGCTATTTACAATATATATTAATGATTTGGTCGAGGGAATTAAATGCAACATCTCGAAGTTTGCAGATGACACGAAACTGGGGGGCAGTGTTAGCTGTGAGGAGGATGCTAGGAGGCTGCAAGGTGACTTGGATAGGCTGGGTGAGTGGGAAAATGCATGGCAGATGCAGTATAATCTGGATAAATGTGAGGTTATCCACTTTGGTGGCAAAAACAGGAAAGTAGACTATTATTTGAATGGTGACCGATTAGGAAAAGGGGACATGCAACGAGACCTGGATGTCATGGTACACCAGTCATTGAAAGTAGGCATGCAGGTGCAGCAGGCTGTGAAGAAAGCCAATGGTATGTTGGCATTCATAGCAAAAGGATTTGACTACAAGAGCAGGGAGGTTCTACTGCAGTTGTACAGGATCTTGGTGAGGCCACACCTGGAGTATTGCGTACAGTTTTGGTCTCCTAATCTGAGGAAATACATTCTTGCCCTAGAGGGAGTACAGAGAAGGTTCACCAGATGGCAGGAATTCCATATGAAGAAAGACTGGATAGACTCGGCTTGTACTCGCTGGAATTTAGAAGATTGAGGGGGGATCTCATGGAGAGTTACAAAATTCTTAAGGGGTTGGACAGGCTAGATGCAGGAAGATTGTTCCCGATGTCGGGGAGTTCCAGGACAAGGGGGTCACAGTTTAAGGATAAGGGGGAAGTTTTTTAGGACCGAGATGAGAACATCATTTTTCACACAGAGAGTGGTGAATCTGTGGAATTCCCTGCCACAGAAGGTAGTTGAGGCCAGTTTGTTGGCTATATTTAGGAGGGAGTTAGATGTGGCCCTTGTGGCTAAAGGGATCAGGGGGTATGGAGAGAAGGCAGGTACGGGATACTGAGTTGGATGATCAACCAGGATCATATTGAATGGGGGTGCAGGCTCAAAGGGCCGAATAGCCTACTCCTGCACCTATTTTCTATGTTTCTATGTTTCTCTATGAAAAGGTAGATGAGGAGAGTTCATTGTAAATAGAGACTATCACAAAGTTTAAGAAACATTTGAACAGGTATATGGATTGGACAGGTTTAAAAGGATTTGGGCAGGTGCGACTAGTGGAGATAGGACATGATGGTTAGTGTGGGGAAGTTGGGCTGAAGGGCCTCTTTCTACACTGTATGGCTCTACGACTATAACTATAAAATGTTCTGGTGCAAAAGCAAATCGTAATCAAGTTGCCACATGAAGCACTCAAACCCTTCTTGTTCATTAGTCTGAAGAAGGGTCCCAACCCAAAATATTGCCCGCCCTTTCCTTCCACAGATGCTGCCTGACCCACTCATTTCTGTTTTGCTCCGAACCCCACCCCTGTTATAGTCATTGTCCCTGGAGACCAATTACTGTACATTTGACTCCTAATCTGAGGCAAAACGGACCGGCATCCAACTGCTTAATTGGCAAGAAAATGATGAGAGTTCAAAATATGCACCACTGAGAAAGATTGTGTCAGACAGATAATTAAAAGGAGGAATAAATCTGCTTTGGTCCACTGGTATTTTTGCAGTGCCTTGCAAGGCAAAATGGACGCATTGTTATTTGATGTGACTACTTAATCAATGAAGAATGATGAAACTGTAGCTTGACCAAATTATATTAAAACCAACTACCTACTTATAACAAAAGCACAAATTATTTAGATGCACATTATCTAAAATTAGAAATAAAATACGCCTGTGAATTACTGCTATAATATACTCCATCAGGCCTTGTAATTTAAAATTAAATATTTGCCCTATAAAATACATATTCATGGCACAATTTGATATGTGCTGCAGTTTTAACAGTTTTTTATAAAAAGGCATTATAACAAATCAGAAGTCATTTATGTTCACCATACTGTATTGAATTGAAAATAGGTCACGCACGCGATAATTTGTTCACACAAAATCATTTGAAAGGTTTTAGCCTCAGTGTCTGCACAGCAGGTAAAACAGGAGATGAAAGGAAACAACACAGGGGCAGCACAGTGATGCAGTGGTAGAGTTGCTGCCTTACAGCGCCAGAGACCAGGGTTCGATCCTGACTAGGGGTGCTCTCTGTACGGAATTTGTACGTTCTCCCCGTGACCGCTTGAGTTTTCCCTGAGTGCTCAGGTTTCCTCCCACACTCCAAAGATGTGGAAGTTTGTTGGTTAATTGGCTTTGATAAAAAATTGTAAATTGTTCGTAGTGTGTAGGATAGTGCTAGAGTATATCAGATCGATGAAGGGTCCCGACCCGAAACGTCACCTGCCCATATTTTCTTGAGGTACTGCCTGATACGCTGTGTTACTCCAGCACTTTGTATCTTTTTTTTTGTAAACCAGTATCTGCAATTCCTCGTTTCTCCTTTAGTACCATTACTGCATTTGTTAGCTTGGTTGGTTGAGCACTGAACCTCTCCAGGGCAGAATATTATGGAAGAACTGCAGACAAGAATAATGATATAAGCTTTGACTGATTCCAATTATGGAACCAAGGGGAATAATGAGGAGAATTTTAATTGTCAATAACGACTGAACTTGGGTCATGAATGATTAAAAAAAAATCTCAGCTGAACCTAATTTATCCCATTCACGTGTAGTTTTAATCGAGTCCGTCCAAGGGAGAAACAATTAACCTGCTCCCAGCAAATGGTCACTTGTTTAATTATTTCAATAACAGGGGTTGCAGCACATTGTTTTTAGTTTCAGGTTCAACTTAACCAGGAGCGAAAAGGAGATTAGATTTTGCATGGAAGAGGTAGTTGAGGCAGGGACAATTGCATTACATAAGAAACAATTGGACAGGTACATGGATAGGATAGTGTAGGAAGGAACTGCAGATGCTGGTTTAAACTGAAGATGGACACAAAAAGCTGGAGTTACTCAACAGGTCAGGTGATGTTTCGAGACGAGACCCTTCTTCAGACTCTCTCTGAAGAAAAGGAATAGGCGACGTTTCAGGTCGACGTTTAACGATCCCAACCCAAAACCTCACCTAGTCCTTTTCTCCAGAGATGTGGTCTGACCCGTTGAGCTATTCTAGCTTTTTGTGTCTATCTTTTTATGTCTATACATGGATAGGATAGGTTTAGCAGGATTCGGGTCAAGCGCAGGCAGGTGGTTCTAGTGTGGAAGGGGCGTGTTGGTGGCGTGGGCAAGTAGGGCCAACGGTCCTGTTTCCACTCTGTATGACTCTATGAGACTAATTGGTAATGTCATCATCCTTAGAGCTGTAACAGCAATGTGCGTGCACTTGAGTGACATTGCCCCAGTCATTGTATTCTAGCTATGTTGATAAAATAATAATCCTTTCTATTTATAAATGCTTCCGAAGTCTACCTTAGGCTGTTGGACATAACTTACATTATTGGCTGGGATGTTCATTAAAGTGAAATTATGTACAGCATGGTCGATGTACTTCAGGGTGCATGTGTTGGAATTCTGCACACATTGGTTGTCCAGTAGGCGTTAGGACTTGAAGATACTGCACTAAGGGACACATGACATGACCAATATAAAACATGCTGTAAAGATGGTATAAGGCCCAATATCTAGATGACCAAATGTATTCCACATTCACAATGAACGGAAAACTTGTCACATTTCAAACGCATGTTTTGGCAGATGCAGTCAGTTCACACCATGACGTCAAGAAATAAATAGGCTTGATCTCAGTGGACAATCTATTTCACTTACAATGGAAAATCATATTTCATGATGTGTCTCTATCAAATATCCATCAAAAGCTAGTGATTACATTCAGCTAAACGTTTACAGAGCTTTAGGATTATGCCGAGAAGAGATGATTTTTATGATGAATGTTACATTGCAAACAACATCCCGTGGAATGTCAGGCAGACTACATAACCATTTGGGATAGACACAAAATGCAGGAGTAACTCAGCATGACAGGCAGCATCTCTGGAGAGAAGGAATGGATGGAGAAGGGTGTGAAGAAGGGTCTGACCATGTGGGTTTCCTCCAGGCACTCCGATTTCCTCCCACATCCCAAAGACGTACCTATGTGGGTTTGTACGTTAACAGCCTCTGTAAATTGCCCCTAGTGTGCAGGGAGTGGATACGAAAGTGGAACAACATAGAACTAGTGTAGATAGACACAAAATGCTGGAGCAACTCAGCGAGACAGGAAACATCTCTGGATCGAAGGAATGGGTGGAGTTTTAGGTCGAGGCCCTTCTTCAGACCCTTGTCGACCCGAAACGTCACCCATTCCTTCTCTCCAGAGATGCTGCCTGTCCCGCTGAGTTGCTCCAGCATTTTGTGTCTATCTTTGGTTTAAACCAGCATCTGCAGTTCCTTCCTACACATAACCATTTGGTTATTAAATTGACCCTCCCACAAAAGCCGCTAGTGTTTATTCTGTTACACAATTTCTTGGTAAGTGATCAAATTAAAGGAAAATAAATAAAGGCTGGTAATTTGTTAAGGTGACATTTTTAATATTTTTACTGTACTTTATCTTCTTTGCCTTCTTTTGATAGATAGGAAATAATTATCTATAATCGGATCTGTTAAAATACATTAAGTTAATGAGCCAGAACCTGCAGTGAGCTACTGACAGTTCTGTGAGTAACAGTTGCCATTTACATCCATGAGTGTCAGTATTAATGGGACAACCACGCAAATAGAGTTTTCTGGTCAAATGTTACCAGCCGTATCTTGGTTGCACTTGGCTGCTCGACTCCGATTGAAAGTTACTGCATGGAAACAGTCTTTTCGGCCCACCAAGCCCATACTGCCCATCAATCACTGGTTCACACCAGTTCTGTTTTCCCACTTTCACATCCACTCCCAACACACCAGGTGCAATTTACTGTGGGCCAATTAACCTACAAACCAGCGCGTCTTTGGGATGAGGGAGGAAATTGGAGCACCCAGAAGAAACCCACGTGGCCACAGGGAGAACGTGCAAATTTCAAACAGAAAGCACCCGAGGTCAGGATCAAACCTGGGCCTCTAGCAAATGTGAGTACAGCAGGTAGAGCTGCTGCCTCACATTTGCTCACTTAACTCCAAACCTAGCAATGAATCGGAAAAACAAGTTTCATGTTTAATGCCGGCGAGTGCCAGTGAAACAGGATTAAGAGTATTAGCTACAAGGATGGACAGGCTTATATTGTTTTCTCTGGAGCATTGGTTGCTGTGTTTATGTTTATTATTGGCATATACCAGGGTACAGTGAAAAGCTTTGATATGCATGCTAACCAAACGGATCAGATAATACTACACATAGTTCAACGTTGTCTCACTGTTTGCATCCACTGTAGGGACACACTTGAGATTATTAACCTACATTTCAGCTACAAACCCGCACGTATTTAGGGTGTGGGAGAGAACCAGAGCACCCAATGGAAACCCACGCGGTCACATAGAAAAAGCGTAAACTCCGCACAGATAGCAGCCTTAGTCAGGATCAAACCCGGGTCTCTGGCGTTGTGAGGCAGCAACGTGCCACCGTGCCGCCCTTGTGCCGAAGGTCAACCTAATATTTCCAGATCTTTCTTTTCTTTTGATGACAGGTCCCCAAGAGTGAATATGTTCTTTATAAAAGAGTTTGATCATGTAACAAGTAATTCTGATAACTCAAAAAAAAAATAATGAGGTCACAGGGGGGCAAATTTAAATGTAAAATTATTAAACAAAATGAACAAGCCAGCTTCTGTAGGAGTGGGTATTTTATGTTTTAACCAGAGAAAGAAATAGATTCAAAGGATTCAAATATGAGAAGGTTCAGTCGATAGTCCCTTATTTCATTTACATCCCGATTAAGCTTGCTACATCTACTTTGGACTGTTGTGATTTTTCCATTGAAATCCTCCATCTTGCTGAAGCATTATAATGCAAAATTATAATTTTGCTCAGTCATACATAATTTATTCAAAAATAATTATATTTTTAATAAGGGAGATAAAAAAAATAAAGACCTGTAGTAACGCTACTGTGCTTTATTATTTTAGTTTTCAACGTAAAGACAGTGCAAGACATAAGTAATATTGTTTGTCATGATGTGAATATAGAGAGAATTGTTTTAGACATGGATTGAATTCTAATTATGAAACTTATATTGGTATCGAGTATTACCCAGAGAGTTGTGAATCTGTGGAATTCTCTGCCATAGAAGGCAGTGTAGGGAAATTCACTGGATGTTTTCAAGAGAGAGTTACATTTAGCTATAGGGCTAAGGGAATCAAGGGATATGGGAGAAAGCAGGAACGAGGTACTGATTCTGGATGATCAGCCATGAACATATTGAATTGCGCTGCAGGCTCGAAGGGCCGAATGGGTGTACTTTCTATGGTTCTATTAAACGTATGTTCACCATATAAAATATCCCATGATTAGTAATTACAACACTTGAGAACCATAATTAAAATTGTCAATTAACATAATCCTTTAAGGTGCTAATAAGGCCGACAAAACGGGAAGTGGCAGCCCAACCGGCAGTCTGTTTGTCTTTCTATTCTTTTTTTAGTTTGTTAGAAGTTGTTAGAAGTTTGTTTTAATGTTCTTTGGTGTGTTTTATGTGAGGGAGAGGGGATGGGGGGAAACTTTTTTTATCAAGTCCTTACCTTCCCGGAGATGTGATCATTTTTCGGATCACTTTCTCCGGGCTCTGCGGCCTACCATCGCTGGAGCAGGAAGCCTCCTCGGACTGTCGTGAGCCCCACCGCGGGGCGTGAACTTAACATCGGAGCGGATCCCTTGCCTGGGATCACTCCCACCATGACCACTGCGGACTTTATCAGCAAGGGCTCGCAGTCTCGGGGCGAGACTAATCGGGAGCTCCAATGCCGCGGAAGGCTCGACCTGCCCCGACGCGAGGTTCGTTCACCCACCGTAGGTGAGCTGACAACCCCCCGATGCGGGAGTGGAGCGCCTCGATGCGGAGGGCCCGAACACCGGCTCCAGGAGCCAAGATCGTCCCGTCAACAGGGGCTTGAGGTCCACGACCGCGGAAGAGCTAGGGGAAGGACTTGAACGATATTTCCCCTTCCACCACAGTGAGGAGTGTGTAGGAGTCACTGTGGTGGATGTTCAATGTTAAAAGATGTTTTGATGTTTTGATTGTTTTGTCTCCAAGATGGCTGCCGGAAGGGAGAGTGAACGCTGGCGTGTTTAGCTGCCGCTGCTCTCTCTTTGAATTGTGTCTTGTCCCTACTATTTTTGTTTTGTATTTTGTTTTATTCTGCTTATATGTTTTGTAATCTGCTTATTAAATTTTGTAAGGCGTCCTTGAGAGTCTTTGAAAAGCGCCCGTAAGTATAATGTATAAATAAATAAATAAAATATAGAGAGGGTGGCACAGTGGCGCAGCAGCAAAGTTGCTGGCTTACGGCGTCAGAGATCCAGGTTCAATCCTGATTATGGGTGCTGTCTGTACGTTCTCCCTGTATCCGAGTGGGTTTTCTCTGGGTGCTTCGGTTTCCTCACACATTCCAAAGATGTACAGGTTTGTAGGTTAATTGGCTTCGGTAAAAATTGTAAATTTTCCACAGTGTATCAGATGGCGCTAGTGTATGGGCTAATCGCTGGTCTGCGCGCATTCGATAAACGAAAGGCTTGTTTCTCTAAAGTCTAAAATAAACTGTATTATATTATGATACTGCTTTTTAACGGAAGTGGTAAAGCTAATATGAATTAGCCTCGATTCTCCCCTTTTCTGAAAACAATGATTAATGGCACCAATGTAGGAACATCTATTTTTCACCCATTTAAACTGACTGAAATATGTATCTGTCTGAACACGTCAAACAGACGTCAAACACACCCCAACAATTAGAGGTGAATTATTGGATATTTCCTAAGATATTGGCTAAAGAATGTTCCATCAAAGAGGGAAACCAGGTTTCAATGGATCCATAAATATTGAGAAAGGCCGGCATAAGGAGGAATAGAAGGATTATGTGAGGTTAGAGTGTGTGTAAGGAATAGGAACATCTTCATACTCTTTGCGCCATTCTGCCATTTTTTCATTTAGAATCATAGTCCTACAGCACGGAAATAAGCCTTTTAGCCCAACTTGCTCATGCCGACCATAATGTCCCATCTATATTAGTACCACCTGCCCTCACTTGGCCCATATCCCTCTGAACCTTTCCTATCCATGTGCCTATCCAAATGCCTTTTAAATGTTGTTATAGGACATGCCTAAACTACATTCTCTAGCAGCTCGTTCCATATACCCACCACCCTCTGTGTGGAAAAAGTAGCCCCTCAGGTTTCTAGTAAATCTTTCCCCAATCACCGTAAACCTATGCTCTCTGGTTCTTGATTCCCCTACTCTGGGTAAAACACTCCATGCCTTCACCCTATTTATACCCCTCATGATCTATAAGATCACCCCTCAGCCACCTGCACTTCATGAAATAAAGTCTTAGCCTGTCATTGTATTTATTGTGTACTTATGAATTTATTGTTTACACCATTAGGTTCATGCAAACCAGGAATTGTATTGCACCTCAGTACATGTGACAATAAACTAATTTTCCCAGATTATTCGCTATCCACCAATTTGTTGCCTCCATACTTGACCCATCACGCTTTTTCTTTCCTCTTCGCAACAAGCAAAACCACCTTTCTATATATCATTCTCAAATTTGGCAGCAGTTCATGAAACTCCTTCATCCAAGTAATTAATACAGACTGTAAATAACTTCTGTCTCTTCATAATCTGCCTGTTCATCCTTCAATGGCTTCTAACATTGCTCCCAATTGCATACCTATAGTTTCCAATTACCAATTTGAAAATGACTTATTTATTCTGACACAATGTTTTCTGATCTTTAGCCAATCCCATATCCAGAGCAAAAATTCATTATCTCCAACCTATTATCTCATGTAGTGAAATTTTATGTAATATCTTGTCAAATGCCTTGTGGAAATCCAATCCAGTACATCTTGTGTTTCGCCTTTATCAACTCAAGTTGTTGAAAATTTAAAGAAATTTGATTACACAAATCACCTTTTATGAAGATATACACAAAATGCTGGAGTAACTCAGAGGGACAGGCAGCATCTCTGGAGAGAAGGAATGGGTGATGTTTCAGGTAGAGACCCTTCTTCAGACTGAAGTAGTCTGAACAAGGTTTCATACCTTTTATGAAACTGTGTGACCATGCTTTAATGTCTTATGACTTTCTGAATATACTGTATTTTGTCAATGAGAAATATGAAGTTAATCAGCCGATGGTCTCATGTTATCATCCCTGAACAGTGATGAAACATTTGCACTATACGATCCTCTAAGACCACTCCAGAGTCTAAGGACGTTTGATAGATAACTGCCAATGTATTGGGCGGCACAGTGGCACAACACTAGAGTTGCTGCCTTAACGTCAGAAACCTAGGTACAATCCTGATTACAGGTGCTATCTCTCTCCAGTTTCCTCCCACATTTCCAAGACGGTTTGTAGATTGATTGGCATCTATAAGTTGTCCCTATTGTGTAGGATAGAACTAGTGATTATTAGTTGGCGTGGTCTCGATGGACTGAAGGGCCTGTTTACATGCTGCATTTCTAATCTAAACTAAAGTGTCCTTTATCTCCACAATTGCTTCCTTCAAAACTTTACGATTCAGGTCCAAAGGACTTGTCACCCTTTATTCCTTTTATTTTTTCTTGAGTGAAAGAAACTCTTCTAACTTCCTCTCTCCCAATGGCTTTCTAGTTATCTATTATTAGAGTCCTAGAATCATATGGCACAGAAACAGGTCCTTTGGCCCAACGCATCCATGTCAAGCTAAATGCTCCACCTAAACTAGACCCATTTGGCCAGATTTGGCCCATTCCCATCTAAACATTTCCTATCCATGTACCAGCCCAAATGTCTTTTAAACGTCATTAATGTTCCTGCCTCAACCTCTGGTAGCTCTTTCAAATATATCCGCCATCCACTGCGTGAAATGGTTACCTATTATATCTTTTCCCTCTCACTTTAAATGATTGAAACAACCAGAGAGCAGTGCTAAACTACGATCTACCTCTTTGGTGACCCTCGGACTATCCTTGATCGGACTTTGCTGGCTTTACCTTGCACTGAAAGTTATTCCCTTATCATGTATCATCCACCATCTATACACTGTAAATAGATTGATTGTAATCATGTATTGTCTTTCTGCTGACTGGTTAACACGCTACAAAACCTTTCCACTGTACCTTAAACTAACATTAAATTAAACACGTGACATTAAACTAAACTGAACTGATGATTGAGATTTTTTTACATTGTTTATTGTGAGGACTAATCCAAAATAATAATTTGTAAACTCTGACATTTCACTGTTACACATTCTCAATTCAACAATTCTCAATGACCAGTGTTTATGTTTGCTGCAATCTCCTTTTAATTTATCTCTAACTGTCAAAAAAATGCTAAAAAATGATAATTTATCATTTATCACATTAATGATAAAATGACATACCTTTAGTATGGAGATGAGGAGGAATTTCCAGAGGGTGATGAATTTGTAAAAGTCTAGTATTCTTTAAATTACACATTTTTTATTGAGAGGGTCAAACAAAGTCAAGGATTTTCTTCATTAAAAGCCTTAATTTGCTCATAATATTCTGGCTGTAATGTTGGAAAATAGATCATTTGATAATATATTAATTATGTACTAACTACTAATGTTTTATTATGCCTTCATAAGTCAGAGTATTGAGTATAAATGTTGGGAGGGTGTGTTAGTTAGACAAGACATTGGTGAAGCCGCATTTAGAGTATTTTGTTCAGTTCTAGTCACCATGTTACAGGATAGATGTTGTCAACCTGGAAAGGGTGCAGAGAAGATTTACGAGAATGTTTCCAGTACTCGAGGACCTGAGCAATAGGGAGCGGTTGAGCAGGCTAGGACTTTATCCCTTGGAGCGCAGGAGGATGAGGGTTGATCTTATAGAGATGTGCAAAGTCATGAGAGGAATAGATTGGGTAGATGCACAGAGTCTCTTGCTCAGAGTAGGGGTATCGAGAACCAAAGGACACAAGTTTAAGGTGAGGGGGGAAAGATTTAGTGGGAACCTGAGGGGTAACTTTTTTACACAAGGGATGGTGGGTGTATGGAACGAGCTGCTGGAGGACGTAGTTGAGGCAGGTACTAACACAACATTTTAGAAATATTTGGGCAGCTACATGGATAAGATACAGTAGGTTTGGAGGGATATGGGCCAAACACAGGCAAGTGGAACTAGTATAGATTGGACATATTGGCAAGTTGGGTCGAAGGGCCTGTTTCCACACTGTATGACTATGATTCTAAGGTATAGACTGGTCTGATGGTATCTGTAGAGAGGAAGAAAGAGTTAACAATTTAGGCTGATGACCTTATGATTTGGTTGAATGAACAGAGTTAAATTTGTATTCAGCTATATTGCTCAGTCACAGCACTGAACAATGACATTTCCCGACATGAATCAGATACAGCACAGTGTGACAGAATGATTTGGCAATTCATAGCAGACAGCAAGAAACTGAACATTTGCAGCCAGGTTCTTGCTAGGCACTCAATATTCTATTGAATATTATTTCCACAGAGTGCAGATTTCTGCCAAATGCTTAAATCTAACACTGCCTAACCTGTTCTTTATTGGATCAGAAGTCTTGTCTAATTAGCTGACATTTCTCAAATCGGTCTTGAATTTTATACG
This sequence comes from Raja brachyura, assembly GCA_963514005.1. The sequence continues at coordinate 23,200,569 of OY740804.1, forward strand.
AGTCGACCTTTTTTGCTTGAAATGCAATATAATACGGTGTGCCTTTGCACCCAATATAAAGAAGGTATAATGGTCTACATCGCCTTAACTTCATTAAGCCGAGGCCTTCCTTTCATCAGAAACAATGTACAAATAAGGAAGATCGCAGATGTTGGAATCTTGCATGGAACTCCAAAGTGGGGCAGGCAGCATCTTTTAGTTTTTTTTAGAGGTAAAGGGTGGAAACAGGCCTTTTGGCCCAACGAGTCCACGCCGACCAGCGATCACCCTGTACAGTAGCACTATCCTACACGCTGGGTGAAATTTACAATTTACAAGGCCAATTAACCTACAAACCTGCATGTCTTTGGAGTGAGGGGGAAAACTACATTGTAGCAACTGGAGAAAACCCACGTGGTCACAGGGAGAACGTACAAACTATGTACAGACAGCAACAGTAGTCAGGATTGAACTGAGGTCTCTGGCGCTGTGAGGCAGCACCTCTTCCTCTGTGCCATTGTGCTGCCTCTGTTAAATCTCTCTCCGTGACCACTGATCTTGCTCAGAGGACAATCTTGGGTTATAAGTATTCTAACCGCTCCCTGTACTTACTGACCCTAAGGAAATAATTTTAATCTAATCTACTTGACAAGAAGCTGACAGGATTGCATTAGATGTCTGCATCATGTCCCGTCCAATTTCATTTTTGGCATATGTTAATACAAGGTAAAATTTGGCAGAGTACAAATAAGCAGTGAACACTTATCCTGTCAATTTCCTGGTCTTATCCTATCAATTTAATCCTGGAAGAATTAGGTTAATATTAGCCTCTGGTTGCCTAAGGCAAGGTATGAGAATGTTATCGTCATCTCAGCCAGGAGTGGGTAGAACCAAATCATGGTGATAAATGGAAAATACATATGTAAAATACTATTAAGTAATACAAATCACAAACAGATCAAAATGATTACTCCTGTTCAAAACATAGCTAATACCTTTATTTTGTGGAATGTACCAGTCCACTCCCACTGATGCTGCGTATAGTACATAGAATATAGAACAGGACAGCACAGGAACAAGCCATTCGGCCCACAATATCTGTGCCGAATATGCCAAGATGAACTCGTATCTGTCTGTGCTTGATCCATATCCCCCCATTCCCTGCATATCCATGTGCCAATCCAACTGCCTCTTAAATGCTACTATCGTATCTGTCTCCATCACAACACCATTCGGCCCTTCGAGCCAGCACTGCCATTCAATGTGATCATGGCTGATCATCCCCAATCAGTACCCCATTCCTGCCTTCCCCATATCCCCTGACTTATATCTTATTTTTAATATCTTATTTCCCATATCTTATTTTTAAGAGCCCTATCTAGCTCTCTCTTGAAAGCATCCAGAGAACCTGCCTCTACCGCCCTCTGAGGCAGAGAATTCCACCAGAGAATCATAATTTTAAACATAATTCCATCCAGAGAATCATAATTTTAAACACTTCTATCAGGTCTCTCCACAACCTCTGGTGTTCCAGAGTAAACAACCCAAGTCTGTTCAACCTCTTCTTACAGATAATGCCCTAAAGATCTATCTCTTCTTTCCTTGTACCTTTTTTTTAATCACTGTTAATGGCATTCAGTTTTCCATTTCAGCAGCAGGTTACCATGGTCTTTTGTATAAACCTAACTGTTTTAGTTTAGTCGCGAGATACAGCATGGAAACAAGCCCTTTGGCCCATCGAGTCCCTGCTGGCCATTAATCACCTGTACACACTAGTTCTATGTTATCCCACTTTCTCAAATACTCCCCACACATGAGAATCATATAGAGTCACACAACATGGAAACAGGCCCTTTAGCCCACCTCATCCATGACCAACTATGATACCCCATCTAAGCTAGTCCCATTTGCCTGCATTTGGCCCATACCCCTCTTAACCTTTCCTATCTGTGTACCTGCCCAACCGTCTTTAAGTGTGATTAGGGGCAAAATTACTTTTACAAAGGCTATTTAACCTACAAGCCCACGTGTCTATGGGATGTGGGAGGTAAACGGAGCACCCGGAGGCAACCCACGCGGTCACCGGGAGAATGTGACACACACACACACACACACACACACACACACACACACACACACACACACACACACACACACACACACACACACACACACACACACACACACACACACACACACACACACACACACACACCAAACCAAACATAATCATGGAAAAAGACCAAATAACTTCCCGCAAGTCTCTGTCGTTCATAGCTTATTTGGTGGTTGCTGTGTTTAATAGCCTCATAGCTGTAGGGAAAAAGCTGTTCCTGAACCTGGACGTTACACTTTACCTTCTTCCTGATGACAGGAATGAGTGCGTGGCAAGGGTGGTGTGGGTCTCTGATGATGCTGGCGGCCTGTTTTGAGGCAGTGACTCCTGCAAATCCCTTCGATGGTGGGCAGGTCGGTATTCACGATAGACCGGGCAGCGTTCACAACTTTTTGAAGATGTGGAGACTCTAATGATTTCTGGCGGACAGGGTTCATCAGGTCACCAGGAAACAACCTACGATTCCCCTGATTAATGGGAAGCTTCGTTATTGGGCCTTGCTTTAAGCGAGTGTAAACTTTTTTTCATTTGATAGACCTGATAATGTTATCTTAGGCCACAATGTCTAAAATATCCAATCAGGGCTGGTTGCTGTGGAAAAAAATAGTGAGGAAAGGCATGTTATTTTGATGAATGAGTCTGGAAATGCAATGTGTGGTTAGTGATAAGGGTGTGGAGGTTTGGGAAACAGATACAGTGCGTCTTTGCAATGAAATATGAGATGGCAGAATGACATAGGCACACATAAAAGTTGACAGATATCTAAGAGTGAATAGATTTATGGTGACCAGATCAGCAATGTTGAATAACAATTGCCTCCATTAGGATAACAGGTAACAGGATAACTAGACTAGCAAATGCTGATACTAATTATAAGGAAGACACAAAAAAATCGAACTCCACGGGTCAGACAGCATCTCCTGAGAAAAGGAATAGGTAATGTTTAGGAACGAGACTCATCTTCTTCTGAGAAGGGTCTTGGCCCAAAACATCACCCATTCCTTTTCTCCAGAGATGCTGTCTGACTCATTGGGTTATTCCAACTTTTCGTGTCTATTTTCAGTTTATTACAGCACCCGCAGTTCCTCCTACACATAAGGATGGCACAATATTAGTTCAGCAAATAAAGAAATAATTCCTTTAAAGCCAATATTCTTTTTTTTAAAAGCATTGGTGCCGCTGGTGGGGTCACAGCCTCACAATGCCAGAGACCTGGGTTCGATCCTGACCTCGGGCGCTCTGTGTGTGTGTGTGTGTGTGTCTGTGTGTGTGTGTGTGTGTGTGTGTGTGTGTGTGTGTGTGTGTGTGTGTGTGTGTGTGTGTGTGTGTGTGTGTGTGTGTGTGTGTGTGTGTGTGTGTGTGTGTGTGAGTGTGTGTGTGTCACAAATTGCTGGAGTAACTCAGCTAGACAAGCAGCATCTCTGGAGAGAAGGACTGAGTGACGTTTCCCATTCTTTCTCTCCAGAGATGCTTCCCGTCCCGCTGAGTTACTCCAGAATTTTTGATTTAAACCAGCATCTGCCATTCTTTCCTACACATTTTGTATGTATGTACAAACATTAAACTTTCTTTTCTCATTTATTATATTGTTTACAGTGTAAGCAGATGAGATTAGTTTATCTTGGCATCATGTTCGGCATGGACATTGTGGGCCGAAGGGCATATTCCTGTGTTATAAACATAGAAACATAGGTTTAGGAGTAGGCTATTCGGCCTTCGAGCCAACAATGGCATTCAATATGATCATGGCTGATCGTCTAAAATCAGTACCCTGTTCCTTCTTTTTCCCTGTAGATTTAGCTCTCTCGTGAAAACATCCAGTGAATTGGCCTCCACTGCCTTCTGTGGCAGAGAATTCCACAGATTCACAACTCTCTGAGTGAAAACGTTTTTCCTCATCTCAGTCCGAAATGGTCTACCTCTTATTTTTAAACTGTGACCCCTGGTTCTGGATTCCCCCAACATTGGGAACATTTTTCCTGCATCAAGCCTTTTCTACGCATAGGAAGGAACAGCAGATGCTGGTGTATACTGAAGATGGTCAAAAAGTGCTGGAGTAGTAAACGATGGCCCGGTCTGCGCTTGGTCTCGACGATATGTAGGGTCCAACACCAAGAACAGTAGATACAGTAGATGAGGCGGGAGCAGATGTAAGTGTACCTTGCTATGTTCTAAAAATAAACCACGGCATCCTTTCCTATTATTCATTTTCCAGGGAACAGTGGGGATTGTTTTTTCTTAATATCATAGTTCATTATGTCATTAGTTCCACATTAGGTCGTTGTGGTGACAAATAAACCGCATTACGATCTTGTGCCGTGCATAGAAGATATATTTTCAATAATTGAATTTAAATAAAGTACTTACAGTAAAATGACGATATGGGGACCTTGGCTGAGTTCATTCAAATGCACTGTCATTTCTCCTCTGGAAAGCTGTCATTTAAATAACTTGAAATGTATGAAATGTATTAAAATCTGACCAATTTGGTATGATAGATTAGATTCACACTCGAGTGATCATACCACAGCTGCAGGTTTTTATAAGGTAATTTCAACACAACCATTTTATTAGCATAATGACTTACTTTTATAATTAATGAACTAATATATATTGGCAAACGATGTTTACGACCTGAGACTTTGGAACCACATTTGTTTCATTCTTTGTTTTAACCCTCTGACGAAAGACCCAGAGAACCAAAGGTTCATGAACCAGAGGACACAGGTTTAAGGTGAGGAGGGAAAGATTTAATGGATACCTGAGGGGCACCTTTTTCCACTCAGAGGGTGGTGAATATGTGGGAAAAGCTGCCAGAAAAGGTAGTTGAGGCAGGTATTATCACAACATTGCAAAGACATTCAGACAGGTACATGGATAGGAACATTTTAGAGGAATATAGGCGAAACGCAGGTAGGTGGGACTAGCATAGATGGGCATCTTGGTCGGTGTGGGCAAGTTAGGCCAGAGGGCCTGTTTCCATCCTGTTTGTCTCTATAACCTGTTCAATATTCTAAGCATCCCAGAACATGCACTAAAACGTGTGGGCAGAGCACCAAGGCAAATTCCTTGTACGTGAATACTTGGCCAATAAACTTACTTACTTAAATGGGTTGAAGAGCCTAATTGGATTTTTTTAGAAGAGATTCCGAATGCACTGGACAAGGTGATGACTGGCGATACAAACAGTGAAACCGACAACTAGGGTGGGGGAGAGATAGAGAGAGAGAGAGAGGTTGCAAGTGTTACTTGAAGTTAGAGAAATCAATATTCACACCGCTGGTGTTTAAGCTGCCCAAGCGAAAATATGAGCTGCTGTTCCTCCAATTTGCTTTTGGCCTCGCTCTGACACCCTGTCAGTGGGAGGAGGCCCAGGACGGAAAGGCCAGTATGGGAGTGTGAAGAGGAGTTAAAGGGGAGTTAAAGCCAGGAGATCATGTAGATCTAGGTGGACTGAGCAAAGGTGTTCAATGGATATATGTCGCTTTATTCTGCTTTGATCTGGATGCTTGTGGCAAGCTCCTGCTAACCGCCTTTTTCAGAATGGTATGTCTTTGGGATGTTAGAGGCACGGGGGCACAGCAGTATAAATGCTGCCTTACAGTGCCAGAGACCAAGGTTCAATCCTGACTACGGGTGCTCTCTGTATGATGTTCTCTTTGAGCCCTGTGTGGGTTTTCCCCAAGAGCTCCCTTCTCCACCCATTCTCCAAAGACGTACAGGTTTGTACGTTAATTGGCTTGACAAAATTGTAAATAGTCCCTATTGTATGTAAGATAGTGCTAATGTGCGGAGATCGCTGGTCGGCGCGGGCTCGGTGGGCCGAAGAGCCTGTTTCCACGCTGCATCTTTAAATTAAACTAAAAAGGGCAAACCTTATGCAGGTTTTGGCTTCCTAATGCTCCAATTACACAGCAAACACATTGATTTTCTGACAGATTGGCAGGAATTTAACTGACGATGCACTTTGTGGTGAAAAGCCTGTAACATGCAACAAAACATTAATTTTCACTCTGAGCTTTCACTGTGAAATACCATGAATGCCATCAAATCATCAATAGACTACCAACAATGGCCATTTATATTGCATTATTGACCACGGCGCATGGGTTTTAGTTTAGTTTAGTTTATTATTGTTACATGTACCAAAGTGCAGTGAAAACCTTTTAGTTGTGTGCTATCCAGTCAGCAGACAGACTACACGTGATTACAACCAAGCCGTCCACAATGTACGGATATAGGATAAAGTAACATTTTTTTGTACTGTGAGTCTGGGGCAAAACATTTGGGGCGGTACAGTGGTGCAGTGGGTAGAGCTGCTGCCTCACAGCATCAAAGACATGGATTCGATCCTGACCTTAGGTGCTGTACGTGTGTGGAGTATACAGGTTCTCCCTTTGATCGTGTGGGTTTCCTCTGGGTGTTCCGGTTTCCTCCCACATCCCAAAGGCATGCACATTTGCAGGTTATTTGGCCTCTGTAAATTGCCCCCTAGTATGTAGGGAGTGGATGAGAAAATAGAATTATATAGAACCATTTTGAACGGCTGATCAGTGGTTAACATGGACTCGTTGGGCCGAAGGGCCTGTTATTTTCTCTAAACTAAAAATAAAGTAGTTGATGAAGGAACTGATGAGAGCCGGTGATGGGCTTGGGTTGTGCTCTGAACTCTGAGATAAATAAATGAAAACATTGGAATTTCTCAGTAGGGCAGACACCATCTCAGGGAAGAGAAACCATTGATGTCTGCAGTCACAGGAAACAGCAAAATCTGAAGAAGGATCCCGACTCCAAACGTCACCTATCATGCTCTCTGGAGATGCTGCCTGGCCCATCGGCCTTCGGCCCACCAATGCTACGCCAACAATCACACCTGTTCACACTAGTTCCATGTTATCCCACTTTCCCATCCACTCCCCGCAATTAATATTTGGGCAATTGACAGAGGCCAATCAACCTACAAACCCGCACGTCTTTGGGATGGTACCAGACCTGTGATATAGAAACAAGGAATTGCAGATGCTGGTTTATACAAAAAGACACAGTTCCGATGTAATGCAGAGCGTCAGGCATCACCTCTGGAGAACATGGATAGGTGATGTTTCAGGTCGTAGCTCCTTCTCCAGACTTGTGATGCTGCCTGATGTGTTTTTGTCCATGGTTTTCTGTTATTAAGACGGCACAAGGTGCAAACTGTTGAAACAGAGATGTGGAAGAGAGGGGGATGGAAGTGGGAGCCAAGTCCAAGGTGTTTTCAGGAAACAATTCCATTGCCTGAGCACTTGACTGTGAAGTACAACCTGTCAAAAATGTGTCATCCGTTGTAGCCTCGAGCACAACCTCAGGGTAGGGCTTGACCCACATTGCCAACAGCTGTCAAGGTGATTGCGTACATGAGCTTTTATGTTCAGATCTCCCTCTGTGAAAGATGTGGGGATGTTAGCATCATCTCGCAGTCTGCTGCATGCAGTCACATTAAGGACTGAAGCATTCTCAGAGAGCTGGCAATATATCAAAATCTCCCAGCTAAAGAATAGTAGGTAGCATATGCAAGGTGCTCTGAGATTACAGGTGGCCTTTAGTTTAGTTTAGTTTGGTTTAGTTTAGTTTCGTTTATTATCGTCACGTGTACCAAGGTACAGTGAAAAGCCGTTTGTTGCGTACTATTCAGTCAGTGGAAAGACTATACGTGATTACAATCAAACCATCTACAGTGTACAGATACAGGATAAAGGGTATAACGTTTAATGCAAGATAAAGTCTAATAAAGTCTGATTAAAAATAGTCCGAGGGTCTCCTATGAGGTAGATGGGAGGTCAGGACCGCCCACTAGTTGCCTGATAACAGCTGCAAGGAATGAAGGGATATAGATCATGTGCAGGCAGACAAGGGTTGCTATTGGCATCATGTTCAGCACAGACATTGTCGGCTGAAGGGCCTGTTCCTGTGCTATGTTGTTCTGTGTTCAAGTTCACATTGAATGTCATATGCACTGAGTTGCAGGTACAATGAAAAATCTTGCAAACAGCAGCATCACATAGATTCAGATAAACAGAAATAATGTACATCAATTATACATAAATCACACGTAAAATTCTGAAAGAAAGAATAGCTTGCAAACAAAACAAAACAAGACCTCAATGCAAAAACATAATTGGAAAGGAAAACAAAATTGCACCGGAGAGAGGTGACATTTTGAAAAGATGTTAGTGTCTCTTAAGACAGGCAGACTTTCATCGACTAAATAGCATTCGCATAATGTACTAGGCATTATAATATTGGGGTGTTTCTCCAAATACAATCAACTTCAATAGAAGGAACTGCAGATGCTGGTTTACAAAAGAAAACGCAAAGTGCTGGTTTAACTCAGCAGGGCAGGCAGCAGCTCTGGAAAACATGGATAGGTGACGTTTCGGATCTGAAGAACGGTCCCAACCTGAAACATCGCCTATCCACGTTATACAGAGATGCTGTCTGACCCGCTGAGCTACTCCAGCACTTTGCAAGGTTCTGTTATTCGTGACCATCTCCGACATCCATTTTTGGGAGAGGTGCACTATATCTCCAGAGTATCTGTCTCTGGATATTCAGTTAATGTTGTGGAGAAACAAATGCTTTTTTTTTTTCACTTTAGTCTTATTGCTTTTATGCATACACAAATAAAACATAAATATGACAACGAAACATACAACAATGTAGTGAAACGTACGACAGTGTAGCAGGGGGTTCAATTTACAATTAATGATGCAGTATACAGAACTATTTTCTTATTAAAACATTTTCCAATAACTTACATTATTGTCAATAAAATTATACAGTGTTGATGTCTTTATTTCTATACCTAATCCATTTTTCCCATTTTCTGTTAAACTCGTCTTCTTTGACTCTTAGAGAATATGTCATTTTCTCCATCACAAATATTTCCTGTACTATGTCTAACCATTGTCTAAGTCTGGGTGTGTCGCTGCAGGCCAGTTTCTTGTAATGGCCTTTCTGCCAGCTGTGAGTAGGATTTCAACCAAGTAATGATCTTCCTTCAGCACCACTGTATTTATATTACCCAGGTATAAAATGCAACACTTCTTGGAGACTATATATCCTAATACCTCCTTTAATACTGAATTCACTCTGTCCCAAAATGGTTCTATTTTTGGGCAACTCCAGAAGATATGTGCATGATTTGCGTCTGGTTGGCCACATTGCCTCCAGCATGTTTCCTGCCTTAGAATCTGCTTGCTTTTTATATTAGGCGTAATAAAGAAACAAATCAAGATTTTCCAATTAAATTCTCTCCATTTTTGTGAATTAGTGGATGTCTGTAGTGTTACATACAGACATGACGCCATTCTTCTTCTGAGATTGTGATGTTCAATTCTTTTTCCCACTTAAATTTTACGTAATATGTAGTTTTAGCTTGACATTCCATTAAACTAAGTTAAACTATGATAAAGTTTAGAAATAATCCTTGATGTTTTTTGATGATACGCATTAACTATCACTTCTACCACTGGATTATTTTCTTCTAGTGCCTCCCTTTTCACTTTTTTATTGTAATAATCTCTCAGTTGGAGGTTTCTAAACAAGTCTTGGTTCCGAAGTGCAAATCTATGCTTTAACTCTTGAAACCAAAGTTCTCCATTTTCAGTAACAAAATGCAGTCATTCCTTTTTTCATCCACTCTTAAAATGTTGAGTCATACATCCCTGGTTTAAATTCACTATCCAAAGCTATCCATCTTAATACTTTTTGTCCTTTATTCAATTTAAGTTGTCTGGTAAGAGTGAACCAGGTTTCTAAAGTAAATATCGTTATTGGATCGATTATACTCCTGATATGTCCAGGAGGCACTTTTTCTCCCAAGAGTGTTTGGATGTGGAAGTCAGGGATATATGTCTCAATCTCTTTCCATTTAGCTATATAGCTATTCTCACACCAATTAATTAGTGGTCGAAGTTGGGCAGCATAGAAATAAATCCTAAAATTTGGAAGTGCCATTCCACCATTGTCCTTTGGCAACTGGAGTGTAGTGTATTGAACTCTGGCCTTCTTTCCTCCCCAAATAAATCTAGATATTAACCATATAACCATATAACAATTACAGCATGGAAACAGGCCTTCTCGGCCCTTCCAGTCCATGCCGACCATTTATTTTCCCCTAGTCCCATCTACCTGCACTCAGACCATACCCCTCTATTCCCTTCCCGTCCATATACCTATCCACTTTACTTTTAAATGTTAAAATCAATCCTGCCTCCACCACTTCTGCTGGAAGATCATTGAGTAAAGAAGTTGCCCCTCATGTTACCCCTAAACTTCTGTCCCTTAATTCTCATGTCATGCCCTCTTGTTCCCTACCCTCAATGGGAAAAGCTTATCCACGTCAACTCTGTCTATCCCTTTCATCATTTTAAAGACCTCAATCAAGTTCCCCCTTAACCTTCTGTGCACCAAAGAATAAAGACCTAACTTGCTCAACCTTTCTCTGTAACTTAGTTGCTGGAACCCAGGCAACATTCTAGTAAATCTCCTCTGTACTCTTTCTATTTTGTTGACATCCTTCCTATTATTAGGCGACCAAAATTGTACACCATACTCCAGAATTGGTCGCACCAATGCCTTGTACAATTTTAACATTACTAATTTATTAATTTATCCAATTCCATGAATTGTTTTGATGGTACCTATATTGGCAGAGATTGAAACAGGTACAATAGCCTTGCAAAATATTCATTTTCACCACATTTATGTTACTACTAAAATATATGGGTAGGTGGACCATCATTCTAAATCGTTTCTTATGTTTTGGTTGATGTGGTTATAATTGGCCCCATACAACATTGATATATTTTTTGTTATATGTACCCCTAGGTATTTGATTGATTTTGAATCCCATTTAATATTATACTTTTCTTGATTTCTTCTGGAGGAGCACAATTAAAAAGGAGGGCTTGAGTTTTTGAAATATTCACTTTATATCCTGCATAAAAATTAAATTTCTCTATGGTCCCCATCATCCTTGGAAAGGAGGTGTTTAGTTCCGTGAGATACATCATTACGTAATCTGCAAAAAGGCTAATTTTATGTTCTCTGTCCCTTATAGTTATTCCCCTCAGTTCCCTATCTTGACGAATCGCTTGAGGCAATGGTTCAATATACACTGGCTTGCAAAGGTTTTCATACCCCTTGAACTTTTCCACATTTTGTCACGTTACAACCACAAAAGTAAATGTATTTCATTGGGATTTTATGTGACAGACCAACACAAAGTGGCGCATAATTGTGAAATGGAAGGAAAATGATACATGGTTTTCAAATTTTTTTACAAATAAAAAACTGAAAAGTGTGGCGTGCAAAATAGTTCAGCCCCCTTTACTCTGATACCCCTAAATAAAATCCAGTGCAACCAATTGCCTTCAGAAGGCACCTAATTAGTAAATAAAGTCCACTTGTGTGTAATCTAACCTCATTATAAATACAGCTGTTCTGTGAAGGCCTCAGAGGTTTGTTAGAGAACATTAGTGAACAAACAGCATCAAGAAGCCCAAGGAACACACCAGACAGGTCAGGGATAAAGTTGTGGAGAAGTTTAAAGCAGGGTTAGGTTATAAAAAAAATCCCAAGCTTTGAACATCTCACGGAGCACTGTTCAATCCATCATCTAAAAATGGAAAGAGTATGGCACAACTGCAAACCTACCAAGACATGGCCGTCCACCTAAACTGACAGGCCGGGCAAAGAGAGCATTGATCAGAGAAGCTGCCAAGAGGCCCATGGTAACTCTGGAGGAGCTGCAGAGATCCACAGCTCAGGTGGGAGAATCTGTCCACAGGACAACTATTAGTCGTGCACTCCACAAATCGGGCCTTTATGGAAGAGTGGCAAGAAGAAACCATTGTTGAAACAAAGCCATAAGAAGTCCTGTTTGCAGTTTGCCACAAGCCATGTGGGGGACACAGCAAACATGTGGACGAAGGTGCTCTGGTCTGATGAGACCAAATTGAGGTTTTTGGCCTAAATGTAAAACGCTATGTGTGACGGAAAACAAACACTGCACATCACCCTGAACACACCATCCCCACTGTGAAACATGGTGGTGGCAGCATCATGCTGTGGATGCTTTCTTCAGCAGGGACAGGGAAGCTGGTCAGAGTTGATGGGAAGATGGATGGAGCCAAATACAGGGCAATCTTTGAAGAAAACCTGTTAGAGTCTGCAAAAGACTTGAGACTGGGGCGGAGGTTCACCTTCCAGCAGGACAACGACCCTAAACATACAGCCAGAGCTACAATGGAATGGTTTATATCAAAGCATATTCATGTGTTCGAATGGCCCAGTCACAGTCCTGACCTAAATCCAATTGAGAATCTCTGGCAAGACTTGAAAATTGCTGTTCACAGATGTTCTCCATCCAATCTGACTGAGCTTGAGCTATTTTGCAAAGAAGAATGGGCAAAAATTTCAGTCTCTAGATGTGCAAAGCTGGTAGAGACATACCCCAAAAGACTTGCAGCTATAATTGCAGCGAAAGGTGGTTCTACAAAGCATTGACCCTGGGGGGCAGAATACTTTTGCACGCCACACTTTTCAGTTTTTTATTTGTAATAAAATTTGGAAACCATGTATCATTTCCCTTTAACTTCACAATTATGCACCACTTTGTGTTGGTCTATCACATAAAATCCCAATAAAATACATTTATGTTTGTGGTTGTAACATGACAAAATGTGGAAAAGTTCAAGGGGTATGAAAACTTTTGCAAGCCACTGTATATAGCAAACAAGATAGGGCTAAGACAACATCCCTGTCTCGTTCCTCTTCCTAACACAAATCTCTCAGTTAAGGACCCATTCACCTTTATTCTTGCAGTAGGTTGCTGGTAAATTACTTTAATAACTTGAATTGAATCTTTGGTAAAGCCAAATCTTTCTAGTGTTTGATATAAGAATTCCCAATTAACCCTATCAAAAGCCTTTTCTGCATCTAGGCTTATCAGGACAGCACGTGTACTTTCCTTTTGAATCTTGTGTATTATATGTAGGGTTCTCCTAATACTGTCCTGTGTTTGTCTGCCTATTATAAAACTAGTCTGGTCTTCATCAATTAAATCTGGCATGAACTTTTCAAATCATTTGGAGATAACTGAAGAATATAATTTATAGTCCACATTTAGAATTGATATTGGTCTGTAGTTGGTACAATTTTCCTTGTCTTTGTTCTCTTTGGGGATTAATATTATAATTGCCTCTTTCCATGATGGGGATGTCGTGCCTTCTTTGATAATCCAGTTAAAGCTTCTCAGAAGAAGTGGGTTCAGCTCATTCCAAAATATGTTATACCATTCTATAGGGAAACCATTGCTGCCTGGGGCTTTGTTTGTTTTCATCCTACCAATTGTCTTCTCTATCTCCCCCAGTGATATTTCTGCTGTGATTATTTTATTTTGTGTCTCTCCAATACAGGGCAGATCTATTGTACTTAAGAAAAGTCCTCATCGATTCCCCATCCACTGTAGAGGTTTGTGTATATATATATTTTAATATTCCTGGAAGATATATTCTATTTCTTTTGGATCATTCTTCAATTTCTGTGTACAAGAGTCCTTAATTTTGTGTATGGTGTTGTCAGCCTGTTGTTTGCGTAGCCTTCGGGCAAGTATTTTAGTGGATTTAGGGCTTAGCTCATAATGTGCCTGTTTTACAAATCTTGCTTTTTTCTCCACCTCTTGACCCATATTCCATCCATTTGTCCCCTCAAATCTTCTATTTGTTTATGTTCTCTGGCCCTTATTATTTTTGTACGTCTGTTCTAAAACAGAACAGAAGAAAAAATTCTTTTTTGAGTTAATCTGCACTTGCTGCACGGATCCCCGACACACAGTTTGACTCCCTGCTGGAACAGCCAGAGCCTCCTTCATCACCATGTTCAGAGAGAATACTGTGCATAATTAAATTTAACAAATCCGTATATTAAAGCACAAAAACAGACTAGTTGTCAGTACAAAAAGCTACAACATAAATTATACTCAGCAAAACATGTAACTAGGTCAATTAGTAAATCTCCTTCTGTATGCAAGGCTTAACAAGACTTGAGTCAATTGATCAGCCAAAATCAAATTCACTACTTCATGTGTAGTAACATATTCACCTGATATGGGGCAACATGCTTCTTGAGTAACGCATCATTATAAATGGAATGTGCATGGGTACAGGGCTCAGAAAAAGAGTATAAGATTCAGAGCTCAATTCAGGAAATATGACTAAGAAGCTGTGTTGCAAGTTGTTAATCAAACTCTGCCTTGATGACTAATACAATTTGCTTCCTACATATACTATTTTCAGAAATTCACTCAGAAGGCAATTAGCTATAAAACTTCCACAGCAGGGGTGTCATTGGTGCAGCTGGTGGAGCGGCTGCCTCATCGCACCAGAGCTCTGGTTCAATCCTGACCCCAGGTGCTTGCTGTGTGAAATGTTCACATTCTCCCAACGACTGCGTGGGTTTCCTCTGGGTACTCCGGTTTCGTCCCATTTCCAGATGAGCTGTGGGTTTGTAAGTTAATTGGTCCGCAAACTAACTCATCAACCCCAAATTCAACTATGAACTATGGGCTGCCAGAGGATGGTAAATCTATGGAATTAATTGCCACGGATGTCTGAGGAGGCCAAGACATTGAGATTGATAAGTTCTTAATTAATAAAGGTGTCAAAGGTTATGGGGTGCAGGAGAATGAGAGGGAAAAATGGAACAGCCATGATCGAATGGCCGAATAGCCTAATTCTACTCCTATGTCTTATGATAAATGCTAAGACTACTAATGTGGCAGCTATTGTTCTCAACTATGTTTCTTGCTGCTCTCTCCATCAACATTAATCTTGTTGCTGCCTCTTTAGCAAATGGTTTAATCATGAAAACAATTATTTTTCAAATATACCCATAGGGTTCTGTTAGTTGAAATAAGTGAAACAGTACTGTGGGATTAGCGTGAAAGAATTAAAATGGTAAAAAAAGATTAAATAATTTTCTTGCAAAGAAAGGAGAATTAATCTAATAAACTGTTTCTCAATTAGTAACAAGACATTTGCAGCTTTATAGGACTTTGGTTAGCTTGCGTTTGGAGCATCGCATATAGTTCTGGTCGCCCCATTACAGGACAGACATGGAGGCTTTGGAAAGGGTGCAGACGAGGCTTACAGAATGTTGCCTAAAGGTTGGACAAACCTGGATTGATTTCTCTGGTGAACTGAAGGCTAAGTAGCGAACTGAGAGAACCATATAAAAATTATGGACCTGTACTTTAATTGTCAATGTTTAATTGTTTTAACTAAGAAAGAAATATAGATCCGTTACAAAATTGCAAGCTTGTTAACAAAGATAAGCAGATGCGTGAATCTTGAGCAAAGCACAAAGTGCTGGAGGAACTCAATGGGTCAGGAACAACTTGGTCTGAAAAAAATATTACTTTGCTAAAGATTAATCTTTGATTAATATCAGCGAAGGAAGCATGGGCAATACGCAACTTGTGACTATGTGAAACTTCAATTCAATTCAATCTTTAATTGTCATTGTGCAGTGTACAATACAGAGACAACAAAATGCAGTTGGTATCTCCGAAGGGCGAACTTACGAATAAACAAGTAATACATATACATATACAGTGGTATCCGTACAATTTGCTGGTGATTGGATAGTCCAGGGGGGGGGGGGGGGCGGGGAGAGAGGGGTGGAGACAGGCAGTCATTGAGGTGCAGCGCTGAGACAGCCACAGGAAGAAGCTGTTCTTGAGCCTGCTGGTACGGCAGCGGAGGGACCTGTAGCGTCTCCCGGGTGGGATGAGGGTAAACAGTCTATGGTTGGGGTGTGACCTGTCCCTGGCGATGCTGTGCGCCAGAAAATGTGAACTCTGTGAAAATACATGCAACTGGAGAACAGGAATAGGTGATGTTTTGGGTTGGGACTCTTCTTCAGAGTAGGTACAGGCTTCCCCTAAAATCTTCAATTCATATCAGTGAAGAAAGCACGAGAAATGTGCAACTTGTGACAACGTGTAGCACTCTGTGAAAATACACGCATCTTCAAGGTGAATCACACTTGGATGTACTCTGGTTAATTTCCCATTGACAGAGCTTCGCCCAAATCTCATCACTAAAATGAATGATTTACACGTGAAATATATGCACAAACGGATCTAATTTCTGAGCAAGATTGCTTAATTGATAAATGGGGCAGGACAAAATCCCAGCTGTCACTTTCCCATTTATTGTCTTTAGAAATAATGCAGCAAATGAGATGTTGGAGAATAATTAAGCTGTAATTATATAGTGATATGGGTAATTTCACCGAGTGCAGGCAGCTGAAACTGCATTTGCAGATAAAACAAGCTGCTCTGAGAAATAACCTGAGCAAAGTGCAGAATCTGCAACTGAAAGAAAGAGGAAAAGTGGGCAAGAGCTGAGTTTAAAAACTGACTGGATCTTGTTGAAAAGCAGCTGATGTCATGGCGACAGCAAGGATGAACAACAGTTACAAGAATCAGGTGGCATAGTAGCGTAGCGGTAGATTTGCTGCCTTACAGCACTTGCAGCGCCAGAGAACTGGGTTCGATCCCGACTATGGGTGCTGTCTGTACGGAATTTGTACATTTGCCCCGTGACCGTGTCAGTTTTCGCAGAGATCTTCGGTTTCCTCCCACACTCCAAAGACGTACAGATATGTAAGTTAATTGGCTTGGTATATGTGTAAAATTATCCCTAGTGTGTGTAGGATGATGTTAATGTGTGTGGATTGCTGGTCGGAACGGCATCGGTGGGCTGAAGGGCCTGTTTTCACGCTGTATTTCTAATCTAAAAATTATAAAATTCAGGGAAACAAGAGCCGATTCAGACCACTACAACAGCAGCTGACAAGATCTATCGGCTCATTTTTTAGTTTAGTTTAGAGATACAGCACGGAAACAGGCCCTTCGGCCCGCCGAGTCCTCGCCAACCAACACTAACACTATCTTACACACTTTAGGGACAAGTTCACAATTTTACCAAGCCAATTAACTTGCAAACCTGCACGTCTTTGGAGGGTGGGAGGAAACCAGAGCACCCAGAGAAAATCCATGCAGGTCACGGTGAGAATGTACGAACTCTGTACAGACAGCACGCGTAGTCAGGATCGAACCTGGGTCTCCGGCACTGTGAGGCAGCAACTCTACCACTGCACCATCGTGCCGCCCCATTTGTTTCCAATTAAAATTACTTCACTTCCTTTGATCACTCAGACCACCATCTAATAATGTTCTTAGTAAGAAATTAATTCTGTATAGAAATTAATTTTTAAATTAATTTCAACCACCATTTATAGAATTTCCACTCTCGATCTTTTTATTTAAATTTGTTTTCTGTCGGTATTTCATTGCCAAATTCCCTAAATAAAGAGAAAGCTGCAATATCTTCAAAACTGCAGGAAGTTCCATAATGAATTTAAGTTCACTCATCACCCTGCTACAGAAAGGATGTCATTAAGCTGGATGGAGTGTAGAGAAGATTTACGAGGATGTCGCCAAGACTTGAGGGCCTGAGCTATACGGAGAGGTAGGGCAGGCGAGGACTTAATTACTTGGAGGAAGAGGGGTGATGACGTAGAGCTGTGTAAAATTATGAGGGGGATTTTTTTAGGGTGAATGTACAGAGTCTTTTACCCAAGGTAGGGGAATCAAGAACCAGAGGACAACGGTTTAAGGGGAGAGGTTTACTAGGAATCTGAAGGGCAACTCAGCCACCTGTTTGCACTATTTCTCTGTTATCCCACTTTCTCATCCACTCCCTACACAGAGGGCCAATTAACCTCCAAACACACAGGTCCTTGGGATGTGGGAGGAAACCAGTGCAAACTCCACACAGACAGCAGCTGAGGTCCAGATCGAATCGGGGTCTTAGGCACTGAGAGGCAGTGGCTCTACCAGCTGCGCCACTGTGCTTCCCAATCTAATGTAGAATATGTTAAAATCATATAAAACTACTATGCCTGCAGGATGTGTCCTCACTCAAGTAAAAACAAGTGCTGGAGGAACTCAGCAGTGTCTGTGGAGGGAATGAACAGAGGATGTTGCCGTTTCTGATCGGGCCCTTCTTCATTCCCATCACAGTGAGTGCCTGGCCCGCTGAGTGCCTCCAGCACTTTGTTTACGGCTTGAGATTCCAGCATCTGCAGTCTCTTGTCCAGTTCACTGATCATTTTACTCTGAAAAGCAGTTATTTGTTCTGTTATTTTCTGCCACTGTACTGCCCTCAAAGATCCATTTAGTTGAGGGATAAAAGTTGGCCAAGATAAAAGTAAATCCGAGAAGTCTGAATTGAACCAACTCCACTCAGATGTACTTTTGTAGCAGCTCGTTAGTCTATTATAAATAATGCTGTCGATCGATCACAAAATTGTTCAGAACTTTCAATTCAATAATGGCCTGGTGCTTATGTATATGATTGACAGTATAACTGGCAGCTGGTCAGATACGTGATAGAGTGATACTTAATTATCACACGTGACATGTCACAATTAAATTATTTGTTTTGCGTACCCTACACAAGGTCTGCAAAGAGTCACACGTATAGGGCGACAGCAAAGTTACAAAGTGTAGATGAAATGTGTGTACACCTTTAAATATAGTGACGTTTTAGAACCACTCCCTTTTTCATTCAGTGTAACTGTGACCTTCCCACCCTTAGCTCTCTCTCTAGTATCCGTGACAGACCACGTACAGCTAGGGCAGTGATGTGTGTGTTTAATTAATAAAGTAGTAGTAAAGATTCGCCGTGTCAGTGTCAATTCTTTACACAAAGTATTCATTACAGTCCGCAATGTTTCCTCCTTGTTCCCTCGGCGAAAATATTGTTTTCAGATTCACATTCTAGTTTGGGTGGCACAGTGGCGCAGCGGTAGATTTGCTGCCTTACAGCGCCAGACACCCGAGTTGGATCGTGACTGCGGGTACTCTTCTGTACGGAGTTTGTACCATGACCTGCATGGGTTTTCTCCAGGTGCTCCAGTTTCATCACACTTTCCAAAGACGTACAGATTTGTAGGTTGATTGTCGGTAAAATAGTCCCTAGTGTGTAGGATAGAGCTAGTGCACGGGGATCGATGGTCGGCGCGAACTTGGTGGGCCGAAGGGCCTGTTTCCGCACTCTATCTCTAAATAGTGGCTGTTTCAGAGTAATTATCACAGTACTCAAATGTATTTAGCAAAACAACTAGTATTTCCATTTTGGTTATATATTCCTACTTGAAATTGGGAAATTAATGTTTTTCGGCAACTGGTAATAAAAATATTTGAATCCCAGAAATACAGACCATCCTCAAATTACGCAATAGGCAATTTACGTAAACTCACACATACATAAACAATTTTGTATTCAGTCCCTTGTGCAGTCAAGGCAGTTTATAATTTCCACAACACCGTGCGATCACTCAAGTTTACATCGGAAACAAGCCGGCAATGGCGGCTGTGCTTACCCAGAAGGCCGTGCAGCGCAGAAAGTGCCCTAGACTCAGACAGACACTCTGAGACAATTCATACGGTTACACAAAAAGCTGGAGAAACTCAGCGGGTGCAGCAGCATCTAAGGAGCGAAGGAGATAGGCGACGTTTCGGGTCGAGACCCTTCTTCAGACTGATGCTGCTGCACCCGCTGAGTTTCTCCAGCTTTTTGTGTAACCCTCGATTCTCCAGCATCTGCAGTTCCTTCTTTAACAACGAGACAATTCATACTCTCAGTGAGTTATTTCAGGCAGGAGGTGGGAATGAGGATGCTGGTTTACAAAAAAAAAGACACAAGTGCTGGAGTAACTCAGTGGGTGTGGAAGCATCTCTGGTGAAAAGGAATAGGTGATGTTTGGGGTTGAGACACTGTTTCAGACAGAGTCAGGAGAAGGGGAAGCTAGAGGTATGAAAAGATGCAAAGGACAAATAAATGAAAGATTTGAAAAAAACAAGCCAGCATTGATGATCAAGGAAAGGTGGAGCAGTTCATTGTTGGCTGTGGAAAAGGTGATAATTTGTTAAATAGTTCTGTTAAAAAACAGAACTGAAGAAGGGTCTTGATCCAAAACATCACCTATCCAGGGTAGACAAAAATGCTGGAGAAACTCAGCAGGTGAGGCAGCATCTATGGAGCGTAGGAAATAGACAATGTGCTGCCTCACCCACTGAGTTTCTCCAGCATTTTTGTCTACCTTCGATTTTCCAGCATCTGCAGTTCCTTCTTAAACAATCACCTATCCAGGGATAGGTTCTCCAGAGATGCTGCGTGACCCGCTGAGTTACTCCAGCATTTTGTGTCGATCGTCAATGTAAACCAGTTCCTTCCTACACACAGTATCTTCAGTTTGTTGAGCATTATTGTAGCAAACAACATGAAACTATCTAAGAATGTATATGCCAAACCGCTGTGTGTCCTGGACATTGAGCTGCTGTGTAATGTGACAGCTTGTGAATATTGACATTAGTTCAAGCAACAGGCTAGATTACAGGCTAGAAGTCTGTGAAGGGGCATTGAGGCAGCAACAAATGGATTTCGATATTAAACTACGCTTGAGTGGAAATCCCAGGGATCCATTAGGCTCACAGTTTAACGACCACAAATGCCAATAGTTTGCCAACATTACACTTCAGGTCAATGGCCCAATGTTTATTATTTGCATTCGTCTTTGATCCATACACTTTGCTCACTTTTGCACAAATGATAGAATTTAGAGTTTAGAGATACAGCGCAGAAACAGGCCCTTCGGCCCACTGAGTCCATGGCGACCAATGATCACCCCATACATTATCACTATCCTACACACTGGGGGCAATTTACAATTATATCTTAGCCTTTTAACCTACAAACATGTTCGTCTTTGGAGTGTAGGCGGAAACCGGAGCACCCGGAGAAAATCCACACAAGTGACAGGGAGAACATACAAACTCCGTACAGACAGCACCTGTAGTCAGGATCATACCCGGGTCTATGGAGCTGTAAGGCAGCAACTTTCCCTCTGTGCAACTGTGCTGCCCACACAAATGATATTAGTGAGCAATTTATAAGTTGCAAATCACGATATAATGATCCTCAGTACCACAACATTAAATGGATGGCACGGTGGTACAGCGGTAGTGACCCGGGTTTGATTCTGACTATGGGTACCATCTGTGCGGAGTTTGCACATTCTCCCTGTGACCGCGTGGGTTTTCTCTGGGTGCTCCAGTTTCCTCCCACATTCCAGAGGATGGTGAATTTGTGGAACTCATTGCCACAGAAGGCAGTGGAGGGAGGCCAAGTCAATGGATATTTTTTTAAGGCAGAGATTGATAGATTCTTGATTAGTACAGGTGTCAAGGTTTAAGGGGAGAAGGCAGGAGAATGGAGTTGAGAATGAAAGATAGGTCAGCCATAATTGAATGGTGGGAGTAGACTCGATGGACCGAATTCCTCTCCTATGAATTATGAACATAAACTTTTGACTGAATCAGTAAAACTAAATTCAGTAGAAATCAATGGGAGGTCACGCCACTGAATGGTGTTGATCTTTAGTACAAAATAAAATGGTTATTGTGGTTGGACATCAATCATCACAGTCCAGGACATCTCTATGGTCCAGTGCCCTGGGACTAATTGTCTCCTTCAGTCAGCCTTCCTCTGTCGCTTGGGGAGATTTGATGATGTTGCAGTGCTCTGTTACAAATGCAGTTCTCCACGTAATGTTGTTGTCCATGGCCACATCCATCAAAAACTGAATGACCCACAGGCTTGCACATAGCCTCTGTACAACGCTGCCGGACACTGAGAGCAGCTCCTCACGTTCACTCATCATTCATCCATTTTGTCCTCGCCAAATTGCTAAACTGTTGAAATTCAATGAGTCTTCCAATCTAAATGGAGCAGTTACATAGAGTTTGGTTTAGTTTATTATTGTCACGTTCATAAGTTCATAAGTTATAGGAGCAGAATTAGACCATTTGGCCTATCAAGTGTACTCTGCCATTCAGTCAGGACTGATCTATCTTTCCCTCTCAACTCCATTCTCCTGCCTTCTCCCAATAACCTCTGTCACCAGCACTAATCAATGCCATTGTTCCACGATACAGTGTAACGCATGTACTGCCTGCTATCCAATCAAATCATACTATAGCTTAAAGTTTAAAGTTTAGAGATACAGCGTGGAAACAGGCCCTTCGACCCAGTGTGTCTGCACGGACTAGCGATCTTGTACCCAAGGGAAAATCACGAACTACAAGACATAGATTTAAGGTGAGAGTGGAAAGATTTATCTCAATCTCCCGTTCACACTAGTTCTATGTTATCTCACTTCCTCATCCACTCTACACATTAGGGGCAATTTACAGAGGCCAATTAACCTACAAACCTGCACATCTTTGGGATATGGGAGGAAACCAGAGCACCCGGAGAAAACCCAGGTGGTCAAAGGGAGAATATGCAAACACAAACAGGCCGCTCCCGGAGTCAGGATTGAACCTGGGTCTCTGGCGCTGTGAGGCAGCGACTGTACCACTGTGCCATCATGCCGCCCTGTACTTGAATATAATAATACAAAGTAAAAAAGTGAAACAATTGTGAGTAAATCCTCTTCTGGAACATCATGCAGAGAATCGCTACATTCCATGAAGGACTCCAACATGAAGTGTTACTGTAGTAGCCATTTAGCTTAACTCAGTATGTTATAACTATAACCAGTTACTTTTAATTTGTATCTGCCTGTAATTATGTGGGTGGGATTTATACGTGGTTTGTGGCTAGGATTATGGGACGTGGTTTGTGGCTAGGATTCTGGCGCAGACTCCCTAGGAGCTAATTTATTTTGAAGAAGAATGGGGTAGGTCATAGCTTTCGACCATGCACGACATGACCACGAGGAAAGACATTCTTGTCATAGAGGGAGTACAGAGACGGTTCACCAGACTGATTCCTGGGATGTCAGAAGTTTCATATGAAGAAAGGCTGGATAGACTCGGCTTGTACTCGCTAGAATTTAGAAGATTGTGGGGGGATCTTATAGAAACTTACAAAATTCTTAAGGGGTTGGACAGGCTAGATGCAGGAAGATTGTTCCCGATGTTGGGGAGGTCCAGAACAAGGGGTCACAGTATAAGGATAAGGGGGAAGTCTTGTAGGACCGAGATGAGAAAAACATTTTTCACACAGAGTGGTGAATCTCTGGAATTCTCTGCCACAGAAGGTAGTTGAGGCCAGGGTACACAAAAGGCTGGAGAAACTCAGCGGGTGCAGCAGTATCTAAGGAGCAAAGGAGATAGGCGACGTTTCGGGTCGAGACCCTTCTTCAGACTGGTTAGGGATCAGGATAAACGAGAGATATAGACGGTGATGTGGAGAGATAAAGAACAATGAATGAAAGATATGTAAAAAAGTATCGATGATGAAGGAAACAGGCCATTGTAAGCTGTTTGTAGTGTGCAAATGAGAAGCTAGTGCGACTTGGGTGGGGGAGAGATAGAGAGAGAAGGAATGCCAGGGCCCAAGGGCTGAGGGAGAGGTGGGAAGGGGAGGAGACAGCCAGGTTTAACAGAATTGAGAAAATTCAATGTTTAAGCCCAGAGGATGCAGACTCCCCAAGCGGAATATGAGGTGCTGTTCCTCCAACTTCCGGTTTTGCTCACTCTGGCCGTAGTTGAGGCCAGTTCATTGGCTATATTTAAGAGGGAGTTAGATGTGGTCCTTGTGGCTAGAGGGATCAGGGGGTATGGAGAGAAGGCAGGTACGGGATACTGAGTTGGATGATCAGCCATGATCATATTGAATGGCGGTGCAGACTCGAAGGGCTGAATGGCCTACTCCTGCACCTATTTTCTATGTTTCTATGAGTATGATTGAAATGTACTTATACAAGAAGAGGTTTGGATGAATATCTTACTTTTATTACTACAATAATGAAACTATTAATCAAGAGACTGTTTGGAAGATTCATCTTTCGACGGCATTGAATGTCTCGTGGAGAGCTCGTGGGTGCGTATCGATTATCTTCTGATATCATTCAAGTGACTAAAGGACTAAATCCTTGATATGAAAATCTGTCACTACAGTTACCAATCCTTTTTCTCCAGAGATGCAGCCTGACCTGTTGAGATATTCTAGCATTTTGTGTCTCTCTTTCAATTGTTTTCACTGGAATGCTGGAGGTTGAAGTATATAAAATAATGAAAGGCATTGATTTGGTAGACAGTCACCATCTTTTTCCCCCAAGGGTGGCCATGTCAAACATTGGAAGGCGTAGCTTTAAGGTGAGAGGGGCAAAGTTTAAAGGAGATGCACTGGGCAAGTTTATTTTACACAGAAGATGATAAGTGCCTGGAACGCGCTGCCAGGGGGTGGTGGTGGAGGCGGATACAATAGACTTTAGACTTTAGAGATACAGCGCGGAAACAGGCCCTTCCGCTCACTGGGTCCACGGCAAACAACAATCACTGCATACACAAGCACTATAATACACACTAGTGACATTATTTTAACCAAAGCCACTTAATCTGCATCTTTGCAGTGTGGAAGGAAACTGGAGCACCCAGAGAAAATCCGCATGGTCACAGGGAGAATGTATAAACTCCGTAGCACTTGTAGTGAGGATCAAACCGGGTCTCTGGTACTGTAATGCAGCAACTTTATCATTTGCCACTGTGCAACGCAAATAGTGGCCTTTAAGTGACGTTTCGATAGGGTCATCGATATGGAGCAATATGGATCACGAGCAGTCAAAGAAGATTAGTATATCTTTAGTTTTTAATTTAGAGATTCAGCACGGAAACAGGCCCTTTGGCCCACCGAGTCTGCACCGACCAGCGATCCCTGCACATTAACACTATCCTACACCCAGGACACTTTGCACATGCCCCGAACCAATTTACCCGCAAACCTATATGTCTTTGGAGTGTGGGAGGAAACCGAAGATCTCGGAGAAAACCCACGCGGTCATGGGGAGAACGTACAAACACCATACAGACAGCACCCGTATTCAGGATCAAACCCAGGTCTCTGGCGCTCCAAGCGCTGTAAGGCAGCAGCTCTAACGCTGCGCACCGTGGCTGCCCTTGCATCATGTTTTGCACAGACATTGTGGGCTGTAGGTAGACACAAAATGCTGGAATAACTCAACGGGACAGGCAGCATCGCTGGAGAGAAGGAATGGGTGGCTTTTCGGGTTGAGACACTTCTTCAGACTGAAAGGCATGTTCCTGTGCAGTGTTGTTCTATGTTATAAGAAAGATCTGAATTGTGCATGGAAATCACTGTTTATTCATGTCCAAAGATGAGTCCCGACCTGAAACTGAAATTCCTTCCACAGATGCTGCCTGACCCATTGAGTTCCAAACTTCCAGCACTTTGTTTTACATAAGACAATGCTTGTTTCCCTTTCATAAGGAAAAACATTTCAAGAAAACCAATTTTAACATTCAAATGTAACACATTGAAGTCAAATGTGCAAAGGAGCATTCTTGCTATTAAAATAGTAAGCATTAGTAGACAAATTGGAGCCTTTCAATGCAGCTTGATTGTCAATGGCTCATTAAGTTGTCAGTTTGAAGAACAAGATGATGCAGATGACAATAGTTCACATTAAATGAGGAGAAAGGCTTGTTTTTAAATAAGAAAAAAAGTTACATTCGGGAGTTTAGCAGAAATCAATGACCCATATGCGGAATTATTCCGAGCTATACTTTGCAAAAATCCATTTGTGTTATCATTGCTATAACTGCAGCAGCTTGTAATTCATAGATTGATGAAGAGAAGTGTTCCTTCCGCAGATGATAATTAAATAAAAGAATGTGTCATTTGAAAGGTTATATTAACCAAATCCATTCACCTTAAAAGGTTATTTAGTTTAGTTTAATTTAGAGAAACAGTGTGGAAACAGGCCCTTCGGCCCACCGAGTCCGTGCCAACCGCAATCACCCGTACACTAGTTCTATTGTACACATTAGGGACAATTTTAAGAAGCCAATTAACCTACAAACCTGCACTTTTTTAGAATGAGGGAGGAAACTGGAGCACCCGAAAAACCCACGCGGTCATAGGGACAAATTGCAAACTCCATGCAGACTGCACCAGTAGTCAGGATCGAACCTGGGTCTTTGGCACTGTAAGGTAGCAACTCTACCGCTGCGCCACTATGCCACCCTTCAGCCTTGTTACACATGTGACTGTGGTAGTATCAAAATAATCTAGATTTATACGTTCCCTTGGTAATGTTAAAACTTACCTAATCAGGTAAGTCGTGTCTATTTGGAAAGTTCCTCTGCCATTTCAATTTCTTGCAGGCATTGGGATTGTAGAACATTTTGTAAGAGAACAATTCAAAATCCTAACAAACTGGGATTGTTTTCTTCTGGAACTTCGGAAGTTGAGGGGAAACCTGATACAAGTTCATAAAATTATAGGTTCATAAAATTATAGTTCATAAAACTGTTCCCAGTGTGGAAATGTCAAAATCAGAGGGCATAGCTTTAAGGTGAGAGGGGCAAAGTTTAAAGGAGACTAGACTAAGTGGGACCCGTTGGGTCCCAGCTTCACACGGGAGGGCTGGGCCGAATGGATTCTTAGGTTGGTGGCTCAGTCACTGAAGCCTGGTGTGCTGACAGCTCACTCACTCATGGCTGGTGGGCTGACAGTTGACTCACGGCAATTCCTTGAAATGCCACTTCAGGCAGGGTACAAGGCCACCAAACTCAAGTGCAGTTTCAAGCCACTTCAGGCAGGGTGCAAGGCCACCAAACTCAAGTGCAGTTTCATGCCACTTCAGGCAGGGTGCAAGGCCACCAAACTCGTGCATTTTCTAACCAAAAAACGCTTTTGCATTTTCAAACCAAAAAACAGTATTGCATTTTCAAACCAAAAACCACTTTTGCATTTTCAAACCACATTAAGGGCACTGACAGGTCAGTACAACCACTCACAGTTTAGTAGACATGTGTTCAGTATTATTCACAGCTCAGACAGAGAGCTGTGACCTCTCCTTCCCCCATCTTGCAGAGAACTGAGGCAGTCCATATTTCCAGGTTTTATAGTCCCTCCCCCTCCCACCAGAAGGGGCGTGGCCTTCATGGTGTGATTGACAGGAGAGAGAATCTCAACATTTTTTAAACATTAATAAGTCTTGTATTTTTCATTGATGGGAAAAATCCTCTTGTCCTGTACAGCGGAGCAGGACTCTGGGTAAGATGGCCATAAGTCACAGCGGTAGTGTTTTTTCTAAAATCTTATATGCAGTGCAAACAGGAAGTGGTCAAGATCAGAGTTTAAATTATATAGATGTGTGGAGCAAGTTTTTACATGTACCTCTGTGGTGAGTGCCTGGTGGTGAGGCAGATACGATAGTGGTGATTAAGAAGTTTTTGGGTAGATACATGTATATGCAGGGGAATGGAGAGATATGGCTCACATGCAGGCAGACAGGATTAGTTTAACTGTGCATCATGTTCGGCACGGACACTGTGGGCCCAAGGGCCTGTTCCTGTGCTGTGCCGTTCCATGTTGAAGTAGTCTTCCTGTGTGCATGTGAGTGTGTGTGTGTGACATTGACTACTCTTTCTGTAAATTATCCTGAAAATATTCTGTTTCACAAGGAACTGCAGATGCTGAAAAATTGAAGGTAGACAAAAGTGCTGGAGAAACTCAGCGGGTGCAGCAGCATCTATTAGCAATGTTACAAAATTTTGAGATTTTAAAGATCAAGTCTGCAATTTATCCCATCAGATAAAGCATAAAAAGAAGTTTAATTTGACACCTAATTTACTTTCATATCTTCAGTATTAAGAAAGTTATGGCCATTTTCATACTCGGAAATTAGCATCTTGCTCCCCATTGCCTTTCAATTGACTTAACTCAAAAGCTGTGATCTGGAAAAGTTAAAAGCCCATAACTTTCTTAAAAATTAAGAGAACTCAATGAAATTTTCAGTTATTATAGATTGAAGCATTCTGAAACAAATATTAAACAATCTTACTTGGATTACCTGAAATTAAAGCATATAATTAGTTAGTTATCTAATTGTAGCTAATTACAAAATTCAATGAGTAGATCTAAACATCTATCCATTTCTTAAGAAAAGATAAACTTTTTTTAAAATTGCCTAAGTGTCCAAATAACATTCACACAATAATCCACAATATAACATAATTTTTAAATCTCATTTTCATGAATTTCTGGGCCAAATGGAAGGAATTTAGTGTTTGATTCCTGTAAATTAATGGCCATTTAAATCAACTAGCGAGTGGGTTTTAGTGGAATGCGGTGGATTAGAACGTTGCGGTTAGCGGTGAAGTCGGGAGGAAAAATACTGTTTGTTCATACATTTTTTGGGACCCCATTTCGCAACATAAAAATATTATTAAAGCCTCCCAAAAAACCAACTTTTAATATAAAAATAAACTATTTACCTTTTTTTCTCCCCTACGGAAAATCCTTCCGGTTGTCGGCGCTCACGGCTTTTGAAGGTGATTTTTAAATTACTCTAGTTAATAAATAATTTAGAGTAATTTAAAAATACCTTCATTGATGAAATGTCGGAGCGATTTTTCTTCCGCAACGAAATCGCCCGACATTCATCGATTATCCCAGTCTGTCGAAAAACGGCACTTTAAGCCCGCCCCCCCCTGAAAGGTGCCAAAGTCGCGCACACGGGGAGCGGCAGAACTGCAACGCCGCTAAAGGTAAGTTTTGCAACATACCTACATCTATGGAGCGAAGGAAATAGGCAACGTTTCAGTCCAAAACCCTTCTTCAGACTGATGTAGAGTGGGGGGGGGGGGCGCGAAGAAGAAAGGAAGAGGAAGAGCCAGGGGGCTGAGGGAGAGTTGAGAAGGGGAGGAGACAATAAGGGCTACCGGAAATTGAAGAAGTCAATGTTATGCTGCTGGGGTATAAACTGCCCAAACGAAATATGAGGTGCTGATCCTCCAATTTCCGGTGGTGCTCACTTTGGCCATGGAGCAGGCCAAGGACAGAAAGGTTGGATTCGGAATGGGAGGGGGACTTGAAATGCTGCTTAGTTGCAGGAACAAAGCACTGCAGATGCTGGCTAATGCACAAACAAACACTGGAGTAAGTGCTGGAGTAACTCAGCGGGTCAGGCAGCATCTCTGGAGAACATGAATAGGTGGCGTTTTGGGTCCAGACCCAATCTCAGTTGATTGTAAGGGGGGGGGGGGGGGGTGGGGGGAGATAGCTGGAAAAGGGGAGAGGCAGGACAAAGTGTGGCAGCTAATAGGTCAACACAGGCGAGGAGAATTTTTTGATAGGCAGATGGTTGGAACAAAGGCCAGGGATAAGAATGATAGGTATGAGACAGGTTGCAGATTGTGATGGCAGGGGGAGGGAAATAGCAGTGGGGGAGGGGGGTAGAGAGGAGAAATAGGGGGGAGTCTAGATGGGGTCCAGGTGAAGGAAGGAGACTAGAGGGGGCGAAGAAAATGGGGAGGGAGTTAGTTAGAGATTACCTAAGATTGGAAAATTCAACATTAATTGCAGGTAGTATTTAAGTGAACGTAATTGTTTTCTGAGTCTTAGTTGATACTAAGGAAACTATTTGGATATGTAAGACTTTAGACTTTAGATATATAATGCGGAAACAGGCCCTTTGACCCACAGAGTCTGTGCCAACTGGCGATCACCCCATGCACTAGCACTATCCTAGACTCAGGACAATTTTACAATTTTACTGAAGCCAATTAACCTACAAACCTGCAGCTCTTTGGAGTGTGGGAGAAAACCAGAGAAAAATCACAGGGAGAATGTGCAAACTCCATACAGATAGCACTTGCAGTGAGGATCATATGTGATAGGAGCAGAATTAGGCCATACGGCCCATCAAGTCTATTCCGCCATTCAATCAAGGCCGGTCTAACTCTCCCTTCTAACCACGTTCTCCTGCCTTCTCCCCATAACCTCTGAGACCAGTACCAATCAAGAATCTATCTATCTCTGCCTTAAAAATATCCACTGTCTTTGCTTCCACAGCCGTCTGTGGCAAAGAATTTCACAGATTCACAACCCTGACAAAAAAAATGATTTAATCTCTTTCCTAAAAGAACGTCCTTTAATTCTGAGGGTATGACCACTAGTCCTCGGGCTCTCCCACTAGTGGAAACATCCTCTCCACATTCACTCTATCCAAGCTTTTCACTATTGTGTACGTTTCAATGAGGTCCCATCAGGCCTGGGTCTCTGGCGCTGTAAGACACCAACTCTACCGCTGCGCCACTGTGCCATCCCTGATAATATATATATATATATATATATGTAGGTACATTGTAATTCCCTCAAATAAATATAATAGATTAAATTTTCTGAAAAGAAACATCAGCAGTTCCCTGTGGAGATGTTGCTATTTACATGTCTTACTGATGTGAGGTTCTTGAGTCGAGTGCAAAGGGCCTGTCACACTTGGTGATTTTTTTTCGGCGACTTCCGGCATCATTGACTGGCGTATCAGGTCACTGAAAACTTTGCGGAGTGATGTGGTGTGATGACGTTTGACACGCAGTGCTTTTTCAAGTGTCGCAACATTTTTTTGTCGCCGCTGGATTTTGAAATGCTCAAAATCTTTTGGCGACACTGTTATGATGCCGGCAGTCGCCGAAAAAATCCCTAAGTGTGACCTTAACTATCTCCAAATATGTGTGAGCTTTGATCGTTGATGTAATTCCCAATGTGTTCCAATTCATTGATTGAAATTGATGGAAAGACTCAGCATGGAAACAGGTTTAGAAGGATGAGGAGGAACCACATTGAAACTTACCGAAGAGTGAAAGGCCTGGATAGAGTGGATGTGGAGAGGATGTTTCTACTAGTGGTAGTCTAGGACCAGAGGCCATAAAAGGATAAAAAGGTTCAGGATAAAAGGACGTACCTTTATAAGGAGATGAAGAGGAATTTATTCAGTCAGAGGATGGTGAATCTGTGGAATTCAGTGCCGCAGAAGGATGTGGAGGCCGTCAATTTATATTTTTAAGATTGATAGATTCTTGATTAGTACGGATGTCAGGAATTATGGGGAGAAGGGAGGTATGGGGTTGACAGGGAAAGATAGATCAAACGTGATTGAATGGCTGAGTAGACTTTGATGGTTCAAATGTCCTATTTCTGCTCCTATAACATAAGCATATGAATTTATGAACCTTTGGTCCATCGAGACTACACCAACCATCGTTCTATGTTACCCCACTTTCGCAGCTACTTCCTCCACACTCAGGGCAATTTACAGAGGGCCAATTAAGGTGAGAGGGGCAAAGTTTAAAAGAGATGTGCGGGGCAAGTGTTTTCCACAGAGGGTGGTGAATGCCTGGAAGGCACTGCTATGGGTGGTGGTTGAAACAGATACAATAATGGGTTTTAATAAAAATTTGGATAGACACAGGGATATGTATCTGTACACTGTGAACGGCTTGATTGTAATCATGTATAGTCTTTTCGCTGACTGGATAGCATGAACAAAAACGCTTTTCACTGTACCTCGGTACACATGACAGTAATAAACTAAGCTAAACTGGAAAAATGATTGTCTTGTCAAATATGTGTGAGCTTTGATCGTTGATGTAATTCCCAATGTGTTCCAATTCATTGATTGAAATTGATGGAAAGACTCAGCATGGAAACAGGTTTAGAAGGATGAGGAGGAACCACATTGAAACTTACCGAAGAGTGAAAGGCCTGGATAGAGTGGATGTGGAGAGGATGTTTCTACTAGTGGTAGTCTAGGACCAGAGGCTATAAAAGGATAAAAAGGTTCAGGATAAAAGGACGTACCTTTATAAGGAGATGAAGAGGAATTTATTCAGTCAGAGGATGGTGAATCTGTGGAATTCAGTGCCGCAGAAGGATGTGGAGGCCGTCAATTTATATTTTTAAGATTGATAGATTCTTGATTAGTACGGATGTCAGGAATTATGGGGAGAAGGGAGGTATGGGGTTGACAGGGAAAGATAGATCAAACGTGATTGAATGGCTGAGTAGACTTTGATGGTTCAAATGTCCTATTTCTGCTCCTATAACATAAGCATATGAATTTATGAACCTTTGGTCCATCGAGACTACACCAACCATCGTTCTATGTTACCCCACTTTCGCAGCTACTTCCTCCACACTCAGGGCAATTTACAGAGGGCCAATTAAGGTGAGAGGGGCAAAGTTTAAAAGAGATGTGCGGGGCAAGTGTTTTCCACAGAGGGTGGTGAATGCCTGGAAGGCACTGCTATGGGTGGTGGTTGAAACAGATACAATAATGGGTTTTAATAAAAATTTGGATAGACACAGGGATATGTATCTGTACACTGTGAACGGCTTGATTGTAATCATGTATAGTCTTTTCGCTGACTGGATAGCATGAACAAAAACGCTTTTCACTGTACCTCGGTACACATGACAGTAATAAACTAAGCTAAACTGGAAAAATGATTGTCTTGTCATCAAGAATTAAAAATAAACCCTTTTTATTTTCAGATGAGCACATGATTTTTTTTTAAATTCAGCATTAAACACAGAACCACACAGGAGCAGGGCCCACAATGTCCACGATGTACATGATGTAGGGTTAAACTAATATCTGCCTGCACGTGATCCATATCCCTACATATCCATGTGCCTATTTAAAAGCCCCTTAAAAGCTACTATTGTTTCTGCCCACACTACCATCAGGCGCCCATCACTCTCTCTCTCTATACAAAACTTTCCCCTCTTTAAAATTTCCTATACATTTTTTTACTTGCTTGGAGAAGGGATAAGATCTACTTTGCAATTTTCTCCTCCCACCCACCTCACTCAGATATTACCACGAGGTTTGTATTTCAGTGTAAATGAATTGGATGAAATATACTCCAGTGAGGAACTGAAGTAAATTGATGTATGGATCCATGTTTATAATCAACATGCACATAAATGGACTGTCAATACCTATCCTCAATATATTAATCACCAACAATTCCCCTCAGCTCGAAGCTCCCATTTGGAAGCAGTGCTCTTAAACAAAATAGAAACAGTGACTCAAAATATGCCAGAACTGTAATTTATACTGGTACTGGTCATTATTAATGATTTAATCACCCAACAACTTATTGTGAAGCAACGATACCCTGTGAATTGTGAATTACCATTAGATACTGAATGCCTTGCATCCCCCCACCTCCAGTTGTTTGAAGATGGCCCTTATTCTCATTGCAAGTTTAATGATTTTGCAGAGTTTGTGCATTAATTGCCAATTAAACTCATTACAGGAAATGAAAGATGCAATTTAACAATGCAATCACTTTTCTTGTAAGCAGATTTATGTTACTGCAATGCCTTCTTCTTCTGTCGTATGTGTACAGGCCACCTAACAGTAGTATTGGAGTTGGGGATGGCATCAAACAGGAAATTAGAAATGCGTGCAACAAGGGTAACACGGTTATAATGGGTGACTTCAATCTGCATGTAGATTGGGTGAATCAAATTGGCAGGGGTGCTGAGGGAGAGGATTTCTTGGAATGTATGCGGGATAGTTTTCTCAACCAACATGTGCAGGAACCAACGAGAGAGCAGGCTATTCTAGACTGGGTATTGAGTAATGAGGAAGGGTTAGTTAGCAGTCTTGTGCGTGGCCCCTTGGGCAAGAGTGACCATAATATGGTTGAGTTCTTCATTAGGATGGAGAGTGACAAAATTAAGTCAGAAACAAGGGTTCTGAACTTGAACAAAGGTAACTTTGAAGGTATGAGATGTGAATTGGCCAAGATAGACTGGCAGGTGATTCTTAAAGGGTTGACAGTGGATGTGCAATGGAAGGTATTTAAAGACTGCATGGATGAAGTACAAAAATTGTTCATACCAGTTTGGCAAAAGAATAAATCGGGGAAGGTGGTGCATCCATGGATAACAAGGGAAATCAGGGATAGTATAAAAACAAAAGATGAGGCATACAAATCTGCCAGAAAAAGCAGCCTACCGGAGGACTGGGAGAAATTCAGAATCCAGCAGAGGAGGACAAAGGGCTTAATTAGGAAAGGGAAAATAGATTATGAAAGGAAACTGGCAGGGAACATAAAAACTGACTGCAAAAGTTTTTATAGATATGTGAAGAGAAAGAGACTAGTTAAAACAAATGTTGGTCCCTTGCAGTCAGAAACAGGTGAATTGATCATGGGGAACAAGGACATGGCAGACCAATTGAATAACTACTTTGGTTCTGTCTTCACTAAGGAAGACATAAATAATCTGCCGGAAATAGCAGTGGAACGGGGGTCAAATAAGATGGAGGAACTGAGTGAAATCCAGGTTAGCCGGGAGGTGGTGTTAGGTAAATTGAACGGATTGAAGGCTGATAAATCCCCAGGGCCAGATAGTCTGCATCCCAGAGTACTCAAGGAGGTAGCCACAGAAAGAGTG
Organism: Raja brachyura; assembly: GCA_963514005.1. Next base: position 23,235,066 of record OY740804.1, read on the forward strand.
GATGCATTAGTGATAATTTTTCAAAATTCCTTAGATTCTGGAGTAGTTCCTGAGGATTGGAGGGTAGCTAATGTAACCCCACTTTTAAAAAAAGGAGGGAGAGAGAAAGCGGGGAATTACAGACCAGTTAGTCTAACATCGGTAGTGGGGAAACTGCTAGAGTCAGTTATTAAAGATGGGATAGCAGCGCATTTAGAAAGTGGTGAAATCATTGGACAAAGTCAGCATGGATTTACGAAAGGTAAATCATGTCTGACAAATCTGATAGAATTTTTCGAGGATGTAACTAGTAGAGTGGATAAAGGAGAACCAGTGGATGTGTTATATCTAGACTTTCAGAAGGCTTTCGACAAGGTCCCGCATAAGAGATTAGCATACAAACTTAAAGCACACGGTATTGGGGGTTCAGCATTGATGTGGATAGAGAACTGGCTAGCAGACAGGAGGCAAAGGGTAGGAGTAAACGGGTCCTTTTCAGAATGGCAGGCAGTGACTAGTGGGGTGCCGCAAGGCTCAGTGCTGGGACCCCAGCTATTTACAGTATATAGTAATGATTTGGACGAGGGAATACAATGCAACATCTCCAAATTTGCAGATGACACCAAGCTGGGGGGTACAGTTAGGTGTGAGGAGGATGCTTGGAGGCTGCAGGGTGATTTGGATAGGCTGAGTGAATGGGCAGATGCATGGCAGATGCAGTATAATGTGGATAAATGTGAGGTTATCCACTTTGGTGGCAAAAACATGAGGGTAGACTATTATCTGAATGGTGGCAGATTAGGAAAAGGGGAGATGCAACGAGACCTGGGTGTCATGGTAACCCAGTCATTGAAAGTAGGCATGCAGGTGCAGCAGGCAGTGAAGAAAGCAAATGGTATGTTAGCATTCATAGCGAAAGGATTTGAGTATAGGAGCAGGGAGGTTCTACTGCAGTTGTACAGCGTTATGGTGAGGCCACACCTGGAGTATTGCGTACAGTTTTGGTCTCCAAATCTGAGGAAAGACATCCTTGCCATCGAGGGGGTACAGGGAAGATTCACCAGACTGATTCCTGGGATGTCAGGACTTTCATATGAGGAAAGATTGGATAGACTCGGCTTGTACTCGCTGGAATTTAGAAGATTGAGGGGGGATCTTATAGAAACTTACAAAATTCTTAAGGGGTTGGACAAGCTAGATGCTGGGAGATTGTTCCCGATGTTGGGGGAGTCCAGAACAAGGAGTCACAGTCTAAGGATAAGGGGGAAATCCTTTAGGACCGAGATGAGGAAAACATTCTTTACACAGAGAGTGGTGAGTCTCTGGAATTCTCTGCCACAGAAGGTAGTTGAGGCCAGTTCATTGGCTATATTTAAGAGGGCGTTAGATGTGGCACTTGTGGCTAAAGGGATCAGGGGGTATGGAGAGAAGGCAGGTACGGGATACTGAGTTGGATGATCAGCCATGATCACATTGAATGGCGGTGCAGGCTCGAAGGGCCGAATGGCCTACTCCTGCACCTATTTTTCTATGTTTCTATGTTTCTATGTATGTCTTTTAGACCTGCAGCTCCGTTGAGGCGAGCCAGGCCAACGTGTCATCGTCCAGGTTAATCAGACCTCGTTCACCATTTGGTGGCCGGTGTTTGGGGCAACTGGTGACTATGTGCTCTACTGTCTGTGTTGGGTCCCCACACTCGCAGGAGGCACTGTCCATGAGGCCCCACCTCTTCATCGCTACTCCATAGCGTCCAACGTTGTCCTCAAGTGGTTGAGGGTTGTCCATTGCTTTCGGGGCAGGTCCTGGCCAGGGACGTCCATGGGGTCATTGATGTACTGGTATAGCCTGGATGGTTCAGCTGACTTCCACTGGTCTCTCCATCGCGTCTTGACCCAGACGGCCGTAGAAGCATCAGCCGGTGTTGTGCAGAGTAGTTCTTGGGCGTGCGTGGCAAAGGGGTGCCGTGACTTGAGGTGCCCTCGTCGTGGTGTCTCCGTGACGATCTGATGAAGGAGGTGGGATTCACTGGTCTGCGCCTTTCGAGAGAGGGCCAGCGTGGCTGCTTCTCGTCTGCTGTTGGCTGGGGTGATGGCAGCGAGGACAGGAAGTTGGTTTACTGGGGTGGCTCGTAGGCATCCGGAGACAGTCCGCAGGGCGCTGTTGAGGGCAGCATCCAGCTTCTTGGTGTGAGGGCTATGGCACCAGACCGGGAGGCTGAGAACACCAGGGCCACTGTGGACATGCGCAGTATCTTCGTCGTGGCTCCCCATGTGGTGCCAACTAGGCGGCATATCAGTGTGGCACGGGCGCTTGTCTTTGCCTTGGCATCTACCAGGTGTTGTTTAAATGACAACGTTCTGTCGAGCTTCACACCGAGGTACGTGGGGACGGGCTGGGACCGTAACTGGGCGTTATCCACCTTGACGTTCATCTTCAGAATCAGAATCAGAATGCCTTTTATTGTCACTATACACGTGTACAGTGAGATTAAAAACTGCTCCTACTCAGTGCAAAAACAAGACAAAAAGGGGGGGGGGGATAAGGTGCACAGTTTCTGCAGCACTATATACATATCTATAAAAAGACAATGGATAATAGAATGGATAATAGGATTCCTATATCCAGTATGGGTTACAGTTACAGTACAGTTACAGTACTCCCCTTGCGGGTCACTTCCCTGTTGTTGAGGTGGAATATTGAAGATGTTGTCTTACCCATGCTGAGCTTGAGGCGTCAGTTCCTCAGGTATGAAGACAGGATGTTCATGTCTTCAGAGAGGCCCTCTTCTGCTGCTTCCCAGGATGGCTTGCTGAGTAGGATGGCCAGGTCATCAGCATAGCCATACTTCTTTGACTGGGTTGCAGGCAGGTCATGAATGTAGATGTTGAACAGCATTGGTGCCAGCACTGAGCCCTGTGGGACGCCGTTCTCAAGTCTCCTCACCCTGCTGCATTGCCCGTTGCTGGCGTGTAGCCTGAAGCTGCAGTTGCTCAGCATCTCCATGATGAAGCTCACCATGTGCTTGTCTGGGATGGTTTCCAGAAGCTTCGTGTGTAGTCCACGCAGCCAGACAGTATCATATGCAGCTGTGAGGTCCAAGAAGACAGCGCCAGCCTTCTCCCCTGCCTGGAAGCTGTCCTTTATGCCTTGGCACAGGAAGGTCACCAGGTTCGCCGTTGACCTACCGCTTTGGAAGCCAGCCTGTTCTTTAGGCAGCTGGAGGTCGATCACTGGATTGAGACGTGTGTGGAGGAGACGCTCCAGGAGCTTGTATGGAACACACAGCAGTGAGATGGGTCGGTATCCCTTGGGGTCATCACTAGGCTTGTTTGGCTTCGGCGGAGCGATTACCTTGGCACGGCGCCAGATCTTTGGCTGCTTCAGGCAGCGGAAACACGTGGAGAGGAAGGAGCAAGTTAGTCAGTTGCCTTCTTGCCTTGGTGTTTTATGGATTCCGGGTGGATGCTGTCGGTGCCTGGTGCCTTACCGGTTTTCAGCCTTCGGATGGCCTGCTCGATTTCTTGTGTTGTGAAATTGTGGGATAGGTTAGAGTGACAGCTCGGGGCCCTGTGCAGCTCGTGAACTCTCGCCGATGTTGTTCTGGTGAAGTCCTTGTCTGTGTTTGGGAAGCGGCCTATGCTCAGCAGTAGCGAGGCGATGGAATTTGCAGCGATGGGACACTGTGCTGGGGTTGTCGACCTGCCCATCAGCTTGTTCATGGTTGCCACGCCTGACGGCTGGAGTGTGTGAAATCAATTGATTCCACTGTCTCCGTCCATCTTTGCCTGTGTTTCTCATTTAGTCTGCAGATTAGGTCATTCGCTGCTTTGTCCCTGTCTTCGCTGATTTGTGATTCTGTGTGGGCGCGAAGTAGGTTTTCACATTCGTCATCCCAGCAGGGAACATAGGCTTTACGTACACCGCGGGGGATGTTCTTCTTGGTGGCGGTCAGCAGCGTCTTGCAGTATGAGTCGTGGGCGTTGTTCAGGTTGGTGGAGCGTGGGTGTAGGAGGCCAGCGGCTGCCTTATTCACTTGTTGTGTGAAGCCGACCCAGTTTGCTTTCCGGAAGTTCCACCCCTTGATATCTTTCCCTTCCACGGGCTGGACCAGAGATGGAATGGTTATGAGCGATGGTCGATGGTGTGACCGGGGAAACCTGCCCAGGAGCGGTTCGTTGTTGCGACATTTTGCGAAGGTCAGGTCCGGGTTGGTGGTGCTGTTCCAGCGTGCAGAGTGGAAAGTGCGTGGCTCCTTTGGGTCATATAGGAGTGTTGCATCGGCGGTCAAGGCCCATTCTGCCAGGAAGTTGCCGTCAGCGTTGGAGCTGCTGTATGCCCAGTCTGTATGATGGCTGTTGAAGTCACCAGCATACACGGCAGGGGCTGGGACATCTGGCAGAGATGTTGGGACCAACCTGCTCGGAGGCGGCTTGTAAATGTTGACGATCGTAGTGTCTTGCACTTTGGTTGTGATCCATTCTACCTCTGCATCCTCTGCGGACTGTGCTATGGCTGACCAGGCCATGTCGTAGCGAACGAACGTAACTATGCCATGATGTTTGTCGGCGATGTGACCGGCCAGGGTATACCCAGGAAGTTTCAGGAAGTTCTTGTTTTCGGTGTGAGTCTCCTGCAGTAGATCTATAGTCGCCTTGTTTTTGATGCCAATCTGTTCGATGATGTTGAGCTTGGCAGTGGTAAGGCCTTCAACATTGAGCTGCAGTAGTGGTAAACCTCAACAGTTGGCGGCATTTAACGGTGCCGCTCGGCCTGGGGAGGCATGGCTTTTAGCGGTCTGCAGACACGGTAAAGACATTGGTTTCGCTTTGTGGGCTTATGAGCTTGTAAGCTACTCGTGGAGGAGGCCGCATAGAGGCTGTCTTTGTCTCCCCCACTACAATGCCAATCAACTGATAGCTGACAAAAGGAGGTAACTATAGCATCTTTTTCCTTCTACCAATAAGTCTTAGAGTCATAGTCATAGTCATAGAGTCATAGAGTCTTAAGGGCCTGTCCCACTTACGCGACCTCTACAAGCGACTGCCGGCAACAGTCATAGGTCGCCGAAATTTTCAACATGGCGACCAGAAAGATGCTATGATTCTTTGAAGACTTCTCACGACCATAGGAGACCTCTCACAACCATACAGGCTGTATGGTCATGAGAGGTCACTTGCGACATGTTGCCAGGGGTCGCCTGTATGGTTGTGAGAGGTCTCCTATGGTCGTGAGAGGTCTCCAAAGAGTCGTAGTGTATTTCTGGTCGCCGCTGAATTTTCAACATGTTGAAAATTTCGGCGACCAATGACAGGTGCCTGCAGTCGCCTGTAAAGGTCCTGTAAGTGGGACAGGCCCCTTAGAGTCATAGAGTCATACAGCATGGAAACAGTGTATTCGGCCCAACATGCCCAACATGTACCATCTGCACTAGTCCCACCTGCATGCATTTGGCATGTTATCCACGAACATGTCTAAATGTAAAAGACTCAAAATTCACTGTTTTCCCATTCTCTTTACAGTACTTTCCTTTTTGTTTCTCTCTGTCAATCTAATGTTCCATTCCCTCTATGAAAACTGCAAAGAAAGCTGCTACGAAAATTGATGAAGGCAATTTTCATCAAATTTGAACTTTTGTCTGGCATTTTCATCAAAAATTCATCAGGTTGTAGATACGGTGTATGTGTTCCTCAGCAAGGCCTTTGTCAAGCTCCTTTCTTGTTGACTGATCCAGATAGTTAAGGTACGTAGCGGTAGAGCCACTGCCTCACAACGCCAGAGACTCAGGTTCAATCCTGACCACAGGTGCCGTCTGTGTGGACCTTGCTCGTTCTCCCTGTGACTGCGTGGGTTTCCTCCGGATGCTCCGGTTTCCTCCCACATCTCAAAGTTGTACAGGTTTGTAGGTTAATTGGTCTCTGTAAATTGTCCCTAGTGTGTAGGGAGTGGATGATAAAGTGGGATAACATAGAACTAGTGTGAAAGGGTAATCGATAGTCGGCACAGACTCGGTTGGCCGAAATGGCTATATCTTTCAATCGATCTATTTGGCAGAGAAACGGCCACTCAGCCCATCAAACCAATTTCTGTTAGTGGAGAAGACACTAGTTTAGTTTAAGGTAGACACAAAAAGATGGAGTAACTCAGCGGGACAGGCAGCATCTCTGGAGAGAAGGAATGGGTGATGTTTCGGGTCGAGACCCTTCTTCGGACTGAAGGATTTAGTTTAGTTTAGTTTTAATTTAATTTATTTTCATGTGTGCCGAGGTACAGTGAAAAGCTATTTATTGCATGCTAACAATCAAGCCGTCCACAGTGTACAGATGAAGGATAAACGGAATAACGTTTAGTGCAAAATAAAGTCCAGTAAAGTCCGATTAAAGATAGTCCGGGGGTCTTCAATGAGGTAGATAGTAGCTCAGGACCTGTTAATATCCTGAGCTACTACGCTAGCTGAGGTAGATAATAGGTCGGAGCTCAGAACAATCCTATCCTTGGTGATAGGGTAGTTAATTTGCCTGATAACAGCTGGGAAGAAAGACTCTGAATTCAGATCCAGACAAAATCAATTCAGCTTCTGTAAAATGTCCACAACTAATCCATGTTACGTTCATGTCATTCTAAAAATCATTAGTGAACCTTCTTAAACACAATTCAGTGCCAAATTCTGCAATGTGAATGCATTTTAAGCAACAATTTGAAATCTTTCCAAATGCTTTAGGCTTTGTTAAACTTAACACAGTGTGAACATTTATCCTTCGTAACATTTTAAGAGAATCGAGGGCCCTGCTTTAATTCCCACCCTCAAGTTTAAAACATGAATCATTCCCTATTTTGAGAAACATAATCTTGTTAACTCTAGTTGGATATTATGAAATCAGACAGCTACGATATTGAACCATCACTTTTCTCCTTTGCAACATTCCTAATGAGTAATTCCAATGTTTTAAATATTATAAGCTGTACCTTTCTGAAACCCAATACAAATTTATATTATATTTATTTGATAAAATGTGCCCCTTATAATTTACGCACAATACCGCTGTGAAAATCATCACTGTTACCCACCTAATCAAGCAGTTGATGTTTTTTTTTCAGGGATTACTCCCTAACTTCTTACATTATTGCAAAATAAATCTCATCAGTATGTTCAGGTCCTGAAGTGAAGTATAAAATGAATATAATTCATATAAATCATCCCCACGATAGAAAGGGAGAAACGTTGGTATTATGAGCATATCATTTTACGAACATCACATGAAGCAGTAAAGATAAATAGATTTACCCAGTGATTGCAGATTTTTATAAATGGCTGCAAATGCTGGAAATCTGAAACAAAAACAGCAAAATGCTGCAAAATGCTGCAAACACTGCTTGTCAGTCAGCGTGTGTGAAAACAGAACGGGAGTTAATATTTCAAGTTAAAACTCATTGTCAGCCTTTTGACTTAAGCACAAACGTTTTGTTGCATAAAGGTATGTACACCGCTGCAAAGTTGTAAGTAGAATTAAACGCCACGTGGTTCGAAGGTGATTTAAGATCAATGTTGGTCTTATCAACATCATCAGCCTTCTAAGTCTGAATATGACAAAAAAAAAGCCCAAATTGGTTCCGTACATCTACACTCATTATCAGACATTAGTTTAGTTCAGTTTATTATTGTCACGTGTACTGAGATACAGCGAAAAGCTTTTGTTTGCGTGCTGTCCAGTCAAAAAAAGACTATACACGAGTACAATAATCCACAGTGCACAGATAGAGAAAGGGTACAACATTTCATTCAAAGATATAACAATGAAGTCCAAAGAAGTCCGATCAAAGAAAGTTCAAAATACTCCAATGTGGTAGATGGGAGGGCAGGACCACTCTCCAGCTGGTGAGAGAATGGTTCAGTTTCCTGATAACACCTGGGAAGAAACAGTCTCTGAATCTGGAGGAATGTCTTTTCAAATGTCTGTATCTCCTGTGTGACGGGAGAGGAGAGAAGAGGGAGTGACCATGGTGAGACTGGTCCTTGACCATGCTGGTGGCTTTGGCCGAGACAGCGTGAAATGCAGATGGAGTCAGTGGAAGGTCTGTTTGATGGTCTGGGCTGCACAGTTTTCACAATTCTCTCGACCACCATCAATTCAGTGCTCCAATATATGCCCAATGTACATCAGAATCAGAATCAGAATCACACTTTATTTGCTAAATATGTTTTGCAACATACGAGGAATCTCATTGGCCAGGTCAGTCATACAATTAAAAGTAACAGCTCACTCAAAAACACATTTTAACATGAACATCCACCACAGTATACATTCCTCACTGTGATGGAAGGCGAAATAAAGTTCAAGTCCTTAGTTCTTCCTCAGTCGTGGGCCTCGAGCCCCCGTTGACGGGATGATCTTGACAACCGTAGCCGGCGGCGTTTGAGCCCTCCATGTCGAGGCGATCAAGCTCTCGCATCGGGGGGGACATCAGCTCCCATGCGCTGGACAATCGAAATTCACGTCAGGGCTGGTCGGACCTTCCGCGACGTTAGAGCTCCCGACTCTGCCTCACCCGAGACTGCGAGTCCTTGATGTTGATTCTGCGGTGGTCGCGGTGGGAGCGATCCCAGGCAAGGGATCAGCTCCGATATTAAGTCCACGCCCCGCGGTGGGGCTCACGACAGTCCGAGGAGGCTTCCAGCTCCATTGATGGTAGGCCACAGAGCCCGGAGAATGTGATCCGAAAATTAATCACATCTTGGAGAAGGTAAGATGGCAGATGGAGTTTAATGCTGATAAGTGTGAGGTGCTACACCTTGGCAGGACAAATCAAAATAGGACGTACATGGTAAACGGTAGGGAATTGAAGAATACAGTTGAACAGAGGGATCTGGGAATAACCGTGCATAGTTCCTTGAAGGTAGAATCTCATATAGATAGGGTGGTAAAGAAAGCTTTTGGTATGCTAGCCTTTATAAATCAGAGCATTGAGTATAGAAGCTGGGATGTAATGTTAAAATTGTACAAGACGTTGGTGAGACCAAATCTGGAGTATGGTGTACAATTTTGGTCGCCCAATTATAGGAAGGATGTCAACAAAATAGAGAGGGTACAGAGGAGATTTACTAGAATGTTGCCTGGGTTTCAACAGCTAAGTTACAGAGATAGGTTGAATAAGTTAGGTCTTTATTCTCTGGAGCGCAGAAGGTTAAGGGGTGACTTGATAGAGGTCTTTAAAATGATGAGAGGGATAGACAGAGTTAATGTGGACAAGCTTTTCCCTTTGAGAATAGGGAAGATTCAAACAAGAGGACATGACTTTAGAATTAAGGGACAGAGGTTTAGGGGTAACATGAGGGGGAACTTCTTTACTCAGAGAGTGGTAGCGGTGTGGAATGAGCTTCCAGTGGAAGTGGTGGCGGCAGGTTCGTTGGTATCATTTAAAAATAAATTGGATAGGCATATGGATGAGAAGGGTATGGAGGGTTATGGTATGAGTGCAGGCAGGTGGGACTAAGGGAAAAAAGTTGTTCGGCACGGACTTGAAGGGCCGAGATGGCCTGTTTCCGTGCTGTAATTGTTATATGTTATATGGTGTTATATGGTAAGAACCCGAAAAAGATTCCCCAATCGCCTCCCCCCTCCCCCCACATAAAACAAACCGAAGAACATTAAAACAAAAACTTCTAACAAATTAAAAATAACAAAAGGAGTGAAAAGACGAACAGACTGCCGGCAGGGCAGCCATCGCCCCGGCGCCCCTGGTGACCTCCTGGTACATGTTTTTTTACTGTCCGAACACGGCACTGTGGCGCAACAGTAGAGTTGCTGCCTTACAGCGCCAAAGACCTGGGTCGTTCCTAACTACAGGCGCTGTCAATACAGAATTTGAACGTTCTCCCTGTGACCACGTGGGTTTTCACCGGGTGCTCGTTTTCACCCACATTCCAGATGTACTGGATTGTAGGGTAATTGGCTTCAGTGAAATTGTAAATTGTCCCTAGTTTGTAGCATAGTGCTAGTGTATGAGGATCGCTGGTAGGCGCAAACACGGTAGGCCTGTTTCCACCCTGTATCTCTGAAGCCTAATGTCTAAGCACGGCCATTTAGTCTTAGGATGACGTGACTTCTTTCAGCTCCTGAAGTTGATCATAAGGAATGAAGCCCATAATTAAACATTTTCCCGTTAATTAAAACATTACCACCATAAGCAAATGGCTCTGACCTTTACCGCTCCATTAATCAGAAATCACACTCAGTCAATTGATTAGATTTAGTTTGTGACATTTTTTTAATAAAACTATAATAATGATGTTTGCTCATATTAATTTCAGACGTTCTCAGTTCAAACTCAAGTTTCACCAGACTGTTCCCGTTTATGAAGGATAGTAAAGAGCAGAAGTACGAAAAAAAAAAATGACACTGAAACAATTTCAACAACAAGAGGATTAAAAGAGGATTAATAGAAAATTGATAAGATTAGAGTCATGCAGTCGCCGCAAGGTCATACAGCACGGAAACAGCTACTTCGGTCCAACACAGCCATACCGAGCAAGATACTCCATCAAGACTTTACTTTATAATTTAGAGATACAGCACTGTAAGAGGCCCTTCAGCCCACCGAGTCCGAGCCGGCGAGCAATCACCCCATACACTAGCACTATCTTACGCACGTGGGATAATTTACAAAACCATTTAACCTACAAGCCTGTATGTCTTTGGAGTTCTCTCTTGAGAACATTTTTTTGTTGTTTGTAATTATCTGCTTAAAGGGTCTGTCCCACTTTCACGACCTAATTCATGACCTCTGCCAAGTTTGGCCTTGACTCATACTCGCAGCATGGTCTTCACGAAGTCGTAGGAGGTCATAGGTAGGTCGTAGGTAGGTTGTAGGAGGTTGTAGGAGGTCGTAGCAGGTTGTGATGCTAGTCGTAGGTCCTCGTGGCACCAAGTCAGTCGGGGCGTTTTTTCTACATGATGAAAAATGTCCACGAGTAAAAAAGGTCGTGAATTAGGTCGTGAAAGTGGGACAGGCCCTTAAGAAGGAATTCTATCACTGAAACAGATTCGTTAGTCAATTGTCCCCTGGGTATCTTTTACCTTCATATTTAAATGATGTGTATTTATGCATTATGTTATTATGTTAGTTGGCCAGCACACTGGCTGTCTCTAATGAATTATTCAATGCATTTAATAGTCCCCCTGCCAACTGTTCTGTGATTCCATTTTAAGATGCTCATGCAATTCATCCAAACAAGAACGCGAAACGTCACCGATCCATGTTCTCTAGAGATGCTACCTGACCCGCTCAGTTACTCCAGTACTTTGTATCTTTTTGTGTGGTTCCTTGTTCCTACATCACAGGTCTGGTAATATCACAAAGACGTGTGGGTTTGTAGGTTGATTGGCCTCTGTAAATTACACCCCATGTGTAGGGAATGGGTTCGAAAGTGGGATACCGTAGAACCACTGTGAACGGGTGATCAATGGTCAGCGTGGACTCAATGGGCTGAAGGGCCCGTTTCCATACTGCATTTTCCAATCAATCAAATGTCTTGTTTTATCCTTTTTATTTGATTGACATTTTATATTTCATTTTGTTTCATTTTAAGGAAGGTTATATGATTTCCAGTCACATCATTTGAGGTCATGTCTATCTGATCTGTCTTCCTTGCAAACATGGAAACTCAATACTATTTAATATTGCCTCCATTTAATTATTTCTGCCTATGGGCTTCTTTATTCTCATCCATCACTGGCCTGATTCCATTTCCAATGATTGTTTTAAATTTATTTTCGTATTGAATGTTTTAATATTTTGTTTCGGGTTCCTCAATAATTTACATGTTCAGCTCCTCTTTGCGTTCCCACTGTTGTATACTCCTCCTGATCTCATTGTCTCTCATTGTTATGCTCCCCCCAACCGCTCGTGTACTTAGTGTATGTTTCTGTCCTTTAATGTTTCTTCATGTTTTTATTCATCCAGAGATTGCCAGTCATGTTTAGTTTGTTCTTGCTTATCAGCAGGATATATATTTCCTAGATTCTGCTGAGCGTGGTCTTAAATGTTTTCCATTGGTATTCAATATTCTTTTTTAACTTTCATTTGCTGTATTATTTTTCTCAACCTCAAAGAGGATGGGCGGTGAATCTGTGGAAATCATTGCCACTAACGTCTGTGGAGCTCCCAAGTACTTTTAAAGCAGAGATTGGCAGGTTCTTGATTAGTAAGGGCATCAGGGGCTATGGGGAGAAGGCAGGAGAATGGGGTTGAGTGGAAAAGATAGATCTACTGTGATTGAATGGCAGAGTAGACTTGATGGGCCAAATGGCCTAATTCTGCTCCAATGACATGAGCTTATGAATGTTTTTTCTGCATCTGGTTCAAGATAGCGACAGTGGCAGAAAGAGGAAAATAATGGTGCCGGTCATTGGGATGGGATCTTCCTTCACATGCCCTCTGAGAGGCTGTGGGGGTTCCATGATCTGCTGCAGGAGGTACGTAGCCTGAGCTGTGGTCGTGTGAGGCGAGGGGTTGACACATTTGCGAGTCAATGTGTCCGGGTCGAGAAGTACAATACAGTACAATACAATACCGTTTATTGTCATTTGAACCTCATTGAGGTCTAAACGAAACTTAGTTTCTGCAGTCATACAAACAAGAAAAGAACAAAGACACAACACAATTTACACAAACATCCATCATAGTGAAGCTCCTCCTCACTGTGATGGAAGGCAAAGTCTTGTCTATCCCCTGCACTCCCCATTCTCCGCCCGATGTCAGGGTCAAAGCCCCCGGCGGGCGATGGTAAGTAAGTTAAGGCTGCGCCGGGCGATATAAGGCCCCACTCCGGGTCTTGATGTTGGAGCCCCCAAGGGGCCCTAGCAAGTCCCGCGACCATTAAAGTCAGCTCCGGGCGATGTCAGGCCCCGCTCTGGGTCAGTTCAACCCCGCATCTCGGGCGGGAGAATTTGCCGTTGCGGGAGCTCCGAAAAGCGGTCTCCCACCAGGGACCCGCGAGCTCCCGATGTCACCGTTCACCAGCCTGCAGCTGGAGCCTCCGAATCTCAGGGGTCGGGCAGCAGCAGCGCGCCACCATAGCACCTCCAGTTCCGAACTCAGCCAGCTCCACGTTGGTAAGTAGCCCGCAGCTCCGCGACTGGAGCCCCAGGTCCGGTTGGAGGCCGCTTCACGGTGCTAGGCCCCAACAACAACGGAGACTCGACAGAGAAAAGGTCGGGTCCTCCGTACAGGGAAAAGATTTTAAAAGTTTCCCCCACCCCCCACACATACCCAGCTAAAAAAAAAAACACCATAGCTACACTCAAAACGAGACAAAAAATAGCAAAAGACAGACGGACTGCAGAGGCCGCTAATCTTGGTATAAAACTGCGTCTGCAGTTCCTTTTTATGAAAAGATGGTTGAGGTGTGGTTCCTAAACTTATTCAAGTTTAGGAGGCAACAGGTGTTCACTAAAATTTATGTCAGGGTTTTGTTTAGTGAAACAGCGTAGAAACAGGCCCTTCGGCCCACAGAGTCCAAGCCAACCTGCGATCTCGTACACTAATTCTATCCTATGCACACCATGGGGAATTTATGGGAGCCAATTAGCCTACAAACCTACATGTCTTTGGAGCGTGGGAGAAAACCGGAGCACCTGGAGAAAACCCAGGATCAAACCTGGGAAGCAACTGCGCCACTGTGCCACCCCACAGCGTGGAGGTGCTAGAGAAAGTATCTTGTGGGATGCTTTGAGGAAGAATTGTTAGGAGCGCTTTCGTTTTGCAATTTCATCGATGGTTTGGATTTTAAAATTCAATGCGTAATAATCATTATATTTACAGATATGCCCAACATCAAAGTCGCCCACACAATGTACCTGATTGGGCAAAGCTCTTGGGTTAAAATCAGAGCAGGTGAATTTGAGAGAGAAAATGTAAATGACAAGTGTTTAATGAAAAATCTTGAAACAACCAGTGAATGTCATCGAAAAAAAGGATTTTTTTATTTACATACGAGAATTTTGAAGCACACCTGGGAAAAACGAGATCCAGAATATCTTTTAAACTGGTTGCAGTAATAGGACTGGGGAGTTGGATAAAATTAATAGACAAACATAAAGTAGGTGACAGGTAGTTCTTCACATAAGATGCAATCAATGAAATTAATGAATACCTTCTTAAGAAGGAAGAGGTACAGTTTAGTTTATTGTCACATGTATCGAGGTACAGTGAAAAACTTTTGTTGCGTGCTACCCAGTCAGCAGAAAGACAATGCATGATTACAATCATGCCATTTACAAGGTATAGATACATGATAAGGGAGATGAAGACCTTGTGATTATTTACAAACTAATTAGATACTGCAATCCTATGATGGCCTCTCCAGTCTGTCTGATTTGCAGTTATTTATTGGTCTTCTGTAATAAGGGACAGTACAATGATGAATTCAGTAACACAGTACTGTATTATTTGAGACCATGTGTAGATAGTGACTGCCTTGGATTTCTTATAGATTGAAATTGTTCAGGTCTGCATTTGTTATGAATACGCATTGCAATTTCTGGGTTAGCTATATGCAATTTGCAATATTCAATTTTTTGGATTTGAGGGTAATAGCTATAAGGAAAGATTGGACAAACTTGGATAGTTTTCTCAGGAATGTTAGATGTTGATGGGGAGACCTGGTAAAAGTATACTCCCCCCCCCCCTCAATAATATTTTAGTTTTATCAGTTTTAAACTATTGTTTCAGGATGACTGTATCCATTTAGTCTGAACCTTTAGCTTTGAAAATTAACAAATTCCAAGTAACACAGTTTCTTTGTGCCTGAGAACTATGTTCTGCATTTTGTATCTTTCCCTTCACTCTACTGATTGTATTTGAGTTTAACTTGATAGTATTCATGTGCAGTATTATCTGATTTGCACACTAAAGGAGTGACTTAACCGGGTCAGTCAGCATCTTTGGAGAAAAATGATGGGTGATGTTTAGCATCCTTTTTCTCCAGAGATGCTGCCTGACCTGCTGGATTACCCCAGCACTTTGTGTCAATCTAGCAATGAATATTATTCAACTGATCAACTTAGATAAATATGCTGAAAGAACTCAGTTGGGAGAATAGTTCTCATTTTTTATACCATACATTTGCTGAGATGTAATGTTTAATAGACAGCATCTTAGAAACAAATCCATTCTAATCGTTCAGAGCTTTGACAGTAGAACATTTGACTAAATGCATAAATGCTGCTGTAAAGTTGAAAAAAAAACAATTAAACCTTGTATTTAGGAATGGAAGAGCAATGCATGATATATTGAACAGCAGTCAAAACAATTACAAGCAAGTTGAATGAGTATTCAGGTGGAAAATATTTTATGGATCATATTAAATGAGTCTTTGAGGCCACAGCCATGACATTTCCCAACATTTCAAGTCATGAAGCATCTATAGGAAGTGCAGAGGTTAATTGTGCCTATTGCAACTTCCATTGATACTCCTGCTAACATTTAATAATTTAAAGCAAATCCAACTATATGAAGAAAGAACAAAGTGTTGCAGGAACTCAACAGGTCAGGCAGCATCTGTGCAGGAAATGGGCAAACAACATTTTTAGTGGGGTCCTCCTTCAGAATTGTGGAGGAAATAGTTAGACAATGTTTAGAGTCGGGACCCTTCCTCAGACAGTGTCCACCAGTTTGAAAAAGGATCCTAACCTTGAAATGTCATCAGTCCATTCCCTCCACAGATGCTGCCAACATAATTAAGAGTGTGGCTCATCCCAGTCACTACCCTCTACTCCCTTCTCCCATCAGGCCATGTGTGCAGAAGTGAGAAAACGCACATCTCAAGATCCAGGGACAGTTTCTTCCCAGCTGTTATCAGGCAACTGAAGCATCCTATCATCAACTGGAGAGCGATTCTGAGCTACTAGCTATCTCATTGAAGACCCTCAGACTATCTTTAATAGGACTTTACTGGATTTTATCGTGCACTAAATGTTATTCTGTTTATCCTGTATCTGTACACTGTGGACGGTTTGATAGTATCCATGTATAGTCTTTCTGCTGACTGGATCGCATGCAACAAAAAGATTTTGACTATACCTCCGTACACATGACAATAAACCAAACTAAACTAAACTAAATCTGATGAGGTCTTCAGCGTTTTAGTTTCCTTTAGTTTAGTTTAGTTTACTGCGCAGAAACACGCTCTTCAGCCCACCAAGTCCATGCCGACCAGCGATCCCCTTAAGCTAGCAGGATCATACACACTAGGGACAATTTACAATTTTTATCAAAGCCAAATTAACCTATAAACCTGCACATCTTTAAAATGTGGGAGGAAACCAGAGCACCCAGGGAAAACCCATGCAGTCAAGGGGAGAACGTACAAATTCCATACGGATAGCATCTGAAGTCAGGATTGAACACGGTACTCTGATGCTGTAAGGCAGCAACTCTACTGATGCGCCACCATTCCGCCCCCTCATGTTTTGTTCACGAATCCAGCATCTGCAATTTCTGCATCACCAACTATATGAAGTAATTCACCATTTCTATGAACCCTCCTCACTCTCCCAACATCTTTTTTCAAAAATTGTGAAGTATATTGCATTTGAGTTGAAATTTTATTTTGGTTGTGTTGTTACCACGACACTAGAAGCCTTCACATCATTCCTGTAATGGGACAACCAGAACTGCGCTCAATATTCCAAATAGCGTTAGGTTTTAAGATATCCAAGCTATTAAATGTCTTCCTGCTTGAATTCTAGTAAAAGTTATATTGAGATTTTGGCAAGTTATTGTTGAAAGACCAGGAATCATCATGAAACAAAACATTAATGCCTGAGTTATCTTTACCTCATGTCTCATGAGGAATAACTTCAGAAAAAGGTAACTTTCATTTCAACAGGATCAAAGTTTCCTTTCACTGTGGCAGATGTTCCGTCTGGAACACATAAAAATCACAGAGAAATGCAGTACATTCAGAAACATTTTTTGAAGTGACACTTAAATTTAACAGCTGAAGTAGAATGGAAAACTACAATCAACAGCCAAGAAAATTTTATACTGAATGACGTGGCTAAACTTTGTGGGCCACAAGTCATTCAAGCACTACACGGTGATGGTGATTTTGTCTGCACAAGATTCTTCTGCACACACAGGCCCATGAATGATACGGGATTAGGTTTAGGTTTATTGTTGGCACGTATATGGTGATGTACAGTGCAAAGCTTCGTTTTGCATGCTTTAGACTTTAGAGATACAGCATGGAAACAGGCCCTTCAGTCCACTGAGTCCGTGCTGACCAGCAATCACCGCATACAATAGAACTATCCTACACATTAGCGACAATTTACAATTTTGCAGAAGCCAATTAACCTACAAATATACACATCTTTAGAATGGGGTAAGAAACCGGAGCACCCGGAGAAAACCCACGCAGTCACATGGAGAATGTACAAACTCCGAACAGATAACACGCTTGTCAGGATTGAACCCAGGTCTCTACCGCTGCACACTGTGCTGCCCTGCTATCCAATCAAATCAGATAATACTATACATAAATACAATAAAACCAAACTCAAGTACAATAGATAGAGCAAAGGGGAAGGGGGCGGCACGTTGTCACAGCGGTAGAGTTGCTGCCTTACAGCGCCCGACACCCGGGTCCCATCCTGACTACAAGTGGCTGTCTGTAAGGAGTCTGTACATTCTCCCCATGACCTGCGTGGGTTTTCTCCGGGATGTCCGGTTTCCTTCTACACTCCAAAGACGTACAGGTTTGGAGGTTAATTGACTTGGTACAATTGTCCCTAGTGTGTGCAGAACTAGCAATAGCGTGTGGGGATTGCTGTTCGGCCTGGCATCAGTGGGCCGAAGGGCCTGTTTCCATGCTGTATCTCTAAACTAGACTAATCTAAAAAAAGGGTGCAGAGTATACTGTAGTTCTCGCCATTGTAGCACATTAATTCCAGGGATGGCTGAATTGTGTTTAATATAATCTGATAAAGAGCCAGCAAGTGTTGACTCTGATTTGCTGGCCTATGTTCCAAAGTCTAATGTCCACAATGGGATAGAGGTGAATCAGGCTTGTTCCAGAGCTAATGGATACTCTCTAAGATGTAGATGCGCTGATAACTCTTCCAATATCAGTTTAAGGAGATCTGAATCTGTTTCGTTTATTTCCACGAGGCTCTTCAATCACTTTGCTGAACATTTGCAATGCTACTAGAGTTTTCCATTAGTTTCACCGTCTTAGAAACAATCAATTTGGGCTTTTTGCAGTAGTATTGGAGGTTTTTACTTTATTGATATTTTTTGAGAACTTAGAACTTAGATTAGTACATCACACGAACGGGAGCTTCGGCCCACAATGTTTGTGCCGAACATGATGCCCAGTTAAAGCTGATCTCATCTGCCTGTACATGATCCATATCCCTACGTTTCCATGGGCCTTTCTCAAGGTCTCTTAAGCACCACTGTCTGCAAATCTTCCAATTGTTTATTATGTTATCTGTGAGTATTGTATTTCCAGGCTGTGTCACATTGCAGCAAGGAAGTTGTGGCTGTTTATCTCAGCTGCTGCCTCTCACAATTTTATAAACTTCTATCATGTCTCCCCTCAACCTCTGGTGTTCCAGAGAAAACAATCCAACCACTCCATGTAGCTAATACCCTCCAACCCAGGCAGCATTGGCTTTATTATTCCGTTTTTGGTAAATGGGTGTTTCCTTTTGAGCTAATGTGTGATCAAAATCGACCAAAATGTTATAATTTCAAAACTGAAAAAAAAGTTTTCCTTTATAAGTCATATGAGACAAATGGGACACTATCTCTTATACTGATTTCTAAGCTCCCTTAAAAAATGTCGGCATGCAAGTCACCGCAAATCCCATAGTTCAGGTCAGGGTCATCACAATCGCATTGTTCCATTTAAAAAAAAACGTTTAAATCGCGACGAGTGCAAAATAAAAGGGTGGGACTACAGAATGAAACATCGCTAAAATAGATGAGCAACTAGATTTTTATTTCTAAGTTCTATTCATTATTACGTATTTCAATGGAAAGCTTAAACACAAAATATAAACAATTTTTAAAAGAAACAATAAATATAAAAACAGTTACTCTGTTTTTAATTCACACATTTCACACGTGACCAAATGGGCACGTTACTCACGTTCTGCTGCAAAAAGCTATTTTATCGGGTGATAAATGATAACAAATCATAAGCAAAATCAGAATTTGGCTTAGAGTAATACAGTGTGGAAACTGGCCCTTCGGCCCATCTCACCCACACTGGCCAACAATGTCCCAGCTACCCCAGTCCCACTTGCCAGCGCTTGGTCCATAATTCTCCAAACCTGTCCTATCCATGTACCTGTCCAACTGATTCTTAAGCAATGGGATAGTCCCAGCCTCAACAACCTCCTCTGGCAGCTTGTTATTTAATTCCAAAATTAATGTAATCTTTCTGGTATGAATAAGCCAAAGGATTTGATGAAATCCTGCATGAAAAATGTCACAAAGAAAGGCTAGAAAACACAGCGACATATCTGATATTTTTCTTTGTAAAAACAGATTCGTTTATTTTTGCTTCATCTCATTATTTTGGCTGTACACCATGATCTATACTATAAATAAACTTAAATATACTTAAAATACAGGATATGAAACAAAGCGAATATTGCATAAAATGACCTGGAAATTTGGAGACCAGTTTCACAACTGAGTGCTCTATATACAAAACACCCAAATATGACAATTAAACAGTCTTGACTTGAGGAAACAGCTACGCAATGCCAAGAGGTGCAAGGTTCTTTCTACTGTGGCAATGTTGAGCCTTCCACATTGGATACAGCTGCCAAGAACAACTTTAATACTGCCTTTTGGTATGCTAAACCATAGAAAAGATATGCTTATCCATAGAAAAAGTGTGCTTATCCATAGTGAAAAAGAGTCATCTAACAACTGAAGTAATTATGTATTCCAGCATTTTAGAGAAAATTTGCAGCACAGAAATAGGTTATTAAGCGGCATGGTGGCGCAGAGTTGCTGCCTAACAGCGCCAGAGACCTGGGTTTGATCCTGACTGCATGTGCTGTCTGTAAAGAGTTTGTACGTTCTTCCTACGACTGAATGGGTTTTCTCCGAGTGCTCTGGTTTCCTCCCACATTCCAAAGATGTGTAGATTTGTAAGTTAATTGGCTGTGGTAAATATTGTAAATTGTCCCTAGCGTGTAGGATAGTGCTAATGTGCGGGGTGATCTCCAGTCGACGTGGGCCGAAGGGCCTGTTTTCATGTGTATATTTAACGTCTAAAGTACAGTCTATTCTAAACAGTTCTAGGGTGGTTCTGGTAACCTGGGGAGGACCTACAGTGAACTGACCGAGAAATAAAGCAAGATTACAATCTAAATTTTCATGAATATGAATCTCAATTCCCATGGTGTGTAGTAATTAATCCATAATGTCTCTCTTGTCCTTTACCATTCTTTTATATCTCCAGGAAACCAAATACTGTAATTATTATAATAATTATGTAAAGCTATGCTTTAAAATAAATCGGCATGTTTGAACCCAGCTTGTCCTATCTCTGACTGATTGAAGTAGGTTTATTAAAGGACCATAGTGGACCTGTAAAGGAATATGTGGAGACATAACTCTTTATTACTCAGCAGCTTCAAAGGTAGATGGATCAGATTGCTGCCTCAAAACAAGTAATGCTGGTGACAAGAAATGCTTCTGGCAAATCCAATGTCAAACTGTGAAGCTATCCATGTGCGTATGTCTAAAATCATCAGTTCGATTCAGAAACAGATGGTGTTCAATATGAGAGGTTGCTAAGGACTTGTAGTTGCGTTGAGCCATGTACACAAAATAAGTTCTAGTGGTGATGGAGATGTGAAACGATTTAAAGACGTAAAGCCCACCAAGGGCGTACATTACCCTGGTGAAGAAAATTGACAGAAGATGGAGGATGTAGAGTTTGAGTTTGAGCTTAGTTTATTGTCACATGCACTAAGGTACAGTGAAAAGCTTTTGTTGCATGCTCACCAGTCAGCAGAAAGACAATACATGATTTCAATTGAGCCACCCACAGTTTACTTGTTAAAAGGAATGCCATGAATAGCGTTAGTAGAAACACAGAAACATAGAAAATAGGTGCAGGAGTAGGCCATTCGGCCCTTCGAGCCTGCACCGCCATTCAATATGATCATGGTTGATCATCCAACTCAGTATCCTGTACCTGCCTTCTCTCCATACCCCCTGATCCCTTTAGCCACAAGGGCCACATCTAACTCCCTCTTAAATACAGCCAATGAACTGGCCTCAGTGCAAGATAAAGTCCAATAAAGTCCGATCAAAGACAGTACGAGGATCTCCAATGAGGTAAAGGGGAGGTCATTAGAATAAAGGGGAGGTCATTTAAGACTGAGGTGAGAAAAAACTTTTTTACCCAGAGAGTTGTGAATTTATGGAATTCCCTGCCACAGAGGGCAGTGGAGGCCAAATCACTGGATGGATTTAAGAGAGAGTTGGATGGAGTTCTAGGGGCTAGTGAAGTCAAGGGATATGGGGAGAAGGCAGGCACGGGTTATTGATAGCGGACGATCAGCCATGATCACAATGAATGGCGGCTCGAAGGGCTGAATGGCCTCCTCCTGCACCTATTTTCTATGTTTCTATGTAAATAGTAGCTCAGGACAGCTCTCTGGTTCACAAAGTGCGGAAGAAACTCAACGGACCAGGCAGCATCTGGGGAGGGAACAGACAGACAATGTTTGAGGTCAGGACCCTTCTTCAGACTGATTGTAGTAGGGGAGACAAAGTTGGAACAGAGAGATGGGGTCAGGACAAAGCCTGCTAAGTGATGGATGGATACAGGTGAGTTGGGTTGGATTGGCAAATGGATGGAGAAAGTGACAAAGACTTGAAGTGAAAGGGAGACATCAATCCCCAATTCCATTGTATCCCACTCTCTCCCCTCTCCACTCCCTCCAACTCTTATCCCTCCTTCCGGCTTTACATTAAGCTCCTCTTCTCTTCTTGCCTGACACCCTTTGACTACTTTTCATCTCTAGATTTTGTTACTAATTCCACCCATCTTCCAATCAAAAAGCCCTCTTCCGTATCCACCTATCACTTAGTCATTCAGCATGGAAACAGGCCCTTTGACCCAACTTGTCCACACCGGTCAACATGTTCCATCTATGCTAGTCCCACCTGCCCACTTTTGGCCGATATCCCTCTAAACCTATCCAATCCATGTACCTGTCCAAATGTCCCTTAAATGTTATGATAGCACCTGCCCCAACTATCCCCTCCAGCAGGTCGTTCCATACACTCACTGCCCTTTGTGTAAAAAAGGTGGCTATAAAATCTTTCCCCCCTCCCTTAAACCTATGTCCTCAGGTTCTCGAGCTTGCCACGCTTTGTCCCATCCCTGCCTCTCTTTTCCAACTTCCCCACCCCTCCCAGCTTCATTCAGCCCAAAGAAATGTCCTGACCCAAAACATCGCCTGCCCATTCCTTCCACGGATGCTGCCTGACCCGCTGAGTTCCTCCAGCACTTTGTGTTTAACTGGAGGAATTACTTCAGTCAAGCACAATGGTGAAGTGACTACAAATTAGATCAAAAACATTTCAGAGACATTATGAATTGCTGAGCCATCATTTATTAACCTATATAAAACCCTTCTTAAAAATGTGTACAACGGAATATATTGTAGTTCAATATTTGTATGGGAAATTCCTATGTTAAATTACCGCTAAAGTACTTCGGTATAAAGTAATGCATGTAAATAATATAAAACCGCACAGTTAAACATTTTTAAATTACATAATTTGATCATTGCAAACAATAAACTAAATTGCACAAAAAGCGCACTGTGTTCAATTTACATTTAAAATTCTTTGTAAGGGATTGTCATCTTTTCCAGTCCTTGTTCTACTTCAGTAGAATAGCGGATGGGAAAGTACCTGGAAAAGCTAGATATTTGTTAATGAATACATGCTGCATTCAAACCAGAACTTAATTGGGTTCCATATTGAGCTGCAAACATTGTTTGAGATAATATTTTCATTAAGGTCTACTTTGTAATCTATCCATTATATCTTGGCTCAGACCTTCAATTACATTCACGCTGCTAACTATAATTTCAACAAAATTACACTTTTAGTGCTTTCTTTATCCTGTACATTATCTAGAAAGCTAACCCAACACATACCACACTTCCACCATGAATGGCCAGATAAATAAGTAAAATGATAACTTAAATTATGTTCAGTGGTGCAGCCAATAGAGTTGTTGCCTCACGGTGCTGGAGACCCAGGTTCGATCCTGGCCTCTGGGTTAATTTGCCTCTGTAGTTTAGTTTAGAGATACAGCATGAAAGCAGGCCCTTCTTCCCACCATCTGTGTCAAACAGCAATCCCATACACTAGCATTATCCTACATGCTAGGGACAATTTACAATTTACAAGAAGCCAAATAACCTACAAACCTGTACGTCTTTTGAGTGTGGGAGGAAACCAGATCACCTGGAGAAAACCCACGCAGTCATGGGGAGTACGTACAAACTCCGTGCAGATCTACCCATAGTCAGGATCGAACCTGGGTCTCTGGCGCTGTAAAGTACCAACTCTACCTCTGCGCCATCGTGCCGCCAAGTGTGTGCCTTAAGTTGCTCCTAATGTGTAGTGATTGGGTGGGAATATGGGATAACATAGAACTAGTATGAACAGGTGATCAATGTCCGGTGTGGATTCGGTGGATCGTAGGCCCTGTTCCCGTGCTGCGATCCTAAATAATGAGTCAGATGATCAGAGCGACTGAACTGATCTGGAATAAATTTTCTTTCACTGTCTCTTCATAGAGAAGTGCCCATTTACCCTCAGTGCCCCCATCTTCCACAAATCATCCCACTTCAATCTTCAGCTTATGAGGGTTTAGCATTTGGCCCTCACAAAAACAATAATTCTTGGCTTTTTTTTGATCGATTGAAAGAGACAGAAACAGTCCCTTCGGCCCCCCCGAGCCCATGCTGACCACCAATCAGCCGTCCTCACTGGTTCTATGTTATCCCACTTTCTCAACCACTCCCTGCATCCTAGGGGCAATTTACAGCGGCCAAGTAGCATAGAAACCCGCATGCCTTTGGGATGTGGGAGGAAACCGGAGCACCCGGAGGAATCCCACGTGGTCACAGTGAGCACTGCAAACTCCACACAGACAGCACCCGAGGTCAGGTCGAACCAGAGGCAGTGGTGCTATGAGGCAATGGTTTGCTATTTGATTAAAATAAGCTAATTTAACATAATCGGTTTTATCTCATATCCACAACACAAATAGCTTTTTAAAATTAGTTTTAAAGTGCTAATGCTGAGAGATTATTTTAAGACTAAACAAACACTACGTTTTCATTTCATTTTGTAGTACATCCAAGAACTAAGAATATGTCAAAACATTTTTCACAATGTTTTGATTCATCCGAAACTAAAAACTATTTAACACAAAAATTGCATAGATCTTTTGGCAATTAAATGTTTCTATTTAGTCAGCTGTTTTTACCTGATTTAATGTTAATTTAGACTTTATGCCTTTAGCGTGGAAACAGGCCCTTTGACCCAACTTGCCCACACTGAATAACATCTACGCTTGCCCCACCTGCCTGCATTTCGCCCATATCCCTCTAGTTCTATCCTACCCCTGTACCTGTCTAAATGTTTCTTAAACATTGCGATAGTACCTGCCTTAACTTCCACCTGGAGTCATAGAGTGATACAGTGTGGACACAGGCCCTTTGGCCCAACTTGCCCAAACCGGCCAACATGTCCCAGCTACACTAGTCCCACCTGCCTCCGTTTGGTTCGTATCCCTCCAAACTTGTCCTAACCAAGTAAGTTCCATATACCCACTATCCTTTGTTTAAAAAAGGTGCCCTTCAGGTTCCTATTAAATAGTTCCCCCCCTCACATTAAACCTATGCCCTATGCTTCTCGATTCACCTTCTCTGGGCAAGAGACTCCCTGCGTTTACCCGATCTATTCCTCTCAAGATTTTGAGATCACCTCTTATTTTCCGGTGCTCCAAGGAATAGAGTCCTAGCATGCTCAACCTCTCCCCATAGCTCAGGTCCTCGGGTCCTGGTAAAATCCTCACAAATCTTCTCTGCACACTTTCCAGCTTGACAATATCTTTCCCATAACATCGTACCCAAAACTGAATGCACTACTCCAAAATGTGGTCTCAGCCACATTTTACATAACTGTAACATGACTTCCCAACTTGCATACTCAATACTCCGACTGATAAAGGCCAATGTGCCTTCAGTAGGTTTTTATTAGCTTAGTTTAGAAATACAACGTAGAAACAGGCCTTTTGGCCCACCGAGTCTGTGCCAATCAGCAATCACCCATACACTAGTTCTATCCTACACGCTAGAGACAATATGCGGAAGCCAATTAACCTACACGTCTTTTCAATAGTCAATAGTTATTTTATTGTCACATGTACCTAGATACAGTGAAATGCATGGCTTTAGTTTAGACATACAGCATGGGAACAGGCCCTTTGGCCCACTAAGTACTCGGCAACTATCAATCAGTTGTTTACAATAGTTCTGTGTTATCCCACCTTCCCATCCACTCTCTACACACAGAAACAATTTACAGAAACCAATTAACCTGCAAACATGCATGTCTTTGGAATGTTGGTGGAAACCCAGAGAAAACCCATGCAGTGACAGGGAGAACTTACAAATTCTGTACAAATAGCACCCACAATCAGGATCAAACCCAGGTCTCTGGCACTGTAAGGCAGCAACTCTACTGCTGCGCCAATTGCCAACCTCTCATTAGTAATGCCAGTTTATCAATTGCTCTTAATAGTAATGTCACTGTGAATACAGGGGGAAATAGATTGGAGTATTCTGATTGTATTCTAGGCATTGTGTTGTTGTTTCAATGAACATTGAATTGATGTTACACTATTTGCTGGTGTATCGATAGAAGAGATTGCTTTGTCAGTTTCCAAAGCAAATCCCTTAAGTAGCCTCTCAAAGTAAACTGGCAGGTTGAAATCATTGCCCTAGGTAAACTAGTTCAATTATCTGTGTTTATTTATTTATTCATATAAATTTGGTAAAGACCAATTTTTTAATCCATATCTTTTGTTTTTGTCCATGATTTATGAATTATGTAGGAATGGATTTCCATTATTTCAATTGACATAATGTGGAGGTTAGCCTGTGTTGTGCAAGATTGTTAAGTAAATGCACACCATGAGAAACTCTTATTAAATTTTTCCCAGTGACATGAGGCAATGGAATCAGACTGAACTCTTAAGTTCCTTCAAAGATAGACACAAAGTGCTGGAATAACACAGCGGTTCAGGCAGCATCAATGGAGAAAAAAAGGATGGGTGATGTTTCAGGTCAGAAACCAGACTAAAAGTAGAGGGGAGGGAACTGGAGGTAAGAAAAGGCCAGAACAAAGCAGTGCCGGCAACAGATGAACGAGGAAGGGTGGAGCCCATGATGGCCCATTAGTAGACACAAAATGCTGGAGCAACTGGAATGCTGGAATAACACAGCCGTTCAGGCAGCATCTCTGGAGAGAAGGAATGGGTGGCGTTTTGAGTCGAGACCCTTCTTCAGACTGATGTCAGGGGAGTGTACTACTAACACTCTCCTCTGCCTAGCAGAGCTGGTCCTCCCGCTGAGTTACTCCAGCATTTTGTGTCTACCTTCGATTTAAACCAGCATCTGCAGTTCTTCCCTACTCATAGTGAACCATTGTTGGCTGGGGAAGAGGCCATAATGAAGGGACACAAGGATGCGAACTGTGGAACTGGTAGGCCAACTAGGGTGGGGGAGGGAGGGGTTGTAGGGGTTATCTGAAATCAGAGAAAATCAACGTTCATACTGCTGGGTTGTAAGTTGGCCAAACAAAATGTGAGGTGCTGTTCCTCCAATTTGCGTGTGGCCTCAAAATTAATTGGTGTTATTGTTTCTCACTATCAAGGTTAGTAGTGAGGAATTGGTTAAAAGATCTTGCCAAGAAGAAGACAACCTCTGAGGTTCTCAACATCTTTTATGAGGGTAGTGATGACAATGTCAGAAGATGAACATTTTTGAGATCAATACGGCACAATTCCAAAACAGGATGTACTAGGATTGCTTTTTTTATGCTCATTTGGGAAATCCCTTTTTTATATAATCGGTCTAAGACCAGACCAGCTGAGCAAAAACTAGAAATATCTCCTGCCTGCAATCTTACTGGCAAATGTCTTGTACTTTCATCCTAAAGGATAAACCCACAAGCCAGAGCCAAACACAGAACAGGACAAACTAGAGATTTTTCTTAAAGACTTGCTATGTTGTCTCTATAATGTCAACAATCCTGTGATGATTATTTTGACACTTTTATCAACTCTTTATTGCAGGTGGCAGAGCTGCTGCCCCACAGCTCCAGAGAACTGGGTTCAATCCTGACGTCAGGTGCTGTCTGAGTGGAGTCTGCATGTTATCCCTGTAACTGTGTGGGTTTTCTCCGAGTGCTCCTGTTTCCTCCCACATTTGAAAGACGTTTGTAGGTTAATTGGCTCTCTATAAATTGTCCCTAGTGTTTAGGGAGTGGATGAGAAAGTGGAATAACATAGAACTATAGTCATAGAGACAGTGTCCCATCTATGCTAGTCCCACCTGCCTGCATTTGGCCTATATCCCTCCAAACCTGTACCTGTTTAATTGTTTCTTAAACATTGCAATAGTCCCTGCCTCAACTACCTCCTCTGGCAGCTTGTTCCACACATCCACCACCCTTTGTGTGAAAATGTTACCCCTAGAATTCCTATTAAATCTTTCCACCTTCACCTTAAACCTAGGTCCTCTGGTTCTCAAAGTGTGTGAACGGGTGATCAATGGTCACTGTAGAGTTAGTGGGCTGAAGGGCCTGGTTCCATGTTTGCATCCATCTGCAAACCGAACTCTGTGAAATGGTTTAGTGAAGACGAGCCATACAAGATTTTCATGGGCAACAGGAGGTAAATATTACACATTGTGAATATCTCCAAACCCCTGAAATGCACAAATATGAGAAGCATGAGAATTAAATCCTACATATAACGAGCATCTACCACCACCTTCTGGCTAACAGCAGATCGTATGAACTGGTGCAAATGGAATCAATGCAAAATCTGTACTATCCATTTGGTTGTGTGATCAGAAATTACCTCTCCTGTTCTGGTAAGCAGCAGCTGAAATGATGGATCAACAGTTTTGCAAGTGGGATTGGAAATGAGTAGCCAATTGTCAACTATTTTGAGGCTACCAAGAACTGAAATTGATTGATGAGAATTCCATTGAGCAGCTATGAACGCCCCATGTGGAGGCTTTGTAGAGGGTGCAGAAGAGGTTTACAAGATTGCTGCCGGGATTGGAGCATGTACGTTTAGGTTCAGGTTTATTTTTGTCTCCTCTACTGAGGTACAGTGAAAAGCTTTGATTTTCATTACTTCATGAGTCATAGGAGCAGAATTAGGCCGTTCGGCCCATCGAGTCTACTCCACCATTCAATCATGGCTGATCTATCTTTCCCTCTCAACCCATTCTCCTGCTTTCTCCCCATAACCCTTGACACCCGTACTAATCAAGAATCTGCCGATCCCCATCTTAAAAACACCCAATGCCAACCTCCACAGCCATCTATGGCAATGAATTCCACAGATTCACCACTCTCTAACTAAAGATATTCCTCTTCATCTCCTACAGGCAATGCTATTCCAGGCAATGCTATTCAATCGAATTAGATAACGTTATTCATAAATACAATCTTTCCAAGCTCCAGTACAATAGGGAGGGGCAAAGAGAAAAAATATAATCTCAATTATAGTGCAACAGTTCCATAGTGCAGGAGAGATAAATCAGACTGTACCATAGCTTTAAGAAGGTACTAGACAAAGTGGTACCCGTTGGGTCCCATGTTCACAAAGGAGGGCTGGTCGCCCGACACAATATGCCACCTCACCACCAATTCCAATATTGGTGGCCAGTGGGGGGGCTTTCTGGAGCGCTGGTATGAGTTCTTGGGGTGGCAGCTCAGTACCTCAAGCCTGATGTGCTGGCGGCTCACTCATGGCTGGTGGGCTGGCAGTGGACATGGCTATTCCTTGAAATTCCATTTCAAGCACGGTGCAAGGCCACCAAATTCAAATCCATATTCCTACCATTTCAAGCAGGGTGCAAGGCCACCAAATTCAAGTGCAGTTTCTTACCACTTCAAGCTGGATCCAAGGCCACCAAATTCAAGTGCAGTTTCATACCACTTTCAGCAGGGTGCAAGGCCACCAAATTCAGTGCAGTTTCATACCACTTCAAGCAGGGTGCAAGGCTGCCAAATTTAAGTGCAGTTTCATTCCACTTCAAGCAGGGTGCAAGACCACCAAATTCAAGTGCAGTTTCATACAATTTCAAGCAGGGTGCAAGGACACCAAATTCAAATGCAGCTTCATACCATTTAATGCAGGGTGCAACGCCACCACATTCAAATGCAGTCTTATACCATTTCATGCAGGGTGCAAGGCCACCACATTCAAATGCAGTATCATACCATTTTAAGCAGGGTGAAACCACCATAAAACCACACAAAACACCAAACTCAGTTCAGTAGACATTCAGTGTATTCAGTTGATTCACAGCTCAGACAGAGTCGTGACCTCTCCCTCCCCCATCGTGCAGAGACTGAGCCACATCCACACTTCTGGGTTTTAATAACCCCTCCCACCGGAAAAGGTGTGGCTTCATGGCGTGATTGACAGGAGAGAGATTCTCAACAATTTTTAAAACACTAATAACACATTTAGTTTTCATTGATGGGAAGAGTCCTCTGCACCTGCTGAGCATAGAGGAGCTGAGTAATATGGCCAAAAATTACAGCCATAAGTGGTAGCGTTTTATCTAAAATCAATATACAGTGCAAACAGGAAGTTACCTAAAGCACCCAAACCACCATTTGCAGTGGAGCCATTTAACTTCAACCCAAAGCACCCAAACCACAATTTGCAGTTGTGCCTTTCAACTTCAACCCAAACCACCCAAACCACCATTTGCAGTAGAGCCTTTTAACTTCAACCAAAAGCACCCAAACCACCATTTGCAGTAGAGCCTTTTTACCACAACCAAAAGCACCCAAACCACCATTTGCAGTAGTGCTTTTTCACTTCAACCCAAAGCACCCAAACCACCATTTGCTGTGCTCTTTACTTCAAACAAACCATATTTTCATTTTCAAACCTCATTAAGGGCACTGAGGGTCAGTAAAACCACACTCACAGTTTAGTAGAAATGCGTTCACTGTTATTCACAGCTCAGACTGAGAGACATGACCCTCTCACTTTCCCCATCTTGCAGAGACTGACTGAGGCACAACACTTCTGGGTTTTATAGTCCCTCCCCCCTCCCACCAGCAGGGGCAGCAGAGAGAATGTCAACATTAAAAAAAATATTAATAAGTCTTTTATGTTTCATCGATGGGAAAACTCCTCTGGTCCAGGAAGGCAGAGGGGGGCTCTGAGCGAGGTGGCCAAAAATGACGGCCGTAGGTGGCGGCGTTCTCTCAGAAATCACAGCACAGCGTGCCAAAAGTGGTCAAGATCAGACTTTCAGTAATATAGATTGGGCAGTGGGCAGTGAGCAAGTGCTATAGACCTGCACGGGAAGGTAGACGCTCCCGCCCCCACGAGTCTCGGGCAGATGGGGCTCGTCAGCCTGGGAAGGCAGTCCAACTCTGATTTAAAGTACTTAAAGTACTGTTTTTCCACAGGCAGGGAAAATCAATCAATGTCGGGCGATTTCGTGCGGAAGAAAAATCGCTCCGACATTTCATGAATGAAGGTATTTTTAAATTACTCTAAATTATTTATTAACTAGAGTAATTTAAAAATCACCTTCAAAAGCCGTAAGCACCGACAATCAGAAGGTTTTGTCGTAGGGGAGAAAAAAAGGTAAATAGTTTATTTTATATTAAAAGTTGGTTTTTCGGGAGGCTTTAATAATATTTTCATGTTGCGAAATGGGGTCCAAAAAAATGTATGAACAAACAGTATTTTTCCTCCCGACTTCACTGCTAACCACAATGTTCCAATCCACCGCATTCCACTAAAACCCACTCGCTAGTTGATTTAAATGGCCATTCATTTACAGGAATCAAACACTAAATTCCTTCCATTTGGCCCAGAAATTCATGAAAATTAGATTTAAAAATTATGTTATATTGTGGATTATTGTGTGAATGTTATTTGGACACTTAGGCAATTTAAAAAAAGTTTATATTTTCTTAAGAAATGAATAGATGTTTAGATCTACTCATTGAATTTTGTAATTAGCTACAATTAGATTAACTAATTATATGCTTTAATTTCAGGTCATCCAAGTAATATTGTTTCAGCATGCTTCAATCTATAATAACTGAAAATTTCATTGAGTTCTCTTAATTTTTAAGAAAGTTATGGGCTTTTAACTGTTCTAGATCACAGCTTTTGAGTTAAGTCAATTGAAAGGCAATGGGGAACAAGATGCTAATTTCCGAGTATTAAAACTAACCATAACTTTCTTAATACTGAAGATATGAAAGTGAATTAGATGTCAAATTAAACTTCTTTGTATGCTTTATCTGATGGGATAAATTGCAGGCTTGATTTTTAAAATCTCAAAATTTTGTAACATTGCTACCTAATGGCGTTGTCTACAATCTCGCTCTGGCAGCAACTGTGACAGTGCTGGTGCCAAACTGTAACGGCCCTGCTGTTCCTTTGGATCGATCAGCGATGTGGAGAGGGGAGACGTGCTGCATGGGCAACAGCTTATCCTCCATATGACATCGCCCAGGCTTGCATCCGGCCAGGATGCATCACCCATGGTCAGTCATGACCGAGGTGGGCCTACTAGATATAAGAAGAGGTTGGACAAACTTGGGTTGTTTTCTCTGGAGTGTCAGAGGCTGAGAGGGGACCCGATAGAAGTATATAAAATTATAAGAGGCATAGATACAATAGACAGTCAGATGTTTGTTCCCCAGGGTGAAAATGTTAAAGACTAGAGAGCATAGCTTTAAGGTGAGAGGGACGGAGTTGCAAAAAGATGTCCGAGGCAAATCTTTGACAAAGAGGGTGGCGGGTGCCTTGAACGCGTTGCCAGGGTTGGAGGTGGAGGCAGATATGATAATGGCAGTTAAGAAGTTTTTAGATAGGCACATGTACATTTAGTGAATGGAATGATCCGGATGCATCCGGATCACATGCAGGCAAATTGAGGAATCAAGGAACTGCAGATACTAGTTTACATAAAAGGACACAAAGTCCTGGAGCAACTCAGCGGGTGAAGAATTTCTGCAGAAGTCAAAATGTAGAAACAAGGAAGGGTCCCGACCCAAAACGTTACCTATCCATGTCCTCCGGAGGTGCTGCCTGCCCTGCTGAGTTACTCCAACATTTTGTGTCCTTTTTTTTAACCTGCAAGCAAAGATTAATTAAACTTGGCATCATGCTCAACACAGACATGTGGGCTGAAGGGCCTGTTCCTCCACTGTTTAGTTCTATATTATATTGTCATCATGTTATGTCCATTTTAGGGAATCCTCTGTCCTTAAGTCTGAAACAACTTTAGGTAAAAATAAGCTAGGCTGGTAGAGTTGTTGCCTTACAGCGCCAGAGACGCAGGTTCGATGCTGACTACAGGTGCCGTCTGTACATAGTTTGTAAGTTCTCCGTATGACCACTTGGGTGTTCGCTGAGTGCTCCAGTTTCCTCCCACACTCCAAAGACGTACAGGTTTGTGGAGTAATTAGCTTCTGCAAAATTGTAAATTGTCCCTAGTGTGTAGGATAGTGCTGGTGAACGGGGTGATCGCTGGTCAGCATGGACGAAGTGGGCCGAATGGTCTGTTTGTGCGCTGTATCTCTAAAGTCTTCAAATGGATTTGGTTGGAAGCCAAGCCTTTCTTAATTACAGCCCTTCAGCTGTTATTAAAGCCTGTATCTGGAAACAATGTGATAGATTTTCTTGTGCCTCTTAACTATACCATTGATATATCAGTTATACTATAGCTCAGTGGTTCCAATCACTTTTCCCATATTCTGGAAATGACGGATACTTAAATGATCAAGTAATGCAAAGACTGCAATGATATTGAAGTCAACGGATTGGAGTTATATACATGGGTCCCTGTGTTGATCATTTTTCATGTGTGACAAGGTTGCAGCTATGCTCTCTCTAGGTGTTAGGCTTTATAATGTGCTGTCATTTATTATTATCTTATTATCAACAGGAAATTGTGGAATCATAGATTCATACAGCATGGTATCAGGCCCTTCACATGCCCCATCTACACTAGTCCCACTTGCCTGCGTTTGGGCCATATCCCTCTAAACCTATCCTATCCATGTACCTGTCCAAATGTAAGTAAAACGTTGTGATAGTACCTACCTCAACTACCTCCTTGAGCAACGCGTTCCATACACCCACCACCCTTTGTGCAAAAAAGTTGTCTCCTCAGGTTCCTATTAAATCTTCCCCCCCGATTCTTCATCTTCATCTTAAACCCGATTCTGTGCATTTACCCTAACTATTCCTCTAATGGTTTTGTACATCTCTATTAGATCATCCATTATTTTCCTGTTCTCCAAGGAAGAGTCTTAGCTTGCTCAACCTCTCCCTATAGCTGTGGCCTTCCAGTCCAGCCAACATCCATGTAAATCTTCTCTGTACCCTTTCCAGCTTGACAACATCTTTCCTATAACGTGGTGACCAAAACTGAGCACAATACTCTAAACGTGGCCTCGCCAATGTCGTATACAATTGTAACATGATCTCCCAACCTCAATTTTCAATAATTAGACACAAGCCTATAACCCTCTGAGTTAACCCAGCACTTTGTAGGTTTTTTATAGATGATAGTGTAGCGGCACCCAGTGGTGGCTTGAGGCAATGCGAACACTTGCTATTGGCTGGCGCCGTCACGTGATCGTGGGTGTGTTTTCGCGGGATTTTGGTTCCTCAGTTAGTCGATCTCCACCTGTGTAGCAGGAGCCTCAAGATATTTGGCTGACCCAGCAAGCGGTTGTGTTATACATTCTGTTTGTCGTTACAGATAAAAATTTATTTCACTCAACCTGCTCGTCGCACCAAAGTGGTGACCCCGCCGTTCCGATCGTGATTTCGGACCCTGATGATGAATGCCGCCGCTAACCTCGATGCTCAGCCCGCCCAGCAAAATGCCGTGTGCTTGAAACTGCCCGTTTTCTGGGCGGTGCAGCCTCAAGTGTATTTCGCCCACATTGAAGCCCAGTTTGAACTCTGCAATACCTCCGCGGACGCCACTCGCTATTTTTACGTGGTTGGGGAACTCAGCCAAGAAACTGCCACCCGTTTGCTGCCTTACTTGCTGGATCCGCCCGCGATCGGCAAGTACGACGGCCTCAAGGCGCTGCTGCCCGCCTCCTCCATATGGACGGCCTCGCCGATCGAAAACCGTCCATGCTGATGAGTGAGATGCTCACCCTGATGGATGGCCACCAGCCCTGCCTGCTTTTCGAGCAGGCTTTCATGGAGCAGATGCCCGACGACATCCGCCTGCTCCTCGCTGGTTCGGACTTTGCCGACCCCCTGCACCTTGCTGAACGGCCAACGGGCTGTGGCTCGCCAAGCAGCAGGACGGCAGGTCCATCAGCCGGGTGTCCGCGCCCACGCACCAGCAGCCTCGCAGAGACATCCAACCCTCCGCTGCCATCGCCACACAACATTGCAGCCACCCGCTGGAGACCATGGTAAGCACTAGTGGTGCTACTACAACCAACGCTGAGGTGCAGAGGCTCGCCGATGCAGCGCCCCCTGCTTGTTTCCGGGAAATGCCTTGGCCGATTGTCAGTAGAGGCTATCACGGTCGGGCAGAATCATCGCCTCGAGGTTCGGGATCACTGTTCCGGGCTTCGCTTCCTCGTTGACTCCGGGGCTATGGTGAGCATCCTCCCCCCGACTGGACTCGATACCCGTGCTGGTAAGTATGGCCACGTCCTGACCGCCGTCAACTGTCACCCCATTCGCACGGACGGCACGCGGACTCTTTCCTTCTTTCTGGACCCCCGCCCGTATTTGTGTACTTTCACCGTCGCGGATGTTGCCCAGCCGTTGCTGGGCGCTGATTTCCTGCGGGCCTATTCGTTAATGGTGGACATGTGGGGCCGGCATCCCCTGCCTCCGGAGTCCCCCAGGCCCGCGACCCCAAGGCCCGTGGACCCTTCCAGCCCGCAGCTGGGCATGGTGGCCGATGGAGATGGCCCATATGCCTCCCTGCTCGCTGATTTCCCGGAGCTCCTGACCCCCCTGTTTTCACGCAGCTGCTCTTAAGCAAGGGGTGGGCACCACATCCCCACTGTGCCCCCCCCCTCCCGCCCCCACTGCATGCACGGGCTCGTAGGCTCCCGCCCGATAAGCTGCGGATCGCGAAAGAGGAGTTACGCCAAATGGAGGACATGGGGATTGTGCGGCATTCTGACAGCCCGTGGGCATCCCTATTGCACATGGTCCTTAAATCATCTGTGGGGTGGAGACCGTGTGGGGATTATCAGCACTTGAACGCCGTCATGAACGCAGACCGTTACCCAGTCCCGCATATTCAAGGCTTTACGGCCCACCTGGGTGGTGCCACCTTTTTAAAGGTGGACCTGGTGCGCGGCTACCACCAGATTCCCATCCACCCCGATGATGTGCCTAAGACCGCTATCATCACCCCATTTGGCCTTTTTGAATGGCTGCGCATGCCATTTGGGTTAAAGAATGCCACGCAGGCTTTCTTACGGCTAATGGACATGGTGGGCCGGCGGTTGGATTTCGTTTTCATATACCTGGACGATATTCTGGTCGCCAGCCGCTCCCACCAGGAACACTGCACGCACCTACAGGTGTTGTTCCAGCGGCTTCAGGATCACGGGCTTGTCATCAACACTGCAAAGTGTCAGTTCGGCATTCACTCCATTTCCTTCCTGGTGCACAACGTCACCTCGCAGGGCGCGGCCCCGTTGCCCACTAAGGTTCCTCAGTTAGTCGAGCTCCACCTGTGTAGCAGGAGCTTCAAGATATTTGGCTGACCCAGCATGCGGTTGTGTTATACCTTCTGCTTGTCGTTACAAATAAAAACTTATTTCACTCGACCTGCTCGTCGCGCCAAAAATAGCATCTTCAGACAGCATTGCATTCCATCAGCATTGAACCTGACTGTGAGCCGTCTTTTACTGTCAAGTCACTGGAGCAGGAACTGAGGTGAAACCATCTAATTTAGAGACTAATGTTCTGCCAGCAGATCACTGGCTGCTCGCCTCCACTTCACTCAATCTCCCTGCAAACACCATCACCCCCTATCACCCCAATACACACCCACATACACACCACTTCTTCCTTTCTACACAGCCAGTTACACAATCAGTCTGAAGAAGTATCCCAACCCAAAATATCACCTGTCCTTTTCCCTTCACAAATGCTTGGGTTTCTCCAACACTTTGTGTTTTCCTCAAGATTCCAGCATCTGCAGTTCCTTGTGTCTCTCCTCGACTTTTTTAGTAGTTGCAATTAAACAAGTACAATAGATACAATTTAACAGGCACAATCGAACTATTGCACTTGAGAAAAAACACAAAATGTCGGAGTAACTCAGAGGGTTAGGCAGCATCCCTGAAGAACATAAATGGGTGATGTTTCAGATCAGGACCATTTTTCAGACAATGTAGAAACAAAGAACTGCAGATGCTTGATTGCTTGAACTGCAGATTGCCAAAGATAGACTCAAACTGCTGGAGGAACATCCCTGCAGAAAAAGGATGGTTGACGTTTCGTGTCGGGACCCTTCCCTTCTCAGACTACTGACTTCAGACTTCAGTTTGATGAAGGGCCCCGACCCGAAACGTCACCCATCCTTTCTCTGCGGAGATGCTGCCTGACATGCTGAGTTACTCCAGCACTTTGTGTCTAACTTCTTAAGACTTATTTGTACTTGAGTTTGACCTGATTGTATTTATATATGGTATTATCTGATCTGATTGGATGGCGTGCAAAACAAAACATATTGACACATGTTCATTGGTACATGTGACAATAATAATCCTAAATCTTTAGACACTGTGGCCATTATTATGATGAATTATATGTCTATCTACTAAGCAAAGAAAAACTGGACAAAAACATAATTATCCTCAGAATTCCAATTATTTGAATTTCAAATAAACATCGCCAAATATGGAGAATTTTCCCCAGGTCATCGGAGAGAAATTGGTGTAAGTGCATAATTGTTAAAAAAACTGAGAATCTGTTCAAAAATCATTCCAAGTTATTTAATTAACTGGATTTAAATATCCCAGCTAGCATGGTGGGATCCGAGGTCATTATCTGCAAATCGTTAGTTCAGGATTATTAGCTCAGTAACAGGATCACTGTTTTCCCATTTCTCTGCATTCTGTTACTTAAACTGGAGAAGAGGGTTTCACAAGTTAGGCAACTGGAGACTGTGTGTAAGAATACTGACCAGACACATCAGTCAGTAGAAAATGTTCATCAGAGACCCGCAGGGATCTAAATTGGAGTCTACTTGATGAGGTTACTCATCTTCAAGAGAAGGTGTAATGTATAATTATCATGCATACCTGCAACGGAACAATAAAATTCTTACTTGCTGCAGCTTAACAGCACCAATAAATTCATAAAACGTAGGAGCAGAATTAGGCCATTCGGCCCATCGAACCTTCTCCACCGTTCGATCATGGCTGATCTATTTTTCCCTCACCAACCCCACCATGCTGCCTTCCACCTTTGACGCCCTTACTAATCAAAAATCTATCACCCTCCGCTTTAAAAATACCTAATGTCTTGGCCTCCACACCCATCACTCTCTGGGTCAAGAAATTCCCCCTCATCTCCATTCTAAAGGTACCTCTCTTTTCAAGCTTTCTCCCCCCAATTGCACTCAGTCTAAAGAAGGGTCCCAACCCGAAACATCGCCCATCCATGTCTTCTAGAGATGCTGCCTGACCCATTGACTTACTCCAGCACTTGTGTTCTATGCAAGATTCCTGCATCTGCGGTTCCTTGTGTCTCAAACGATGAAATTAGTTGGTGTTCTACCATCTTCACGATCTTTCAATGCCTAACCTTTAAGATTCCACCTCTATGTCTGAAACCCACATGTTCATGACATTTCCAAATTCCCTTCCATCCTTCACCTCTTCTACACTCCCTCAAACATCCCCCCTCCATTCAAGCACCTTTATCTGGCTTCTTATTCAAACCTCCTTACTTCACTCTATTGTTCCTATACTGTCTGCCCTCAAGGGCTTAAATATTGATGCTGTTCTAATCCCCTTCTTTATTTCAGTGTTTCCTTAAAACAAACATCCCCTTCTTTAGCTCCGTTTAAAAATCACTGATTACATCTCAACTCCAGGCTTTTTCCACATTAAACATGTGATATCCACAAGTAGACATTCATTTCTTACCAAAGCGTAACCTAAATTAATGATAACCGCAGCAATGTTCCTAGACAAATATTTCAGATCCTGCACAAGATCGTCATGGAGTTGTACAGTCATAGGTTAATACGGCGTGGAAACAGGCCTTTCAACTCAACTTGCCCTCACCAACCAACACGTCCCATCTACTCTACTCCCACCTGCCTGTGTTTAGCCTACATCCCTCTAAACCTATCCTATCCATGTATCTGTCTAAATGTTTCTAAAACATTGTAATAGTAACTGCCTCAACTACCTCCACTGGCAGCGGGTTCCATACACCCACCAGCCTTTGTGTGAGAACGTTATCCCTCAGGCTCCTAATAAATCTACCTCCCCTCTCACCTTAGACCTACAGTATGTCTTCTGGTTCTTGATTCCCCTACTCAAGGCAAGATAATCTGTGTATCTGCCCAATCTTTTCCCCTCATGATTTTGTACACATCTCTAAGATCACCTCATCCTCCTGAGCTCCAAGAAATAGATCCCAGCCTGCTCAAATTTTCTCTAAAGGGCCTGTCCCACCAGCATGCAACTCCATGCGGTGAGCGTGACCAAAATGGAAGCGGGGGCCGCGTGGAGGTCGGGTGATCCCCGTACAGGGCCGTTCCCACCAGCATGTGCCTGCATGCGGCGAGCACAACCAAACCGGCAGCTGGGGCCGCGCGGAGGTCGGGTGAGTGGCGCGACGTGGTGCGAAGTTGGAGCGATGTCCGCGGTAAGTTCGCGAGGACGGAGAGGGACAGAGAGAGAGAGACACGGAGGCATACAGAGAGGGTCACGGAGGCACAGATTGAGAGGGTCACGGCGGCACACAGAGAGAGGGCCACGGAGGCACACAGAGAGAGGGCCACGGAGGCACACACAGAGAGGGTCACGGAGGCACAGATTGAGAGGGGCACAGAGGCACACAGAGAGAGGGCCACGGAGGCACACACAGAGAGGGTCACGGAGGCACACACAGAGAGGGTCACGGAGGCACAGATAGAGAGGGTCATGGCGGCACGACGTCGAGGCGGTGCGTAAGTGCGTCGCGGCGGCTGCGGGATGACAGGCCGTTGCCACGCAGAATTTTTGAACATGGTTTTTTTTTCGGAGCCCCGTGCGACGTCGGGACCAGCTCCGCACAACTCCGCACGGTTCCGGTGATCGAAGTGGGACCGGCCCCGCGAGGCCGGACGGCTCAAGCGACCATGTTAGGTTGCGCTCACCGCATGGAGTCACATGCTGATGGGACAGGCCCTTAATGCTCAGACCCTCAAGTCTTGGCAGCATCCTCATAAATCTTCTCTGCGTCCTTTCCAGCTTGACAACATCTTTCTTATAATATGGTGCCCAAAACTGATCGCAATACTCTAAATGTGGCCTCACCAATGTCTTATATAACTACAACATGACCTCCCAACTTCGATACTCAATTACTGAAATTACTGATTAATGAAATTATATAAACTCCCCCGCCCTCATTTCAACATAGAACATACAACAATACAGCACAGGAACAGGCCCTTTGCCCCACAATGTCTGTGCTGAACATGATGCCAAGATTAACTAATCTCCTCTGCCTTCATGTGATCCATCTCCCTCCATTCCCTTCATAACCATGTGCCTACTCAAAAGCCTTGTAAACACCACTATCAATTCTGCCGTCCCACCACCCCTGGCGGTGTGTTCTTGCCACTCACAACTCTCTGTAGAACAAAGGAACCTGCATAACTTCTTTAAATTTTGTCCTTCTCACCATAAACCTCTGCCGTCTAGTTGTTGACATTTCCACTCTATCTAACCTCTCATGATTTTGTATATTTGTACCAGGTCTCCCCTCAACCTCCGAAGCTCCAGAGAAAACCATCAACATTTTTCTAACCTCTCCTTGTCGCTTTCAGTCGCACTTTGCTAATGTATTGGACATAAATACACAAGATCGCTTGGGGAATTGCTTTCACTAACACAAGGTGAGAATATTTAAATGTATTGGGAGGGACTGCAGATGTTGGTTTATACCAAAGATAGACCCAAAATGCTGGAGTACCAGTGGATCAGGCAGCATCTCTGGAGAAAAGGAATAGGTGACATTTTGGGTCGGAACCCTTCTTCTGAATGACTGGATTCAGCAGACTTACATGTATGTCTGATTTCTATGATCATTGAGGACATTAGAACAACTTAGAGTTTCAATCAACTGAGGGTCAACAGTGTAGAGCCTAGAAAGCAAAAATAAATACATCTGCTATTATTCAATGCATATATTACAATATGGTTCATTTAAGAATAACAATCAATGTATGAAATGTCTTTAACCAAGGCTAAATCTAATGAGTACAGAAAAAAGGGCACAAAGTGTTGGAGTAACTCAGCGGGTCAGGCAACATCCTTGAACATGGATAGGTGAAGTTTGGAGTCGGGACTCTTCTTCAGATGGAAGAAGACTCCTGACCCGAAACATTACCAATCCACGTTCCCCAGGGATGCTGCCTGACTCACCCAGTTACTCCAACTTTTTGTTTTTTTTGGAAGCAAGCATCTTCAGTTCCTTCTGTTTCTCTGATGTATTCTCCACGAGAACATGCAAAAATGTTAACCTCGGAGTCAATGATTGAAAATTGATCAAAACCAACACAAAATGCACAGTTAATAAGATGCCAAACGCTTTGGGAATAAGCTAAAAAATGTTTTAAATCTGCACCAATTATCCAAATGGTGAACCTATCTGATTGAAAGCTGTAGGCTAACTAAGCTGATCACTGCTCCATCTTACCAGTCAAATGCTCTCCACTAACTCCATGGCTCAAACCTTCTCAGGTCATTAATTAGGCATTTACTCTTGGATAATTCCAGTCAGGTTCATGAGGGTTTCTCTCTGTCTGTCCATTAATGCAGTGAAACTGAGAAACATGATTCAGACTACCATCGGGTGGCTTAGTGACGCAGCGGTAGAGTTTCTGCCTGACCAGGGATGCTGTCCGTACAGAGTTTGTACATTCTCCCTGTGACCACGTGGCTTTTCTCCGGGCGCTCCGGTTCCCTCCCACAATGCAAAAACCTCTAGGTTTGTAGGTTAATTGGCCTTGGTTGAAATTGTAAATTGTTCCTGGTATGCAGGATAGTGCTAATGTACGGGGTTATTGCTGGTTGGCGTAGACTCAGTGGGCCGAAGGGTCTCTGTACTATATCTTTAAAGTGTAAATTCTATAAAAGATAACTCTAAAACTATAAATTTGACATACATTACAGACAGTGAGCATCTAATTTACAAATGACGGTATGATCTAATGTCATGTTATGAAATACAAAATTTGTAGATTATTTAACAGATTCCCAGAGGTTTGGTAACGTGCGGTTAATCCTTGAATAGCATTACAACTGTAACTAGGATCGTGTTTTATTTAGTTTAGAGATACAGCATGGAAACAGACCTTATTCGCCCCATGAAGACCAACAATCACCCCGCAAACTAGCACTATGCGACAAACTGGGGACAATTTACAATTTTACTTGAGCCAATTAGCCTATAAACCTGTACATCTTTGGAGTGCGGGAGGAAACGGGAGATCCTGGTGAAATCCCGTGCAGGTCACGGGGAGAATGTACAAACCCCGTCGGCCAATATGGCGCAATATGCTTTGTTCCTTATACAAGATTTCATATCAGTGAGAATGGAATTATAGTTATAAATACATGTGCGGATTTCTTACGTAAGTTTAAGACATTAACCTATTCATTGCTTAGTCGGGTTTGTACCACAATTGACAGATGATTTGTTCCCTAATGCTTTCTGCCGAAATTGTTAGCAATCTATTAGCAATCTATTTATAATGTAAAGCGCAACAAATTGTCATTCAACACCATAGATAGTTCTAAAAAAAACTGTAACATCACTTTTTTGTAAATGTCAAGCTGAATATTTGAATAAATGTGTTCAATATAATGTTTTATTGACACTAATCGCAATGGTGATAAACTAATCCCACACAAGATCTCGCTATGATCTTAAATCATCTTGGTTTGAAGTTACTGTCGGGAATATAGGGAAAATGCAGTTAGTTGAAGCAATCTTTGTCACACTGTTTGGTGAGCATTTAGTGTGTTAGTCACACATGTTTGCAGCTATAAATTGCCCCAGAGTGATGAAAAGCTTATCAATCATCAAACTGCAGATAACAACACTATTAAAGTATTGTACCAATTTCCATTATGAAAGTAAATGTGGATTCTCAATGCTCTTTAGCAAACCTTTTGTGTACATCTGAAGAAATGGGGTGGCATGATTGAGCAGCAGTAGAGTTGCTGCCTTACAGCGTCAGAAACCCGGGTTCGATCCTGACTACGCGTGCTGTCAGTATGGAGTTTGTACGTTCTCCCTGTGACCGTGTGGGTTTTCTCTGGATGCTCCAGTTTCCTCCCACACCTGCAGGTTTGTAGGTTAATTGGCTTCGGTAAAGATTGTAAATTGGCCCTAGGGCATAGGATAGTGTTAGTGGGATCACTGGTAGGCGCAGACTCGATGGGCCGAAGGGCCTGTTTCTGCGCTGTATCTCTAAAGTCTAAAAGTCTAATGAGCAAAGCATATTGTGTTGTTAACCTGGATTCAAAAGTGAATAATCAAGAGTCAAGAGTGGTTAATTGTCACATGTACCGAAAGTGAACAATGGAATTCTTACTTGCAGCAGCATAACAGGTCTGTAAATATAAATCTCAATAAATTACATAATAACCTAACTAAAAAAATGTTATATAAATAAATAAACAATATTTGTGCAAAACAAAACAAAACCCCGAAGTCTCTAGTTCAACCGAGACATTTTGTGGTCCGATGTTTAGTTGGTATTTGTAGTGTTCTGTAAGCTAATGGTTTCTTGGTAGAAGCTGTTCCTGAACCTGGAGGTCACAGTTTTCAGGCTCCAATATCTCCTACCTGATGCCAGGAGTGCAATGAGAGTGTGGCCAGGGTGGTGTGGGTCTCTGATGATGCTGGCTGCCTTTTTGAGATAGCGACTCTTGTAGATCCCTTTGATGCTAGGGAGGTCAGGACCCATGATGGATTGGGCAGTGTCCACCACATTTTTAAATCATCTTCATTCCTGGGCATTCGAGTTGCCAAACCTTGCTGTGACGCAATCAGTCAATCTGCTCTCCACCGTACACCTGTAGAAGTTCAAGAAAGTATTCATTGACACATCGAATCTCCTCAATCTTCTCAGGAAGTAGAGTTTAGAGATACAGCCTGGAGATAGGCCCTTCTGCCAATTACGTCCACGTCGACCATCAATCACTCATTCACACAAGTTCTACATTAATCCACTCCCTACACACCAGAGGCAATTTTACATGAGGCCAATTAATCTACAAACCCCCACATCTTTGGGATGTGGGTGGAAACCTAAGCACCTGGAGAAAACCCACACAGTCGCGGGATGAACGTGCAAACTCCACATACAGACAGCACCCGAGGTCAGGATCGAACTTGGGTCTCTGGCATTGTGAGACAGCATCTCCACTGGCTGGAGGTGGAAAATGACTCAAGATGATGAATGGCTTCTATTTTATCGTACCACGTGAGAGCTGATTGATAGAGCACAATTGACTTCACATATTGAGATGGCAGTAATGGAATCATCAAAGATCGATGGGTGTGAACTGTCAGAGCTACTTATTTGTTCCTTTGCCTTGTCTCTGGAACAGCTGCAACGACTGATAGTGCTTTGATGCAAGAATAACAAATTCCTATGTGACTGCATTACAAAGGTGACCAGGTACAAGTATAGAGAGTTCTTCACAAAGAGAGATCTCTGAACCAATATTTATCAGTGGCTGCCTTGAATACGATACAAAATTGGAGAGGGGACTGTATGGCTTCAAAATGGAAGATAAGATTTTTCTTTAAAAAAAACCATGCCTGTTCAGTTTATGCAATAATTGCTTTTGCTGTAAAGCTATATCTACTCTCTATTTGAGGCAACATCAAAGTTGTTGATTTATTTGCAGTAGTCACAAGCTGAATGTGGATACCAACTCAACATGTCTGTCATTATGTCACAATCAATAACGCAAAGTCTACAAAGCAAAAACCACTTCAACTTGCGATTTTAATTTTTGTAATTATTTTGTGAGGTTTCATAACAGCAACGTCCATCAATAAATGAAAAAAGGTTATGTGGAATGAAATTTGCGTCAAAGAATTAAAGGCTGCGATGACTAAAATCAGACAAAAACGTA
The DNA here is from genome assembly GCA_963514005.1 of Raja brachyura. Next base: position 23,279,784 of record OY740804.1, read on the forward strand.
ATATGAACACAAAACCTGAGGGTACAAGGAACCGCAGAGGCTGCTTCACAAAAAAGACACAAAATGCTGGAGTAACTCAGTGGGTCAGGCAGCATTTCTGGAGAACACTTGTGGGTCTGTTAGATAGGTTTGATTATATTGTTATATTACGCAAAAACTATATATATAATATAATATACATATGTATGTGTGTGCATGTGTATATACAAATACACATATATGTATATGTACATACAACGTTATAAACATGTATTTCTTGATGCATTGGGACTGCAGGAGGGGGGCGCTGTTGTGGATGGCTGCTCTGCCTACAGTCTGTCCTTTCACCCTTTTTTTTAATTTTGTGTGTGTTTAAAAAGTTTTGGTGGAGGTCTTCGAGTTCTTTTATGTTGGGGGTGGGGGGGGAAACTGTTTTTCTCAGTCCCTACCTGGTCTTTCCTCCGAGCTGCATCTTCGCTCCTTCCTCGCGGCCTACCACCTGGACTGGAGCGGCGTTTCCTGTCGGGACCAGCCAGCGTGGCCTGTGGACCAAAGATAGTATCTTTGCTGTGGACTTCGGGAGCCGCGGTCTCCGGGAGGAAGCGGCCGATTTAGAACTCCAATGCCGCTGACAGTATTCTATCCGACGCCGGAGTTCCATCATCCCGGCGAGAGGGCCTGAAACATTAGGCCTCCGCTGCGGCGACTGCAGAGGCCTCAAATAGGCCCTGACCATGGATGAACACAGAGGAAGAGGACTGAACTTTTTACTGCCTTCCCTCACAGTGGAAAATGTTGATTCTGCTGTGGGGGGACGTTCATGTTAAATTCTATAATGTGTTGTGTCTTTCCCTCTTTATTTTGTTTGGATGTATGAAAACCTAATTTCTTCTATGTACAGCACTTTGGTTTCAACGCGAGTTGATTTAAATATGCTATATAAATAAAAATTATGTTGTTAATACAAATTTGCTTCCTGACTCAAAATTAATAATATTAGGAATATTAGAAACAGATCAATTAATAACAATAAATCAAAGAATTTTTATCGATTACAGTTTAATAATTGGGAAAAAACTAATATTGAAATTTTGGAAGGGTCCTACATCCCCCACAATCAAAATGTGGATCACTGAAATGTCGGAGACACTTCATCTGGAAAGATTAAGACTTGTCCTTCTGGGCAAGTTGGATCAATTCAGAGGGATATGGTCTCCATTTTTTGAATATTTACAGGGTCAAAGTGGTTCGGTGCGAGAACCTGACTGAAGCCTGAACGAAGGAATAGACGAAGATTTACATATAATAACCCATGGATATATCTCCAATGATGTATACTTCATTCATCTTACTGAATCTATCTTTATTTTATATTTCTCTTTTACTTCCTATCTATATTAAAAATGAAAAACTCATAGAAGTACAAATTAGAAATAATTGTTAATATTAATAATATTAAGCATGTATATGACATGTATATTCTTATGTTGATATGTACTTCTAATAAAAATATTTAACAAAAAATAAATAAATAAAGATTAAAAAAAATAATAATAATAACTTACTAGATCTTTATTCTATATATTTGCGTCTTTCGATTTATATGTCATTGTGTCTTTTATTTGTGACTTTATATATGAAAGGCCTTGATTGGGTGTGGAGCGAGCCAAGAACCATAGCTCACAGCCTCAGAATAAAAAGAGATGAGGAGAGGTTTCTTTAGCCAGAGGTTTCTTCAGCCATCTGTGGAATTCATTGCCACAGATGGCTGTGGAGACCAAGTCATTGGGTATTTTTAAGGTGGAGATTGATAGGTTCTTGATTACTATGGGTGTCAAAGGTTACGGCATGGAGGCAGGAGAATGGGGTTGAGATGGAAAAATGGATCAGCCATGATCGAATAGCGGAGAAGACTACATGAGCCGCATGGCCTAATTCTGCTACTATGTCTTATGGTCTTATAATTTGCCGGGGATTCGACAATAAAAAAAGGACACAAAGTGCTGGAGTACCTCAGTGGGTCAGGTAGCATCTCTGGCGAACATGAATAGGTACCGTTTCAGGCTGTGACCCAACGTCACCTATCCATGTTCTCCAGAGATGCTGCCTGACCCGCTGAGTTACTCCAGCACTTGATATCTTTGTTTGCAAACCAACATCTGCAGTTCCTTGTGTCTCGTGAATTGTACAATAACTGGTTACTCAGCTCCGTACCCAAACATGGCGTCGAAGGACGAGAAGCCGAAGCAAAGAAGTGGAAGCCAAATAACCGAACGGAAACTAAGCTGAAACGCCAACTAACCGAAACGGCGGGATGCCTAAAAGCCAACTAATCGAAAGGCTGAGTCGCCTAAAAGCGAACTCACAGAAAGGCTCTGTCACCTACAAGCCAACTAACCGAATGGCCGCTCAGTCGAAAAGTCAAATGACGACCATGACGTTGCCGGGGGGGGGGGGGGGGGGGGGTGGGACTTGTCAGCCATTGGTCCAGACCTCCGCGTCCATCACATCACTGGCCGGTGGAGACAGGAGGGTGGGGTCATTTTCCCACACAAGCCATAGGTGACTGGGCACTCTGAACCCGAGCGCCAAGTTGTAAGCGGCCGAAGGAGCGCATCCCTCAGGATAGCCCCCACTCTCCCACGGCCACCCTCCGCCTCGTCTCCCCCGTGCGGCCGCACTGTGATGGGCTGTGGGTCCGCAGTGCCGGATGGAGCAGAGGTGCGGGACAGGCTGGTCCCTCCGCCCACCCAGAGTCACTGACCGTGATGCACCACCATCGGACCCCGAACCCCCACACCAGGGTGATTCACCCCCCCCCCCATCCCCCCGACCCCGACCCACACACGGGGTGAGTTACCCCCTGACACCCACACCGGGTGATTCACCCCCACCCCGGTCACGGGGCCAGACGGCTCGGGGCATTGGCAGCCATACTAAATCGCTTTTAAAACATGGGGGGGACACAAATTCCCAGGTGGGCCAATGACAAGTGCGCATGGCAACGAATAATTTTATCTCCTCCCACTCCCCCCCCGCCTTGACAACAAGAAGCACATTTTATTTGTTACCGTTTAGTTGCCTGTGTAACACACAAGCTCCCACGCACAAAACACCAGATAATCTGTAATCTGTTTTAACCGAAGATGGATACAAAAAACTGGAGTAACTCAGCGGAACAGGCAGCATCTCTGGAGAGAAGGAATGGGTGACGATTCGGGTCTAGACCATTCTTCAGTGTCCACCCATTCCTTCTCTCCAGAGATGCTGCCTGTCCCACTGATTCACTCCAGCATTTTGTGTCTATCTTTGGTGTGCCAGTTGTCTCATTTCATCGGCTTCATGTATTGCGTGCATGGAAGAGAGGCTTTACATGCCGCTTGCATCTATTCATCCAAGTGTACTCTTATTGAAATCTCACATCTTTGTGAGAGAGGGTGGAATGGATGTAACCACCGGCTAAAGCAAAGGCATAGTTAGGACAGGGAAATAATCCCACCACTTAATGAACCAGGTTCCTGAATGTAAGAACTATTTATACATGTGACATTTTTGTTTTTAAATCAATGTAACTCTTTTTTTGATTTTTAATGCCGAGTTAAAACCCCGTCCTGTGGGAAGGGCTTGCGGCAGCTGGTTTCATAGTGCCTTCATTGTTGGTAGGTGCTGGCCTTTCACATGGACTGCTTACAACTTGGTGCTCGGGTTCAGAGTGCCCAGTCACCTATGGCTTGTGTGAGAAAATGACCCCCACCCTCCCGTCTCCATCGGCCAGTGATGCGATGGACGCGGGGGTCTGGACCAATCGCCGACAAGTTCCCCCCCACCCGGCAACGTGCTGTCCGTCATTTGACTTTTCGACTGAGCAGCCATTCGGTGAGTTTGCTTTTAGGCGACGCAGCCTTTCAGTTAGTTGGCTTTAAGGCGTCCCACCCTTTCGGTTAGTTTGCATTTCGGCTTTGTACACTTTCGGTTATTTGGCGTTTCGGCTTTGTTTCCATTCAGTTATTTGGCTTCCACTTCTTTGCTTCGGCTTCTCGTCCTTCGACGCCACGTCCGCACACGCTCAGCTCAAGACACCTTCAGAATGACCGCATAATTCTCACGTTTTGGTGGCAGCTAAATGCATTAATAATTAAACTCATTTGAAAACAAAATCCATTGGAGTATAAAGATATGTTGATGGGATTGGAAGAAAGAAAGACTGAAGATATTTCAAAAAGCAATAGTAACTGCAATAAAATTATTTGGACGGAAAACTTTTTTAGTCTCCAGAAAAATAGCATTTATCTATTCAAAGCATAAGATAACACAGCTCGTGTATCTGTGATAACTTAGACTAGCATTGCATGCATCTAACTACCTCCTATTTGATAACTTGAAATATAAATGGGCACCTGCACATTTTGGATTCAATGATATGATTGATGTTGTAAATAGATCAAAACAGTAAAATATAAATGTTTCCAGAGTCGCGTTCGGAGAGGACCCGGCTGCATTAGTGGAGAGGACGGTGTGGCAGTTGATGATGGCACCGACCGACTGATGGATGAGGACGGACATGTGGAAGTAAGGACGCTGCTACCTAGGGAAGGAACAGAGGAGGACCTGGTATGGGGGGACCAACGTGAGAGGGAGGAGGAGGGGAAAGAACAATGGCGGACATGGCACGGGGGGGGGGGGGTGAAGGATTTGTAACTTTGTAAGTGCCCTTTATGGGCGACTATTTGCATACCTTGGCAAAGATTTTCACTGTGACTTGTAATATTTGTTAAGAAAGTATTCAATTCAATTCAACTCAATTCAATTCAGAAGCAAGACAAACTCACATTAACATTATGAATGCTCAGAAACTTTCAAAGCAGCAGAAGGAACATTAAGGCTGGCAGAAACATTTATAGTGTTTAATGTTCAGTTTAACATTTAATTAATGAAAATTGATTGGGGGCTTCATCAAAATCATTCAAAAGGATCTAAGTAGTGTTGGGCAAAGTCCAAGAAACTGTCGATGCATTTAGGTATGTACCTCCAAAGGCCTGTTGAGAAGAATCTCAGATGTTAAATCTCTAATTACGCAAATAAATGAACCAAACTAAAGACCAAATAAAAGGTTGAAATTATCTGATGTCCTTCAAACCAAAAGTAGAACTGTTCACTTTAGACTTGGGACTTTAGAGATACAGCACAGAAACAGGCCTTTTGGCCCACCTAGTCCACACTGAACTAGCAATATCACTAGTACGATCCTACACCCTAGGGATAGTTTACTATCTTACCAAAGCCAATGAACATACAAATCTGCATGTCCTTGCAGTGTGGGAGGAAACCAGAGCACCCGGAGAAAGCCCATGTGGTCACAGGGAGAACATACAAACTCTGTGCAGACAGCACCTGTAGTCAGGAATGAAACTTGGTCTCTGGCGCTGTAAGGCAGCAGTAAGGCAGCAACTCTACCGCTGTGCCACCGTGCCACCCCACTGGGCAATTTTTCTGTGAAGGGAATATGAAACCTAGAAGTTTATGGCCCAGAAATTATGGTTTGACTCATTCAGATGCATAATCTCTAACAAAAATATTTTACCGTAATTGATAAAATTGCCATCTAGGACCACACAGCCGCGCAGCTGATAGAGCTGAGGTCTCACAATGCCCGAGACCCAGGTGTAATCAGGTGCTGAGACTCAGGTGCTGTCTGTGTGAAGTTTGCACGTTCCCCCTGTGACTGCGTGGGTTTCGTCCCACATCCCAAAAACGGGTGGGTTTGTAGGTTATTTGCCCCTCTGTAAATTACCCCTAAAGTGTGCAGGGGATGGATGAGAAAGTGAAATAACATAGAAGTAGTCTGAACGGGTGATCAATTTTTGGCATGGACTCAATGGGCTTAACTTACAAACCTGTAAGGATGTGGGAGGGCACCAGAGCACCCAGAGGAATCCCACATGGTCACAAGGAGAATGTGAAAACTCCACATGGACAGCACCTGTAGTCAGGTTCGAACCCGGCTCTCTGGTGCTGTGAGGCAGCAGCTCTACCCGCTGTAACACTGTGAAGCACATTAGTGTGGTCTTGAGGTCCCTGGGTTGGTAAAACATTTATTTTACAAACATCTCCATCTTTTCATTAAACAAAGAAGGAACTCAAGATATTTAGGTTCTATGCTGCAACAAGTAAAAATCAGAACAGTGACAGATGTCATGGGATTAATAGAGTAAAGGTGAACAGATGTTTACGTACGTTTCAAGGACTACCCTTTCAAGTGTAGACTTGCTCAGTTTTTACAGTCTGGTTTTGCTCTGCTAGAGTGTCTGTTATTGCTTATCAACAAAACTCTAATTATATAATAAGCACTTTCTTCGGATTTGATCTTATTCCCATCCCCATTTCTCTAATGTTTTTAAGATGCTAATAAAAGCTCAGAACTATCGTTAGAACATTTAAAACAAATAAAAGCAATAATGTCAACGTATCCATATCACATCAAAAATGATCCCTTTAACTTAATGTATTTAACAAATCAATACTTGCAAGGGTAAATAACAATGCTGTTCATGTGTAATCCATTGCATTAAATTGTTATTTTTTATTATTTATTATCTATGTGTATTGTGTTCATAGACCTGTTATGCAGCTGCAAGAATTTCATTGTTCCAATATCAGTACATGATGGCAACTAAACACTCGTGATGCATTGCATATTTGAGTGTGAATAACTAATTGGCAGTATTTTTTTTTTTGCATTAATCCGCATTCTAACTTATTTTGTTAAAAATGTTCATAACACTTAACCAAATCCACAAAGCATTCTATCAAGTGGGGCAGCTCGGTGGCACAGCGGTAGAGTTGCTGCCTTACTGTGCCAGAGACCCTGGTTCGATACTGTCTGTATGGAGCGTGTACGTGACCTGCATGGGTTTTCTCCGAGTGCTCCAGTTTCCCCACACACTCCAAAGACGTACAGGTTTGTAGGATAATTGACTTCGGTAGGATAGTGTTAGTGTGCAGGATCGCTGGTTGGCGCAAACGCATTAGGCTGAAGGGCCTGTTTCCATGTTGTATATATAACCTAAACTAAACTAAAGTTGGTAATTGCATTGTGTACATGTGGGATTGGAACTAATGTCACCGTTTGCCTTTATTTATAACCAACAGGATTAGTTGAAGCAGAAATAATACGACGAGGCTGGGTACCACTATGGATTATTGTAGAAACTGAACTGTGATTAGTGCATGAGTTTTACTTGCAATGACCAAATTACCAAGTCAAGTTTGAATAAATCTTGCACAAACATGAAAAGTCAAGAGTATAGAGAATTAGTTTTCTTGTTAGGATTTATTTAATACACTTTAAGACTCCTACCTTTTAAGTACAGAAAATACTGAATATTACTTCAATCAATTTTCAATTAAATGGTACAAGACAGCCACATAGAGATGAGTCTCTGAAAATAGCTGATTCTAAGCTTCCCTCCAGTCTAGTTTCAGTCAATAAAATACGGAGTGAAGCACTTGCGCATCTAAACTTTATTTTGGAGAAACACAATAACAGTTCTCACTACTATACCTAACCACCGCGGGTTTGATCATCGTATCTGCCTGGCCAAGCCCTGTCCAATAATAGATATCGATTCCTAACTAAATTCGTTAGGAATCTGGTATGCTCACTTGTGGTAATTATTTGCTGGATCACCGCCCATAAATCTCAGGAATCTGCGTGATAAACGCGCATTGTAGTTCTTAAGTGATCCACAAAAGAAGCGGGTGATTTTCTACGATTGGGTATTTGACACAATAGCCATCATCTCGTTGGGCTTCCATGGGGAATAGACTCTAATTGTACGGGGATTATTTGCACTCACTGCGTTGGTTGGATCAAAAGAAGGATTAGGCATTTCCCTTACAGGGAACTGTCTGTTTGTTTAGTTTCAAGATCTACCTCAGCTTCTTCAATTGTTGTCGCACCACCAGATGTATCTTTCCCTTCACCAGGGGGTTCACGGTATCTTCTAAATGATTTATTTCCTTCTCTAACTGCTCCTTCAACTTGTCTAGGGGTACGCTCTTCTTTCTTCTTCATTAATTGTGTTCTTTTTCTAGTTTGGCTTCTGGTACCATGAACTCTAGGACTGTCTGTAATGGACGGAGCGGTCGAGTTTAAGGAAGTCTGTGCCATGGAATTTGATTGTCTTTTCTGGTTACAAGCTGTGCAATGTGCATCTAAGGCATTGGGGTCATAAGATGTATAAGGTGGTGGACGTGAATTCCTAATTTTAACACTCTCCCATTCTTCTAAATACTCATCGTCATCCCCCTCGTAACCAGTGCCAACCATCAGATCCTCACGCTTAAAACCTATGGATGACAGATGATAGTCTGTGAAAGATTTTCTTCTCTCTTTATCTTTAATACTCTCAGGCTCCTCCCTTCGGCTACCTGGAGGTGCAAATGCCTTGGTATCTTCTCATTTTATCCCCCGCTTTAGAGTTGCTTCCTTCCAACTTGCCATTCTTTCCTCCGCTCTACTCACTTTCTGTTCCTCATAATAATTTCTCCACAATTCAATGAATTCTTTGCCTCTGCATTATTGCTGCATTCACATATAATCTGCTCAATGTATTTCCATCCCTTTACGTTATCTATGCCCCTCTGGGCCATAATTCTCTCCCTAATTCTCTACTTAATGCTCCAGAAAGAATTCTCAATCGGTCAGCTTTTTGTGGAAATTCACTGCATATTTCTTGTAAAGGACTTTCCGAGTCAGCGGTCATATCTTTATAGAATGGTTCCTCATTCTATTGGATATGGAAGCCACTCTCAAGCTACTCGCACCTCTTAACAATTTCCCTTTTCGAAATTACCAAAGTCGTTTTAAACAATATACAAAATCAAAGTGCTCCAGGAAACAATCAACCACAATCACACACATTCTCGCAGCCCGTTTCCTATCTCCGACCTTAATCTAACCACATGCAAATGAGCTCCAAACACGTAAGCAAATTTGAATACGGAAAATAATTTATTCCACTTATTCCACGTATGCCTCCTGGTTTATGGTTTATACACTCCTGTATAAACCATAAACATCCACTTATTACGATGGTAAATCACACTCCAACAAAATCCTCCTCATGGCGTACTCGATCAACGGAACGACTCCTCCCCCAACACAGCGATCGAAAGAATACAAACCCTGATCGAACCACCACGAATAGGATTCTAACAATACGACAATCCTGATTTAAACAAATACAAATATTCAATTCAAACACACTTTTATTTCAATTATCTAACACCTAAAAATCCTTAAGAACTCACACAGGCAATACAAATAGCAGTCCGCGAACTTAACACACTCTAGATCTTAACTTTCTAAATCTTAATACACTCTAAATCTTTTTACGTACACAAAGTATTTATACAATTCGGATCCAATAACAATGCTAAAAAAGACAATGCTGGATTTTTACAATTTACAATAATAATTTAACATGCTAGCGCACAGTTTACAATCACTCGATCTCAATGCCGCGTCACGCTGTTATCAATCAGTGAACCTCTCCCTCTCATACCGAAGATTTTCCCCTTCCTAGGGTACTCTTTGCTGAGGGGTACTAGTTCTTAAATGGACTACTTTTCCTCCTAAATGTACTTACCCCATGCTAAGACTGGACTTCCATAGGGGGACCCCTATCCCTCCTCTCTACGTTCTACAGAATTTGGGGTACCTCTCGCATCCGGGTACTTTTCACCAAGTAAACCATGTTCTCGTCTCTCAGTTACTCTTCGCTATCAGGTACTAATCAACAATCGACCAGAGGGTTACTAGTCACTGTTGATCAGCCCCTATTTGGAATAGATCTCAAACATGCACAAACTCCGAATTCTACACAGAATTTGAATTCTACCGTACGGGCAGAACTTCAATGTGAAATTCTGTATTTGGAAATTTGATTCTGCAAATCTAGACTTGTTCTCGGGCCAACTAGTTTTGGCGTGTATCTCTCCCCATACGCGACTCTTGAATTCACATTGCCCAATTAAATCTCGAATGGACAAGAGTATTCCCAGCCAATCTATACTCTAGCCACCGAGCCCAGTCAGTCTCTCATTAAGCAGCTGCAGCCTGCCAACTACGACCAACTTTTGGGCCACTCCTCGCCCTGTTTTAAGGCCCCCCCCCCCCCCCGTGCTTGCTAGACTCTGTTCTAACAATCTCGTTGGGACCCTTTCCCAAGCCCATGAATGATCAATCCGCTCCGACTAGCAAAGCGCAGGAAATCAAAGTGAAAGCAGCACAGTGGGCCAGATTTCTGCACTTGCGATCGAAACAGCTCAACACCCTTCATCGCAAACTTGTGTTTGGGGGCCCATTGAGATACTGGACAAGCCTCCAATGTAAATAGCTCATTCTAAGCTTCCCCCCAGTCTAGTTTCAGTCAATAAAATACTGAGTCAAGTACATGCACATCTAAACTTTATTTTGGAAAAACACAATAACTATACCACTATAGTTCCCACTACTATACCTAACCATCGCGGGTTTTATCCTCGTATCGGCCTGGCCAAGCCCTCTTAGCGTCGTTCGAGCAGAGACACTCCAGAAGTTCATGCAGTCCTAAGCGTTCTCCCAGTACTTCGTGGGAGTGGCCTTTTATATGTCCCCGAACCTTGAGGGGCCAAACCACATGGGGGTTTACAGTCCAATAACAGATATCGACTAACACAGTATATGATAGATATCCCCCTAACCCAATAATACAGTAACCAATACAATGTATATGAATGAAAGTTCTAGAAGGAAGCAAGCAAGAAAAAATATTGAAACTTGTGCCCTGAGATTCAAATAGTTTCTCCAAGGCACAACAGTTTGACTAATCATCGATTAACAGGATGACCGTCTTGCAACATTATTTATACTATTTACAATGCTTTTGCAGCGATCCAATCGAAATGATGCATTAAGGGTTCGTTTGTAAAACTGCTATACATTTTATCAATTTAGGAGAAACAAGAACACCTGGACCCCTCACCATCCTGCATACCAGTCTGAGCCTAGACTGGCTGGCGCCATTCAAAGCTTGTAAAGTTCAGCTGACAAGGGTTAAGCAATTCTGACAAGTGCAGGGATCCGCCTTTTTATGGTGTCTTTAATTTGGCCAATATTAACATCTCCACTTCCTCAGGAGTCTGTGGGAATTCGGCCTATCTCCAATGACTCTTACAAAATGCAAGAGCATTTGAAATTACTGTTCGGTTGCTATCACAGCTTTGTTTGGGAACAGCTCTGACCAAGACCCTAAGAAATTGCAGATAGTTGTGGCGGTAGCCCAATCCATCACACAGACCAGACTCCCCACCATTGACTCCGTCTACATTTCCCACTGCCTTGGGAAGGCAGCCAACATAATGAAGGACTAGTCCCACCCTGGTCATTCCTTCTTTTCCCCGCACCCACCCGTGAAAAGATATAGAAGCTTGAAAGTGCGCACCACCAGACTCAGGAACAGCTTCGTCCCCTCTATTATCAGGCTTCTGGAAAATCAGTGGTGGTCCTATACCTTCTTTCCCACTCTATCTACTTGTGTTGCCACTTTCAGTGAGTTATGGACTTGTAGCCTTGGAGTTTCAAGGAGTTATAGACCTTTCAGGACCTTTCTTCAAACTCACTGGGGTCGTCCTTGGCATAGCAGCAAAGGCTATTTGGCTCGGTCATTTTCCAGGAAGGTATGTCACCAAAAGATGAAATTACCGATTAGATATAACCAAATTTAAAATGAAAGGAGAAGAAATATGAAATAAACGAATCAATCTCAAAGGTGATAAAACCCATAGTCCAAGCGCATTATAGCAACATGTTTTAAAAGAATAAAATGAAAAAATTCATTAGAAACATCATTATGCACTTAATGGTCAGCCCAAACCAGGTTAAGAACTGGAGGAGATAACAGATAGAGAGTGTAAAAGGAGATAAATAAATTACTTTACTTTAATTGACTTTAGAGATACAGTGTGGATACAGGCCCTTCGGCCCACCGAGTCCACACAGACCAGCGATCCCCCTACACTCTAGGGACAAATTACAATTTTTACCACAGCAAATTAACCTACAAACCTGCACGTCTTTGGAGTGTGGGAGGAAACCGGAGCACCCGGAGGAGACTCATGCGGGCACAGGGAGAACGTACAAACTCCGTGTAGGCACCACCAGTAGTCAGGATCGAACCCATGTGTCTGGGGCTGTGAGGCAACAGCTCCACTGCTGCACCACTGTGCCGCCTTTACCACCCAGGTATTGATCTGCCTGAATGTAATGCACTATTTGTGCAGCACAATCCATGGTATCTTGGGTATGAATTGACAGCTGTGTTCAAACTAAAATCTTTCATTACTTTCCTTTTGTGTGATATTTGTGAAGATCGATTTCTTTCAGGATATTATGCATAGAAAATTGTTTAGCCATGCTGCACGGTAGATTTTATCTTTCCTATGTCAGCTCAGTTGTAAGTTGTTGCTAAAAGTACAATTAAAATTGAAAGTAGGTGATATTAAGTGAACTACAAGGTCAATATCACCGTGAAATTAGCGTAACAGGATACAAAGTCACTTGTACCACACACTCCTCTAATCTTATAAAGAAACTAATATTGTTAGAACGTTAATTAAATCATTTCTTTTCTTACAAAAGTGTATCTTGCTTAATATGCATTTAAAGTGATTTCACATTTCTTTTACTAAAATAAGAACAGGATTCGGGTCCACTTATTCTGCTCATTATTGCAAAATTGTGAACAACTATGTAGAAATGTGTCAATTTAACTGAAGGTCAACCATCATATATTAATATCTGTAATACATGTAATAGTATAAGATTCAGGAAGTCATGATGCAGCTCCAAGAGACTTTGGTCAGGGCACATTTAGAGGGCGAATTGGGTTCAGTTCTGATCACCCCATTACAGGAAAGTTATGGAGGCTTTGGAGGGAGTGCAGGTTTACAAGAATGTGGCCACGATTAGAGGGTATTAACTCAAGGAGTGGCTGGACAAACTTGGATTCTTTTCTCTAGAAAGTCAGAGGCTGAGGGAAGACTTGATTGAATAATTGTTTCAGACGAATTGATAGAAGAATCGGATTGTTTTCACTGGAATGTCAGAGATTAATGGGAAACTTGATGGAACTATGTAGAATTATGAGAGGCATGGATAGGGTAGACAGGCAGAACCTTTTTTGCTGGTGTAAAAGCCAAAGACGAGAGGGCATAACTTTGAGGTGAAAGGGGGAAAGTTTAAAGGAGATGCGCGGGGTACGTTTTTTTTTACAGAGAGTGGTGAGTGCCTGGAACGCACTTCCAGAGGTGGTGGTGGAGGCAGATACATTAGCGATGTTTCAGAGACTTTTAGATAGACACATTGATATGCAGGGAATGGATGGATATGGATCATGTGCAGGCAGAGGAGATCAGTTTATCTTGACATCAAGCTGGGCGCAGGCTTTGTGGGCTGAATGGCCTGTTTCTATGTCTTCTGTGTTCTAATAAAACTACCTATTGTGGAAAAAAAAGTTCATTAATGCCACTTTAAATTACTTGTTCTTACTGATTATTGAGCAGTTTTGTATTAGCATTGAATATATGATCCATTATAGCTGTTGGATTTTTCAGCCTTATTGAACAGTTTTTTTGCTTTGTGGGAGTTATCACCAAAAGTGTTAGGAAGCGTTGTAGGGGAATAATTTTTGTAAGAATGGTTTATTCTCCATGCACCAAGCCAGACAACCATCGGGCTATTGAACACTACAAACTCCAACTAAACTCTGAACTACATGTGTTGAAAGGAACTGCAGATACTGGATTATAATGAAGATAGATACAAAGTGCTGGAGTAATTCAGCGGGTCAGGCAGCATTGTGGGAGAAAAAGGATGGGTGACGTTTCGGGCCAGAATTCTTCATCAGTCTGATAGTAGAGGGAAGGGAGCAGAATGTAGGAAAAGGCCAAACCATATCAGGGCTGGCAGCAGATGACCAAGGAAGGGTGGAGCCCATAATGGCCCCTTGTTGGGTGGGGAAGAGGTGATAACAAGAGGGATACAAGGATGCTAACAGTGGAACTAGTAGGACGACTAGGGTAGGGGAGGAGAGTAGAGAGGGAATGCAGGGGTTACTTGAATTTAGAGAAATCAAAGTTCATACCACTGTGTTGTAAGATGCCCAAGCGAAATATGAGGTGCTGTTCCCACAATTTGCATGTGACCTCACTCTGACAGTGGAGGAATCCCAGGACAGAAAGGTTTTGTATGAGAATGGGAAGGGGAGTTAAACTGTTTGGCAACCCGGAGATCGCAGAGGCCAAAACATGGGTTGCGCTGGGGATATTTGACTTTGTTGTTTTTGCACTATATTGGGCTTTTTAAAAAAAAATTTGAACTTTTGTTTCAATGTGTCTAATATATTATCTATTGAGTACTGTCTTACAAATCTGTTGTGCTGCTGCTGCAAGTAAGAATTTAATTCTTCTGTTTTGGTACATATATGGCAATAAAACACACTTGACCCTTATTTGTAGCCATGAATTCATCAGATCAGTTAATACTGCTAAACGCAAAATAAAATGTTTTCCAAATTGCCAAAATTTAATTCTCTTGAAACCCTGGATCTTTTTATATAATGATCAAACAATTAACAATTTGTAACAATAGAAACATTCAGTTATCAAATTAAATAAAGACAGGATCAGCATATATAAACTATTGTAATATCTTGAATAAGGCTACTGCACATGGTATCATTTAAACATGTCTCCTTCTGCTGATTAGGGTGAAAGAGGAGGCACAAGTGGCGCAGCAGGTAGAATTGTCTATTGTCTATAGTCTATTGTCTAATGGCTGCCTCACACCGCTAGAGACCCAAGTTCAATCCTGACTGCGGGTGCTGTCTGGACAGAGTTTGTATGTTCTCCCTGTGACAGCATCGGTTTTCTCTGGGTGATCCGGTCTCGTCCCACACTCCAAGGATGTGCATGTTTGTAGGTTAATTGGCTTCGGTAAAAATTGAAAATTGTTCCTAGTGTGTAGGATAGTGCAACTATGGGGGTGATCGCTGTTTGTTGCGAACTCAGTTCATAAGACATTACACAACCCTTGTGACAGAACAACAAGGGATACGTTTGAAAAAAAGCTATTTTTACATGTAATAAAAATCTAATGTAAACAAAATAAACTATTGTTTTCACTCAAATATATGGGGGAGAGTGAGGAAAAAATGTAAGGAAACTGCTACTAACACCCGTTCCAGCTTTGGAGTAAGTGTAATTCCTTACTCCAAAGCTCTGAAATGGGTTTCAGAAGCAGTTTTCTTACATTTTTCAGAATGCAGTCTGAAGAAGGGTTCCGACCCAAAATGTCACCCATCCTTTGTCTCCAGAGATGCCGCCTGACCTGCTGAGTTACTCCAGCGCTTTGTATTCACAGTACCATAGAACAGTACAGCACAGAACCAGCCATCAGGCTATGCATAAGATTATGAGCTCCTCCTATCTTCCTTTTAGATTTATGCATTTTATGTTGGAAATTCATTTATTAATTAGCGAGAAAATAATTAGAATCTGTGTCTCTTTGGAAATTGTTCACACTATGTTGTTTCGATCAATTGTTAAAGAGGAACAAATCTGTCAGAAATACCACCACACTGTGTCAGGAGGTTAATGAAAATGAAATTGCAAATGGTGTTTATTCTTATTTTGATTGCTAATTTTCCAATTACTTTTGTCGAAACTATTGGTTGTGCTAGAAACGGCAGATCTAAGATTGAGGCAATTCTCAGGTCTTTTAAAACCACACATTAATCAACAACGGAAAGAGCGGGAAAGCTGCTCACTCCTGCTCCTCAAGACAAGGTTCCAGAGAGTCATAGAGTCTTAGAGCCATAGAGTGACACAGCGTGGAAACAGGACCTTCGGCCCAACTTGCCCACACTGGCCAATATGTCCTAGCTACGCTAGTCCCATCTGTCCGCGTTTGGTCCATATCCCTCAAAACCTGCCCTATCCATGTACCTGTCAAATTGTTTCGTAAATGTTTGGATAGTCCCAGCTGGGAAGTTGGGTTTAGTTTAGTTTAGCGATACAGCACGGAAATAGGCCCTGTGGCCCACTGAGTCCACACTGACCAGTGAACCCCGCACATTAACACTATCCTACACACACTAGCGACAATTTAACCTACAAACATGTACGTCTTTGGAGTGTGGGAGAAAATTGAGGAACTTGGAGAAAACCCACGGAGGTCACGGGGAGAATGTACAAACTCCGTATAGACAGTACCCGCAGTCGGGATCGGACCCGGATCACCGGCACTGTAAGGCAGCATCTCTACTGCTCCTCCACTGTGCCGCCCTAGTTTAGTTCAATGATACAACATGTAATCAGGCCCTCAGCCCCACGCTGACCATCAATCACCCTTTCACACTAAGGTCAGGCAGCAATTCTGGAGAAAAATGATGGGTTTTGTTTCGGGTCTGAAGAAGGGACCAGGCCCAGAACGTCACCCATTCATTTTGCTCCAGAGATGCTGCCTGACCCTCTGAGTTACTCCAGCAATTTGTGTCTATCTTTGATTCTTTAATATCGTGAAATCCACGGTATGGAACGAGCTTTCAGAGGAGGTAGTTGAGGCTGGTAAAATAACAACATCTAAAAGACATATGGACAGGTACATGGATAGGGGGGGTTTAGAGGAATATGGGCCAAATGCAGGCAGGTAGGAGTAGCATAGATGGGGCATCTTAGTCAGCATGGACAAGTTGGGCCGAAGTACTTGTTTCCGTGCTGTGTTACTCTATGACACTGGAAAATCCAGCCTCTGTTGACCACTCTTCATTGTATTAGAAATACAGCATGATAACAGGTTCTTCATCCCATCGATTCCAGCGGTAATCCCATACATGAGCTCGACCCTATACACAGGGAACAATTAACCTACAAACCTGCACATCTTTGGAGTGTGGGAGGAATCTGGAGCACCCAGAGTAAACCCACATGGTCACAGGGAGAACGCACAAACTCCGTACAGACAGCACCCTGAGTCAGGATCGAACCCGGGGCTCTGGCGCTGTGAGGCAGCAACTCTACCGCTGCCCCCACTGAGCAACCGTTCTCTCAAGAACCTGTTCATTTGGATTGCTTCTGTCCAGTTGGTGGGATGAAACTAAAGACGCAAAGGCAGGTATAGAAAACTGGAAACAAGGGAGGTACTTTGGGAGAATAGAAAATGTAGGGGGTCACAATGATAAATTAAGAGCTCAAACAGGTGCAATGAAATATCACTGGTATTTAAATTACAACTAGTGAAAGTAAAAGGATACCAGGGTTCTTCATGGAAGAAAATGGCAAACTATGCTTGCAGACAGAAGATGTTGGTGAGGTCTTAAAGGAACATTTTTCATATAGAGTCATAGAATAATAGTCATACAGGGTGGTAACAGGCCCTCTGGCCCAACTTGCCTACACCGACCAACATGTGCCATCTACCCTAGTCCCACCTGCATGCATTTGATCTATCCATCTGTCTGTCTGTCTGTCTGTCTGTCTGTCTGTCTGTCTGTCTGTCTGTCTGTCTGTCTGTCTGTCCGTCCGTAAAACTCTCATCTTGACCACTTCCTGTCTGTCTTGTAATTAAATTTGCGCAAAAACGATCCCCCATAGCGCTACGATCTTTCGCCACGTTACTCATCATTCTCCTCTGCTGCAAGTCAAATAAGCTTTGTTCCGATCGGTGAAATAGTACAAAAGTTATGAAGGTTTTCAAGGTTCTCCCTCCCCCCCCCCCCCCACAGCCCCCCTCCCGCAACCCCCCCGCCCTCCGCCACACACACCCTCTCCCTCACCTCCCTCCCCCACACCCCCCTCCCCCACAACCCCTCCCCCACACCCTCCATATGCCACCCCCCCTCCCCCACACGGGTTGCGTTGGAGGGGGGGGACCAGGCCTCCCATGTGACTGGGACCCAACGGGTCCCACTTAGTCTAGTATCCCTCTAAACCTGTCCTATCCATGTACCTGTCTAAATGTTTCTTAAACATTCTTATTCATGAAGAGAGACAAACTGGCAGCTTACGTTTCAAAATGTCAGACATGACAGAGAGGGTTCACACTAATTCTACCTTATCCCACCTCCTCATCCACTCTCTACACATTAGGGGCTAGGAATGGAGGCTAGTTAACCTACAAACCCAGATGGGTCTTGCATTAGATTGTCATCAAGACAGGCCTTGTTCAACTAGGACATCTCCTAAATTGCTAAATACAAGGGAATAAAGATAGCCTGAAACACCACAATAGAAACATAGAAACATAGAAATTAGGTGCAGGATTAGGCCATTCAGCCCTTCGAGCCAGCACCACCATTCAATATTATCATGGCTGATCATCTAACTCAGTATCCCATACCTGCCTTCTCTCCATACCCTCTGATCCCCTTAGCCACAAGGGCCACATCTAACTCCCTCTTAAATATAGCCAATGAACTGGCCTCAACTACCCTCTGTGGCAGAGAGTTCCAGAGACTCACCACTCTCTGTTTGAAAAAAGTCTTTCTCATCTCGGTCTTAAAGGATTTTCCCCTTATCCTTAAGCTGTGACCCCTTGTCCTGGACTTCCCCAACATCGGGAACAATCTTCCTGCATCTAGCCTGTGCAACCCCTTAAGAATTTTGTAAATTACTATAAGATCCACTCTCAATCTCCTAAATTCTAGAGAGTATAAACCGAGTTTAAACCAATAAGTTTAATAATCTTTAAGCAGCACCTTTGAAGCTGGTTACCATGGAGCTTCTAAATGAATGCTATTTGCAAGACCTAGGAAATCTGCCTGAGGGAACCATGGAAATTTGATTTGCTACCTGTGTTTTTTTAATTAGCTGATTCTGCTCAACATTCTATACATGTCAACGTTAATTGTAGATTCAAGGAACTGCAGATGCTGGAATCTTGCGTAGAGCACAAAGTGCTGGAGTAACTCAGTGGGTCAGGCAGCATCTCTGTAGGACATGGATGGGCAACCTTTCTTTGGAACGGAATTGTTGCCTATCCATGTCCTCCAAAGGTGCTGCCTGATCCATTGAGTTGCTCCACCATTTTATATTTAACTAGACTAAGTGGGCCCATTGGGTCCCAGCATCACACGGGAGGGCTGGTCACCCAACGCGATATTCCACCTCTGCACCTATTCCTACATTGCTGACCAGTGGGGTGGGGGGGGGGGGCTTTCTGTTGCGCTAGTATGGGTGTTGTGGCCCGAAGGGACTGATATCCAGAGGGCTAGTATGGACATTGTGGTCCAAATGGATTCTTGGGCTGGCAGCTCAGTCACTGAGGCTTGGCAGTACAGTCACTCAGACCTGGCAGGCTGGCAGCTGAGAAACTGCCAGAAATTCTGCCCAAAACCAGTGACAGACTCTGTGAGAGAGAAGGGGCAGAGGGTGGACTGAATAGATTATTGGGCTGGCAGTTCAGTGAGTCATGGCTGGTGGGCTGGCAGTACACTTCCTCATGGCTGCTGGGCTGGCAGTGCGGTCACGGCTGGTGGGCTGACAGTTCATTCACTTACAGCAGGTGAGCTGGCCGTTCACCTACTCATGGCTGGTGGGCTGGCTGTGCAGTCACTCATGGCTGGTGGGCTGGTAGTTCAGTCACTTACAGCTGGTAGGCTGACAGTTCACTTACTCAGGGCTGGTGGGCTGGCAGTGCAGTCACTCACGGCTGGTGTGGTGACAGTTAATTCAGTCACCCCTCCTGTTGATTAACAAAGGAAATCTGAGAATTTATCTCAGAAGTCATTTAACGAAGTACGCTTTTAATGACGACATTCTTGGTTTATGTTCCATGAAAACTTTAACATTTCTCTTCATCTTTCCTCGGCTAAGAGACACATATAGTTTTCCATGCTGAAATACCAGTTTGTCGAGGTACATCAACACCTTCTGCATTGTTTGTCCTTGTGCTTTATGGATCGTCATAGAAAAACTTGATTGAATGGGAAGCTGGTCTGCTGAAGGGGAATACCTTCACCTGTAAAATTGAGTGCATACACTGTTCTCTGCTCAGCATTCATCAGAGGCCCATTCTCCTCAACAAATTGCTGTTGTTCAGTTCTATCGTGTTGCAATTCCTGCAGCAATTCTGGATTGTCATCATCAAGGTGCATCCTTCCATTTGTTGGTTGTGATAAATTAAAGAATATAGAGGCATTTTCTTTTTGCATGTAAAAACCCACTTCAGAACCATGGGCGATATTACAATTTTACAGCCAGATTTATCACTCCTGAAACTTTTTAGAAACCAAAGGAATCAAGAATCAAGAATCACTGTTGATGAAATGCAGTGAGCAAAGGCGATAATTCCCAATATTTTCAATCCCGATATCTGCACAGCCAATGTTCGCCGAGCACTTTAGCTGTTGTTGTCCCTTCAGCTCTCGCTTCTCTTTACCTTCGCCAATATTGCAATTAAATACAGTCCTGATCTAATAAAATGTTTAATCACACTTTATCCATTCGAAAACTGTTGCAACCATTTTAAAAGCCACGACAAACAAATTTGCAAACTCTTTATAACCAATACATTTTCTGAAAACATTTTTTAACAGCCAAGAGAAACAAATTTGCAAACACATTACAACCAATATGTTCAGTGTTATTCGCAGCTCAGAGAGCCGTGACCTTCTGGCTTCCTGGGTCTGGCAGAGACTGAGTGAGGCATGACTCTTCTGGGTTTTATAGTCCCTCCCCCTGCTGCCACCGGGGGCAGCAGAGAGAATGGCGATAAAAAAATATCTCTCTGATTTTCCATCGATGGGAAAAATCCTCTGGTCCAGGAAGGCGGAGGGGGGCTCTGAGCGAGATGGCCGAAATTGATGGCCATCGGTGGCAGCGTTCCCTCAGAAATCACAGCGCAGTGAGCCAAAAGCGGTCAAGATCAGACTTTTAGTACTATAGATAGAGCCTTAATTCTTTATATTTGGGAGCAAACCCATTTGCCTAGAGTGAGACACATGCAAATTGGTTAAGTGAGGCCAAATTGGCAAATTGACTGGGCCTCCTCCACTGTCAGAACGAGGCCACACGCAAATTGGAGGAACAGCACCTCATATTTCGTTTGGGCAGCTTACAGCCCAATGAATGTTGATTTCTCTCATTTCAAGTAACTCTTACTTGCATTCCCTTTCTCTCCGTCCCTCACCTGTCCTAGTCGTCCTATTACTTCCACTGTTTGCATCCATATATCCCTTCATTATCACCTCTTCCACAGCCAACAATGGACCTTTGTGGGCTCCACCTGTCCTTGGTGGTCGGTGCTGGTTCTGATTTATTCTGTACCTCTTCATAGCTCTAGTTTCCCTCTCCCCTGACTCAGACTGAAGAAGGGTCACGACCCAAAACGTCACCCAATCCTTTTCTCGAGAGATGCTGCCTGACCCGCTGAGTCACTCCAGCATTTGTGTCTATCTTCAGTGAGAATATTCAGGCTCGCTTCAACCTCTAGGATCTTGGTTTTCAATAAACTGATAAATTTGGAGGTCCTTTTCCTGATGATTAATGCGGAGTTCTCAAAACAAATGCTCAGAATCTGTTTGAGTGACTACAAGTTCAACTAATATAAGCCAAGAACTTACTATTTCCAACATCAATAATATATTACAGAAGATAATGACATTCATTTATTCAAAAATTTAATGTAAATATTAATTTTTAATGGGTTAATGATTTCACTGAAATAGAAATACGCTGAATGTTATAAATTGGTTAATGCTTAAATGCTTGCTTTTTCTTTGATGTTCATCCATTTCCACCCATATTATTATGGTAAGTTAATTACTAAGGACAAAGGCCAATCTGCTCATCCAAATTCATTCAGCCAAAGACATTTGATGATTTTCAATATTTCATTTCAGTAATAATTGTTACTTGAAATCAGAGTTTCCTGACCTCACTTCAGAACTGTGAAATTAGATCCCGTCCTGTTGCGATGCTTGCAAAATGTTGTCCTAGTGCACACCGTACATCTTTTCTGGTCCATCACGGGTATGAACCTGCCGAGAGATTTACAGGAGGCGCTGCCTCAAAAAGGCAGCCAGCATCATCAAACACCCACACCACCCTGGCCATGCTCTCGTTTCACTCCTGCCATTGGGAAAATGGTACAGGAGCCTGAAAACCAGCTTCTTCCCAACAACCATCAGGCTCTTAAACACTGCAGAACATGAACTAAACCAGAATAGTAAAGGGCCTGTCACACTAGCGCGCGATTAGACGCGACAAGCGCGACCTACCGTGGTCGCTTTAGTCGTCCGGCCTCGCGTGACCCTGTCCCACTGCGATCCCCGGAGTCTCGTGGAGTTGCGCGGACTCGTGTGTAGCTGGTGTCGACATCGCGCGTAGTGTCCAAAAACCGACACTGCTTAAAAATTACGCGCGGCAAAATCCTGTCGCGCGGAACGTGATGACGTTTGACGTTGTGCATCTTCAGCGTGGCGTTGCGTGATGACGTCACTGCCCGACGTCGTGCAACGCGCATGCTCATGCGCATCGTCACGTGATGAAAAATAACGTCCTTCCTTCGGACGTCGCGCGTGTTATCGCGCGCTAGTGTGACAGGCCCTTCACTCGCACCGGGATCGCCTGACCCCCACGCGACCCCCGCGTCCGAATTTGTCGCGCTTATCGCGTCTAATCGCGCGCTAGTGTGACAGGCCCTTAAGATTGAACGAGAACTTACCAGTTCGAAGGTTGATCTTTATTTCATGAGGAGTCGAAGTGAGGGATTTCGTGAAGAGCCCGCCGGCGCGCATGCTCGACATACTTCAAAGTAGCGGCGTGGAATCACAGAAACCAATCAAAAGAAATGACTTCACATAGTAAGAATGAAACGACTAAGATTACCAGATGAAGGTGATTGAGGGTTGGGCGAGGAGGGCACGAAATCCCTCACTTTGACTCCTCATGAAATAAAGATCAACCTTCGAACTGGTAAGTTCTCGTTCAATCTTACTATTTCATTTCGGAGTCACGTGAGTGACTTCGTGAAGACTTCAAAGCTTCTGTGATGACACGCCCTGGACCACGTCCATGCTGTCACACCACTACCAGGGATGGATGGGAGGAATAACTTGCTGACTAGTCCATACTGCAAAACAAAGCATATTTATTAACAAACAAATCAAAAAAACCCTCATTCGGGGACATCTCCACGTTCTTGCCCCGCATTTAGCACGGCTTCTGCGAACTGTAGAGGCGCAGCAACGGGCCGGTTGTAGAACCGCTGGAACACAGCTTCATTAGCCCATCCTGCTGTGGCGAGAATATGGTCCATGGGCACCTCCATGACCCTCGCCGCCGACGTCGATGCAGCCCTGGTGGAATGAGATTTGAACACATTAGTGTCGATACCTGACTTACCCAAGACGACTCGAAGCCACCTGGATATCGTCTGTGTTGTCACTCGATGGTGAGGTCTCTTATGAGTGACAAGCAGGTATCTCTCCATTCCTCTGATGCTTGCCGTCACCTTGACGTAGTAACGGATATGGGAGGCTAAGCATAGCCTAGCATCGGCGGGGTATGCCGGGAACTTCAGCTGCAGCCCTGTGCACCCAGGTCTGTGCTGCTTTAGTAGCTCGTCAACAAAGAAAACTACTTCTGTGGGGGTAGACATCATTCTGTCGACACGTAGTTTGTGGAGTGTCTGTACCCTCTGTGCTGAAGTCAGCGCTAGTAACATCACCAGCTTCATGGTGAGTTTGTCCAGCTGGAGCCCTTCCATGGGGGACCACGTCCTGAGCAGAGTTAAAACGTCCCTGACATCCCAGGTGATACCCCGCATGAGCCTGGACACTAGCCTGTTGGATCCCACCTCAATATTGAGGTAGAATGATAGAGCGCTCCTGGCGCTGTTGATGGCACTGTAGCTTAAGTGTTCATCATGGTGCAACCCCGCGAGGAATTCCAGGACGTCGGTTATAGTCACGGCATCGTACGTGATGCGAGAGCGGCTGCAGAAGGCTTCCCACTTCCTGATGTGAGAGCGGTATCTTCGCCTTGTAGACTCTCGGCATGATGCCGCAATGGTATCCATGGTCCGGGTAGAAAGGCCGTATTGAACTAACGACCGATTCAGAATCTGCAAGCCAACAAATTTAAATAGCCATGGCAGGGATGTGGCTCCCCTGAAACAGGGTGAGTAACTAATTCTGGGCTACCCTGCAAACGGACCCAAGGTTCACTGAGCGTGTCAAAGACCATCGGATACCACGGCTGTGTAGGCCAGTCGGATATGATAAGGATGCCCTTGGCACCATCCATCTGAATTTTACGTAATACCCGACTGATGAGGCAAAACGGGGGGAATGCATAGAAAAAGCAATTCCCCCAGTCTAGCGAGAATGCATCTAACGCTATAGCCCCAGGATCTGGTTCCCACGAGACGTAGGTTGGTACCTGATGGTTCAACCGGGACGCAAAAAGGTCAATGTCCGGTTTCCCAAATTTGGCTGTGATTTTTGCAAAAATTTCAGGATGTAACATCCATTCAATATTATCATTGAACTTGCGTGACCTGGCGTCCGCCACAATATTAAGCTCACCTGGCAAATAGGTAGCTGAAATCCAAATGTCTCTCTTGACACACCAGAGCCAAATTGAATTAGCCAATTTATCACATGAAACTGACCTGGTACCGCCCATGTGGTTTAAATACGCCACCGCTGTGGTATTGTCTATTTGGAGCCGGACATGTGCTCCAATGATCTTGGAACAATATGCTCGAAGTCCGTGAAACGCTGCAAGCAGCTCCAAATAGTTGATCCCTTGTGATACCAACATCGTATTCTCAAGGGTATCCCATCGGCCCCCACAACTAGAACATTGATTCGTAGCTCCCCAGCCATCAGAGCTCGCATCAGTTTGTAAGTATATCATCGGTTTCGCCTCAATAATAGTTTTAAACGAGTTACTAATGTGGCAAACCCACCATCGTAACTCATCCAATGCTGCAGGCGGCAGCTGCATTGATCGATCATAATGACCAGCATGCCGTCGCAACGCAGCGATCTTGGCTCTCTGCAAGTTTTGATAATGCAGAGGTCCATACCGGGCTGCCGGAAACAAAGCCACAATCTTGCCAATGACAGTAGCTGTGTGACGAATCGATGGTATACGAGTATTGATTAAATCTGTACACACCTGTGTTACCTCCTCAATTTTGTTAATTGGTATGGTGACTCTCATGCTAATGGAATTCACCTGGAACCCCAGATAATTAATTACCTGGGTGGGGCAGAACTTAGATTTTTCTGGATGAATAATGAACCCAAGCTGTTGGAACAAATTGACCGCAGCTGCAACCCCTTGTTGAGCTAATTCCAAGGTGTGGCCGACAATTAAAATATCATCTAAATAGGCCATAACGATATGATGTCGTTGTCGTAAATAAGCCATAATTGGCTTCACCAATTTAGTAAATAATCGAGGGGCTGTGGTGAGCCCATTAGGCAATGCCCTATATTGCCACAGCTGATCCATCCAGATAAATTTTAAGAACCTTCTGTAATATTTTTTCATGGGTACGGTATAGTACGCATCCTGTAACTCAATGCATGCCATAAAGCACCCTTGTGAGATCAATGATTTGGCCGTTTCAAACGTGTCCATTTTAAAATGAGTATATGTTACAAAGTTATTCAGAGTGGTTAGATCAATAATGACTCTACAGCCTCCATCCTTCTTAGGTCGAGTAAAAATATTGGAAACAAATTCAACGGGCTCATGAACCGTTCTCTCTATGACCCCTTTCTGTTCCAACCTTAACATTTCCTTATAGCCTACGGACTGTTCCGCAGCCGTTAGTTTAAAAGTACGACCCGGTCTATGCTGAGACGGAGGGATGTCCCCATTAATAAACTCAATGCTATGGCCCTGAATATTCCGTAACACATACTCATCACTGGTAATGTCACCCCATGCACCCGCAGACGCCCACCAACATGTGAAGTTAAACAAAGAGAAAAAAGAGAACCAGACCGCCTCACCTCTGTGGTTACCGGCGGTCCCTGACACGAGTGGGTGGACGTAGAGGTGCTGGGTTGGTTTGAGGTCGTGGCGTCCTCATTTTCCACCTCGGCTTCTGCCGAGCCTGTCCTAAAAAAGACCCCTGGTGTTGGGGTGGTTGATATCGGTTTGGAGCTGGAGGGTAATTTCTGGTAGAAGTGCTGACAGACCCTCGTGAGCGGCCAAGCGGAGCTTTCGAGCTCGATGGCGTGGGGGCACTATGAGAGCGCATGAGCCCCACGGTCTTGGCTTGTTCATCAAGCTCTCTGACCCTTTTGGAAAGGTCTTCGCCAAAGAGCTGACGGGGCGGCGGCGGCGGCGGTGGTTTGCACAACCCTGCAAACTTAGGGTTGAGCGCTGGGCGGATGCTATTTTTGCGAAAGCCATTTATTTCATTTTGAGTAGCGCACAGAAGCGCCAGAGCATCCTCCTGGTCCAAATTAAGCTCCTCTCCGTCGACCGACCGCACAAAGGCAGTAATCCCGGCCGTGAGGAGTTTCAGGATCCGCTGAATTTTCAGCTCCTGCTGACGGATAGCCGCACTGATGTTGCCCCATATTGGCGTATTGACCACAGGCACGTTGAGGGAGTTGCAGTTTGATGGAGCCTTGTGACGGCTCATGGCTTGTAGTAGAACTTCCTCCTGAAGCTGGTGATTATTTAGGAAGTCCACAGTGGCTGCCAATTTCGTATTGATGGGAAGCCCCGAGGAATAAGGGGCTGCAAACTTGGTGGCCACATCGAGGAGGTCCTCCGCCGGTAATTCAGGCGGGGGTGGGATGGGGTCGACCACTGCCTCCTCGTCCTGCTGCTCCAGGCTGGTGTACGAAGCTGGTGATGAAGCCCTGTGCCTGTCGCTGCTGGATGCCTGTTGTTGTTGACCTTGTATGAGAAGCTCCAGCAGCCGCTCCATACGGTCAATACGCCCTTCACCCTGAACACTCAGGTGGTCGGAGTCCTCCGCCTCTGAAAATTGGCCGGGGCTCCTGTCATCGGCCCGCACCTCGTCGAGGCCCTGCCGGTGCCGGTAGTTGTCGTCGACAGCCGCCGAGGCGAAACTGCGCGATTCCTGCACGGGCGTGTTCAACCGCCTCCGTTTAGCGGGAGCGGAAGCCGTTGCCTCTACGGACAGATGCGGCATGGTGTCGGCACCAGCCGAAGCCTGGATACCTTGAGCCCGTGCAGGCTTGCCAGCTGCCCACATCGTGGACCTTGCCGACGCATGGTCTCGCCCACCCATCCATGGGGGGCTCGGCGACCGTGACGGGACCCCCAACTGACTCGTCCCGGCGTCGAAAGTTGGGGGGCGACGGCTGGACCTCACAGTTGCCCTGGGTCCCGTCCTGGAACCTGACCGCTCCTTGGCGGCAGGCAGAGCCTTAGCCCCGACAGGGTTAGGCTTCTGGGCTCCTGCCCTTCCCCTCCTCAGAGGGCTGCGTGAAACGGGCCGTGCAGCCGCACGGACCCTTCTGCTCGAGGCCGTCAGCAAGCCTGCTGACGACCTGACTGCCATGGCAGGGTCGTCCTGCTCTGGCGGCACACCACACTCCTCCTCGTCGAACTCCTCCGAGCTGTGGTGTGCGGGCGGGTCCGGACCTGAAAAGACAGAGCTCACCGACATCTCCGCCCTCGTTCCGGTCTGTGTTGCAGGTACCCCCGACAACTCTCGCTCCGGAACCGCTGGCCGGCGACTTTTCCCCGATCTCCGGCCTCTCAAACTCCCATCCATGTTCTTGCTGTGAAGCAAACACAACAAGAACCACCAACTTAAGGTAGCATACTTACCTGCGTGGTTCCCTTATGAAGGGCTGGCGAGGAGCGCGCTCCTCCGTCAGCCGTCGCAGCAACGCGATACGACGATATGTCGAGCATGCGCGCCGGCGGGCTCTTCACGAAGTCACTCACGTGACTCCGAAATGAAATCTACAAACTACCTTGGTTACACTAAGGACTTTGGGCTTTTTGCAATAATTTTTGAGTTTTTAATTTATTGAATATTGTTGTATATTGTACATTACCTATGAGTATTGTTTACAGGCTTGTTATGCTGCTGCAAGTAGGAATTTCATTGTTCCACTCTCGATAATATGACAATTACACACTCTTGACACATTCATGCATAGCCTTCTACACTAAACCTTCTGTTAGTGCAAACAACATCCAAAATACAAGTATCCAACACAGCTTCCAGAGAAAGAGCTTACATATTTTTATTCAGATAGCATTTAAGATATATCCTTGACCCTGGGCTCATGCCAAACTTTATTTTGAAAAGAATTGTAAACACATTTGGTAATTTTAGACATGTTATGCACTTGCCAGCTTCCTCGTGCTTCAGAAAGTGCTGGAGTAACTTGGTGAGTCATCTCTTCGAAGGGTCCGACCTTAATCGTTTCCTATACATGTACTCCAGACAGGCACGTGCCATGAGTAATTACTCAGGGTAGGCACTCAGTCCGCTTAAAAAAAAAATTAAACCGCGCATGCGCAGATTGTTCGCTCCGTTAAATAAATAAATAAATAAAAACAGTGACATTTCAATTTGCCCTTCCTAGGCTTCCTAGTCCTAGACCAATTGGGGGAACAGTTCCTTTCATGGCGTGTGGAGAGTCTGTGCCAGGGGTAAAGTTGTGGGGAGGGCACGAGTGTTGAGAAGGAGGGTGTCGGGGATAATGCCAGTAACTCACTCACTCACCGCTGCCGCAGCTCTCCGGGCGCGAAGCCACGCACTGTAGCTGGGGATAGAAGCAGCTCGGGGAGCGGCCACCGGGACCCGACAGCAGAACTGGCCGCCACTTCAGCGCCTTCTGCCGGCCCGCTCACCTTTGGCAGTGCTCTTCGTCGGAACACCTGTCACCTGCCGTTCGCCGACTTCGCTCATGTCAGCAGCTTCCTGCAAATCCTTAAATTCCCACAGCCGAGTAACCTTAATCGCGCTGTCGGAATTTAAGGACATGAGTGAGCGAGCGGCAGGAGAGAGGTTTTTCAGACGGAGAGCTGCCAGAGGTGAGCGGGGACCGGCAGAAGGAGCTAAGGTGGTGGCTGGTTCCGCAGTCCGGCCCGGCGGCCGCTCAGCCACCCAAGCTACTTCTCTCTCTCCCCCCCCCCCCCCCCACCCCCGGCCTCAATGCGGTGGCATTACACGCCTCCGTGCAAGCAGCGTCGCAAGTAGCATTATCCCAATCCCCTCATTCATAACATTCGTGCCCTTCCCGCAACTTTACCCCGGGCCAGACTCCCCAAACGCTTGGAAAGGAGCTCTCCCCCACCCCACACCCCGGGAAATACAGTATTTAAAAACATAAACACAAAATGTACTTACCACATTATTGGTACACAAACTCCATTCTTCTCTCTTTGTTACCTAACATACACTTAAAATATTGACAAACCATATTTGAAAACCCCGCCAAAAAACTTGCGCTGCGCATGCGCAGTAGACTGATTCGCATGCGCAGGGCTGCTGCCTTCAGCCCCGCTTGAAACTGATGGCTTCAGGCAGCGCTGACGGCACGTGGGCTGCACAGACCTTCCCGTGTTACAAGCGCTGCGGATGAAAGGCACGGAGAATTATGCCTACCTAAGAGATCGATCCCTTACATAGGCATAATTCTCCCATGCCTTTACTATTTATATTTAGACATTACTATGTTATAATTTTAGTCAGGGTAGGCAGTGCTTACCTTGCCTACCCTGATGGCACGTGCCTGACTCGAGAGATGCTGCCTGACCCGCTGAGTTACTCCAGCACTTTGTATATTTTTTGGTGAACCGGTCTGCAGTCCCTAGTTCCTCTTGCTGAGGTATGGATTAGCATTTTGGAAATAAAACAGGACAGGCTCCAGAAAGGTTCGAGAGAACTAACATATAATGTACAGGAAAGAACTGCAGATGCTGGTTTACACCGAAGGTAGACACAAAATGCTGGAGTAACTCGGGTCAGGCAGTATCTCTGGAGAAAAGGAATGGGTGATGTTTCGGGTCGAGACCCTTCTTCAGGCTGAGAGTCAGAGGAGAGGAAAATAGGGGAGAGGGAAATATAGAATGTAGAACATTACAGCACGGGAACAGGCCCTTTAGCCCTCAATGTCTGTGCCGAACATAAGACAAAGACCATCTCTTATGCCTGAATGTGATCATTATCCCTGCATTCCCTGCAGATCCAAGTGTCTTAAATGCCACCATTGTACCTGCCTCAACTACCACTCCCAGCAGCACGTTCTGACCATTCACAATCCTCAGTATAAAAAAACTTGCCCTGTGCACCTCCTTTAATCTTCGCCTCTCTCTCCTGAAAGCTATGCCCTCTAATATTTGATATTTCCATCCAGAGAGAATGGTTCTCACTGTCTATTCTATCTGTGCTTCAATGGATTCCAAAGGATCATGATGGATGATCCAATCCACCATGACTTGGGCCAAGAAAAAAGGCACAAAGTGCTGGAGTAACCCAGCGGATCAGGCAGCATCTCTGGACCACATGGATAGGTGATGTGTTTGAGTTGGAGCCCTGCTTCAGACTGATTGTAGTAGTGGGAATAAAGTTGGGAGGTGTGTGTATGGGGGGCGGGAGGGGGGGGGGGCGTGGGGGGAGGAGGTGGGGGGGGGTTCGGCAAGTCTGCCAAATGTTTTGAGCCTGGTTAGGGGCCCAAATATTATCTTCTGAGATGTGCACTGAATAGTTCCAAAATAGTGCATTACAATTCTGATTCTGTTAATTCACATTGCACCCGTTTACTCAGCTCAATTCAACTCGATTCTGTGGTTCTTTATTATCACATGTCCTGAGGTACAGTGAAATTATTTTTTGTTTGCATACAGTTCAGTAAAGTATTACTATACCCACGCACAATCCCCAATTAAGTACAAAGTGTATAGAAATAGTCCACTCCACAGACTATAAGGGTCTCCAGCTTTTGATGCCTTTTTTAAAGTTATTGATCCGTTCACGCGCTCGGTCTTCAGGATCAGTGCTTGTAATCATCAAAACAAAAAGATATTGGATGCTGTCAAGTAGCTTTGTTTATTGTTAGGTGTACTGAGGTAAAGTGAAAAGCTTTTGTTGCGTGCTAACCAGTCAGCGGAAAGACTATACATGATTACAATCGAGCCAGCCACAGTGTACAGATACATGATAAAGGGAATAATGTTTAGTACAAGATAAAGTCCAGTAAAGTCCGGTTAAAGATAGCCCAAGTGCCTCCAATGAGGTAGATCGTAGCTCTGGACTGGTCTTTAGTTGTTGATAGGATGGTTCAGTTGCCTCATAACAGCTGGTAAGAAAGTGTTTCCTCCAGAATCAGGGAACGTTTCTTCCCAGCTGTTATCAGGCAACTTGAACCATTCTATCAACAACCAGAGAGCAGACCTGACCTACTATCCACCTCTGAAGAAGGGTTTCGGCCCAAAAAGATGCCTATCTCCCTCGCTCCATAGATGCTGCTGCACCCGCTGAGTTTCTCCAGCATTTTGTGTATCCTCGATTTTCCAGCATCTGCAGTTCCTTCTTTAACACTACTCTCCACCTCAGTGGTAGTGGAGTGGATGCGTCAGTGGGATAACATATAGCTAGTGTGAACAGGTGAACAATGGTCAGTGCAGACTTGGTGGGTCAAATGGCCTGTTTGCATGCTGTATCACTAAGCAAAGAATTGGCAAGTTCAATATGCCAGTTTTGCAACATTGTTGGTAATTATATTCGCATCATCTAATCAAGCATTGTAAAAATTGCAGAACACTGTAGTCAATTCATTGATCCAACATTTTATGGCTTCTTAGGGGCGGCACGATGGTGCAGTGTTAGTGTTGTTGCCTGACAGTGCCAGATGCCCAAGTTCGATCCTGACTAGTTTGGGTGCTGTTTGTACAGAGTTAGTTTGTTTTCCCTGTGATCGCGTGGGTTTTCTCTGGGTGCTCCAGTTTCCTCCCACACTCCAAAGACATGCAGGTTTTGTAGGTTAATTGACTTTGGTAAAAATTGTCAATTGTCCCTAGTGTTTAGGATGGTGTTAGTGTACGGGGTGATTGGTGGTAGGCGTGGGCTTGGTGGGCCGAAGGTTCTGTTTCAACGCTGTACCTATAAACTAAAGTAAAAATCTAAACTTCTGAATTTTTTTGTAATTGCAGAAGTCCTTTCAGGGTTCTTAATTAGATACCATGGTGTATGGCAATTTAGTACAATATAACAGAAAGAATTAATAGCTCAACTTAATTGTGTTAAATGCTTTACACTTCATTCAAATGATACAATTAAATGGTGAATATACCATTTCTTGAACAGTTCACAGATTGTCCAATAAACGTATCTCTACAGCATTGTGACTCTCCCATATGGTCTTACAATAAATTGTGCTGTCTTAATTAAAATGAAGCAATTTGTCACAGATGTAAAGGATGTTGCTTTTTGATAATACATTAAAGAGTGAAATAGATATTTTGGGCCTGCAACAGTTTGAGTCTTATGATAAATGGCCCCCGAACTAGAAAGTACAGCTAAAGATTTGTTAGTAATATCCACTATCTAAGAGTATAAGCTGGAGGGTTTTAATAACAAGTAAACATCGTTACTCATTTGCAAGCTTTCAAATACATTTTCCGGCAACTGGTTGTCTGGCACCACCTTCAATTCAAACAAAATTATGAGATTGCACTTGAAATCCACACCCCCCTCACCCCCAGAAGTCCGCCCGAAAATGTGCACCTCAGCCAGGTGAGACGGCTAATCTTGACCTCATCGGGACTTCCGCAGCCAATCAGCGGATGATGCAGGATGATGCAGTCAACCTGGGCCTGCACTTCATCCTACAGCGCCTAGACCACC
Source organism: Raja brachyura (assembly GCA_963514005.1). The sequence continues at coordinate 23,312,674 of OY740804.1, forward strand.
AGGGGACCTATGCGAGGATCTTGTTTGTTGATTTTATCTGCATTCAACACCATTGTGCCAGAGTTACTACACTCCAAACTTTCCGAGTTGACTGTGCCTGAACCCCTCTGTGGGTGGATCACCAGCTTCCTAACAGACAGGAAGCAGCATGTGAGGCTGGGAAAGCACATCTCGGACCCGCTGACCCTCAGCATAGGAGCACCGCAAGGCTGCGTACTTTACGTCCCCTCTCCTCTACTCTCTCTACACCAACGACTGCACTTCCACTGACTCCTCTGTCAAGCTTCTCAAGTTTCCGGATGACACAACCCTGATTGGACTGATCCAGAATGGCGAGGAATCTGCCTACAGACTTGAGGTGTCACAGCTGGCATCCTGGTGCTATCGCAACAACCTGGAGCTCAATGCTCTTAAGACAATGATTGTAGACTTTAGGAGAGCTCCCCCTCCCCTGACCCCACTCACCATCAACAACACCACAGTCACATCTGTGAAGAGTCGCTTAAGTTCCTGGGAACCATCATCTCCAAGGACCTTAAGTGGGGGGCTACCATCGACTCCACAGTCAAAAAGGCGCAACAGAGGATGTACTTCCTGCGGCAGCTGAGGAAGCACAATTTGCCACAGGCAATGATGGTCCAACTCTATACGGCCATTGTAGAGTCTGTCCTCACTTTCTCCATCATGGTCGGGTTTGGCTCAGCCACCAAGCATGACATCCGGAGGCTGCAGCAAATCGTCTGATCAGCTGAGAATGTTATTGGTTGCAACCTTCCTTCCATTGACGAACTGTACACTGCGAGGGCCAGGAAGCGAGCGGGTAAGATAATCTCTGGCCCCTCTCACCCTGGCCACAAACTCTTTGAATCACTTCCCTCTGGAAGGTGACTACGGACTGTCAACGCTGCCACAGCCAGACATAAAAACAACTTTTTTCCACGAGCAGTAGCTCTACTCAATAACAACAAATCTGTAGCCTCCTTTTGCTCTGGTATTTTATAATAATTATCTGGTCTAGTCAGGAACATATGAATTAGAGGCATCATCAGGGCACAACCACTGAGTGGATTCACCATGCAGTAAGACCATGGCTGACCTGATTGTAACCCCAGCTGTGAATTCACCCTCATTGCAGATAACCTTTCACCCCCACTGGTCACTACCTTATTCACTGGCTCTCTTTCCAGTGTCCTTTGAACACGATTTTATAACTAACAGAGTCAAACAGCACAAAAACAGGCCCTTCAGCCCAACCCACCCATGCCGACGAAGATACCCCATCTAAGTTAGTCTAATTTGCCTCCATTTTACCTATATCCCTCTAAACCTTTCCAATCCCTGTACCCGTACAAATGTCCTTTAAATGCTCTTATAGTACCTGCCTCAACTACCTTCTCTGGCAGCTGGTTGCATATACCCACCACCCTCTGTGTGAAAACGTTGCTCCTCGTGTTTCTATTAAATATTTCCCAAAGACTAATAACAATCTGAGAGAAATAATATTCCCTTATCCTTGTCTCATTGAGAGATTCCTTATTTTAAAACAGTTTTCTCTTGTTCTAGTTTCTCCCAGAGGACACAGTGGCGTAACGATAGAGCTGCTGCCTCACTGCACCAGAGACCCAATTTCGATCCTGACCTTGAGTGCTGTCTATACGGAATTTGCACGTTCTCCCTGTGGCTGCGTGGGTTTCCTCCCAGTGCTCCTGTTTCCTCCCACATCACAAAGACGTGTGGGTTTGTAGGGTTATTGGCCACTGTAAATTGCCTCTTGTATGTAGGGACTGGATGAGAATGTGGGATATCATAGACTACTGAGAACAGATGATCGATGGTCGGCAGGGCCTCGGGGAGCTGAAGGGCCTGTTTCCACCCTATATCTGCTGAAATATGGTTGAGGAATGGAACACATTGGAAACAATGGTTTAGAAGAGGAAGACACCAGCATTCTTGAATCAAAAGGTTTTGAAGGTGAAGAGTGCATGACATTTAGATTTTTCTAAGTGATTAAACTTTTAAAAAGTTCAGTGACATTGCTAATGTATAAGTGCCATTTTAGATTAAACATTCTCTGCTTACTCAAAGAAAAAGTCTATAGTTATAAATAAAAGGCACTTACTTTCATTTAAATCAACATTAATAATGATCTGAAGAAGGATCCCAACCCGAACCATTACCTATCCATGTTCTCCCGAGATGCTGACTAACCCTGTTGAGTTACTCCAGCATCTTGCATCTTTGTTTATGTAAAACAGCACCTGCAGTTCCTTGTGTCTACTCTTTCTAATGATCTGCAAAGGACGAATGATTCACAATGAAAACAGCATGAAAAATGTACATTTAGCACTGGAAAGCATTTTCGGCAGTAGACTTAAATAGTTAATGTTGTTGGGATGAACTATAATTGATATTTAATTCAATGGCTTGACATTTTGATTCATTTTATGTGAACTTTCTTTCGCTTTGTGGTGAGGATTCTGATTTGAATGTTTAGCTGCAGGAATGTCAGGAATAGAATCAATATTTATGGCCGTTGAATCAAATTTTTAAGTTGCAATATTGTATCACTTTTGCTAGGAATTAAATATTTAATTTAGGATAGCAGCTTATGTTTGCTTTTAACCTCTAATGAACTGTTGTCATGAAATGGATAGTTAAGGGAGGCACGGTGGCACAGCAGGTAGAGCTGATGTCTCAAGGCGCAAGATACCTGGGTTCCATCCTGACCTTGGGTGCCTTATACGCGGAGTCTGTATGTTGTCCCCTTGACTGAATGTGTTTCCTCCTGGTGTTCCAGTTTCCTCCCACATCCCACCTCCCAAAACCTCAACTACCTCCTCTGGCAGCTCGTTCCAGACACCCACCACATTTTGTGTAAAAAATGTACTCATCAGGTACAATTAAATATTTACCCCCTCACCTTAAACTTATGTCCACTGGTTCTCAATTCCCCTACTCTTGACAAAAGGCTATGTATTTACCCAATGTGTTCCTCGTGATCTTTTACACCTATATAAGATCACCCCTCATCCCCCTGCACTCCAAGGAATAAAGTCCTAACCTGCTCAACCCCTCCCTATAGCTCAGGCCCTCGAGTCCGAGCAACATCCTTGTATTATGTACTATGTTTACACAAAATACTATGTTTGCAAAAGGGTACTATGTTTACATATTCTGTTGTGCTGCTGCAAGGAAGAATTCCATTGTTCTGTTTGCGGCAGATGACAACATGCCACAAATCTTCTCTGCACCTTTTGCGCCTTGACAACATTGCGACCAAAACTGAATGCAATAGTCTAATTCTGGCCTCACCAATGTCTTATACAACTGTAACATGACCTCTCAACCTTTATACTCATTGAATATGTCATCTATGCACCCTGTTGCAAAAGTTGCTTGAGGATGCAAAGCTGATTCAAGTCTGGAAAAGCCTAGTCAGGGTTCCTGAAGGTGAGAAAATGTCCCAATGGCTACAATTGGCATTAACTTTAGAAGAAAAATATGGTTTTAGATCTAGTGTTCAAGAGTGAGGATACAATTGTGTTATCATTATATGTATGCAAATTGCTGTGAAATTCAAATAAAAATATTTAAATAAATCTAGTGTTCTAGGTTGAGTTGAGTTAGTTTGTTGTCACGTGTACCGAGGTACAGTGAAAAGCTTTGTTGCGTGCGAACCAGTCAATAGATGCCAATACATGATTACAATTGAGCCCTCCACAGTGTACAGATACTGTACATGATCAAGGGAATAACGTGAATAACGTTGAGTGCAAAATAAAGCCAGTAAAGTCCAATCAAAGATAGTCCGAGGATGTCCAATGAGGTTGATAGTAGTTCGGAACTGCTCTCTGTCAATAGTAGGTAGTAGTTCTGTGTGTGACTGAGAAAAGCAGATTCAGGCCTGGTCAGTACTTGGATGGGAAACTGGCTGGAAGTGCCAAGAGCAATAGATTTGCTGTCCAGGGAAACAATTGATCTCACTAACAGAATTAATTCAGTAAGTCTCTTGGTCCGGCTGGCAATGTTTAAAAAATTGCTATGATTTACACCCATTGGCGAGGTTCAAGTAGATCATTTGATGCCAAAAGTGACTATTGGACAATTGCCTGCCCCAATCGGGCAGCACAGTGACACAGCCTCACAGCACCAGGGACCTGATCCTGACTATGGGTGCTATCTGTACACCTTCGTGTGTGGCTGCATCAGGCGGAGTGTAGAGCCAAGGCACGTGGGCACCAAGTGCCACTACTTGCTGAGGTTCTACCTGTCCCCGGTGTTGCGAAGGATGGGCCTGGCGCAGATGCCACGCAAGGTGCCAGTCAGCTGGACACTGCCGCCCCATCTGTCGTCTATGGAAAGGTTCTTCCGGACCAACACCTTTGACCACATGTCCATTGGGCAGTGGTCGGCACAGAATGTCCTGCAGGCGCTGCAGGGAAAGGACTCGATGGACCCGGTGGCGTGGTTCCCTGAGCAGACTGCCCAGCTTGTCTGGGAAAATGCCTCATCGCCAGAACTCACCAACGAGCACCAAGACCTGGCTTGGCTGGCGGTGAGGGGAGCCCTCCCAGTCAGATCCTTCCTGCACCGTCGGAACCTCACTACCAGCGCACGCTGCCCTCGGGACGGCTGCTATGGAGTGGAGACGGTTGCCCACCTCTTTGCAGAGTGTGGATTTGCCCAAAGAGTCTGGAGAAAAATGCAAGGGTCCCTGGTACGCTTTATTCCAAACAGCTCCGTCACAGAGGACTCTGTGATTTACAGACTGTTCCCAGGGACACATTCAGAGACTGACATCAAGTGCTGCTGGAGGGTTATCAACTCGGTGAAAGACGCTCTCTGGTCTGCCCGAGCTTTGTTCACCACCCAGCAGAGCGAGATGTCCGTCGGGGAATGTTGCCGACTGGCCCATTGCAGACTGCAGGAGTACGTGCTGAGGGACGCACTGAAGCTCGGTGCAGCCAACGCCAAGGCTCGGTGGGGGAGGGCCACAGTCTAAGGTCCTTCCGCTGCTGGACATGGGGGGCACAGTATGGTGGAGACGCCCCTCAAAATAAGGGAGGGTATCCCATGCCGGGGGGCCACATAAGTGGCACGGGTGGGGGATCGATTCGCGAAAGTTGAAAAATGTATATAGACTGTATGGAGCAATTTGTATAGCCTCCGAAAATGTCGGATGGATTTTTTGCACGGTTGATGTATTGTATATATTTATTACTCGAATAAAGTCTATTTTGAAATTAAAAAAAGGGTGCTATCTGTACACAGCTTGTACATTGACCGGGTTTCCTGCGTTTCCTCCGGTTTCCACCCATACTCCAAAGACGTACAGGTTTGTAGGTTAATTGGCTTCTGTAAATTGTCCCTGGTATGTAGGGCAGAACTAGTGTACAGGGTGACCGTTGGTCAGTGTGGACACGGTGGGCTGAAGGGCCTGTTTCCACTCTGTATTTGTAATCTAAACTAAATCACATTCTGAAACAAATTTCATGAGGCAATTGAATCTCTAGATAACCATTTACTGGAAAATGTTATGCATTTTGGCCTAAGTAGTTGTACAAATCCGCAATAAGGCAATTTATTAGCCAAACTCCAAGCCCTCGTGTCAGGAGCCTTTACAGTGCAAAGTCTAACTGGCCATGTTTATGAATGTTTATTTGAGCAATTACCCACAAAGATGTTGTTTACAAGAAGACGTGGCTCTCCAGTGACAAATCCAATTGCTTCTAATAAATTCTATCAGCTTTCCTTAACCTTTTTGCCACCTGATGGTAGTGTCTAAAATTGTGAATAGATTAAGAATACCCCCATGGATACATTGATTTAATGTGACTGCAGCAGTCCACTGTGCTGGGAACTTCCTCATAAACAACATGGATATCTTCCTTAAGTGGATTTCTGCACATCCATTGTCACCTTCCCAGCCATTATCGTGGCATTTTTCATGATGAACTATTAATTTTTAGTGTGAATAATTTTTCCCCAACATCTCTCCATCACTGTGTTCAATTGATTTTTCTCTGTGGTCTCTCATTATTATGTTCAATTGGGCAGTATGTCATAGAGCCTTACAGCGTGGAAACACATCCTTTGGGCCAATGTTCCCACATAGGCCCACATGTCCCATCTGCACTGGTCCCACCTGCTGCGTTTGGCCCATATCCCTCTAAACCTGTCCTATCCATGTACTTTACATGTTTTCCCTATGACCACGTTAGGTTTTCTCCGTGGTCTCTGGTTTTCTCCCACATTCCAAAGACGTGCGGGTTTGTGGATTAATTGGCTTCTGTTAATTGACCCCAGTGTGTGGGATAAAACTAGTGTACGGATGTTCGTTGGTTGGTGCAGACTCGATGAGCCGAAGGGCCTGAGGTTTCTCTAAACTAAACTAAATGAATATTTTGGGAGATACAAGAAACTGCAGATGCAGGAATCTTGGAAGAACTCAGCGGGACAGGCAGCATCTGTGGAGGGAATGGTACACAACATTTTGGGTCGGAACCCTTCTTCAGAACCCAAACATTATTCTAACTTAAAATAAATTTATTGAAAGAACCATCATCTCTACGTGTTTACACCTTTTGTTATAAAAACTGGTAAAGGTTTTTCACTCCATTTTTCCACTACAATTATCACCTGCTGTCGTGAATCTGATTTGACAGCAAACACAGCAGAATAATGCCTGCGAGAAGATATTCTTAGGTGAAATATTAGCATTGAGCAAAAGTCAAGAGTGTTTTATTGTTATTTGTCCCAGATAGGACAATGAAATTCTTACTTGCTGCAGCAAAGAGATCATTTGGCACTTCTACTAAAACTGAAATCACGACAGAACTGTTCTATCATTTACACCTATTTAGTAAATAAATCACAAGAACAAAAAGCGCTTTATAGACTCACCAAGTCAGGCAGAATCAGTTGCGAGAGAAACAGAGTTAAGATTTCTGGTGACAAAGTGCTGGAGGAACTCAGCAGGCCAGGCAGCATCTCTGGAGAACATGGATAGGTGACGTTTCAGGTCAGGACCTTTCTTCAGACCCGAACCAAAAAGTCACCTCTCTATGTTTTCCCGAGATGCTGTCTGACCTGTTGAGTTACTCCATCACTTTGTGTCTTTTTTTGTAAACCAGCATCTGCAGTTTCTTGTTTCTCATATTTCTGGTCAGTGACTTGTCATTAGAACAGGAAAAGCTAGAGTCGTGGTAGGTTTTTATCGTTGGATGAGGCTGGAAAGGAAGATGGGTGAAATGGAAAGACTAATGGATTAAAAGATTCAGACGAGAGCATAAAATTATGAGGCATAGATGGGGTAGACAATCAGAACCTTTTTCCCCAGGGCAGAAATATCAAAGAGGAGAGGGTGTAGCTTTAAGGTAAGAGGGGCAGAGTTTAAAGGAGGTATGTGCAGCAAGTTTCTGTTTCACCCTGGGGAAAAAGGTTCTGATTGTCTACCCTATCATTGGCTCATAATTGTATATTGTTGACTGCATCTTTTAGTCTATTAAAGAGTGGTGGGGGCTGGAATGAGCTTCCAGGGGTGGTGGTGGAGGCAGGTAAAATAGTGGTGTTTAAGAGGCTTGTACAAAAACAAGGGAATGGTGGGATGTGGATCACCTGCAGGTAAAAACACCTTACCCCTGGTGTGTAGGAGTGGGATAATATAGAACTAGCATGAACTGGTGGCATGGACTCAATGGGCCAAATGGCCTTTTTCCACGCTTTATCTTTCAATCTATGTGCATGATACAAGAAAATCACAAGATAAACTGAGGTGTCGCGTTCAGAAGGAACTCACTGAATTCCCTCTTTAACTGACCAGCTGGGCTTTGTGTCACAATTGAAGACGGACGATCTTTAATCGGACTTTATCTTGAACCAAACATAATTCCCTTTATCTTGCATCTACACACTGTGGATAACACGATGATAATCATGCATAACCTTTCCGCTGACTGGACAGCATGCAACAAAAGCATTTCAATGAACCTTGGCACACGTGACAATCAACTAATTTAAACATTCCTGCTTTTAGTCGAAGATTTTTTAAACTATTCAGCCTTTAGTGCCCATCAAATCCATTTAAAGCTATTTATCAATGTAGCTTCCACCAACTTTACAGGTAAAATGACCCAAAACCCAAAACCTCAGAGTAAATGGACGTAACGTCTGAGCACCACGCAGAGTTGACCATGAGGCAGACGCCCCTCTCCTCTCCCTTTCCAAATTCAATATTCCTTTCCTATTTGGCCCAAGAGTCAATACTCGATTATTTGGCTAGATTATCGTGGGTTCCAGCCTTGTAACTGTGGGCAGAAAGGTGAGTGTTTCACCTACGCTGCTATTCCAATTCAATTTTCAGTTTGTGTTTCGCCATCTATCTTATATGCTATTTACCTCAGGTCTGCTTTGTCGGTTCAAGATATATTAGTGATGAGCGCTGTGCATCAGTCCTCCTGATCTTGAAGCATAAAAAGTAAATTACCTAATCATTTACCTCAGAAGCTGCTTCTATGCAACAGCAGTCATGTTTGCCTTCACATCCACCGTTCTTCGAAACAATCTTTCACTTAAAATGCTCTAAAATAATTCTATCTGATGGTTTCAAAAAATAGTTATCGCTGTATTAACTATGCACAATGGACAACAAATTATATCCGGCAGCAATCTGGATGATACAGTTTGTTTGCTTAGATATACGTGTATAACATTTGATACGACACTGAGCATTTGACATTCAGAAAATCCAATTTTCTTTCCCAGATAGCAAGCCTTTATGCTGCCTCTTCTAATACATCTTGGTTGGCACTTCCGGTAACGGTTATTTCATTTTTATTTTGCTTCCCCTGAGAGGTTTGTTTACATAAACAATTAGAAGCCAGCAATAAATTGTTAGCGTGGGCATGTGGCATGAATTTTCACAAGGAAGCCATTTCTCTGAGGAATTGCTGGCAAAATACCTATTAATACATGCAGTTCCATTCCACTGCCAGGAAAACTGATTGGGTGGGCTCTGAAAATGCAGCCACAACAGTAAGCCTCAGTTCTACTTATATGTCGCTTTGAAGATGAGTCAGTCAAAAATAGGGCCACATCACAATCTGTAGACACACAGAGACTGAAGAAGGCTCCCGACCCAAAACGTCGCCTGTCCATCGTCTCCAAAGATGCTGCTTGACCCGCTGAGTTACTCCAGCACTTTGTATTCTACATACTGATCTGTACTGGGTATAAATCACAAACTGAAAATCATCTATAACTGAAGTACTGTGACTGAAGACACATTGGTTTTATTGGTTGCTAGGGCAAATTGTGGATCTACCAACCTAACATCCTTTATTGAAGGTAGTGCCACTGAATTCAAGGGTAGCAGCACTACAGTGTAACAGAGTCATGAACCAAATATTACCATTAGTATTTAAAGACACACACACTATATTGTTTTCCCCTTAAAAATTATATAAAGACACAAAACATGTATAAATTAATGAGGGGAATAGATAGGGTGAATATACAGCCTTTTACCCAAAGTAGAGGAATCAAAAACCAGAGGACATGGGTTTAAGGTGAGAGGGCAAAGATTTACTAGGAACCTACTGGAACCTTTGCTCTACTTTGCCTTTTACAACATGTGAAAAAATATCTTGCCGATGTTATATCACTGGCAGTAAACTACTGATGGAAGGACCTTAAAAGGCTTTTTCTAGTGTAATCTTGTAAAGTGGTCAGTCAGTTAAAATACAATTACATTTAAAACAAAAACACAAAGTGCTAGAGTGACACCCACACCAGGAAAAGGCTTCTGACAGTCTATCCTGTCCAGGCCCCTTGTAGTTTTAACATGCTTCTCTTAGGTTTCCCCTCAACCTCCGATGTTCCAGAGAAAACAATCCAAGTTTGTCCAACTTCTCCCTTTAGCTAATACCCTCAAATACCTTGTAATAAAAAGGAACTGCATATACTGCTTTATACCAAAGATAGACACAAAGTGCCGTAGTAACATGGAAGAGATGTTGCCTGACCCATAGTGTTCCTTCAGCACTTCATGTCTAACTTTTAATCTAGGCAGCATTCTGTAAATTATGCCTGCTGGTTGTAATGGGTTCCAGAAATACTAGCACATAAAGAGAGGGGGAAATTAGACTAATGGGATTGATCTGCTGGGAGCCAGCAAAATTCAGATGGGCGAAATGTCTCCTTTGTCTCATAGAAGCAACACAAAAGGTGCAGCTTTTGACTTACAAAATAGTGCTGCTATACTTTTCAAACGGAAATTAGAATATACTGAAAAACAATCTGTAAAATGTAAAATCTGAAATATTATACATTTACTTAGAAATGTAGGTCCATTTCCCAATGCCTGGTGTCTTTTTTGTATGCACACAGATCATAATTACTTATAAGTGAGAGTAAGAAGTTCAATTTTATTTTGGAGTCACGTGAGTGACTACGTGAACACCCCATCCAGCACGCATGCGCAACATTAGCGTTCATGCAGTGCACTCGCGACGAACGGGAGTTCAAGGCGCTCCCGCTATAATTTGAAAGTCGGGCCGACAGGTAAGTGTTTTTACCGTGGCCGTGAGTATTTTCTCTGTGGTCTGCTTTGTGTTCCAGGAAGAATGAGCAAGACCAGAGGAAAGAAATGTGTAGCTCGCCCCTGTTCGTCTCCCATTGTGGAGCGTTCTTTGGAGGGGGGGCAAGAGGCGGCAGGATTGACTACCGAGCCGAGCCCAGCACCGCTAGTGCAGCATGAGCAGTGGGCTGGAGGTACCTGCAGCCAGAACCGGGTGGTAGTATCCGACAATTCGGATGAAGATGCCTCACCGCTCGAAAGCAGCAAAGGCAGCCGCCTAAGCCGAATGGAACGGCTTATGGAGCAATTGCTCCAGCGAGATATGCTGAGAGAGCAGCAGCAGACTGGCCAAGGGAGCTCAGGCACTCCCGCAGTGTCCTTTACGGCACTGACCATTGCTTCACCTTCTATTGAAGGCAGCATTGGCGACCAGGTCTGGGCTGGTCAAGAAGAGGGGTCGTTGGCTGAAGATGTCTGGAGTACGCAGGGTGTACAGGATCAGGAAGAGTTGCTGGGTGTGGTCAACTGCTACGTGGCCATTCCACGAGCAGGTCGGCCTTTAGAGCCGAAACTTGCAGCCAGCATTGACCACCTGTCCTCAAAACCCCTACAAGAACGGGTGGTCAATGAGGCTCTTGAATTGTATACCCCAGAAAATGGTATAGCCCCAGAAAATTGTACATCATTGAATGTACCAGCTGTAAACAGCCAAATTTGGGGACATTTGGGGCAGAACATCAGGAACCTGGAGTTGAAGCTCCAGAAAACCCTAAAACTCCTAACAGCAGGAACATCATGTGCTCGGTCCATAGATGGTGTGGACATCACCACAAATCAGCAAGATACATTAGCTCTGCTGTGCACCACTCAATATGAGATTAACAATTTACGGAAGGAAATCATCAAACCTGCCCTCAACCCTAAGTTTGCAGGACTTTGCAAAACACCGGGTTCAGAACCTCCAATTCTGCTCTTTGGAAAGGACCTTCCAAAAAAGGTGAAAGACCTGGAGGAAGAGTCCAAGACCTTTGGTCTCGTGAGGGCAGGTTTGGGACCGAGCAGACCTAACAAACCCAGGCGGCAGTACCCCATGGCGTCCATCAGTCGTCGACCACCATATGGGACTGGTGAAAGCTCGGGGTCCGAAACCATTCCCCGTAAGCCTTTTTTAGGCCAGGGCCCAGAGCGGACCCCATGGAAAATGCGCCACCCCCAACATCAACATCAACAGCAGCCTTCTACAGCCCAGCAGACACCTCATCGTCCAGCGAAGAGGCAGAAGCACCAGTAACCATGGAGGTAGGTGGGTCTGGTTCCTCTCAGCATATGAGTAGTAGGGACTCTATACTAACAGGGGGGAGATTGCACTTGTTTATGGATCCATGGGAGTCTATCACTAATGACAAATATATACTCAGCAGCATTCATGGCTATAAAATTGACTTTGTTTATGAAAACATGCCGCCAGTTCAGCATATACCCCAAAGGGTATTCACCTTCTCAGTCAAAGAGAAACAAGAGGGTCAAGCTGAACTGGTGAGGCTACTAGCAAAAGGTGCCATTGAAAGAGCAAAACATGAACCTTTGGAATTTGTGTCTAATATTTTCACTAAAACTAAAAAAGATGGTGGATGTCGCATCATCATTGACTTAACTTCTTTAAACAAATCTGTGCATTTTATGGTTTAAAAGCATATTCATCTAATACGCATCACGCACATGTCTGGTTGCAATTAGATAATACCACGGTGGTGGCTTATATCAACCACATGGGTGGTGTAAAGTCGATATCATGTGACAATTTGGTCAACCTAATCTGGCAACGGTGTGTCGAAAAACATATTTGGTTATCAGCAACTTACCTACCAGGTAAGCAAAATACAGTGGCAGACACCAGGTCACGCAAATTTAACGACAACATCGAATGGATGTTAAATCCCAAAGTATTTGCTGAAATTACAAAGCAATATGGCACACCAGATATCGATCTATTTGCATCTAGGCTGAATCACCAGGCACCAACGTATGTCGCTTGGGAACCAGACCCTGAGGCAGCAGCAGTTGATGCATTCACGCTGCATTGGGGGAAAATGTTCTTCTAATGTTTTCCTCCCTTCTGCCTCATCAGTCAGGTATTACGCAAGATTCAATTGGATTCCACTTCAGGAATCTTGATAATACCTGACTGGCCTACCCAGCCATGGTTCCCAATGGCCCTCGACATGGCTGCCGAAACACCGTTGGAATTCCCCAGCAGTCCAGTATTATTAATCCACCCAGTGTCAGGCATTAGTCACTCGTGCCATGACAGAGTCAATCTCCTGGCTTGCAGATTCTAAAAAGACCTCTACTGGGCCTGGGACTGTCTGAGGACGCCATCAACATGATAACCGCATCCCACCGGGAGTCCATCAGGAGACAATACCTGACCAACATAAGGAAGTGGGAACGGTATTGCTCCAAAACAGGAACTACCTACACAACAGCAACAGCCACCAGTGTTGTGTAGTTCCTTGTTGGATTACAACGGGATGGACTCAGCTACAGCGCCATCAATACAGCCAGGAGTGTGTTGTCAGCTTATTTGGTTCCAGCAGCAGGACAACAGGCTTTGGGGTCCCATCCACTGGTGGTCAAAATCATGAGGGGTATTTTTAACACAAATTCCCCCAGACCAAGGTACACTCAGATCTGGGATGTCAGCATTGTGCTGACGTACCTTAGGGGATGGCCACCACCCAGGTCACTCACGCTGGAACAACTTACCCTGAAATCAGTCATGCTCATGGCACTAGTGTCAGCTCAAAGGGTACAGTCTCTCCACCTTCTGAGGCTGGACAGCATGACAGAGTCATTGAACTGTATCACATTCCATATTCAGGGTCTGGTCAAACAAACTAGACCAGGAACCACGCCTCCAGTCATGGAGTTCCGGGCATATTCATCTGACCCACGGCTGTGTGCCAAGACCCATCTCGCCATATACATAGATACAACATCCAACTTAAAAGTGAGAGAAAAAGCCTTATGGATAAGCCACAAGAAGCCCCATGGTCCGGTGGTGAGCCAAACCATTTCAAGGTGGCTCAAGCAGGTGCTTAAGTCCGCAGGAGTCAACACTAATGTTTACAAATCTCACCACCAGGGCTGCATCCACGTCGGCGGCTGGTTTTATAATAAGCCGTTGGCGGAACCTGCTACGTTTGCAGACAGAATTTTAGAGTCTGCAGACAATATTTAATTTAAGCCCGGGGGAGCTCTCTGTTTTTTGTTGTTATTAATAAACCTTTTTTGTTCACAAACAGGTTATTGTTGATTGTGGTAACATACTTCCTCCCTCAAAGGTCTTCAGACAGTGAGTGAAGCATGAGCTGGTACACGGCTCGGAATCACAGAGCTTTGAAGTCTTCACGTAGTCACTCACGTGACTCCGAAATAAAATAGTAAGATTAAATGAGAACTTATCAGTTCGAAGTTTGATCTGTATTTTATGAGGAGTTACAATGAGGGACTACGTGCCCTCCGCTCCCACCCTCTGTTATACAGATCAACTGGTAATTAAGTTCTTATTTTTTCTTTACTATATTTATTTCAATTGTTGTGTTTTTTCTGTGAATCCACACCGTTGCTTTGAAGAATGTCGCGCATGCGTGCTGGACGGGGACTTCACGTAGTCCCTCATCGTATACAGATCAAACTTCGAACTGATAAAATACAGATCAAACTTCGAACTGGTAAGTTCTCATTTAATCTTACTATCAACTTTCTCTGCAGAATTTGCTTCTATCATTCCCCTTACATGTTAGAGATGATCAAAAATGTAACTGTGCAGAAGTTTTATTTGAGACTCACTCGGCAAGTGCACTGTCAATTGCTAAGTGAGCCTAGTACACAATACAAAACACAGCTGACCATTGGCCATTGATTTCCACAGAATATCAATAGAATAATTAACTCCAAACCTTTGGACAAGGAAAGAAAAACAAACACTGAGAAACTAAATGAATGCTCTCAGTCTCTACCCAATGATTTTAAAACTAGAGGGCATAGGCTGAAAGTGAGATGGGAGAGATTTAAGAGAAAATGCCTGGACAACCTTTCCACTCAGAGGGTAGTCCATATCTGGAATGAGCTGCCAGAGGAAGCTTTGGAGCAGATACATTTACAACTTTCAAAAGACATTTGGACAGATATATGGATAGAAAGGGTTTTAGAAGGTTGGGGGTCAAATGCAGGCAAATGGGACTAGCCCCGTATCCACAGTACTGGAGTAGCTCAGGCAGCATCTCAGGAGCACATGGATAGACGACGTTTCGGGTCAGGACCCTTCTTTAGACTTCACAATAATAAACAGTGAGTCTGAAGCAGCGTCCCAATACGAAACTAAAAGGGTTGAATGTAGAAGTAAGGACATTCAGATGCTGGGCACATGCGGACAGGAGGAAGAGCACCTCGTATTCCACTTGGGCAGCTTACAGCCTAACGGTATGGATATTGAATTCTCCAGTTTCAGGTAACACCCCATTTTTTCCCTCTGTTCTTGGGTACAGGGCTCACCAGATTTACCTCGGAAACTAGCAATTAGGCCTGTGACTAGCCTTCTGAACCACATTTTCACAGAGGAATGTACAGTGCAACTGAATCTTGTCATTGGATAGAAAAAAATAGATGTCAAAATGATTTTAGTTCTGCGACATCAATCCAACTCTAACACACCTTTTGGAATGTGTTGCAGTTTCAACCTGTACCTCATCGAACATTATCCATATATCCCTGAGCATCAGCATTGCCAGAGAGCTCTTAGTTTAGTTTAGAGATAAATTGTGGAAACACGCCCTTCAGCCCACCGAGTCTGTGCCGCCCAATGATCACCCATAGAATTGGTCGATGTTATCCCAGTTTTGCATCCTACGCACTAGGGGAAATTTACAGCAGCTAATTTACCTACAAACCTGCACGTCTTATGAGTGTGGGAGGAAACCGGAGCACCCAGAGAAAACCCACACAGTCACAAGGAGAATGTACAAACTCCGTCCAGACAGCGCTTGTAATCAGGATCGAACCTGGGTCTCTGGTGCTGAAAGGCAACAACCGTACCACTGTGCCACCAATTCATGATCATTTAACCATCTTGCCAACTGCTGTTAGTCCATTTCACACACTATTCCAGAGACATAAAAAAATTGTACCCTACATTAAGACAGATGCAAAAGCATGGAGTAACTCAGCAGGTCAGGCAGCATGTCTGGAGAAAAGGAATAGGTGACGTTTTGGGTCGAGACCCTTCTTCAGACTGAGAGTCAGGAGAGGGGAATAAGAGATATAGACAGCACTTAGGAGAAATGAATGGAAGATATGCAAAAAGTAACAATGGTCAAGGAAATGTGGGCTACACAATAGTCCATTGTTGGCTGTGGGAAAGGTGACATTCAGTATACAGACAGAGCAACTCAACAGGACAACAGTAAAACTAGTATGATGACTGCGGTGGGGGAGGGACGGAGAGAGTGGGGATTCAAGGGTTACTTAGAGAAATTAATATTCATACCACTGGGTGGTAGGCTGTCCAAGCGAGAAATGAGATGCTGTTCCTCTAATTTTGTTTGGCCTCACTCTGACAATGGAGGAGGCCCAGGACAGAAAGGTTAGTCTGGGAATGGGAGGGAGAGTTAAAGTGTTTGGCAACAGGGAGATCATGTAGGTTGAGGCGGACTGAGCGAAGGTGTTCAGCGAAACATTCGTTGAGTGTATGCTTGGTCTCGCTTGGTATATAGGAGTCGACAACTGAAATAGCGGATACGGATGAGGTTGGAGGAGCTGCAAGTGAACCTCCGCATAATCTGAAAGGACTGTCGGGGCCTTGGACAGAGTCGAGGGAGGAGGAATAGGGACAGATGTTGTATCCCCTGCGGTTGCAGGAGAAAGTAGCTGGGAAGGGATGAATTATTCCTCTCTACACATGTATCCTACATTATTCCGTGTAAGAATAAACTACTGTAGATTGGTTTATGCACGGCAACCAATCATATATAAGTTAGCATCACTAACCCCACATTACTGTATCATTTATACTAACACCTACTTCCTGCACTGCTCAGTTCGTACAGCAGTCAGGATGCTCTGACAACTAATCATCCACTGTACCGCTAAAGTCTGCATATTGATTAAAGATGATCTTGGGTTACATGGCGTGTATATCTCTCGTTTACATGGTGTCAGATGTGGGATGTCGTTCGCAAGACGCCCGAGGTGCACGAGAGAGAGTGTCCGCAACGTGCATGTCCTTACTCTTTTTGTAGAGGTTGATTGACATTGCATTCACCATTGCACCTGTATCCAATTTGGCCAGCTGGTATCAGCTGTTGCTGAGCAATTGGAACTGGAGGTCTTGTTGTTCTGGACATCAGTCGCTGGGCTGGTGAACCCAGGGTTCCGTCTCTGGCAATGTTTCTGAGATTCAAAATATCAAGATACATGTCTGAGTTTGCAAGGCGTGCTCGCTCTAACAGTTGTTTGCCGCTTCTAACGGTACGCTCAGCGAATCCGTTACTCTGTGGGTACTCGGGGCTGCTCGTGACGTGGTGAAAGTTCCAACTGTTGGCAAAGAGCTTGAACACGTGGCTAGTGAACTGTCTACCATTGTCGGTTTGCAAATGGACGGGTGAGCCGAATGTGGCGAAGTGTTTCTTTAGTTTTCGGATGGCCATCTCCGATGTGATGGAGGTCAGTAGGTCGAGTTCAAACCAGAGAAGGAGTCAACGAGAACGAGGTAGTGCTTTCCACACCATTCGAAAATGTCTGCCGCCACTGACGTCCAGGCCAAAGCTGGTGGAGGTTGTTGCAGAAGGGGCTGCCTTTGCTGTTGTGGTGCGAGACTGTTGCAGGTGGGGCAGGAGGCTGTACGGTCCCGTATGTACTTGGCCATCCCAGGCTAGTAGAACAGGCTCTGTGCGCGGGTCAGTGTGGCATCAGCTCCTGGATGTCCGCTGTGTGCCTCTTTGTAATATTCATCGCGTAGTGATGAGGGGATCACAACCTTGTGGCCCTTAACTATGACGCCATCCTGAATTACCAGTTAATTGCGGACTAAGAAGAATGGCTGCGCCTCTTTTGGTGCGCTAGATTGTCTGTCTGGCCAACCTTTTTTGTAGATTATAGTAAAGTCGAAACGCTGCGGTGCGGCATGGATGGGTTTGTTCAGAATCGTCACCAGTTGCTTGCTGTGCGGGAACCACGTCCGCCACCAGCTGGACCCTATACTCCACCGCTTCAGTTCCAGCCATCTGTTGCTGTCCCCGCATGCCTAACACCCCTCCATGACCCACGGTTGTGACTAACCACAGGATTTCCCCTCCTGCATATATCCCCTTTCAGCCACCACAAGTCTCTCCCGTGCCTTTCTCGCTTCCGGGTTCTCCCAATCCCCCTAATCTTTCAGGAGAGGGAGGAGAGGGAGGAGAGGGCTTGGTCCGTACATGTTTGGGCCGTATTAGTAGACCGCCTGATAGATATGGCGAATATGTTCAACTCTAACGACGTGGGTGCCCATTACACTTACTCTTTAGGGGGAAAGATGTAGACTGCCTTATGCACAACAACCAATCACATATAAGTTAGCATCACTAACCCCACCTTACTGTATCATTTATACTAACACCTACTTCCTGCACTGTTCAGTTCGTACAGCAGTCAGGATGCTCTGACAACTAATCATCCACTGTACTGCTATAGTCTGCATACTGATTAAAGATGATCTTGGATTACATGGCGTGTATATCTCTTGTTTACAACTACTTTAACCAAAAGTGTCATGGTCCAAATATTCTTAGACAGAAATGCAAATAAAATCAGTATAAGCAGAAATCTCTTTATTACGTCAGGCGGGTGTAGTAAAAACTCTTTACAGTATGCTGATAACAGACGATACAGAGAAGTCCCACACAAAGGGACGCTGATTTCAGTACATGTATATATACCCCACTATTCGACGATTCAGCAATACGTTATGTATAAAGTTTAGAACAGCCTCTTGCTTCTTAAGATTGACAGATCCTTAAGATTGACAGCATCAGAAGATTGACAGGTTCCTCTGATAGAAGAAGGGTTAGCCAAATATGGTTATATTAGAAGGTTATATTTCTGCAGAACAAGCATTTTGTTTTTTTCTACTTATAGAAACATAGAAACATAGAAATTAGGTGCAGGAGTAGGCCATTCGGCTCTTCGAGCCTGCACCGCCATTCAATATGATCATGGCTGATCATCCAACTCAGTATCCCGTACCTGCCTTCTCTCCATACCCTCCGATCCCCTTAGCCACAAGGGCCACATCTAACTCCCTCTTAAATATAGCCAATGAACTGGCCTCAACTACCCTCTGTGGCAGAGAGTTCCAGAGACCCACCACTCTCTGTGTGAAAAAATTCCTTCTCATCTCGGTCCTAAAGGATTTCCCCCTTATCCTTAAGCTGTGACCCCTTGTCCTGGACCTCCCCAACATTGGGAACAATCTTCCTATGCACAACCTTATGACGCACATCATAATCTTGTGGAACAAGGGTTAGTCTGAATACTTTCCTATGTTTATGTTATAGATGAGACATTCATGAAGTTGTGCTTGTTATCTCGCTTATGTTATTGGAAAGAGGAACATCGATGGTCTGCTGACCTTGTGCTGGAATCTTGTCCTGGAGGAATTCAGTGGGCCAGGCAGCATATGTGGAAGGAACAGACAGACGGAATTTCGGGTCAGGATCCTTCCACAGAATGATAGAGTCAGACTCCATCAGTGTGAGCAAAACACAATGTACTGGAAGACATTTCTTCCTGACCCAAAACGCCATCAATCCATTTCCTCCACAGGTGCTGCCTGGTCCGCTGAGATCCCCCAGCACTTTGTGTTCTACTCGAGATTGCAACAACTGCAGTTCCTTGTGTGTCCATCAGTCTGAGGAATGGTCCCAACTTGAACCGTTGTTTGTCTATTCCCTCCACCGATGCTGCCTGACCTGTTGAGTTCCTCAAGCACTTTATTTTTTGCTAACTATTTCTGCTGAGTTAATAGTTAGTACGTTATTTATTTTCATGATTACTACCTCCCCCAATCCTTTCAGATAAAGCAGTGATTCACTTGAACCACTTCCAATCTTATAAATTCTATTCAGTGCTTGACTTTTGCTGAACTATTTACATGAAGAAAATCCAAATGTCTATTATCCACCTTGAAGCGGCTCACTGAAAAATAACTCTTCATTTAGTTGCTTTTCCAATTCATAAATATTTTACAATAATGAGACTACAAGTTTACTTATTTCAACATTGCTTTGATTACCATATCTTCTATTAGAAATCAAATGAGTTTACTTTAGTTTAGTGTAGAGATACAGCATGGAAACAGACCCTTCGGCCCAACAAGTCTGCACCGACCAGCGATCCCCGCACATTAACACTATCTTACACACGCTGGGAACAATTTGCACTTATACCGAGCCAATTTACCTGCAAACATGTATGCCTTTGGATTGTGGGTGGAAACCGAAGATCTTGGAGAAAATCCACATGGTCACGGGGAGAACGAACAAACTCCGTACAAACAGCACCCTTAGTCGGGACCAATCCCGGGTCTCCAGCGCTGCAAGCACTGTAAGGCAGCATCTCTACCGCTACGCATCTCTACCGTGTTGCCCTAAAATGGTTAGCTTTTAAAAAAAAACAATGATTATCTTCAGTAAAGCATAATCAGTAAGTTGAAAAATTCAAGTGCACACTGTCTTTACAACACTTCAGAAATGAAAACTCAATACATTTTCTTAAATTTTAATTGCTATGAATATACAATGCTGCTGTTTCTGTAGTGTAATTAATTTCCATGATATTAATCAGATTAACCTAATATGTATATATTGCAATAATAGGCTGGAGAATTGTAATACATTCAACAAAAAAACAAAGCAGTACAGTGGCGCAGCGGTAGAGTTGTTTCCTTACAGCATCACTGTGTCTGAATGAAGTTTGTACGTTCTCCCTGTGACCGCATGGGTTTTCTCCGGGTGCTCCGGTTTCCTCCCACACTCGAACGACATGCAGGTTTGTAGGTTAATTGGCTACTTAAACATTTCCTAGTGTGTGTAAGATCGTGTTATTGTGTGGGCATCGCTGGTCGGTGCGGATTCAGTGGGCCGAAGGGCCTGTTTCCGCGCTGTATCTCTAAACTAAACTAAAGTAAACTAAATTAAACTAAACTAAAAAGAACAAAGTAATGAATTATTTGAAAAAAAAGGCACAGAGCTGGAATTACTCAGTGGGTCAGGCAGCACCTCTGGAGGATATATGGAAGAAGGGACATGAGCTGAAACATTACTCATCCATGTTCTCCTGAGATGCTACCTGACTCGCTGAGTCACTCCAGCACTTTAACAAAACCCAGCATCTGTAGGGAATTGAAGAATACAGTTGAACAGAGGGATCTGGGAATAACCGTGCATAGTTCCTTGAAGGTGGAATCTCATATAGAGAGGGTGGTAAAGAAAGCTTTTGGTATGCTAGCCTTTATAAATCAGAGCATTGAGTATAGAAGCTGGGATGTAATGTTAAAATTGTACAAGGCATTGGTGAGACCAAATCTGGAGTATGGTGTACAATTTTGGTCGCCCAATTATAGGAAGGATGTCAACAAAATAGAGAGGGTACAGAGGAGATTTACTAGAATGTTGCCTGGGTTTCAACAGCTAAGTTACAGAGATAGGTTGAGTAAGTTAGGTCTTTATTCTCTGGAGCGCAGAAGGTTAAGGGGGGACTTGATAGAGGTCTTTAAAATGATGAGAGGGATAGACAGAGTTGATGTGGACAAGCTTTTCCCTATGAGAATAGGGAAGATTCAAACAAGAGGACATGACTTTAGAATTAAGGGACAGAGGTTTAGGGGTAACATGAGGGGGAACTTCTTTACTCAGAGAGT
The DNA here is from genome assembly GCA_963514005.1 of Raja brachyura. The sequence goes on from OY740804.1 coordinate 23,334,207, forward strand.
GGTAGCGGTGTGGAATGAGCTTCCAGTGGAAGTGGTGGCGGCAGGTTCGTTGGTATCATTTAAAAATAAATTGGATAGGCATATGGATGAGAAGGGTATGGAGGGTTATGGTATGAGTGCAGGCAGGTGGGACTAAGGGAAAAAAGTTGTTCGGCATGGACTTGAAGGGCCGAGATGGCCTGTTTCCGTGCTGTAATTGTTATATGGTTATATGGTTATATGGTTATATCTGTAGTTTACTTTGCTTTACACTTTAGACTTTAGAGATACAGCGCACAAACAGGCCCTTTGACCCACCGAGACCGTGCTGACCAGCAATCACCCCATACACTATCCTACACGTTAAGAACAATTTTAGAATTTGTTTACTGATGCCAATGAACCTACAAACCTGGACGTCTTTGGATTGTTGGAAGAAACTAGAGTACCTAGAGTAAACCCATGCGGTCACAGAGAGAACGTACAAACTCCATAAAGACAGCACCCGTAGTCAGGATCGAACCCAGGTCTCTGGCGCTGTAAAGCAGCTAATCTATCACTGCGACACTGTGCCACCCCTTGTGTCTACAATATATTATCTGACTCCAGTCAATGCCACTACGGCACTGCTCTTTAATACAATTTTCTCATTCTTGTAACAACTTCCAGCTGTCATTATTTAATTAAAATAAAGCAAATGTTTCCAATATCTGAAGTTGTGAAAGGAAAACTACCTGGGCGAACAGGGGGGGGGGTTTCAGATATAGCTCACGGACCATTATTTTCCACAGAGCTGCCTGATTGACGTTTTGACAGGTTGGTGTTGCTGTCTCATGTCTGGTGACTAGAATATTTCAGCAAATTGATAGGCATGCTTCTCACGTTGCTGATAAAGAGACAGAGAAAGCAACAGAGAAGTGCCAACTTAAACAGCAAAAGTTAAATTTATAGTCAGCACTGCTATGTTGCTGCCAGCTCCCCCGATACCTATTCCATTTGCGCATAAGGCGTTAAGCTGTATCCTGGAAAAAATCACTATGAATAATTACAGAAGCTTCCCTTCTACAGCCAGATGGTACTAGCAAATTAATTCACAGCAGGTTTTGAAAGAAAAATCCCTTGTCAGTTCCCAATGAAATTTCTTAAATTGATTTCTAATGTACTTCCCACTGTAAGTAATGCATTCTATTTTTTCCTGAACAAGTCAATGTTTATCAGTCACAAACTCATTGTTGAAAAAATGCATTGATTATGGAGTGTAACCAGATTTTTAATTCAGCTATACAATGGTTCATAGATAATGACTTTTAATTGGTAAATTTGTGGTGTCATTATTTCTTTGTTTCGTTGAAATTTCAGCAGTTCAGGTTGGACGGTAATTTGAGTTTTGTAAATTCTTCTTTCAGAAGGATTTAAATGCCGTGCAAAATCAGTACCTGACCCGTAACAGGAGTAGAAATGGACTTCTAGTCCCTAATTCTCATTACTAAATGTCTATGGACATAGTTATGAAAATATTCATCAACATTTCAAGGCGTATTTTTTCAAACTGTTTGAACTTTGGCACAAGTCAACTTTCAAACTGAATCTCATACATTTCAGCATTTTCAATTTGTAGTTTCAATGAGATTCCACAAGTAATATGCTAATCAATTGTTAACTTCTTGCAGAAGGTCGGGGTGGCACATTGGCGCAGCGGTAGAGTTGCTGCATTATGGTGCCAGACCTGGGTTCAATCCTGACTACGGGTGTTGTCTGTATGGAGTTTGTACGTTCTCCCTGTGACTGCGTGGGTTTGCTCCATGTGCTCTGGTTTCCTCCCACATTCCAAAGACATGCAGGTTTGTAGGTTAATTGGTTTCTGTAGATTGTCCCTAGTGTGTAGGATAGTGCTAGGGTATGGGTGATCGCTGGTTGGCACAGACTCGGTGGGCCGAAAGGCCTGTTTCCAAGCTGTATCTCTAAAGTCTAAAGAAGTGCATTCATAATGCACATCCACCAGTTAAAAACCATTTCTCAAGACAAGTGTGTTTGAGATTTTGAAGTTTCCAGTTTAGAGATACAGCATGGAAACAGGACCTTCGGCCCACCGAGACCACGCTGACCATCAATCACCCGTTCACACTAGTTCTATGTAATCCCACTTTCACATCCACTCCCTACGCAGTAGGGGCATTTTTACAGAGGCCAATTAGCCTACAAACCTACAAAACGCAGCAGCTCGACCAACTACGTCATTGTGCTGCCCTGTGAAGAACGCTGTCCATAGCTACAGAAGCTTAAATGTACTTATATTTACTGTCAGGGAATCATTAAATACTCACTATTACACAACTTCCATCAAATAAAAGACCAGCATTTTCAGTTATTCCATATTGCAACTATGTTCTCATATTACAAACAAAAGGAAAAACGAATCCACACCAGGAAAGGGGAGGAGGTCTTTGAAAGTGCATCCTTTGTACCCAAGAAGACATAAGCAATTTAGAAAACTGATAATATCTCAACTTGTACCTCTAACATTTGTGTCGAATACCATCATGCCACTGCTCAGCTCCAGATCCAATTACCTGCTGGAACAGATGTTATGCTGAAGGAAACTGATGGCTAAAATTTTGATTCTGAATGACATTTGTAAGTGTATGCATGATCTCTACTCTTCATATGCTCAGAGGTTCCCCATAACATTGCCCTAGTTTGGTTGATGTATCTTTACTTTAGGTTTTAGAGATACAGCACAGATCAAGACCTTCGGCCCTCCGGGTCTGCACAGACCAGCGATCATCTTGTACACTAGCACTATCCTACACACTAGGGACAATTTTACAATTTTTACCAAAGCCAATTAATCTACAAACCTGCACGTCTTTGGATTGTGGGAGGAAACCAGAGCACTCGGAGAAAACCCATGCGGTCACAGAGAGAACGTATAAACTCCATACAGACAGAGCCTGCGGTCAGGATCGAACCCGGGTTTCTGGAGTTGTAAGGCAGCAGCTCTACCGCTGCGACACTATGCCACCTGTAGAAACAAGGAACTGCACATGCCGGTTTAGACAAAAGGATCTAAAGTGCTGGAGTAATTCAGTGGGTCAGGCAACATCTCTGGAGAACATGGTGATGTTTCAGGTCGGGACTGAGGAAGGTCACAAACCATAACATCACTTATCTGTCATCTCCAGAGGTGCTGCCTGGCCATTGAGACTTTAGACTTTAGAGATACCGCACAGAAACAGGCCCTTCGGCCCTCCGAGTCGGTGCTGACCCCATACACTAGCACTATCCCACACATTAGGGACAATTTACATTTTTTTTACCAAAGCTAATTAATCTACAAACCTGCACATCTTTGGAGTGTGGGAGGTAATCGGAGCACCCGGAAAAAACCCACGTGGTCACAAACTCCATACATACAGGAACTGTAGACAGGATCAAACCAGGGTCTCTGGTGCTGTAAGGAAGCAACTCTACCGCTGTGCCACTCAATTGAGTTACTCTAGCACTATGTTTCCTTTTGATAAATCTATGCCTCTTATTCACTCTATATACAAGATGGTGTGAAAGAGTTGTAAGAAAGAAGTTAGACACAGGTGATCCTAGATTTTTAACAATAATGTTGCTGCTCCACATCCACATTGGCGCAGCTGGTAGAGCAGCTGTCTCACAGCGCAAGAGACCTGGGTTCAATCCTGACCTTGGGTCCTGTCCATTCAGAACTTGCATGTTCTCCCTGTGACCTTGCGGGTTTCTTCCGACAGCTGATTCCAGATTTGGACCATCCTCTGAGTTGCCTCTGAGGTTCCTCTTCAGTTTCCACCTCTCATGTTAAGGCTGTGCCCTCTGGTTTTTGAATCCTCTACCCTGGGATTAATCCTGTGGGTGTGCACCTTCTCCACACCCTTCATGATCTTGTACACCTCAATAAGGTCACAAGAAGATAGACACAAAGTGCTGGAGTAACTGAGTGGGTCAGAGTGCATCTCTGGAGAAAAAGGATGGGTAATGTTTTGGGTCGAGACCCTTCTTGGGACCCACCCCGCCTCTTACCTCAGCCTCCTATGCTCCAAAATATAATCCCAGCCTATCCAATCTCTCTCCATAAATCAAGCCTTCAAGCCCAGATAATAGCCTGGTGAATCTTTTCTCTATTCAAAGTTTAAGACAGCCATCCTGTGGCCAGGTGAAAAGAACTGCACACAGTTCTCCAGCTGCAGTCTCACCAATAACTTGTACAACCACATCACGATGTCCCAGCGTTTGTACTCAATACCCTTCCCAATGAAGGCAAGTGTGCCAAATGCCTTCATCACCAATTAACCATCTGTTGAGTGAATCAATTATATTCACAAGCATGGTAGAACAGTGTTTATTAAAAGGCACATATAACACACTACTGCATGTTGCCTCTACTGTACAGCAGCATGGACTGACTGCACATGTGGGTTGCGATGATATGAACAGTGTAGCAGTAGGCAGAGATTCTAATAATAAAGCACTACATTGGTTAGTAAGTAAAGTAACCAATCTACACCATGGATTAGGCAGTTTTCTTATTTGATGAGTCACATACAGCACAGAAACAGGACCCTTCAATCCCCCACATCAATGCCGATGGTTTAATATTTGTCTTTTATGTTCACAAAATAACTCGTTTTGCACAAATGGCTCATTAGCAAGTAAATACCAGATCCCTTTGATCTGATATTTTGTTGGTTCACATGCTTGATCAATGGTGTTTTATCATTAATGTTTTATTATTATTCATGTTTAGAGTTTTCGGAGTCATTCGTAACTGTCACTGTATGTCATGTTGTTACTTGTGGGCGGAGCACCAAGTTAAATTCCTAGTATGTGAATACTTGGCCAATAAACTTGCTTACTTATATATTGAATCAGTGTGGGTTTTCTACGGGAGCTGCGTGGGTTTTCTCTGGGTGCTCTGGTTTCCTCCCACACTCCAAAGACATGCAGGTTTGTAGGTTAATTGGCTTCGGTAAAAATTGTAAATTATACCTTGTGTGTGGGATAGTGCTGGTGTGCAGGGATCGTTGGTCGACCCGGGCTTGGTGGGCCGAAGAGGCAGTTTCTGCGCTGTATCTCTGAACTAAACTTAATTAGACTAAACTAAACAGAATGGCAGGATCCATTGATAGCAACAGGCTGAGATACATACAAATAAATATTAATATTACATGTGAACAATTAAATACCGATCAGACTGAAGGCTATTTTTAAGGCAGAGATTGACAGGTTCATGATTAGTGAGGGTGTCAAAGGTTACCTGGAGAAGGCAGGAGAATGGGGTTGAGAGGGAAAGATAGATCAGTCATGATTTAATGACGGAGTAGACTTGATGGGGCGAATGGAATAATTCTGCTCCTATGACTTATGAACTTATGAAGAAGGGTCACGAGCCAAAACGTCACCTATCCATGTGCTCTAAAGATGCAGCCTGACCCGCTGAGTTACTCCAGCACTTTTGCATCTTTTTATTTTGTAAACCAGCATCTGCAGTTCCTTGTTTCATGAAATAAATACCCATGGCTTTGTCTATAAATGCCAAAGTCTTATTAAGCGACAAAGAGACAAATGTTCAACAGCCATGACACACTTTAGATTTTACAGTAGTTAAATCTGAACTCTCTTTCCTCTTGTGGAGCTGGAAAATAACTAACGTTCCCACCTGCTGTGTTAAACGACAATGCGCACATGGATCACATACAACAACTCCTGTTGTTGCCTTCTTTGGCCAGTTTCTCTCTCTGGTGATTTCAAATGGACTGTTTAATTTTGCGACAAGTAAACTGAGAATTGTTTGCCGAGAAAAATGAAAGGAAATTTGAATATGTGTCCGTGAATTATACAAGCCTTGCCAATCACATTTACATACAAATAAAACTCGGAAAATGCTTTACATATTGGAAGAGTATCCTTTCTAAATGATGGACTGTAAATAAATGCAATATAATTCAAACTCTGGAGTTCTCTCCCTAATACCAACACAGGATCACAATTACATGTAGTACTTCATGTTCATAAGTTCTTGGAACAGAATTAGGCTATTTGGCCATTCAATCATCGCTGATCTATCTTTCACTCTCAACCCCATTCTTCTGCCTCCTCCCCATAACCCCTAACACCTTTACTAATCAAGAATCTATCAATCTCCAACTTAAAAATATCCATTGACGGCCTCCACAGCCACCTGTGGCAATGAATTCCACAGATACACCACCGTCTGGCAGCTTGATCCATATACCCACCACCCTCTGTGTGAAAAAGTTGCCCCCTCAGATTCCTATTAAATGTTTTTCCGCTCACCTTAAACCTATGTTCACTGGTTCTTGATACTGTGTTTGACTAACAAATAAATTCCTTCTCATCTCCTTTCCAAAGTTACGTTCTATTATTCTGAGGCTGTGGTCTCTGGTCCTAGATTCTCCCATTAGTGGAAATCCACTCTATCCATTAGAACAAGGTCAAATAGAAGGTCTGTCAACCATTTATATGTGTACGTTAAGATTATCAACAATGTATATCACAGAACATATTGAGCATAAAGACTGGTTGCATCACGGCCTGGTTAAGTAACTCAAATGCTCAGGGACAAAGAAGATTACAAATAGTGGTGGACACTGCCCGGTCCATCACAGGCACAGATGTCCACACCATCAAATAGATCAATAGGAGGCCAGTCACATAGTGGGTCAGGCAGCTTCTCTAGATAAAAATGATGGATGATGTTTCAGGTCAGGACCCTTCTTCAAACTGTCATCCCTTTTCTCCAGAGATGCTGCCCGACCTGCTGAATTACTCCAACACTTTGTGTCTATCTTCGGAGTAAACAAGTATCTCCAGTTCTCTATTACAGAGGAGGCACTACATCAACAAAGACCCACAGCACACTGGCCATGCTCTCATTTCACTCCTACCACCGAGAAGAAATTATACAAGTTTGAAAACAGTGAACGCCAGGTTGAAGTACAGCTTCTTCCCAAGTACCATCACGCTCCTGAACACACAACACAACACTGACCAATGAATTATGGACTGCTCTTGGTCACACGAAAGATTTCAGGGTTTTTTACATGTTGTCTGTATTGTTTAAGAAGGAACTGCAGATGCTGGAAAATCGAAGGTAGACAAAAGTGCAGGAGAAACTCAGCAAGTGCAGCAGCATCTACGGAGCGAAGGAAATAGGCAACGTTTCGGGCTGAAGAAGGGTTTTGGCCCAAAACGTTGCTGATATTATCTATATTATTTGGTTACAGGCCTGTTAAGCTGCAGCAAGTAACCATATAACCATATAACAATTACAGCACGGAAACAGGCCATCTCGGCCCTTCAAGTCCGTGCCGAACAACTTTTTTCCCTTAGTCCCACCTGCCTGCACTCATACCATAACCCTCCATACCCTTCTCATCCATATGCCTATCTAATTTATTTTTAAATGATACATTTTAAATTAAGTAAGAACTTAATTGTTCTGTTGCCGGTACATATGACATACTCCTGACTTGACTGTAATCAGGGCTATTAAAATAGTGTATGTGTGGGTTGATACTATTTAATTTTACTTCATTTACGCAGCATTATAGTCATAGAGCACGGAAACAGGCACAGCTTCTGCACAGCTTGCCCATGACGACCAAGATCCCCCATCTACATCTACAAAAAGTTGCTCCTCAGAATCCTATTAAATCTGTACCCTCTCACCTTGGTCGTGATGCATTGCTTTTGACTGTGTAACAGGGTTTTGTCTATGCATGAACTGGCATCAAACGTTACAGAGACAAAGCAGGAGAATGGGGTTGAGAAGGAAATATAGATCAGCCGTGATCAAATGGCAGAACAGACTCGATGGGCTGAATGGTCTAATTACGCTCATTTGGCTTATGATCTTATGAACTGAGTTAATTATCAATTCCATATGCAGTGGAGGATCTCTATGGAAAGCGTGTTCATAGCGTTCTTGTTCAACATAGCATAGCATGTTCATTCATTTTTTTTCTTTGTTGATAATAGCTACCGAATCTGCTATATTTATCTTCTTTCCAAGGTAAGTGTGAATATGATCTTCACCCTAACAGTGGTGCAGCAGTACAGTTGCTGCCTTACAGCGTCAGAGACTGGGTTTGATCCAGACTACGGGTACTGTCTATATGGAGTTTGTACCCTCTCCATGTGACCACGTGGGTTTTTTCCGTGTGCACCAGTTTCCTCCCACACTCCAAAGACATGTAGGTTTGCAGGTTAATTGGCTTTGGTAAAAATTGTAAATGGTTCCTAATGTGTAGGATAGTGCTAGTGTACGGGGTGATCGCTGGTTGGTGCAAACTCGGTGAGCCGAGCAATCTGTTCCACGCTGTATCCCAAACTAAACTAAACTTATGAACTCAGCTCATTATCAATTCCCTGTGCAGTGGAGGAACTTTATGAAAGCCTGTTCATAGCATTCAACATAGCATAGCTTGTTCCTTCATTTATTCTTTGTTAATAAATCTAGCTCCCAAGTCTGTTACGGCTTTCATCTTCTTTCCAAGATGTGGCATTGCCAGCCAACATTATTACTGCGGCTCTATTGGTATGGATTATTTTTATTTTGCACACACTGTTCTCACAAAATTTATGCAAGCAAACAAAAGAGATAACTATAGAAATCTTCCTGATGCTTCACAGTACCCCGCACAAACAATTAACAAAACCAAAGAAGAATAGGTCAGGACATAGACTGACTTAATCTGCTTGGAGTCACTGTTCTAAGTAGGCCATTTCAATTAGATTTATGAATCTTTTCCCAGCCCAGTACAATACATCCTTTCTTCGTACCTCTTCTCATTCTCTTGCTCGAATACAGTACAGAAATTTAATCTAGCAAACAATTTAGCTGTTTTTCAAAAAAACTCAGGAGTCACAGTGGCGCAGCGGTAGAGTTGCTGCCTTACAGCGGCAGAAACCCGGTACGATCCTAACTACGGGCGCTGTCTGTACGGTCTTTGTACCTTCGTCAAAACAGTGAAGGTTCAATTTGAGTATAGGAGCAGGGAGGTTCTACTTCAGTTGTATAGGGTCTTGGTGAGACCACACCTGGAGTATTGCATACAGTTCTGGTCTCCAAATCTGAGGAAGGATATTATTGCCATAGAGGGAGTGCAGAGAAGGTTCACCAGACTGATTCCTGGGATGTCAGGAGTGTCTTATGAACAAAGACTGCATAGACTCGGTTTATACTCTCTAGAATTTAGGAGATTGAGAGGGGATCTTATAGAAACTTACAAAATTCCTAAGGGGTTGGACAGGCTAGATGCAGGAAGATTGTTCCCGATGTTGGGGAGGTCCAGGACAAGGTGTCACAGCTTAAGGATAAGGGGGAAATCCTTTAGGACCGAGATGAGAAGGACTTTTTTCACACATAGAGTGGTGGGTTTCTGGAACTCTCTGCCACAGAGGGTAGTTGAGGCCAGTTCATTGGCTATATTTAAAAGCTAGAGTCACCAGAGCTGTGATAAAGGGCCTGACTTAGCAATGGGATTTCAGTGAAGTAGTCCAAATATCTGGCCTAAACAATTCATACTGGAAATTCATACTGCAAATTATGTTGCAATTGTAGTTTAGATTAGTTTAGTGAGACAGTGGGGAAATAGGCCCTTTGGCCCACCGAGATCACACTTACCAGCAATCCCCTTACACTAAATCATTACACAATTGTTCCCGATGTTGGGGAAGTCCAGGACAAGGGGTCACAGTTTAAGGATAAGGGGGAAATCTTTTAGGACCGAGATGAGAAATACATTTTCCACACAGAGTGGTGAATCTCTGGAATTCTCTGCCACAGAAGGTAGCTGAGGCCAGTTCATTGGCTATATTTAAGAGGGAGTTAGATGTGGCCCTTGTGGCTAAAGGGATCAGAGGGTATGGAGAGAAGGCAGGTACGGGATACTGAGTTGGATGATCAGCCATGATCATATTGAAGGGCCGAATGGCCTACTCCTGCACCTAATTTCTATGTTTCTATGTCCTCGTAACCACATTGGTTTTCCCCGGGTGCTCCGGTTTCCTCCCGTACTCCAAAGACGTACAGGTTTGTAGGTTATTTGGCTTTGGTAAAATTGTAAATCATCCCTAGTGTGTAGGAGAGTGCCAGTGTGCGGGTGATCGCTGGTCGGTGCGGACATGGTGGGCCAAGGGGCTTGTTTCTGGACTCTATCTCTAAAATGCCGTTAATTACTTTTACCCTCAATGAAGATGTAAACGCAAGACACTTAATTTCATTTGGGAGAATTTGAGAAGTTGAATTTGGGTAATTGACTAATATTAATTGAATCCAACACAGTGGCACATCTAGTAGAGCCGCTGCCTCACGGCAAGAGTGATCCCATCCCAAAAACATGTGGGTTTGTAGGTTGTGTAGGAAAGAACTGCAGATGCTGGTTTATACTGAAGAGAGACACAAAAAGCTGGAGTAACTCAGCGGGTCAGACAGCATCACTGGAGAAAAGGAACAGGTGATGCTTCACGTCGGAACCCTTGAAGAGTTACGACCCAAAACATCACCTGTTCCTTTTCTCCAGAGATGCTGCTGAGTTACTCCACAACTTGATGTCTTTTTTGGGTTTCTAGGTTAATTGGCCTCTGTAAAATTGCCTCTGGAGTGTGGCGAGTGGATGCAAAAGTGGGATAACATAGAACTAGTGTGAACAAATGATCGATGGTCGGCGTGGACTCGGTGGGCCGAAGGACCAGTTTCCATGCTGTATCTCTAAACTATAACAAAGCATTTCACAGTATCTAGGTATACATGACAATAAACTAACTATTGAGAATAGTATGGTATAATATATGCCTTGAAATGTCCATGCTGGCTGGTTATTCCTTTGGAGCTGTGTAGTTATGGACTGTGGTCACTTCATACCCATTGTAACCTGCAGAAAGACACAGTCTTCAAGGCATGCAGCACAGAAACAGGCCTCAGTCTTTCTTTAGCAGATGTAAATTAGCTACTCTACCGCTGAGCGGCCCATGATTTTTCCTCCATCCAATGAGATGTTCCATTGGTCAGCCCTTACATTAAGTCTCATCTTGGTTCCTCACATTACTTTTTCAAATCAGGATAACATTCAATGGTTCAAGTCTTTCAAAAGAAGGGAATTATAAAGCTGGTGATAAAACTTAAAGGTTCGTGAATGCTGAATTTTATCACTGTTCCATTATCTCCAGAAATTGCTTTTTCAAATATGCTATTGGAGGCAATTTATTTCACAGTTCATAAAGAACTGTGCATTTTTTAACTTAAATTTTAATGGACATTCACTGGAAGACCTTAATATTTTTGAATCACACAAGATGACCGACTAACATGACCGAGTGGGTGACTCTCCAACTTGCTAGTGTTTGACTGACTTTAAACCTTACAGATACAGCATGGAAACAGGCCCTTCGGCCCACCGAGTCTACGCCGAGCAGCGATCACCCGTATACTTGCACTATCCTACAAGCTTGGGACAATTTACAATTTGCAGAAGCCAATTAACCTACAAACTTGCTCGTCTTTGGAGTGTGGGAGGAAACCGGAGCACCCGGAGAAAACCCATGCGGTCACAGCCCGAACGCACAAACTCCATACAGACAGCAGCCGTAGTGAGGATCGAACCCAGGTCTCTGATACTGTAAGGCAGCAACTCTACTGCCGTGCCACAATGCTATCTCATTCGTCTAAAAAGTTAAGTGAAGAAAATAACTTTTTCTGACTTTATTTCAATTAATATTACTGTTTCTCATTACATCAGTTACATTATTAATGCTTATTAATAAAATATTGTTCAATTAAATGGTAAAAACAATTCCATTACAATTGTTGTCAAATTGTCTAATTCACCTACCACTGAAAGTTGCATTGACCAAATGATATTTTCAAAGCGGAGTTGATAGGTTCTTGATTAGTATGGACATCAAAGTTAATGGGCAGAAGGCCAGACAATGGGATTGAGAGGGAAAAATGGATCAGCCAAGTTCAAATGGCAGAACAGACTCAATGGGTCGAATGGCCTATTTTTGCTCCTATGTCTTATGGTCTAACAGGATGCAATCAGTGGAATTACTTGTTACTTGAGGAAACAAGCAAATACATGCTGGTTTATATGAAAGATACTCAAAGTGCTGGAGTCACTTGGCGGGTCAGGTAGCATCTTTGGTGAAACATGAATAGGTGACATTTCAGGTCAGACCGTTCTTCAGACTCCAGACCTTCTTTAGTCTACCTTGTTCATTAATAGAACGGATGTGACTGCTGAGAAGGAACTCTTTTAATCATGTTGATATTCATCGAGAAGGTGCAATGACACTTGTCCAAGAACAATAGGTATATCATTGTATATAATAATTAGAGCATATTGAATATCAACACTGTTCAAAGTAGGGAGTCTTTCTTGAACATATTTAGGTGATTAGGGTGAAAGGGGAGGAATGGTGACACAGCGGCAGAGTTGCTGCCTCACAGCGCCAAAGATCCAGGATTAATCATGACTACGGGTGCTGTCTGGACGGAGTTTCTACCTTCTCCCCGTGACCATGTGGGTTTTCTCTGGGTGCTCCGGATTTTTCCCACACTCCAAAGATATACAGGTTAGTAGGCTAATTGGCTTTGGTACAAATTCTAAGTTGTCCCTAGTATGTCTGTGGAACAGATGCTAATGTGCGGGGATCGTTGGTCAGCACGAACTCAGTGGGCTGAAGGGTCTGTTTCCACACTGTAACTCTAAACTAAATTAAATATACATACACACACATATACACATATGTACATGTATACATATACACATGCATAAATACATATACACATATACATGTACATACACATTTAGTCAATCAACATGTCCTGCGAGGTATCATTTTGAACTATGCAACTCTTACTTTTTCATGTTAAGTAAGTTCCTCAGTTTCATCCCATTTCTCATACATTTTTAATCATATGCTTCAGTGAATTTATTAGTTTGCCTGACTTGCAAACATAGAAATTATTCCTTTGGTTTGGAAATACTTAAAAATGTGCATTGTAATCTTTTGTTTTATGTTAATGAGTTTATTTCTTGCTCTGTAGCATGACTTTTTCAAGTAATTAGGTTATAAATATTTCTATTACATATTGTATTGTTCATATATGCATGTCCTTTGTCACTATATGTCAGTGCAATAGCAGTCCTGAATTTAGGTACACATAAAAAAAACATTTTTTCCCCCTGTTGTTATAGATGGTTAAATTCAGCATTTTTATCGCTAGCTTAAGCTAAGGCAGCTCAACTTTTACAACCCGTCAGAGTTCCCACTACTGAAGGAATTGGAAATTCTATCAATAGAAGGCTAATCTCATGATTTAACGAGTTCTAAACCAACTGATTTTATAATCAGCAGGGAACAAAAACTTGAATAAAATCCACTTTTTTCCCTTCTTTGCTCAAAGTGCTTAGCCATCTTGATAAATAAGAAAAGACACAAATGCTGGAATAACTCAGCGGATCAGGCAACATTTCTGGAGAACATGGATAGGTGATGTTAAGGGGCTGTCCCATGGACGACCTAATTGGCGGGTTTAGAAGAGTTTGAAAAAATGACATGTTGAAGACCTCCTTTGACTATGTAGAACACCTCCTTCGACCTCCTTTGACTTTGTCAAAGACCAGCTTCGACTAGCTACGACTAATTTCAGGAACATTGGACACCGAATAGTGGAGAGTGAAGACGACCTCCTTCGATCTCCTTCGACCTCCCTTCGACTATGATGACGACTATCTACGACTATCTTCGACTACCTTTGATTACCCTCGATTACCTACGACTAACATGCCGACCTACTACGACCTACTACGACTAAACCTACGAGTAAATAATGTATTGATTTTTTCCATGATGACCTTTTTTTACTCACGGGCATTTTTTAACATATTGAAAAAAATGCCGGGACCTAGCTGAGGCCTCGAGTAAGCGGAGACCACTCTCGAGTATGAAGGAGAGTTACGAAGACCTCCTGATGACCCGTCTGAAGAAGAGTCCTGACCCAAAACATCACCTATCCATGTTCTCCAGAGATGCTGCCTAACCCGTTGAGTTACTCCAGCACTATGTGCCTTTTTATTTGTAAACCAGCATCTGCAGTTTCTTGTATCTTGTTATAAGTTATAAGAAGTTAGCCTCCAGGACACAAGCAATATCCTCTGATCATATGGCTCATTACTCCCATCCTAAGAGGATGAGTTGGGTGACATAACCAACTCACAGCGCCAGAGACCCAGGTTCGATCCTGACCTTAGGTGCTGTCTGTGTGGAGTTTGTACGTTCTCCCTGTGACTCTGTGATTTTTTTCCGGATGCTCCAGTTTTCTCACACATCCCAAAGACTTGTAGGATTGTAGGTTAATTGGCCTCCATAAATTGCCCGCGGTGTGGAGTGAGTGGAAAAGTGGGATAACATTGAGCTAATGTGAACGGATGATCGATGGTCGGTGTAGACTCGGTAGATGGTCGGTGGACTGTTTGCATGCTGTATCCCTAAACTAAACATATCTGGAAGTAATATAAAGAGAGTTTGAATCTGGAATAGGGCTGCCAGGGGAAGCTATAGAAGTGGATATAGTTATGAATTTTAAAAGACATTTGGACTGATATATGGATAGAAAGGGTTTAGAAGAATATGGGCCTCAAGCAGGCAAATAGGACTAGCCCAGTATGCCAATGGTGTAAGTGGGCCAAAGAGCCTGTTTCCAATGCTGTTCAACTCTGTGACTCCATGATTTTTTGTCGATGATCAGATAGCATTATGAGATTTTGATCAAATGAATTTTGTTCCCGATATTTCAAAAATAGCTTTTCCAATTCAAGGTGTGCAGCAATAATGATATCAGGTCCAAGTGCTGCCTGTGTAGTTATTGTTGAAGCACTCAATGCATTTATCAACTTGGCAATCTGTGATCCATTTTTATCATGGAATGAATCGCCACGGGAAGCTATAGAAGCGGATACAGTTACGACTTTTAAAATACATTTGGACAGATATATGGATAGGAAGGGGTTAGCAGGCTAGAGGTCAAATGCAGGCAAATAGAAATGGCCCAGTAGGCCAACATGGTCGACATGGACTAAGTGGGCCAAAGGGCGTATTTCCATGTAGTACAGCTCTGTTACTCTTCACAGAATGAAAAAGGGAGGCACCCACATAGAATAGGGTGTGCGGGGCAGATTTTATTTTTACAGAGTAATTAGGGCCTAGAACACATTGCCAGGGGTGGTGGTGGAGGCAGATGTGATAATGGAGTTCTAGAGGCTTTTAGATTGGAACATGGAAGTGCAGGGAATGGAGGGATATGGATCACGTGCAGGCAGAAGTTTAACTTGGCATCATGTTCGGCACAAACATTGTAAGCCGAAGAAGGGTCCTTCTCTGTGCTGTACTGTTCTATGTTCTATGTTCTGTGTCCTATGTAAATACCACTTCTTGGCTACTGAACATAAACAAAACTGAGTGAAATATTAATAATTTCAGCTCCCATTCTCTTTTGGGAACGGTCTCAACATCTTATCACCCCTCAGACAATGAACTGTGCCACAATGCAAAATTAAACCCAGCACATACGAAACACTCTGCAAGAAACTGACGGATTAAAGATTGCCAAAGTGCATATTAATGTAAGCTACTTATTCTTGCGATCACCTTCCATCTGCCTTTGTCTGTCCGCTGCCATCACCACTGCTGGGTGAAGCCTGTGACCTCCCAGTAGGGGACAAACACAAGCAGGTCTGAGCCTGGAAGACCTGCCTTAGGACGAAACAGCCTTGGCCTGAGCAGCTGGCAGCGTGTCAGATAGCAGCAAGGACACACAAGGAGCAGTAACAGTGTCATTGTGATACTGTCCTTCTCTGACCATAAGACATCCGAGCAGGATTAGGCCATTCTGCCCATCGAGTCTACTCTGCCATTCAATCATGGCTGATCTATCTTTCCCTCATCCCCATTCTCCTGTCTTACTCATCAAGAACCTATAAAATCTCAGCTTTCAATATACCCAATGACATGGCCCCCACCTCCATCTGTGGCAATGATTTCCACAGATTCACCACCCTCTGACTAAATAAATTCCTCCTCATCTCCATTGTAAAGGTCTGTCCTTTTATTCAGAGGCTGTTCCCTCTGTTCCTAGACTCTCCCACTACTAGAAATATCCTCTCAACATCCACTCTACCTAGGCCTTTCATTATTTGGCAGGTTTCAATGACATGACAGAAGGCTCTTGCTTAGTTCAATTTAATTTAGATTAGAGATACAGTGGAAACAGGCTCTTCGGCCCACTGAGTCTGCGCCGACCAGCGATCCTCTTACGCTAGCACTATCCTACTGCACAACAGTATGAAAATAACTTTTTCCAATTTTAAGTAACACTAAATCCCTTTCCCCACTCTTTTGAACACTTCCCCACTCTCATGAGAACACATTCCTTCCACTATCCTGCCCCTCTTCCCCCTTCCTCCACCACCCAGCTCCCCCCCCCCCCCCACCCCCCATCCCTGTCCATCCCCTTTCACCTATGTCTTTACATTTTACTTCTCTTCATTCCTTATCGGATGCCCTCTTGTCTCTTTTCCATCTCTAGCCTTTTTTCTACACATCTGACAATCAAACCCTCTGTCCCTCAACTGTATCCACCTATCACTTGACAGGATGTTTAGGATGGAACCGAAACACCACCTATTCCTTTTCCCAGAGGTGCTGCCCGACCCGCTGAGTTACTCCAGCATACTGGGTCTATCACTTACCAGGCTTTATTCTGCTCCCACCCTTCTACAATCCATCTGAAGATGGGTCCCAACCTGTCCATTCCCTCCGCAGGTGCTGCCTGACCCATTGAGTTCCACTAGCAAAAAAAGCCCACAAAATGTTTCTGGTGAATGTGGACTGGGTTGGGATCTTTCTTCAAACTTATTGTGGAGTAGCTTCCACCGCATTTCATGTTTTGTATCACAAGGACAAGTTTCTTGCTGTCCATAATGTTAGCCCAAACAGCACGTGTGAATGTGAAGCTATCTTTCATCAGTTTTGTTTTATGGTAATTATAAATTTGGCTGCTTTGGAATAAATTGAAATCTGCAGCCCATTAGACAGTGCGAGGCTTACACATGTCACACTGTCCTTCACATATCAGTACTCTGTTAAGAAGTCATTAGTACATTCCCTCCATATGGTTTAATTACTAATATTCCATTACAGAATACTGTCACCACTGAGAAGAAACACAGCAAACTGTAAACTTCAGGGAAATCACATTTACTGAATCTATTTTTCTAACATGAAGGTTGTGAATGTAGCAAATTCTAATGGGACTTTTAGACTTTAAAGCTACAGAGTGGAAACAGGCCCTTCGGCCCACCGAGTCCGCACCGACCAGCAATTACTCCATACACTAATACCATCCTACGCACTAGGGACAATTTACAATTTTACCAAAGCCAATTAACCTACAAACCTGTACGGCTTTTGAATGTGGGAGGAACAATAAACCTAAGCCTAAATAAAAACTTAACTTTAGACTTTACTTTAGACTTTAGAGATACAGCATTGGAACGGGCCCTTCGGCCCAACGAGTCCATGCCACCGTACACTAACACTATCCTACGCACTAGGGACAATTTACTATTTTACCAAAGCCAATTAACCTACAAACTTGTAGGAAGGAGCTGGAGATGCTGGTTTACACCAAAAATGCTGGAGTAACTCAGCTGGATAGGCATCATCTCTGGACAGAAGGAATGGATGACGATTCGGGTCAAGATCCTTCTTCAGATTGAGAGTCAGGGGAGAGGGAGACACAGAGTAATGGAAGGGTAAGGTGTGCAAATGAGACATCAAAGGGGACATAGAAAATGTACAAGGAAAATGTAGAAGGAATAGAAAGATTAAACGAAAACTTACCATTTGAAGTTTGATCTTTATTTTATGAGAAGTTGGATTACATGAAGAGCCCGCCAGCCCGCATGCACGTCAATCTTCAGAGCAACTGTATGAAAACACAAACCACTTGCACAAACTTAAACTGTAGAAAGATGAATAACCGTTGAGTTTCCGAATTATCTTTATGAGATTCAGGGTTGGGAGTGGAGGGCACGTAATTCCTCACTTCAACTTTGCATAAAGTAAAGATCAAACTTCAAACGGTTAGTTTTCATTTAATCTTTCTATTTTATTTCGAAGTCACGTGAGTGACTACATGAAGCTTTCAAATCTCTGTGGTTTCATGCAGTAACCCAATCTGTGTGTGAAACACTTAAACAGATAAACCATAAATGGTAGAAAGACATGGGTTATTAACAACATGATGCTAACTTGCATACATGGCCATTGCCCTTAATCGAACCACAATCCCAATTGGCTTTAAGTTAGACAATACCTCATGCAACACTGTTCAGAATTTTATCTGCAATCATCCAGGCATATTCAACCCAATGATATAACTTCTGAAAGTGCACTATGTAAGCCTCCTGCTGTTGCAAGAAGATGATTAAATGGGAATATCCACTCTATTGACTGCTAATGAGCCACCAGCAATCTCTTGAGAAAACTATTAAATAACAACAAAACTATCCTTCATCTCATAGGTACGAGCAAGCTCAGTGTACCTGGATACATAAATAACACCCCCAATCTCCGATCTGGTGGGTATGCTGTCAACTCCAAATTGTACCCAACCATGCCCGTTTTGCTTTATGAGATCTTTCCCATAACAAGCTACCCTCATGTCAGTTATGACCCAGAGACCGAGCCAGAGATTGAATAAAGACTGTGTTCTTTGTGCTGAAATTAGTTGCTAAAAGCATAATCAACTTAAAGATACTGCTCCCATTAGGAATACAGTAGATGGATAACTGCATAATAATTTACTGATATACATTCCACACTACTATGAGTCTAGGCTTTTAGAGTGTTCATATAAAAGACACCTTGCATAATGTTAGTCAACAGCGGGTGAATAACCAATCATTTATTGTCCCACTTATGGTACTATAGAGAATGACAAAGCAGCACAAGTAGTGTCAATTGTGCTATAACATAATCGCCTCTCTAAGCCCAAACTGAAAGAAAACAAACCTCTGCTACTTCTGTTTAAAGTAGCTCACATGTCTTCTTCACAATCGTGCAGAGCTAGCTGCATGAGAAATAGGCTGAACTAGCCATCACTCGTGACTTCGAGTAAATAGGAGCTCCTTTCAGCCGCCTTTACCATGGACAACCTGAATGAGTAGGCAAAATTGGCCCCATTAAGTTTCATGTTGCCTCATCCTTAATATCGTAAGAGGCATCTACTGATAAAACCCCTGAGTCTTATCAGTTACAAATTTTGCATGTCATTTATAAACTCCATGACACAAAGCCCTTTGATCTGAGTAGTGCAGCATTAGCTTTAGAATCTTTGTAAATAGCCTGGGCCTGAAGACAACCCCTAGGTAGAGCCTAAACTTTCCACCACTGACTTTGTCATCAAAACACCAGATATATCTGTGCCTCTCATGTATAGATATGGCAAAGTATGCATCTTCAAGATAGATTGAGGCCTTAATCCTCTGAATCAGCTAAATTGCTGAAAAACAATTATCGATCTTAAACTAGGTAACCAACACATGATCAGACTAGCCAAATCCTGACCTTATTTGGCATGCTCCACTTTTCTGCAACCTTGCGAAATATCAGAAATATACCCCTCTTGTTCTTGGACAGACTACTCATCCTTTGTTAGACGTCTCTGTTTCCACTTGGATAACCGTCGTTTCCTCTATAGACCGTACGGACGGAAACTTTTGGCTTCACTTGCCACGGAAGATGCATTTATCTATTAATTTATTTATTTATTTCGCTCATTACATATAATCAGATCCTTATGACTAGAGCTGAAACACAACATCCACTTGATGTGGAAATACGAGTTCCCTGTCAACTCTTGACTGTCAGAGTCACCACGAATCCTCAGCCTACTGCCTCAGAGTGGAAAATAGCATAATACAACCCTGAACCAGGAATTGCTCCGCAGTCCTCTGAGTGAAACCACCTGTCTCAGTCGCCAGTGTGCGCAACACACTCTCTTCGACCAGCCACTCCATCAGGAATACTGGTATTGAGAGCCTCCAGATTATTATATATATATTTTCTATTCACAACATGAACCTGCAGGTCAGATAAAAAATGCTACATTCCAGACCGGCTTTCTGCTGGTACCTACCTATCCCAGAGAGAATGGCAATGATGTTTCCAACGAACTGGCAACTCTACTAACTGAACTGAAAGAATTAAGCATGTGTTGAGGGAAACCTCAAACTACCTCACTCTACTGGGCAGCCAGATAATCTCGATCACAGATGTTGAAGCAGTGCTTCCCTGGTCAATATGTTCCATATGGCCAGCCAGTTCCAAGATGGTCTACCCTGAACCAGGGTAGCCAAGTTGTTCCTACTTGGGACTTACAGAGGTTGCCATGCAAGGCACCCTGCCAATGTCTCTGCATCAACCTGATCTTCTCCAGAGACAGTGAAAGGTACTAGACAGACTATGCTGCCAGTAAATCCAAACCCGGGGCACACACTGCACCATTTCGGAGTTCTACAGAGGTTAATAAGAAATCTCACCTGCCAGCGTCTCTGAACCCGGGTAGACCTGCTTGTTGGAGCTTCAGCGAAGTTCCATTGCAGACCCTGTCTGACCACATCTTCAGCCCACGCTTGCCAAACAGCTCGTTCCTGGAGCTCAAAAGCGACATTGCTGCGACATTGACCTGCAATTCTGAGCCCATTTCTTCGGCCTACAGCCTCTTTAGAGCCTTGCTGGAACTTTACAGTGCAGGTTATGCTACCAGTTATTCCCAACCTGGTTTGACAAGCCGCTCCTTTGGCTCCTTCTGCTCCTTTGGAGCCTAGCGGAGCTCACTGAACAGGCCACGCCTGCCATAACTCCGAGCCTGCCTCGACAGGCTATTCCTGCGGCCTTCTGCCTTTTTTGAAGCCTTTGCTGGAGCTGACTATGCAGACCGCGCTGCCAGTTTCTCCCAGCCTGGAATAGACACGCTGCTCCTTTGGCCAGCTGCTCCTTCGGAACCTCAGCGGCTCCGTGGACAGGTCACGCTGCCATTACTGCAATCCTGGTTCAACAAGCTGTTCTTGCGAGGCCAGCTAATGACTCCCGACTGCTCCTTTCCGGAGCTTCAACGGCGCTTCCTGCTCCTTGAATACAGGGTGAAAACCCGCCGGAATACTGGAGCTTTACCCACATAGAATGGTACTCCACCCACGCAGCCTTAAATTCCCCCTGCAAGTCTTCAACTTGCTACATAAATCCTCTCTGAAGAGATACTATGGAGGCTGCACTTACTGGCCCTGTACAAATGAGCCATTTTGGGAATTATCTCATGCTTTATAACATATTGTGAAGGCAATAGCCCCAACTGGGTATTATAGAGAAGTGATAATGCAGCTTTCTGCACTTCCGAGAGTTGACCCATCTACTGACTTGCAAAAGGCCGTAAAGACTCCAGAGCAGGTTTTGGACTTGCTGACATAAGTCTTGCCTACATATCATCACTGGGATAACCCAACTGATGAAATTGACTTATGGAACATCCAAAATTCTGGCAGTTATCTGGACTGGCATATTTCCCAGATACCTTTAGCCAGATCTTCCTCCAGTGAATCTCCTATCCCCAAAGGGATGGCAAATATGTGACAAGAGCCGGTAGCTCCTTCATATGATTAAAAATGAAGCATATCCCCCATTAGTTCAGGGATTCGATTTCCTTATCGATATCCACATTGTTCGAGTCACCTATGCAAGAATCTCCAACACTCCCCTCTTCTGAGCGGGAAATATTATAACGCAACCCTGAGCCAGGTATTGCTTCCCTTCTTCTGAGTGGGAGATATTATAATGCAACCCTGAACCAGGTGTGGCCTCCTCAGACCTCTGGCTGTCTCCCTTTCGGAGCTCCAATCTGTACAGACATTGCCCGTCCAGTGGAGTCCCATTGTGCCACAGCAGTCGCTGTCCCGCCAGAGCCGGCAGCCGCTATTTTAAAAAAACCTGCCAGCTCCAGCTGAGCCTCCATGGCGGTCGCTGTGCCTGCCGAAGCCGGCAGCCGCTATTTAAAAAACTGCTAGCTCCTGCTGAGCCTCCACAGCGGTTTGCTGACCTGGCCGTGCCGGCAGCTGCTATTTTCATCCCGCCAGCTCCTTATGGAGCCTCCACAGCAGCCTCTCCAAGTCCAGCCACCTGCTCCTGTTCGGAGCCTCACTGGCGGCCTCTCCAAGTCCGGCCGCCTGCTCCCGTTTGGAGCTCCGACTGCGGCAGCTGCACAGGCGGCACCCGTCAGCTACTCCGGGCCCGCTGCACCTCAGCGACCACGTTCCTGAAAACAAAATTGTCTTACCTGCCGGAGCAGTTTCAAAATGCTCCGATTCCCGCGCCATGCTCACGTGACTTTGAAATAAAATCATTGTTAGCTGACAACGAAGCATATAAAGATAAAATGTAATCAGGAGCACAGTCAGACTTGTCGGAGTGGGATGGGGAGGGATGGTGAGAAAGGGAAAGCAAGGGTTACTTGAAGTTAGAGAGTCAATATTCATACCATTGGGTTGTAAGCTGCCCAAGCAAAATATGAGGTGCTGTTCCTCCAATTTGAGTTGGGCATCACTCTGGCAGTGGGGGAGGCATGTACGTCTTTGGAGTGTGGGAGGAAACCAGAGCACCCGGAGAAAATTCAAGTGGTCACAGGGTGAATGTACAAATACACCCGTAGTCAGGATCAAACGCGGGTCTCTGGCACTGTTAGGCAGCAACTCTGTGCCGCAAAGTCAATTTACATTAAAACCAAGTAAATGCTGTAAAAATCAGAAGACTTGATGGGGCAGCACAATTTCGAGACTCAGGATCTTAATTCCTGCCCTTGCTTCTGGTAATTGTATTTTCTGGGGTTTTACACCTGTGAATAGGCAGAACTTAGCCACCCTTAAGGGGCTGTCCCACTGCGGCGACCTAATCCGCGAGTTCAGAAGAGTTTGCCCTCGACTCATACTCACAGCATGGTCGACACGAGGTCCTAAGAGGTCTTTGTAACTCTCCTTCATGCTCGAAGGTAGTCCCCGCGTACTCGAGGCCTCAGCAAGGTCGCGGCGTATTTTTCAACATGCTGAAAAATGCCCGCGAGTAAAAAAAGGTCGCCGTGGAAAAAATCTGTATTTTTTTTACTTGTAAGTTTAGTCGAAGTAGGTCATAGTAGGTCGGCATGTTATTCATAGGTAATCGAGGATAGTCGAAGGTAGTCGTAGATAGTCTTCAACATAGTCGTAGGGAGGTCGAAGGAGATCGAAGGAGGTCGTCTTCACTCTCCACTATCCAGTGCCCAATTTTCCCGAAGCTAGTCGGAGTTAGTCGAAGCAAGTCTTCAACATAGTCGAAGGCGGTCAAAGGAGGTCTTCTACATAGTCGAAGGAGATCTTCAACATGACACTTTTTCAAACTCTCCTCAACTCTTCTAAACTTGCCAATTAGGTTGCCGCAGTGGGACAGCCCCTTTATCCTGTTTAGTTTAGTTTAGCTTTATTGTCACATGACTTGAGGTACAGCAAACTCGTTTTGGTGCATGCTATCTAGTCTGTGGAAAGACCACACATGATTACAATCAAGCCATCCACAGTGTACAGAGACAGGATAAAGGGAATAATGTTTAGTGTGAGATAAAGTTCATAAAGTATGATTAAAGATAGTCCTGCACAGATGGTAGGTCAGGACTGCTCTCCAGATGGTGAGAGGATGGTTAAGTTGCCTGATAATAGCTGGGAAGAAATTATATCTGTGTCTGGAGGTGTGCGTTTTCACACCTCTGTACATCTTGCCTGATGGGAGAGGGGAGGAGAGGGAGTGACCAGGGTGAGACTGGTCCTTAATTATGTGGGTGGCCTTGCTGAGGCAGCGTGAAGTGTAGATGGAGTCAATGGAAGGGAGGTTGCTCAGCATGATGGTCAAGGCTTTGCAATTCTTTACAATTTTTTGTGGCCTTGAATGGAGCTGGTCTCAAGCCGTTCTGTGATGCATCCCGATAAAATGTGTTCTACATTTCTGCACATCTGTAGAAGTTGGTGAGGGTTGTTGGGGACATGCCAAACTTCCTAAGCTTTCTAATGAAGTAAAAGGATTAGAAGCCTTAGGAAGTTTGGCATGTCCCCCAAAACTCTGCAAGTTATGTTCAATGGTTGCGCTAAAAAGAATCATTGCAATCAAGGAGTTTGGTGCCAAGAATGTTATATTAGTCTTCCTCATTCCAAGATCCTTGTAAAGATGTTCAACAACCTTCTGTTTAATTTAAGGTTTTGACCTTCATTATATTTTCTCACGTTGTTAAATATTGACAAGGTTCCTTGACAATCCCAATTACAATTTTCCGTTAACACATTTAACAAGCAATTAGGTAATGTACAAATTCTCCAAATTCCATCTCAATATTGTTCACTTGAAGTCCTAACTCCAAGTCAGAACGTATCATTAGAACAGAACTGATTTTACTATTGCAAGCCTCTGACCCAGCTGCTGAGTTCATCATTATCTGCAACTCCTCAGGGAGTAACAAACTACAACACATCTCCCCAGATGCCAGAATGATTCAGTGGGTTACAATAACACAGTAACAATACGAAGTAAATAACAGGATAGACAAAGGAGAGTCAGTGGATGTGGTTAACCTGGATTTTCGGAAGGCCTTTGATAAGGTGCCGCACGTGGGATGCTAAAGAAGATGAGAGCCTTGGTATCAGAGGGAAGATACGGGAATGGATAGCAGGTTGGCTGGATGGCAGAAGGCAGAGAGTGGAAATGGCAAGGAGGCTTTTTCTGGTCGGCTGCCAGTGACTAGCGGTGTTCCGCAGGGGTCAGTGCTGGGGCTGCTACTCTTCAAGGTGTATATTAATGATACGGACGAGGGGATTGAAGGCTTTGTGGCTACGTTTGCAGATGATGCAAAGATAAGTGGAGGGGCAGGTATTTAGAGAAAGCAGGGACTCTGCAAAAGACTTGGACAGGTTGGAAGAGTAGGCAGAGAAGTGGCAGATGGAATACAGCGTAGCAAAGTGTGGAGTCACGCATCTTGGTAGTAGGGATAAAGGTGTAGACTATTTTCTAAATGGGAGAATAGTTGAGAAATCGGAGGTGTAAAGGGACTTGGGAGTGCTGGTGCAGGATTCCAAAAAAGTTAATTTGCAAGTTGAAGACGAATGCAATGTCTTATTTTGACAGGGCTCCAATACAAAAGGCACTGGTCAGACCGCATTTCGAGTATAGTGAGCAGTTTATGCCCCTGAATCTGAGGAAGGATGTGCTAGCATTAGAGAAAGCCCAGAGGAGGTTTATGAGAATGATCCCAGGTATGATTGGGTTAACATATGATGAGCGTTTGAAGGTGCTGGGGCTGTACTCACTGGAGTTTAGGATGAGGGGGAGACCTCATTGAAACTTACCGAATAGTGAAAGGCCTGGATAGAGTAAATGTGGAGAGGATGTTAACACTTGTGGGAGAGTCTAGGACCAGAGGGCATAGCCTCAGAATGAAAGGACATACCTTTAGAGACCCGGGTTCGATCCTGACTATGGGTGCTGTCTGCATGGAGTTTGTACATTCTCACTGTGAGCGCTTGGGTTTTCTGCCGGTGCTCAGCTTTCCTCCCACACTCCAAAGACGTGCAGGTTTGTAGGTTAATTGGCTTTGGTAAAAGAATTGTGAGTAGAATAGTGCAGTCTGGTTGGATGCAACTGTTGCGGGCTGCCCAGTCAGCAGAACGATTCTAGATGACTACAATCGAGCCATTCACAGTGTACAGGTACATGATAAAGGGAATAACGTTCAGTACAAGATAAAGTCCAGTAAGGTCCAATTGAAGAGAGTCTGAGGGTCTCCAAAGAGGTAGATAGTAGCTCAGGACCGTTCTCTAGTTGTTAGTTGTTAATAGAATGGTTTGGTTGTTCCTGAAACTGTCCCTGAATCGGGGTGTGTGTTTTCACACCTCTGTACCTCTTGCCTGATGGGAGAGGGGAGAAGAGGGAGTGACCGGGGTGAGACTCCCTCTTATCCATAGGTGCTGCCTGACTCGCTGAGCTATTCCAGCACTCTGTGTCATCTCACGCTCCAAAATAGGGATCAGGGTGGTAAAACAAATATTGACAAGGAATGACATTAATGGGAAGGAATAACAGTAAATTATTAATATACTGAATATTTAATGGTGGCTACCTTGAGACGTGGCTACAATTAATAATTCTTGTTTGTATCAATCATGGAATGAAAGGTCTGAGGGGAACAGAAAAAAATATATATACATAACCACATATGCTTCAGAGTAATGTCCATGCACACATTTGTGCAGCTATATGTCAATGAAATATAAAACCAGGATTGTTCAAAGACTCTTGCTGATTAGGTACATGCTAAGCATATTGATAAAGCACAAATAATTGATAATTTCTCACATTAATCAGTCATAACTCAGGATAATTACTATGCAGCTCAGTGTTCATTCAGTTCACATTAGTTCACCTGCGTCTGTGTAATTGTGAGTTATATTCCATTGTTTCCCTATTCTTCTCACATAAAACAATTAGCTTGTTAGTCAGATTCCACTGCTTGCTAGAACACATTTCCCATTCCATCAACGGACCATTACCAGTGGAATACAACATCTGAATAATTATATTGGTGAGACTTGTTTGCCTTCTCAGAGCAGTGCATTTAAATAGGCAAGTGCCATTGTGAATTTGGATGTCATTAATCAAGCCAAAAGTAAGAAATATTTCATATTGCTTCTGTATACTTTCCAGTTTAAAGGCATCATAAAGCAAAATGTATGCTGCTGCTCATTCATTTTAATTAAATGTGATTTATAGATTCATTATGGATCCGATTTGCAATACAATATTTATTTCAAATTCAGCTCAGGTAAAAGTTGATCTATAAAGTGCAAATGGTGCAGAATCGCAATGCTGTCTATGCTTCAAATTGCAAATGTGTTACTGACACCACATACAATTATAACAAGGTTCGCAAGAAGGTGTTTATAGAAACAAAGTAGGCTAATTTAGTTTTGTTTAGGTTAATTTAGAGATACAGCAAGGAACAGGCCCTTCGGCCCACCGAGTCTGCGACGACCAGGGATCATCTCCTACACTAACACCGCCCGACACACTCGGGACTATTTATAATCTTTCCAAAGCCAATTAACCTACAAACCTGTACATCTTTGGAGTGTGGGTGGAAACCGGAGCACCCGGAGAATACCTACGTGGTCACAGGAAGAACGTACAAACACTGTACAGACAGCATGCCTCTGTGCAGACATGTATCTGTAGGAAGGAACTGCAGATGCAGGTTTAAACCGAAGATAGACACAACAAGCTGGAGTAATTCAGCAGGTCAGGCAGTATCTCTGGAGAAAAGGAATAGGTGACATTTCGGGTCAAGATCCTTCTTCAGACTTAGGAAACTGGAGCAGAAAACCCATGCGGTCACAGAATGAACATACAACTCCATACAGGCAGCAACCGTAGTCGGGATTGACAAAGAAACAGTCCATAATCCAGTCCACATGTTGGAAGAACTGGAGCATCCTCAATCCAGTAAGTCCAGGTGAGCCCCAAGCTGCTGCAGGCCCTCAACCCAACATCCCACTCCTCGCCTGACCACCTGTGTGTCACAGGGAGTGACCTCTTGCAGCCCACCTTGAAGTCTTTTGCCTCCAGTTCCGGCATTAGAATCTCAAATGTTCCTGAGCACAGCCTTATAAAATTCAGCAGTTTCATCTGTTAGGCAGCCCTTCAGTGTGAGATGAATCGGTTATTTGAGGTTTTAAACTCATTTTATATCCCCATATTCTTATACTTACTGACCATTCCTGTCAAAGTGTTTAAGCAGTATTATCAGAATTGAGCCACATGTTAAATATTAAAATGTTACCAAGGCACCGCATCAAATGATCCACAAGCAAATTATTAAACTTATTTAAAATAAAATTAAAGTAAATAATAATACACATGTATACTGGTGAATTAACTATTACAATAATGTAAAGTTAGATATCACACCTGCACTGATAAAATGCTATTACATTTAGCTGCATTTCATTGCAATATAAAACCTTTAACACAATATTCAACAAAAGTTTCCATAAAATAGATGGGCAACTACAATAATAACAGTAAACATTTTACAAGTATTATTTTCATTCAATATCCACTTTTGTTTATGATTCTATTTTTTCATATAGTGATAATGCATTGTATACTTAATCATAGTCTAACAGGCTTGTCAGGGAGTCCTGATCATAGAGTCTTACAGAAACAGGCCCGTCAGCCCAACTTGCTCACACAGACCAACATGTCCCATCTACACTAGTCCCACCTGCTTGTGTTTGGCTCATATCCCTCTAAACCTGTCCTATCCATGTACCTGTCTAACTGCTTCTTATACGTTGCGATAGTCTCAGCCTCAATTCCTCCTCTGGGAGCTCGTTCCATACACCCACCACCTTTTGTGTGAAAAATGTACCCCTCAGATTCCTATTGTCTTTTCCCCTTCACCTTCTCAGGTTCTCGATTCCCCTAGACTGGGCAAGAGATTGTGCGTCTACCCCATGATTTTATACGCCTCTATAAGATCACCCCTCATCCTCCTGTGCTCCAAGGAATAGTGTCATAGCCTGCTCAACCTCTCCCTATCACTCAGACCTTCGGGTTCTGGCAATGTTCTCGTAAATTGATCTTGCTCAATTAGATTATCATTGTTCTCCAAAGAAATACGACAGCAATGTACTCTACGTAAGTCAATAGGTCGAGCTTTATTCTATCCTAAGTAGAGTCCTCCATATATTGACTGAGGAAACGTTCTGAAACACACTGAATAAATTCCAACCCATTTAACCCCTGAGCACTCTGACCGTCCCAGTGTACATAAGGAAAGTCAAATCCACTTCTTTGACCACCCTATTCTTCTTGCAACTCTCCACACATACATGAATGTTTCCCTGTATAATTGAATGCTGAGATCCTCCTGCATTTCGTGTTTTATGAAATAATTTAATTTAGTTTAATTTAGTTCAGTTTAGTTTAGTTTAGTTTAGAGATACAGTGCGGAAATAGGCCCTTCAGCCTAGGTCCGCTCCAACCAACAGTGTCCCCGCACACCAACACTACCCTATATGCACTAGGGACAATTTACTTACAAACCTGTACGCCATTGGAGTGTGTGAGGAAACTGGAGAAAATGCAGGGCAGGATGGTGTGGGTTTGGAGGAGAAATTGCATTCAGATGAGCGATCAGATGGAGTTTAATTTAACATTGCATCTGAAAGACATCTCTTTCTTGCACCAAGCACCAGGCCAGTACCAATGCATTAAAGCATTTGCTTTCTATTTATCCGGCTTTATATTTTTAGTAAAGGGAGTCCACCATTCAATCATCTTTGAACTGTGTTGATATTGCACACTTACCTGATCTGTACCTTCAAA
This sequence comes from Raja brachyura, assembly GCA_963514005.1. The sequence continues at coordinate 23,363,748 of OY740804.1, forward strand.
GCTAATCTTGTTTTACGAGATCATCCTGTCAAAAGGCACAATGACGCAGCTGGTAGAGATGCCGTCTGACAAGGCCAGAGACGCAGGTTCGTTTCCGCCGTCGGATGCTGTCCATGTAGATTTTTCACGTTCTCCTCACTACCATGAGGGTTTCTTCTGGGTGCAACAGTTTCCTCTCACATCCCAAAGACGTGTGGATTTGTAGGTTAGTTGGCCCTCTGTAAATTGCCCCTAGTGTGTAGGGGGTGGATGCGAATGTGGGATAACATGAATAGTCATGTCATGAGGGTCAGCATGGAATCGATGGACCGAAGGGCATGTTTCTCTGCTGTGCCTTTCAACTAACAGGGCATACCTGAAGCATAGGTGGGTGAGAACAGTCCCTCAAGTCTGAGTTGTTGTCAAGTGAACCTGTATTAATGTCACAAATCCTATCAAGAAAAAGGAACAACTATATAAAGAAAATACGTCATTTTTACAGCTTGCATAATACATATAAAATAAATGGAATTTAGAATCAATGGTACTTTATTGTCAGGTACCCACATACAGTGACATTCCTTTTTTGCATACAGTTCAGTAAAAGTCTTACTAGACATAGGTACAATGGTACTTCAGTATAACAATGTAGGAGGAGTAGATTACACTGAGACAATAGACAAGAGTTACCACATTTCAGGCACCATCTTGTATCCTTCAGGTTGAGTGCACTGTTTAGAGATACAGCGTTGGAAACAGGATCTTCGGCTCATCGGGTCCACATCAACCATCGGTCACCCATCAATCCCATTTTGGCTGCAAGAAAAAGCATTTGCTTTACATGTATGCAGCCAAAGCACAGTGGTGCAGTGGGTAGAACTGCTGCTTCACGGTGCTCAAGACCTGGATTTGATCATGATGCTGTCTGTGTGGAGATTGCATGTTATCCTTCTGACCGTGTGGGCTTCCTTCAGGTCCTCCTGTTTCATCCCACATCCCAAAGACGTGCGGATTTGTAGTTGAATTGGCCTCTGTAAATTGCCCCTAGTGTGTACGGAGTGGATGCGAAAGTGGGACAACATAGAACCAGTGTTGAGAGACACAAAATGCTGGAGTAACTCAGCAGGACAAGCAGCATCTCTAGAGTGAAGGAATGGGTGACGTTTCGGGTCAAGACCCTTCCTCAGACCCCTCAACCCGAAACGTCACCCATTCCATCTATCCAGAGAAGCTGCCTGTCCCGCTGAGTTACACCAGCATTTTGTGTCTATCTTCGGTTTAAACCAGCATCTGCAATCAGTTCCTTCCTACAAATAGAACCGGTGTGAGCGGGTGGTCAATGATCGGCGCGGATTAGGTAGGCCAAAGTGCATGTTTCCATGCTGTAACTCTGCACTAGGCTAATCTGAGAACATCTATCCTCGTTTCAATTTAGAATTCTAATATCCGTGCAGTTATGTGACAACTTGTGTAGAACAATGCATAAAATAAATAGAAACTGAGCGTTCTTTGAGTAACTGTCACAAAGGATGAAAACTGTTTGATGGAACCAGAATGAAATTAACATCCAGTTGGATTCCATACAGCAAGAAAAAAATGCTGTTTCCATGAAATTATTGATTCACATAGGCACTCCGTCAGACTTTCCTTAAAATGCTTCATTGAGAAAACGCACGAAGAAACATTGAATGGGGGTGGCAGATGAGAAGACTGTAACTACTGGCTCTCTCTTGGCAGTACAGTCAACTGCTCCAATTCATCAGTCAATATTTTACTTCAAACACAAGCCCAGGAAAACATCCTCTGGCATTTTCAACGTCACATTAGAACTGACTAATGAACAATTTTATCCAATTGATTCAAATCCATTGTGAGTGAGAGTAAAAATGGACTGAAGATGCCAACAAAAGTAGACTTTGTTTACGTTGACAGGATGCACGCATCACAGGCAGAGCTAGACTTTTTCATTTTAAAAAGGTAGTATGGAGCTTTTATTTTTACACAGAGTGTTTTTATTTTTACATAGAGAATGGTGAAGCCGCAAATGCATTGTCCGGGATGGTGGTGGAGCCAAGAGAGTTTTATCATCACATGTCCCAAACAGAACAATTAATTTCTTACTTGCAGTAGCACAACAGAATATATAAACATGGTACTCTGTAAGCAACATAATATATGAAAAAAGTTCATTTCCGATCTGATTAAAGTTCATATATACACACATATACAAACACATAAAACAAACCAACAATAATAGTGCAAAAAGACAAAATCGATACCCCCACGTCTATATAGTCTCAGAGCTTATTTGGATGTTATAGTGTTCAATAGCCTGATGGCTGTAGGGAAGAAGCTGTTCCTGAACCTGGACAACACAGTTTTCAAACTCCTGTACCTTCTTCCTGAAGGCAGGAGTGAAATAAGTATGTGGCCAGGATGGTGTAGATCTCTGATGATGCTGATTGCCTCTTCTTTCTACACAATAGTGATATTTAAGAGGCTTTTGGAGAGGCATGTGGTGTGCAAGGAATAGAGGAATATGGATCATGCACAGCCAGATGAGATCAGTTTAACTTGGCATCATGGTCGACACAAACATTGTTGCCGAAGGGCCCATTATTGTGCTGTACTGTTCTACATGGGAGCCTAGATAGGGCATCTTGGTCAGCATGGACAAGTTGGTCCAAAGGGCCTATCTCCGTGCTGTATGACTCTATTAATCTAAGTTAAGACTGAATCTTAAGACTAACTCTTCTTCAGTCCGAAACGTTGCCCATTTCCTTCGCTCCATAGATGCTGCCTCATCCGCTGAGTTTCTCCAGCATTTTTATCTACCTTGGTATAACAGAACTAGGGTGAACAGGTGATCGATGGTCGGTGTGGACTCATTGGGCCAAAGGGCCTGTCTCCGTGCTGTAAAATAAACTAAGGATGAAATAGGCCCTCAGGACCAACTTGCCATGCCAACCAAGATGCCCCATCTAAGCTTGTCCCATTTACCCACAATTGGCCTACATTCCTCTACATTCTTCCTATCCATGTACCTGTCCAAGTGTCTACTAAATACTGTTATAGTACCTGCCAGAACTACCTCCTCTACTCCACATCCCCATCATCCTCTTAGTGATAAAGTTGTCCCTCGGGTTCCCATTAAATCTTTCCCCTCTCACCTTAAACCTATGTCCTTTGGTTCTTGATTCCCCAGCCCTGGGTAAAACATTGAGCATTCAACCTATCTTTTCCCCATGATTTTATACACTTCTGTATGATCACCTCATACAAAAGTGTATAAAAGAGACTTTGTGAATTTACCTTGTCTATTTCTCTCATGACTTTGTACACTCCTCTAAGATCACTCCTCATCCCCATGTGCTCCAAGGAATAGAGTCCTAGCCTGCTCAACTGCTGCCTATAGATCAGGCCCTCGGGACCTGGAAACATGTCAGGAAAGTTCTACTTTTCTTCCGAAAGGCGGCTACATTTCTGGCAGGAGTTATTAGGAAGGTAAGCCAGACGCTGTGAATAGCTCAGTTTGTCACTCCTCCCCTCCACCCTCATCACCTTAGCATATGGTTGCCAACGTCCTCACTCCCAAATAAGGGGCAAAAGGTCAAAATAAGGGACAAACTCCCGACTGCAATTCGGCCATGGCTGAGTGAATGATGACTTGGCCCGGATGCTGGACTGCACACAAAGCGCAGCCGGCGGGCCAGCTGAGGAGTTTTACCCCGGGCAATGTCGCGCGCAAAGTCCAGCATTCAACTCATGAACCAATGATTGGCCAGGAGAAGGAGGGGTGGTGGGGTTGGCAGTAAGCGAAGGTCCGAAGACAACCCTACCTTTTTAATAGAAAGTCACAGGGAGGTTGTAGATAAAGGGGTGGAAGTAAATGTTGACATATTAACAATGGTATTCCCACTAGACTAGTCTGCATGACGATCTGTGGTCTTTCCGCTGCTGGTATTCGAGGGGCCGAGACACCCATCTAACAGGGGAAGGGCTATCACCCCAGGGGGCTACACGAGTGGCGAGGATGTTGCTTTTAGTAGTCAAAAACTAACATCGCTGAGAATGGTGCAAGCAATACGAACGTGTAGACACTAAGAAAGCATTGAGCTTTTGCACGGTTTTTGTTTTGTATATATATTATCCACATCCTTATATATAACTGTAAAACCCTGATCTTGTGGGGGGGGGGGGGGGGGACTGATTGACCAAATGGTGCCAGCACAATAACCTGGCTCTCAACACCAGCAAAACCAAGGAACTGATTGTGCACTTTGGAAAGGGTAGGATAGGGATCCACAGTCTCGTTTACATCAATGGGACGATGGTGGAAATGGGTCAAGAACTTCAAATTTCTGGGCGTGCACATTTCCAAAGATCTTTCCTGTCCCAGCACATGGATGCAATTATAAGGAAAGCACATTATAATGAAAGAAAGAAGTAGCGCCTCTACTTCCTGAGAAGACTACAGAGAGTCGGTATGTCAAAGAGGACTCTCTCGAACTTCTACAGGTGCACATTAGAGAGCATGCTGACTGGTTGCATCGTGGCTTGTTTCAGCAACCTGAGCATCCAGGAGCGGAAAAGGATGCAGAACGTTGTAACCACTGCCCAGTCCATCATTGGGTCTGACCTCCCCACCATCGAAGGGATCTATCGCAGTCGCTGCCTCAAAAAGGCAGCCAACATCATCAAAGACCCACACCATCCTGGCCACGCACTCATCTCTCTGCTACCATCGGGCAGAAGGTACAGGAGCTTGAAATTTGTTACTTCCAGGCTCAGGAACAGCTACTTCCCCACAGCCATCAGGCTATTAAACTCGCCAACAAACAGACACTGAACTGTAAGAGCCTATTGCACTTTACTTATTTATGTGTATATTGAACTGAACTGTTCTGTATTTTTGCTTACAATATTCTGTTGTGCTGCAAAAAGTAATAATTTTGTTGTCCTATCTGGGACACATGACAATAAACTCTCTTGACTTGAAACTTTGAAATCAAAAAGCCATTTTTTCGCTGATGACGTCACAATGGATCTGCTTGCCTGCTGTCTGCTCGCTGTGAGTAACTCGCCAGCTCGTGCCTCGGCTCGGCTCGGGCCCTGTACCCGGGAGCTCCTGAAAGCTTTGGTCGACACACGCTCGTGCATCGCACCCGCAGCCCAGCCCGGGTCCGCCCGCACCGCTCCCCTCCTCCTCTCTCCCCTCCTCTTCTCCCCCGCTCCTCCTCTCCCCCTCCACCTCTCGCCCCCTCCTCCCACTACACACCGCCTCCCGAACCCCTGCAACCACGCATTGAGGGGATGGGACCCAACGGGTCCCACTTGGTTTAGTAACCATTGATACTCTGATCTTGTATGTGGATGTGTGTGTGAGTGTATATTTATTTGTTCGTGTGTGATCACATCCTCTCGAAAAAACGACGCGCTAACGGTAATTTTTACATATTCCAGTAGAGTTTTATCCCGTGAAGTCAAAATTCGCCTTATCTGAAAAATTCATGCATTATTTCTTGAGTTATTAATCGAAATGTTCCAAAATCTGAAGCTTGGAAAAAATAACTGCTTATTCCCTGTGCTTACAGCTGTGACGTCACAATGAGATTGTAGCCATGCTCACAACATTGTTGCTATCCAAGTACACTGAGTCCTGCTAGCCCTAGAAAGTGTAAATGCATTTTTTTTTTAAAGTCACAGTACACTGAGTTCTGCTAGCCCTAGCAAGTGCAATTGCATTTTTTTTTAAGTTTAACATGAGGGAGGGTGCATAAAGTGTAATGAGCAGCCCCTGCGCAGTTGTTGGCTATGGGTGAGTAGTGGAACGGGTTGCGTTGGGGGACCAGGCCTCCCATGTGACAGGGACCCAATGGGTCCCACTTGGTCTAGTTACAAATAAAGTTTATGTTTGTAAATAGAATTACTATTGACTGATAAATAACTAATATACAACTATAATTAATAAATAAATAACTATTGAAATAGTTTCTTCAGATTCTCTGGACAACAACTCTGACCTGAGGGACTGTTCTCATCCACCCATGCTTCAGGTGATGCCCTATTGATCGATTGAAAGACACTGCTTGGAAACAGGCTCTTTGGCCCATCGAGTCCACTCGCAGCAAGTTACAGAGAGCCAATTAACCTACAAACTCGCACGTCTTTGGGATGTGGGAGGAAGGCGGAGCACCCGGAGGAAACCCACGCTGTCACAGGGAGAACGTGCGAACTCCACACACAGACAGCATCCGAGGTCAGAATTGAACCTGGGTCTCTGGCAGTGTGAGGCAGCAGACCTACCAGCTGTGCCCCAGGTATTGTGTAGAGGGATTGGGGTTTGGGAAAGGATTCAGTCGGGGTCTAAAACAACAAGCAATAATACCCAGAGTAACATCTGCACAGCAACAATAACAGTTTCTTTCTCAAGAGGAAGATTTGGTTTGATTTATAGACTTCATCCTCTCAGTTGCTGAAAACCCAAGACAGTCACAGACTTGAAACAGGAATGAAGGTGGAAACGGACAAAGGAATCTGCGCCAGTGAGTTTTTAATGGGTTTAAAAATAACTCTCTGTGACAGGGGTAAATGTGACATCATTCTATTGTGTCACATACAATCAACCTGAATTTAATGATACTAACTGACCCTCTGTCGAATGTCATGACGTCACCGCTTAGAATTATTCACTTCCCATAAAACATTGTCAGTGAATCAGAACATTTTGCTCAGTCTTTGGGTTTGGGAACTTCTATACGTGTGTATCCTTTATCTTTCTAGATTTGTGAGCACACTTGAGGGTCTTTACAAAACGAACCAAAGAAAAATGAAGAATGAACAGTAGAATAATGAGTGTGAGCGTAAAAGTATGGTATGTTCAGTCATGGATTGAACCTTTGCAGATTAGGATTCCACAGTTAAAATCTGACTAACAATTTATGGGGGGTGGGAGATTGCAACCTTCACGTGGTCCACCCTGTTTCAACGAATGCAATCAACCTGATGTGCACAATCAAATAGAACAAGTCGTCCTACAACTTTAGGCTGTGCACGCCATACACAAGAAGAAGAACAATTTATGGAAATACTTCCCAAGCCTCATGTAATGCTTATATTAGTTATCCTTTGAATGTTAGTGAGTTGAACTAGAGTCACACAGAACAGAGTAAAACAGAACAGAAACAGGCCCTTTGGACCAGCTTGCCCTTGCTGAGCAAGATGCCTCATCTACTCTATTTGTACCTGCCCACGGTCGGTCGGTCGGTCTGTCTGTCTGTCTGTCTGTCTGTCTGTCTGTCTGTCTGTCTGTCTGTCTGTCTGTCTGTCTGTCTGTCTGTCTGTCTGTCTGTCTGTCTGTCTGTCTGTCTGTCTGTCTGTCTGTCTGTCTGTCTGTCTGTCTGTCTGTCTGTCTGTCTGTCTGTCTGTCTGTCTGATCTTGACCACTTCCTGTTGTTCTGTATATTGATTTTAGAAAACACGCTGCGACTCACAGCTGAGATTTTTGGCCATCTTACTCAGAGTTCCCCTCCGCTACACAAGACAAGAGGATTTTTCCCATCGATGAAAACTAAAAGCGTTATTAGTGTTTTAAAAATGTTGAGATTCTCTGTCCTGATGCTGGTAAAAGAAAACTGATTTAAAGTGCTGGAGTAAACCAATGCATCAGGGAGAGTCTCTGGAAAACATGGATCACATTTTGTAACATCCTTTTAAATCTTTTCAGTTTGGTATCATCCACACAATTCATTATTCACAAAGAGAGTGGTGGGTGTATGGAATGAGCTGCTTAGTTGAGGAGGTAGTTGAGGCAGATACTATCGCAAAGTTTAAGAAACATTTATACAGGTACATGGATACTACTGGTTTGAGAAATGGGCCAAATGCTAGCAGGTGGGACGAGTGTATATATGGTATGTTGGCTGGCAAATTGGGCCAAATGGTTTGTTTCCACGCGATAGCACTTTATGACGTGCTACTTCAAAGATGCAGAACATGATTCAGAACCGGGGCAGCACAGCAGTGTTGCGGTAGAGTTGCTGCCTTACAAGAACAAGAACAACAGGAATGATCTCCTCTGATCCTTTTACAGAATGACACTGCAGTTAATAATTCTTAACTGTCATTAAAAAATGGAACTGGAAAGAAATGATAACATTTAATCGGGAAAGCAAGAACGACGAAGAAGATTATATTGCTCCAAATGCCTTGGCTCCAAGTGCTGACATTTGATCTTTCCCACAATGGCTGGTTTGACTCAAAAATATCGCCCAGCATGGCAAAAAATGATAGCAACCGCACTTGCGATTCAATTTCAAAAATTAAATGGTGCAAAGAAAATTATTTTGTTAGAGAATAATGCTCATTACAATGAAATTAAAGCAATGAATCTGCTCCATGGATTTTCAAAGCCAATAAATCTCGCTCAATTAAGGCAGAATTGATACCTTAAGTAGTTTGATCTCCCTTCCATAATAATTAATACCAGTTTGATGGTGTTGACAGAAGGCAAGTTAAATTATAGATGGATCCAGTGATTATAAGATACTGAGAGTCTCTTTCGGGTGTCCATGTATTCGCACATATTTTAATATTTGAATTTAGTTTTACATCAATGCTACATCTTCACTCCGTAACTTTAAATCGATCTCTGGGCGGCAGAGTGGTGCAGGGGGTAGAGTCACAGAGTCATGGAGAGTCATACAGTGGAAAAACAGGGCCCTCGTCCCATCTTGCCCACGCCAACCAAATTGTCCCATCTACGCTAGTTCTACCAGCCTGTGTTTGGCCCATAAACCGGTTCTAACTATGTACATGTCTAATTGCTTCTTAAACGCTGCCATAGCCCCTGCCTCAACTACCTCCTCCGGCAGCTCATTCCATACAACCACCAACCTTCGTGAGCGCTTTGTACAGAGCTTCCGCCTCACAGCACCAGAGACCAGGGTTCAGTTCTGACCTCGGGTAATGTCTGACCGGATCGCATGCAACAAAAAGCTTTTCATTCATGGCAATAATAATCTAAACTAAATATTCTCCCCTGTGACCGTGTGGGTTTCCTCCCACGTACCAAAGACGTATGTGTTTGTAGTTTAATTAGCCTCTGTAAATTGCCCCTAGTGTGTGCAGAGTGGATGGGAAAGTGGGATAACATAGAATCCCAGTATGAACGGGCGATCGATGGTCAGCGTGGACTCGATGGGCCAATCGGCCCGTTTCCAAGCTATATCTCAGAATTAAATATTGTAAAGCTATTGCTTGAAAAGTAGGACAGCAGGGGATGGTGGTGGAGGCAGATACATTGTATTTACATAGTAAAACGAGGAGAACCCATTGACTTTGCTAAAAAATAAATGGATGTAGATCTTGTGCAGGCAACTTTCTATCAAGTTCGGCACGGACATTGTGGGCCGAATGGCCTGCTCGTCTACTGCACTGTTCTATGCTCTATGTACTTTAAAATTATGCTTGACACACTTATTGTTTATGCTCCTGAAAATCATTGTTTTTAGTTATAAGCATTCTTCTGATTAAGGGCAGGGATATAGAGTTAAGAGCTTCAATTAACTGAATGGCTTACACCCATTTTCATGTCCACTAATTTCATAAAGTATACACTGGACAACTTGCATTGAATCATTATAAATGTACAAATTGTATTTTGGCAGAGTAAAATACAAATGGGTTGCAAATTTACTTTGACGAACAACCATTGTCTCGTCGGCTAATTTTCTACAGGTCGGTCGGTTATTTCGTAATTAATTAAAAACATGATGATTATACAGCAAACTATTGCACCTTCATTTACTTTCATAAACAATCTGCAAATTTACAATAATTGGACAGATGACTGCCAAAGTGGACATGTGCTGCCTGATCACTATAGCGGTGCCAATTTAATTTTAGCTTCAGTATTAGAGTATTTTACATTTAAGAAAACTTTAAATAATTTAAATAACCTGATTACATTTTGAATCACACCTCCTGGGAAATTTTACAAGACTACATTTTGATTTTGGTTCAATATCAGTATCAGGTTGAAGGAAATAATCCACAGAGAAAAAATATCAAAGTGCTGGAGGAACTCAGCCGATCAAACAGCATCTGTAGAGCGTAGACATCTCTGTAGAGAAGGAATCTCTGGAGATAAGGAATGGGTGACGTTTCGGGTCGAGACCCTTCTTCAGACTGATGTCACGGGATTGGGCGGGACAGAGATAGAAGGTAGTCGGAGACAGTAAGACTGGTGTGAGAACTGGGAAGGGGGGGGGATGGCGAGAGAGGGAAAACAAGGATTATTTGAAGTTGAGAGAAGTCAATCTTCATACTGCTGGGGTATAAGCTACCCAAGCGAAATATGAAGTGCTGTTCCTCCAAATTGCGTTGGGCCTCACTCTGACAATGGAGGCGGCCCAGGATAGTAAGGTCAGATTGGGAATGGGAGGGGGAGTTAAAGTGCCGAGCAACCGCCAGATCACGTAGGTTAAGGCGGACTGAGCGGAGGTGTTCAGTGAAACGATCGTCAAGCCTGCGCTTGGTCTCGCCGATGTACAGGAGTTGACACCTGGAACAGCGGATACAGCAGATGAGGTTGGAAGAGGTGCAAGTGAACCTCTGCTTCACCTGAAAAGACTGTCGTGGGTCCTTGGATGGAGTCGAGGGGGGTGGCAAAAGGACAGGTGTTCTATCTACTGCGGTTGCAGGGGAAAGTACCTGGGGAGGGGGTGGGAAGGGTGGGAAGGGACAAGTTGACCAGGGACTTGCGGAGGGAACAGTCTCGGTGGAAAGCTGAAAGGGGTGGAGATGGGAAGGTGTGGCCAGTGGTGGGATCCTGTTGGAGGTGGCGAAAATATTGCACGATTATATGCTGTAACGGGTATGGGCAGGCAACGTTTCGGGTCAGGACCTTTCTTCAGTCTGACCAGCCTGAGAAGTCCCGATTCAAAATTCCGTCAGTTCATTCCCTCCACAGATGGACAGCACCCGACTTTGGGATCGAACCGACGTCTCTGGAGTGTCTGGCACTGTGAAGCAGCAGCTTTACCAACTGCGCCGTTTGCCACTCACTGCTGCTGAGGTAAAAGATCAGGCAGGAACTGATGGAACGTAAGAGAAGGCACAAGGAACCAAATGGCCGTTTCTTGTTTTCACTTCTTATATTCAAGTGTTCTTAAAATATAGAACATAGAGCAGTACAACACAGGAACAGGCCCTTCGGCCCACAATGTCTGTGCTGAACATGATGCTACACTGAATGAATCTCCTCTGCCTGCACTTGATCCATATTTCTCCGTTTCATGTATATCCATGTGCCTCTTACTGTTGCATCTGCCTCCACCACTACCCATGGCTTTCCTACTTTTCAAGCTATAGCTTTGCAATAATAGTTTAGCAATAAGGCCTTTGCAATAGGCCTTCGGCACACCGAGTCCACACTGATCATCGGTCACCCATTCACACTAGCTCTATTGATCCCACTTATTCAACTATGCCCTATGCACGAGGGACAATTTGCAGAGGCCAATTCACCTCCAAACCTGCATGTCTTTAGAAATTTGGGAAGAAACTAGAGCACCCCAAAGAAACCCATGCGGTCACAGAGGGAACGTGCAAACTCCACACAGACAGCACCCGAGGTTAGGATCGAGTGCGGATCTCTGGCGCTGTCAGGCAGCGGCTCTATCCGCTGCACTATTGTGCCGCCTGATGATTAATTTAAATATAGGGAGTGGAAAACATTGATATAAAACTAAATTCAAATTTTTTAATGCATGCTAATACATGGACGCTCAAAAGAGAGTCACAGTATCTTCTAATCATTGACCCTCTCAGCTTAAAATTACACCCTCTAGTCTTTGACAGCTCCACCCTGGGGAAAGGGAATCTCACTCTCTACCCTATCTATGCTTTTATATCAGGTCTCCCCGCAATCTTCGACATTCCAGAGAAAACAATCCAAGTTTGTCCATATTACATCCTGATTACAGGTGCTGTTTGTACAGAGGTTGTACATTCTCCCCGTGACCGCAAGGGTTTTCTCCAGGTGCTCCGGTTTCCGCCCTCATTCCAAAGATTTACAGGTTTGTTGATCAATCGACTTCCGTAACTAGTAAATTGTTCCTACTGTGTAGGATAGTGCTGGTGTACAAGGTGATCGCTGGTCTACGAGGACTCGGTGGGCCGAAGGGTCTGTTTCTCTGCTTTATCTCTAAAGTCTAAAGTTCCATATCTGAAATTTATTCTGACGGATCTGTTCCTGCCAGTACGCTCCTTGGCGTATTCCGATGACGGAGTGTTATCTCCAGTGCGGCCGGCGCTCCATTATCAAGCCGTGACAGACTGTTCCCACTTGTACTGCTTCTCAGAATCATATGTTGACAGTCCTGTCCCATCTGAACTGCAGCCCATTGTCAAATAGTGGCTGCCTTATTGCGCTTAGCATTACGCCTCAGTGACTAATTTGATCCCTCTAGTACTAAGTTCCAATGATAAACAGTTTCTGACCATTTCTGCACCTTAGCGCCGAGAGGTGTCAAACTCCACTCAAGTGACATAAAGTGTCAGATTAGTTTAGTTTATTATTGTGCCGAGATACAGTGACAAGCTTTTTTGTTGTATGCTGTCCAGTCAGCGAAAAGACTACATGATTGCAATCAAGCTGCCCACAGTGTACAGAGACAGGATAGAGGGAATAACGTTTAGTGCAAGATAAAGTCCAGTAAAGTCCGATTAAAATTAGTTCCAAGGTCTCCAATGAGGTAGATGGAAGGTCAGAACCATTCTATAGTTGGTAGATGCTAGAATGGTTCAGATGCCTGATAAAAGCTGGGAAGAAACTGTCCAAGTTTCATATGTGTTTTCAAACTTCTGTACCTCTTGCCTGATGGGAGGGGAGGGGAGAGGAGAGAAGGGGAGTGACCGGGGTGAGACTGGTTCTTGATTATGCTTGACAAGGCAGCGTGAAGTGTAGATGGTGTCATTGGAAGGGAGGTTGGTTTGCGTGATGGTCTGGGCTTCGTCCACAGCTCTATGCAATTTCTTGCAGTCTTGGATGGAGCTGTTCCCAAACCATGCAGTGATGTATCCCGATAACATGCTTTCCACGGTTCATCTGTAGAGGTTGGCGACAGTTGTTGGGGACTTGCCGGACTTCCTAAAGCCCCGTCCCACTTTCCCGAGTTACTCATAAATTCTCCCGAGTTTTCCCTTTGATTCAAACTCGGAGATGCCAGCCATAGGTATTCGGGGCTATTTTTTTTGCTCATGGACATTTTTCAACATGCTGAAAAAAACGTCCCGACTTACCTGATGCCCGAATACCTATGGCTGGCATTACGAGCCGCTACGAAATATCTATGGACTTCTACAGCCTCGCTTCGGGCTCTACAGACTCGCTACAGACATTCTCCGAGTTTGATTTAAGGGGAAAACTCGGAAGAATTTGTGAGTAACTCGGGAAAGTGGGACAGGGGCTTAAGAGTTCTAATGTAGTAGAGGTGTCCAGACTTGGATGTTGCCTGCACCCGTGGACCTGGGCTAAAGTGTGAGGTTGAGCAGGCTAAGAGTTGATCCTTTCTAGCACAGGAGGATGATCTTATAGAGGTGCATAAGAACATGAGGGATTAAATATAGGGTAAATGCAGGGTCTTTTATCTCGGGTGGTGGAATCAATAACCAGTGGGTCCAGATTTGAGGTGAGAGGAGAAAGATTTAATAGGAATCTAAGGGGCAATATTTTCACACAGAGGGTGGTGGGTGTAAGGAATGAACTACCAGAGGAGATAGTGGAGGCAGGTACTACAACAACTTTAAAATACTTTTGGACAGGTACATGAATAGGAAAGATTTAGAAGGATTGGGCCAAAAGCGGGTAGAGAGGATTCACATCGATGAGGCACCTTGGTTGGCATGAACAAGTTTGGCAGAAGGAACTGAAGTGTGGAGAAGGATCCCAACCTGAAACGTCACCCATCCTTTTTCTCCAGAGATGGTGCCTGACCCATTGAGTTACTCCAGCACTTTGTGTCTATCTTTGAAATAAACCAGAATCTGCAGTTCTATGTTTCTATATTAAATCAACTGTGTTGACAAAGTTAAGTTATGACTGAAAAATTGCATGTTCTGTTATACACAGAACTACTGAAATGACAACGAGGACAAAATGCATTCCAGTGCATGTGGTTTACAGTAACAGGCGACATACCGTATTAGCCGGGAAACATCATCATTGCGGTGCTTCAGCTGTTGGGATTTCTTACCACTGTGACAGCTAAATTAATTTAAACTGCTCTTTGGAAATCGAAACCAGTTTTTCTCTCCTTCGTAAGTCACAAACTGGTCCATTCCTTTCACAAAAAAATCGAAACAGACATTTTGTTGTCAGCAGAAACATTCTTATTATATTTGAGAAATTAAATACTGAATGCCTTGCTAACCAATTTGAGAAAGGTGCTCTCAATAATATGTGGACTAAATGAGTAACAGAAAGTTCTATTTATGAATTGGTTTTATTTTCCTATCCTGTAGCAAATGAAATCAGCAGCCTTGTATTCAAATATGTGTAGGAAGGAACTACAGATGCTGGTTTAAACCGGATAGACACAAAATGCTGGAGTAACTCAGCAGGACAGGCAGCATCTCTGGAGAGAAGGAATGGGTGACATTTCGGGTCGGGATCCTTCTTCAGACTAGAGTCAGGGGAAAGGGAAATGAGAGATATAGACGGTGATGTAGAGAGATATAGAACAAATTAATGAAAGATATGCAAAAAAGTAACAATGTTATAGGAAACAGGCCATTGTTAGCTGTTTGCTCGGTGAAAACCTGGTGTGACTTGGGTGGAGGAGGAATGGAGAGAGAGAGAGGGAATACCAGGGTTACTTGAAGTTAGAAAAATCTATTTTGATTCCCTCTAGAGATTCCATCGTCCATTCATTCTCACCAGAGATGCTGTCTGTCCCACTGAGTTACTCGAGTGTTTTGTGTCTATCTTGAATTCAAATATGTCTGGATCAGGAAACCTTCTGTTGTCAAGCTTTTCAACTGCCTGTTTATTGCTATGGCATTTAAAGGAACAGCAACCAATGACCTAATTAGGAGGTTAAAGGAATGAGAGGTGGCAGCTAATGGTGCCAATTTAGACCAAATACTGAAGGGTCCGGACCCAAAACGTCCCTTGTCCATTCGCTCCATAGATGCTGCCTGACCCGTTAAGTTCCTCCAGCACTTTGTGTTTTCGAGATTCGCATCTGCAGATTTGCATCTGCACAATCCTGTGTAACCGTCATAACTTTTCAGGATATAGAATAAACTGGAACAAAAGCGAAATTATGACGATAAAACCTCAAGAGCTGACACATCTGTTGAAATTCCCCTTTAGAATTGCAACAGAAAAATGTAAGTATTTGGGCATTCAAATTACTAGCAAATATAAATCATTACTCAACGCAAACTATATGCCTTTAATAACTAAATGAAATGGGTTGATTAAATGTTGGAAAACACTGCCGATGTCCTTAATAGGCAGAATAAACGTGATAAAAATGATCTTCTTACCACAAATACTGTACCTATTTCAATCAATACCAATATACTTACCTAAAAAATTCTTTAAAAAATTAGATTCTGATATTATAAACTTCATATGAGATTATAAATCCCATAGAATTAAGAAAAAACACTTGCGTAAATCTAAAGAATCAGGGGGACTGACACTCCCTAACTTATTGTATTACCTATTGGGCAGTGAATATTAAAAATATAATCTATTGGTTGGATAGTTCTGCCCAACAGGTAGATTGGATAAGAATGGAGAAAGAGGATCGGAGAAAGAGGATTGTTCCCCTTATAATATAGGAGCGATCCTTGTTTCCCCAATGAAACTGAACCATATAATATATAAGAAGAATCCAATTATTCACAGTATAATACGAATTTGGAATCAAATAAAATTAACTTTAAAATTAAGAAAATTATCGCTTCTTTCTCCAATAACTAATAATCCCTCATTCAAACCATTCATTATTGATAAAACGTTTATCCATTGGGAAAGATTAGGAATTAAAACAATGGGAGATATGTATGAAATGGGAAAACTTTTATCATTCCAACAATTACAACTAAAATATAATTTAAAAGTAATCAATATTTCAAATATCTTCAAATTCAAGATTATTTGAAGAAATATATACAAGGATATCAAACCCTAACCCCAGATTTGTTGGAGGAACGAATGAATAGAAAGGCAGAATCAAGCAATTTAATATCTTACTTATATAATATAATTTTAAATATAGATACACCAACAACAGAGACAATTAGAAAGGACTGGGAACAAGAGTTATTGATAAAAATTCCTAATGATCGATGGGTAAGAAATGTATATGTAAATAAATGTTCAATTAATGTAAGACATAACCTAATTCAATTTAAAATTTTACATAGATTATATTATTTGAAAACTAGACTGAATAAAATATTCTCAAATGTTTCACCCATCTGCGACAAATGTCTAACTCAAAATGCCACTATAGCACATTCTCTTGTATAAAACTGCATACATTTTGGAATGAAGTTTTTGGAATTTTTACAAAATTATTTAACACAAAATTGAACCCCAATACAGAACTGCTTATCTTTGGATCAATGGAAGAGGGAAGTAAACTAACTATATTCCAAGAAGCTTTTCTTAATTACGGTCTAATAACAGCAAAAAAACTTATACTCAAATTTTGGATAAACGCAACCACGCCAACATTCAAAATGTGGATGTCAAACATGTCTGAAACGCTACATCTTGAAGAAATGAGATTTCTCCTACTAGGCAAAGTAGACCAATTCTCAAAGACTTGGTCTCCTTTTATCAACTTTTTACAAGCATATGGTGCAACATAACATAACCTTAGAAATTAAATGGTTCAGAACCGGGTGACGGATTGGCAAAAATACGAAATAGGTAGATCTCTCCTAATCTCTCTTTTCTTTACATTCTCCTTCTATTTCAATCTTTTCAGCTTCTCTTCTCTGTCCTTTATTTCTTTTGCTATCTGTTTCCACTGCTTGTCTATCTATTCCGACACTCTTTATTTATTTTTTCTTTCACTGTTCTTTTATTATTAAATCAAAAATATGAAGTTGTACAAGAATGGAAATATGTATGTATGTATGTATTAGGTACTCAAGTACCACACTATTGTACTTACTTCTAACAAAAAATTAAAAAAAAAAAAATTTTTTTTAAACCCATCATAACTTCTTCAGTACCAGATTATAGAAATTATAATTTATTTAGAAAGATAATGTGGAAACAGGTACTTTGGCCCACCGAGTCCGTGTTGACCATTGATCACCCGTTCACACCAGTTCTATGTTATTCCACTCTCTCATCCACACCCTAAACTCTAGGGGCAATTTAAGAGGCCAATAAACCTACAAACCTACAAACCTACACGTTTTTGGGATGTGGGATGAAACCAGAACACCTGGGGAGAAGACCAACGTGATCACGGGGAGAACGTGCAAACTCCACACAAACAGCACCCGAGGTCAGGATCTACCGCTGTGAGGCAGCAACACTATCAGATGCTCCACTGTGCCACCCATAGTTTGACTTGAAATTGCCAGTAACCTAATCTACCCCCATAGGAAATCAGCGGGTCAATGGGAATGGACATCATCTCTGTATCCTCAAAACCTTTTGGTTGAAATGCACCAGAGAGTACCATGGGCGCAGGTGGCGCAGGGGTAAAGTTATTGCCTTACAGCGTGGGAGACCCGGGTTCGAACCTGACTACGGTCCCAACTATGGGTGCTGCCTGTACAGAGTTTGTACATTCTCCCCGTCACCTGCGTGGATTTTCTCTGCGATCTTCGGTTTCCTCCCACTCCAAAGACGTACAGGTTAATGGGTTAATTGGGTTGGTCTAAACGTAAATTGTCCCCAGTGTGTGTAGGATAGTGTTAGTGTGCGGGGATTGTTGGTCGGCGTGGACTCCGTGGGCCGAAGGGCCTGTTTCCGTGCTATATCTCTAAACTAAACTAAGTAGGATTTTAAATCACCGGGAAAGGAAACCAACTTTAATGATAATTGATCTCTTGAGCTGCCAAAGGAACAATTAATTATAAAAAGACACAAAGTGTAACTCAGCAGGTCAGGCAACATCTCTCGAGAACATGGAGAGGTGATGTTTCCAGGTCGGGTCCCTTCTCCCTTGTTCAATCTGATGAAGAGAGGAGTAGAACTTCTTCAAAGGTGGCTTACCTTGAGATCTCGCAGTGAAGCAGTCAAAATGTAGAAACAAGGAACCGCAGATGCTGGATTACAAAAAAAAGGCACAAGTGCTGGAGTAACTCAGCTGGTCAGACAGCATCTCTGAAGAACATGGATGGATTACGTTTCAACCCTTCTTCAGTAATTAATTAATTATATTGTGTTGGAAAACTGCAGGTGCTGGTTTAAATCGAAGGTAGACACAAAGTAAATGGAGTAACTCAATGGGACAGGCAGCATCTCTGAAGAAAGGTAATGGTGACATTTTTGGTCGAGACCCTTCTTCAGACGAATGTCAGGGGAATGGACAAGACAAAGATAGAATGTAGCCATAGACCCACAATGCCCTTGTTCCAATTAGGAAACCTGAACGGAAACCTCTGGAGACTTTGCGCCCCACCCAAGGTTTCCGTGCGGTTCCCAGAGGTTCCAGGCGGTTGTTGTCAGTCTCCCTAATGGTCGAAAGTGGTTTCCGTTTAAAAAATCAGTAATTTTTTAGTCCAAGCTGGTTGCGATGCTAGTTGAAGGTGGTTGCCGGAGGACAAAAACCTCCGGGAACCGCACGGAAACCTTGGGTGGCGCGCAAAGTCTCCAGAGGTTTCCGTTCAGGTTTCCTAAGTGGGTCAGGGGCATAAAGGCTGCTGGGAGAGGGAAAGCAAGGGCTACTTGAAGTTAGAATAGTCAATGTTCATACCTGAGGGGTGGAAGCTACCCAAGTGAAATATGAGGTGTGGTTACTCCAATTTGCGCTGGGCCTCCTCCATTGCACAGAAGAAAAAGGTCAGATTGGGAATGGGAGAGGAAGTTAAAGTGCTGAGCAACCAGAAGATCAGGTAGGTTAAGGCGGACTGAGTGGAGGTGTTCAGTGAAACGATCACCGAGCCTGCGCTTGGTCTCGCTGATGTGCAGGAGTTGACACCTGGAACAGCGGATACAGTAGATAAGGTTGGAGGAGGTGCAAGTGAACCTCTGCTTCACCTGAAAAGACTGTCGGGGTCCTTGGATGGAGTCGAGGGGGGAGGCAAAAGGACAGATGTTCCATCTACTGCGGTTGCAGTGGAAAGTACCTGGGGAGGGGGTGGGTTGCGTGGAAAGGGACGAGTTGACCAGGCGGTTGCAGAGGAAACTCTGCGGAAAGTAGAAAGGGGTGGAGATGGGAAGGTATGGCCAGTAGCGGGATCCCGTTGGATATGGTGAAAATGTTGATGGATTATATGCTGTATGCGATGGCTAAAGGGGCGGAAGGTGAAGACAAGGGGGACGAATTGTTACGAATAGGGAGAGGGGGAGCAACACCGGTACTGCGGGATATCGAGGAGATCCGAGTGAGAGCCTCATCTATAATGGAAGAAGGGAACCCCCGTTTCCTAAAGAATGAGGACATCTCTGCTGGCCTGGTATGAAAAAAACGGGCATGAAAAAGACTCTATCCCCTACTCCCAATTCCTTTGCCTACGTCACATCTGCACCCAGGATGAGGTTTGCTCCCCCTCCCCCTATTCGTAGCAAGGACAGTCCCCCTTGTCCTCACCTTCCTCCCCATCAGCCATTGCATGCACATTCTCCCACCAGTCTTACTGTCTCCGACTACATTCTATCTCTGTCCCGCCCACTATATTGCCTATACTAGTATTCTCAAATCGAACTTACTGTATTAATCTGTTTTTAATGTCCTTGCAAAAACAAGTTATTTTTATTTAGTTCCGATCGAGAGTGCGCCATTGTTTCTTTCACATAAAAAAAAATGTTGGACATTGTTGTCTCAACATAATTATCGAAATGCTTGAGAAAGTGGCGAGATTTGTTGAATATACACACCAGATACATGGTAGATGCGGGAATCTTGAACAAAACACAAAGTGCTGGAGGATCTCAGCGGATCAGGCAGCATTTGTGGAGGGAATGGACAGGCAATGTTTCGGGTCGGGACCAGTCTTCATCAATCACCCTAAAAAAGGCACAAAGTGCTAGGGTAACTCAACAGATCAGGCAACATCACTGAAGAACATGGATTAGTGACGTTTCGGGTGGGATTACTCCAGCACTATGTGTCTTTTTTTAATTTAAAAAAAGCAACAACTGCAGTTTCTTATTTCTTCACATTTGACCTCAGAAGTTTATTGAATGGTTTACTGACTGCTTGCACAGCTGTTACTCCATTTTCCTCTCAATTTTTTATGCACATTTTATTACTTGCAATGTGCTGCAGAAATAGTGGCCATATCGTTTGTATTACACGCTGCCTCTATTATAAAGCATTGCTGTCTTCTCCATAATAATTTGAAAGCCGTTCATTTCTGCAGTGTTTCCCATAAAATCCAAGTGTATTAAAAACTTGCTATCCATATCACTGTCCTTGCTTGGAAGCTTACTGCATTTGGACATGAAAATGTGCTATGAGGAAGCCTTATTAAAACATAAATAGAATCGTAAATGACCCTAGATCAAAAAGACCATCCCAGATAGATATTAATAATGAGTGTAGCTGCCCTGAATCTATGACAATAAATCATAAGTGGTTGTGGTATTTGTACAGTTTCTTCCATCTGCCAGACTTATATTTCATGTGTCACTGTGGTATTATAAACTCCGATGTTTAAAAGGATTTGTTTAGTTTAGAGATACAGCATGGAACCAGGCCCTTCTGCCCATCGAGTCCATGCTTGTTATATTCCGGACGGCAGAAAGAATAACAACTTACACACAGGTTCACGAGAGAGTTTTTATTACCTAACATTCCCTACTTATATACAAAACCAACTCATTAACATATACATGAATATGCATTAATACATCACACTACTCTCCTTTTTTTAAGTATTAAATCTAAGTACTCAGTTACAATTTTGTTGTTGTGATACTTGATTTAAACCAGTATTCATGAAATTCCAAATTATAACATAATATATTTATTTTACATATCTACAAATTTTCATTTTACCTATACAGTGAGTTACTTAATTTACAAACCTAATCTGACTACTGGTTTACGGATCCTGCCTGATCGTCTAACAGTAACAGGTTTAGGTGTTGACTCAACTGTTGGCTTGTTTGGCTCTGCTTTAGTACCCTGACTTTGACCAGAGGAATCTGTTTCTTTGTCTGTACTAACTGAACTTTGTGTTTCAATCACAGTGGTCTCTTCCATTCACTTTCAGATGAAAACTCAGGGATTAGGACTTCATGCTCAGTTTTTGGTTCATCTTTGGCTCGAATCATTTGATCGACATGAACACTTTTGATCCTATCTCCAACTTCAACTAAGTATCTTTTTGCTCCACACATTTCCACTATTTTCCCAACCTCCCATTTGTCTCGACTGGACTTTGAGAACACGAACCTGCTCATCTGGCTTGAAGCATTTTTGACTTAACTGTTTTTGCTCAACTGTTTATACTTAGGCGTATTCTTAGCCTTCTCTTCATCAACAGTTCTGAAGGTGAGTAACCCATTATAGTGTGTTGTGTGGTTCTGTACTTCAGCAAGAAACTGGCCAAACGATGTTTAATGCTGAGCTTTGAACTAACCTGCAAAACCTGTTTCTTGAGAGCTGTTCTTTGACAACTCTAAAGCCCCTGTCCCACTTACGTGTCCTTAGCATGCTAATTACGCAGCCGTCTGGAGTGCATGAGATCATTTGAAGATCGATACAAAATGGTGGAGTAACTCAGCGGGACCGGCAGCATCTCTGGAGAGAAGGAATGGGTGACGTTTCGTGTCGAGACTCTTCTTTAGTCTGAAAGAAGGGTCTTGACTCGAAACATCTCCCATTGCTTCTCTCCAGAGATGCTGCCTGTCCCACTGAGTTACTCCTGCATTTTGTGTCTATCTTCAAATTTCTTGGCCCCGCTCTGCCAGTAGAAGTGGGGGCGGATCCGGATCCGCAACGGCCGTGAGCCCCACGCCGAAATCGGCGATCGTTTGCCTGCTTCTGCTGCTATTGGAGGCGAGACGTTGTGTCGCGCCAGGGTCTTGGGCCTGTCCTACTTTGGCCGTCAGTTACGTGACAGGCCGTTGGCGTGCAAAGATTTTGTTCGCTACAAAAATTTCGGAGCCCCGCGCGATGTCGCACACAACTAAATCCTCCTCCGCGCTTCTTAGTGGGACCGGCCCCGCGCTGCCATACGTGATGCCCGTGCACCTCAACGCAATGACGAGGTCACGTAAATTGCGCACCAAGGACACGTAAGTGGGACAAGCCCTTTCCAGACCTTTCCTGTGCCCCGTTGGGGGCTGGATGATATGGGGGAACAAGTGTGCATTTTACACCATTCCGCTGCATGAACTCTTTGAACCGTTCTGAACGAAACTGAGGCCTGTTATCAGAAACAAGTTCTTCCGGTAAACCATGACATGCAAAAATGGATCACAACTCATCTATGGTACACTCAGTAGTAGTGCTTGACCCCATATGCTTAACTTTAATCCATTTGGAATGAATATCTACTAGTACCAGAAAGTGATCATTACCCTTTTCACAAAAATCTACATGGACTCTCCGAAAAGGTCTAATTGGCCATGACCAGGGTTGCAGTGGTGTTTTTGGTGGTTTACTCCGGCAATTTTGGCAGACGCTACATTTGCTCATTACTCGATGTCACTGTCAATACCAGGCCAAGACACAAAACCTCTGGCAATCGACTTCATGCTTACTATGCCAGGATGTTCAGCATGAAGTTCATTCATAATTTTGTTTCCCAAAGACTCTGGTGCAACCACTCTGTAACCCCACTTAATGCATCCCTGCTCACATGGGATCGATTATGGAAAGGCTTCAGCTCTGCGTTCAGAACTGAGTTCAATCCACTATCGATTTCAGCCCAACCGTTCAATGTCTGTTCATAGACCCACTTCAGCTCAGCATCTTTCTCTGTTTCTGCTGCAATTTCTGTTGCAGTCACTGGAAAGTCTTCATCTACAATCTGCAGTGTGTAGATTGAGTTCTCATTTCCCACATCAGAGTTCTCATGGGGCAACTGAGACGATGCATCTGCAGCTGCGCTGCACTTGGAGCTTCTGTACTCAACCTTGTAGTCCTACTGGGACAGCAAAATTGCCCAGCGCTGCATCCTTGATGCCGCCATGGAAGATATAGCTGACTTGGGATCACTAGTAGTGGCTTGTGATCAGTCACTAAGATGAATGGTCTGCCGAGAAGAAACTGATGGAATTTCTTGATTACGAACACGATGCTGAGTGCTTCGTTTTCTATCTGTGTATAGTTGCGTTCACTCTGTGATAGGGGACGCGATGCAAAAGCAACGGGCTTTTCCTGTCCGTCACTCAGTACATGGGAGATCACTGCACCTACACCATAACTTGAAGCATCACAAGCAAGTTCCATCTCGCGTGTCATGTCGTAGTGAACAATAAGTTTGTTACTTGTCAAGTTTTCCTTGCAAATGTCATATGCACATTGCTGTTCCTTTCCCACGTCCATTTCACATCTTTTTGTAGCAGATGATGTAGTGCCTTTAGCACATTTGCTAAATCTGGAAGGAATCGTGCATAGAACAGCACCATCCCAAGGAATAATCGTAGCTCTGACACATTGTTGGGTTTTGGAGCATTCACTATTGCTTCATCTTTCCCCTTCGCAGGGTGAAGTCCGTTGGTGTCTACTTTGAGTCCAAGGTAGACCACCTCTGACTGCGCAAATGCACATTTAGTTTATCGCAGTTTGATTGTGGCAGTTCAGTCGTGTGAGAAATTGCTCGAGGATTTCCAGATGTTCTCCCATGCCTTCTGTGAATATCAATAGGTCATCCTGGTTGCACACACAGTGCGGAATGCCTTGTAATATTTGGTCCATGACAGGCTGGAAAATATTTGGGGAGGATTTCACACCATAGGGCAGCTTTGTATATGAATACAAGCCCTTATGTATGTTGATAGTCAAGTACTGCTGACTTTCCTTATCGACATTGAGTTGGGCGTAAGCGCGAGACAAATCCAGATTAGTGAAGACTCTTGCTCTGCTAAGTTCTGTGTACAGATCTTGAGACATTAGTAACGGATATTGTTCATCATCAACGGCTTGGCTGATTGTGACTTTGTAGTCACCACATGGTCAAACAGTTTCGTCGGCCTTGAGTACAGCCACAATTGGCGTTGCCCAGTTACTCTGGACTGTCTTCTCGAGTACTCCATTCCGCTCTAACGTGTCAAGTTCTTCCTCCACTTGTTGCTTTAGTGCATATGGTACAGGTCTTGGTCGATAATACACAGGTTTCACATCTTGCTTAAGTCGAATGTGTGAAGATTATCCTGTTATTCCCGTGTAATTGTCGGCAAAAAATGTTGCACGTTTGCTTATGATGTTTTCAAGACATGATTTGGACAAGTCGACACTGAAAATGTTCTTCCAGTCTAATTCTATTCTACTCAGCCAATCCTTTCCAAGGGGGGTTGGTTTATTTCTGTAGCTGGCCACTATGATGGGCAGTGTTACTGACCGACCATTATGCTGAACTTTACAGTTCATTTATCCACAAGTCTCCAAAACTTTGCCCGAGTACATTCTCAGCTTGACCTTACTCACAAACAATGGTATCTGTGGGAACTTTGTTTTGTGCAGGTTTCTGCGCATGGTGTACAACCCAAGTTCATTTCCACCTGGGTTCACCTCCAAGTTGTGAACTCCTTTCTGGTGTTGTTGCTTGATTCCTGCAGATTGTTGGTTTCCATTTTTAAGCTTGGCCCGACATGCTGAGGCGAAATGGCCTTTCTTCTGGCAGTTATAGCACTTGGCCATTTTGAACTGACAAAATTGGGATGAGTGATTACCGTTGCAACGATAACAACTGGCTGAACTCGGCTCCCCACCATACCTTGGTTTTGGTTTAGCGCCTCTCGGTTTGATCATAGGCACTGCCTTGTGACTGTAAACGGTCACTGCAGTCTGTGGTGGATGAAACTCGCGAGCATTCTTTGATGCCATCTCCATTGTGGTAGCAATCTTGCTTGCTTTCTCAAATGTAAGATCTGGAGTGTTCATGAGTTTGGACTGAATTTGTTCAACAACAAATCTGTGCCCGTCCGAGAAAGGTTCCAAAGTTACAGTGCAAAGTTAGGTTTTTCAAGGCAACAATGTACTCATTGATTGTCTCATTCTGCTTCTGGTTTCTAGTGCCAAATTTATAGCTTTCTGCAATTTCCAGAGGCTTTGGGTTGAAGTGCTCCTCCAACTTCTTCATAATGTAATTGAATGGCACATCTTTTGCCTTTATGGGCGCAAGGAGATTCACAAGTGTGCCGTACACTTCAGGACCGATCTCCATGAGCAGAATCGCTTTCATGCGTTCTCAAACGGCTTTATTTGGTTCAGTCACTATCTCTCCTTCATCACAAATCTCTATTATGTTGTTTGCCGTGAAAAACGTGTTTGCTCTCTCCATATAGGAGCTGAACGGTTCTCTACTCTTGTCAAAAGTGCCAAGGTTTCCGATGTAGCCCGTGAACGCTGCCATCGTGTCGTTCTCTCTTTTTTTTTTAAGTCAGTTCAAAAACACCTATTTCCTGTCTGTTCTGGTGTAGCAATTCACCTAAAACTTAGCTGTGCATAGGCTATTCAGCAAAAGGAACTTGATAAAAAAAACTCAGTCTAAAATGTTATACAATCCCAAGGACAACATCTTGCCACATAGACACAACACAGAGATAGCCTGACAAACATTCGCCGATTTGTACAGCTGCTGTTTTAAACTGCAGGATCTGCGGCCTATGGTATCCAGCTCGCAAACAACCGCGACACAACTCCATATTTACTGTTTAAAATGTTAAATAATACCGCATGTAGCAAAACAGTCCTGCACTGTATTTAAAGGATGAGTTCACAAACTCTATTCCATCCTCGTCGCCAATTTTGTTATATTCCGGACGGTAGAATGAATAACAACTTACACGCAGGTTGCCTGGATCACAAGAGAGTTTATTACCCAACATTCCCTACTTATATACAACACCAACTCATTAACATATACATGAATATGAATGAATACATTACAATGCTGACCATCGATCACCTATTCATACGGGTTCTGTTATCCCACTTTTTCATCCACTCCCTACACATGAGGGGCAATTTACAGAGGGCCAATTATCCTACAAACCCGCACATTATTGGGATGTGGGAGGAAACTAAAACAGCCAGAGGGAACCCACGCGGTCACAAGGAAAATGTTCAAACTCCGCACAGACTGGACCCAAGGTAAGGATTGAAACCAAGTCTCTTGCGCTGTGAGAATCCACAGATGCCAGAAATGTGAAATAAAATAGTAAGATTAAATGAGAACTTACCAGTTTGAAGTTTGATCTTTATTTTATGAGGAGTTACGATGAGGGATTACGTGAAGAACCCCGTACAGCCGTTGGTGCGTCAATCTTCAAAGCAGTGGAGTGAAATCACAGGTAACAATGAAGTATAATAGTAAAATAACAGAGACTAAAACTACCAGATGATATTTATGAGGGTTGGGAGCGGAGGGCACGTAATCCCTCACCGTAACACCTCATAAAATAAAGATCAAACTTCAAACTGGTAAGTTCTCATTTAATCTTACTATTTTACTTCGGAGTCACGTGAGTGACTCCGTGAAGACTTCAAAGCACTGTGATTTCATGCCTCAGACCCAAATCCAGCGTTCACACTGCATCGATTGTCTCAAAAAGTCGTTAATAATCAATAATGCATCAATGATAACATTTGTTAAATGAATAACAGTTTATTTACAAACAAAACCATAACAACCCCTCTAACTCAGGGGGAAACTATAACAGAACGCAAAACAGAATCAGCAAACACCCCCAGCCTTGAAATCGGCTTGTGGTAAAACTTTTGAAAGGTCAGCTCACTGGACCATCCTGCGGCTGCGAGGATATGGTCTATAGGCACATCCATCGCCCTTGCCGCGGAAGTTGATGCTGCCCTGGTGGAATGAGATTTGAATTTATCAGTATCCCAGCATTTATCATTTCCCAGCATTTCCCAGAACCTGCTTTAGCCACCTTGAAATTGTTTGCTCCGCCACCTTACTGTGTGGTTTTTTTGTGGCTAATAAATAATGTAGGCTCTGTTCCTCATAGGGCTCTGGTGGCCTCAATGTAACGAGATAAATGTGAAACTACACACAGGTGAGCATCTGTGGGGTATGCTGAAAACACAATCTTACATCCTGTCATGCCTATTCCACTATGTTTAAGCAAATCATAGACATAAAATATAATGGCATCTGCCGATACCTGCATTCTGTCTAGCCGTAGCTTTTGTAATGTTTGCACATGTTGGGCTGAAACCAACGCCATAAGCATGACCACCTTCATGGTTAGTTTGGCTAGAGATAGGCTTGCAACAGGATCCCATTGGCGAAGAAGCATAAGAACTTCACTCACATTCCAAATACCGGCATACCTGGGTTTAGGAGTATTAGAATTGAAAACTCCCTTCATAAATCGAGAAACTAACAGATGTGTCCCTACTGAATGTAACTCTGAATTCATGGGTAAATAAGAAGACAAAGCACTTCTGGCTGTATTGATCGCACTATAGCTTAATTTTTGATCACAATAATGAGTGGACAATATCTCCAATGCGTCTGTGATCCCTACAGTTTGATATGAGATATTATGCTGTAGACAAAATTCCTCCCACTTCTGTATCAAGGTGATGTACTGCTTCTGGGTACGATCCCTGCAGGCCGACGTGAGAACAGCCACAGTACGATCAGACAGTCCTCTCCCCAGGTATGGCCTCCTTAAAATCTGCAAATTAACAGATCAATACGATCATGTAAAGGATGTTGATCCCCAGTTACTGGATTTACCAGTAGATTTTTATGCTTGGGAATAATCATGTGAGGCTGACTAGCCATTTGTAATACGAGAGGAAACCATTGGGGAGGGTGGGAGAAACAGGGTTTTAGTCTCTCCCTTCGGGGGGATGCGACTTTTCTTGTTGTGTCCCCCGTCACCGTCTCCGTCTGTGCTGAGGCCCTAATGGCAGAGCTGGTGGCCTTCCAGCTTCCAGCAGCGGCGGCACGGCTTCGGAGCTTCAGCAGCGACCTGGTTTCGGAGCTGCGGTGCTCCAGTGGCGACCTGGCTTTCGGGGCTGCGGTGCCCCGGCGGTGACCTGGCTGCGGTGCTCCAGTGGCGACCTGGCTTTCGGGGCTGTGGCGCTCCAGCGGCGACCTGGCGTTTGGGCTGCGGTGTTCCAGTGGCGACTTGACTTTCGGAGCTGCGGTGCTCCAGCGACGTTCCGGCGGCGGGCCCTGTGGCGGTGTTCCGGCGTACCGGCGACGGCGGTGGCAGCAGCCCAGCTTCGGAGGCTCGGCCGCGGGCCTGGTGGACAGCAACATCGGAGGCCTTGATCTCCACAGCGCAGAGGGAGAACAAGGAGGGAAGAAGACAGAGACTCTAAGACTTTTGCCTTCCACCACAGTGAGGAGGTGCTTGGTGAACTCACTGTGGTGGATGTTAAATTTGTGTTTATTATGTGTTTTTGTTACTTTTAATATATGTATGACTGCAGGCACAAAATTTTGTTCAGACCGAAAGGTCTGAATGACAATAAAGGTCATCGGAATCTGGTTGTGTAGGCCAATCCAGCACTAACAATACTCCTGAAGCGGAGTTTTGCTTGATCTTTTGCAAGCATCTACTGATGATACAGAATGGAGGAAATGCATAAACAAACATTCCACCCCAATGCAGCGAGAATCCACCGCTGCTGCACCAGGATCTGGTTCCCATGAAACATATCTGGACAACTGATGGTTTAGTCTAGATGCAAACAAGTCAATATCTGGCATTCCATATTGAGCAATCACTTGATTAAATATGTCCTGATTTAACATCCGTTCTATGTTATCATTGAATTGGCGAGGCCAAATGTCAGCCACTGGGTTGAATGTACCTGGTAAATATATTGCTGAAAGCCAGATATTTTGGTCAATACACCAGCTCCAGATCTGATTATCCAGTCTATCACAAGACTGTGACTTGACTCCACATATGGTTCACATATGGTTTACATATGCCACTGTTGTGGTGTTGTCAATCTGAACCTGCACATGCAAGTCCCTCCTGGCAAAGCAATAAGCTTTAAACCCATACCAGGTTCCCAACAACTCTAAATAATTGATCCCTCTTAATTGAAGAAGGGATGTCTCATCAGTATTCCATCTGCCTCCACAACTGGAAGACATATCTGTTGCACCCCAACCCAGTGCACTTACATCAGTCTCTAATATTATTGGT
Source organism: Raja brachyura (assembly GCA_963514005.1). The sequence continues at coordinate 23,393,248 of OY740804.1, forward strand.
TCCACCAAAACCTTCCTAGAACTTTTTGGAACATTTACAATCCACCATTGAATGTCAGAAATTGCCCCAGCTGACAATTGCATAGGCCTGTCGAAATGGCCCACTTGCGTCCTTAGTGCCTGTTATTTTGATCGTTGTAATTGTTGATAATGCAGAGGGCCATACTGCACAGCTGGAAAAGCAGCCACCAATTTACCAATTAAACTGGCTACTTGTCTAATTGAAGGCCGTTGTTCTCTGAGGAGATTAACAAAATCCTCAATTAACTGTTGCAATTTGTCCTCAGGCAAAGTTACCAACATGTGATTTGAATTAATGGTAAATCCCAAATAATCAATTATTTGAACAGGTGATAAATTGGATTTATCTGGATGAATGACAAACCCTAATTGTTCAAAAGTGAGTTTAACAATTGAAACAGAAGACTCAGCTTCAGCATGAGTCTTTCCAACAATTAAAATATCATCCAGATAGGCCATTACCACGTGCCCCTGAGCTCTGAGTAATGCTATAACAGGTTTTAACAATTTAGTCAATATTCTAGGAGCTGAAGTTAAACCATTAGGCAATGCTTTGAATTGCCACAACTGAGTCATCCAGATTAATTTCAAATACCTCCTATCATTACCATGAATAGACACTGAATAATATGCATCCTTTAAATCAATACTGGCCATATAACACCCTTTGGAAACAAGATGTTTGGCCGCAGAAAAAGGTTTTCATTTTGAAATGCCTATAGCAAACAAATGTGTTCAAACTCGTCAGATCCAAAATAATTCTACATCCCTCAGTTTTTTTAGACCTAGGAAAAATACTTGACACAAACTGCCGACTTTGACGAACTGACTTCTCAATCACCCCTTTCTTGTGTAATGTATTAATTTCTGCTTGTATGAGCACATTTTCTTCTTCTGAAAATATAAGTTTCCGACTTGGAACATGCTAATTAGGTGGAATCTTTGTAGAGTAAAATTCAATTTTTACCCCTTCAATACTGTTAAGTATAAATTAATCTGATGTTATCTCCTGCCATTGTTTGAAAAACAAATGTAATCTTCCCCCAATTTGAACATCTATCTTACTTGATTCATTCTCTTTAAGAGGCATTTTTCTCACCTGCATATGCCCTGGCTGAGCTTGTTGGCCCCGGCCCTTTGTAGGAAAAGTCATCCTTCCCTTCACACCAGTGGCAGCCTGCCAGTTCCGATATTGTAGACCTGAATGGCTGGTTCCTTCCCCTGCGTCCGAACTAGTACCCCGCCGGTAAGGAAAAATCCTCTTCCCCTGTTTGCCACCCGGCTTAATGAGGCCCAACGTTTTAGCGTCCTCATGACACTCTTTGACTCGCTTGGCGAGATCTCCTCCAAATAAAAGATTGGGTGGTTGTATGCTGGGCGGCTTGCACAAAGCCGCCAGATTGGGATTTATAACTGGCCTTATAACACTTCTTCTGATGTTATTTATCTCTAAATAAGCACTACAGAGGAATCCCAGTGCATCCTGATGGGCTTCAGACATATGCCCTTTATCCACTATCACGGCAAATACCGTAAGCCCTGCTGAAAGTAGCTTTAGTACCTTCTGAAATTTTAATTCCTGAGCCCTGGCTGACACCCCCAACTGTATCCAGATCTGATGGTTTAGCGCAAACAAAAGCAATTCACTTTATCTCGACACGTGTGATAACAATAAACTAAAGTGATTCTCTGCTGGATGCCTCCATGACCCACTATGAATTCACCCAAATTTAAAAGTTTTGTTTAGTATAGTTTAAAGATACAACACGGAAACAGGCCCTTTGGCCCACCGAGTCCGCTCCGACTAGCGATCCCCGCACATTAACCACTGTCCTACACACACTAGGGACAATTTTTACATTTATACCATGCCAATAACGTGGGAGGAAACCGAAGATCTCGGAGAAACCCCACTTGGTCACGGAGAGAACGTACAAACTCCGTTCAGACAGCACCTGTGGCCGGGATTAAAACTGGTCTCTGAGCTGTGAGGCAGCAACTCTACCGCTATGCCACCGTGCCACCCAGCACTGGTCATTTATCGCCCACCACTAAAACTGATCATTTGTCCTGAAAGTTTTATTAACTGAGGTTAACCTCCTAAGAGAATACATAACTCTTTAAAATACTTTTACAGGCACTCACAGAAAAGATCTATTAATACATTTGTCACGATTCTGTTTTCCATTTGTATATGGATTTACACTATGTTAAGAGAAGCATCTAAAATGTGAAGATGCAATATCATCTGTCAAAATAATATCACAATAGATATTTCCTAATAGACAAAATCTGAAACCAATGGAAAAAAAACATTGCCTTCAGAACATAAGACAAAAATTGTTAAAATGAGGCACTATACATGCCATTAGATATGCAGAATGAAACAAAGTCTCCAATACTAAGTGGGCAAAATAGGATGGATGACTCTATATTACAAAAATAAATTGGAGTGTGAGAAAATACATATGCTGGGGATCCACAAATATATCAAAGTTGGATGCAAATTGATTTCATTGCCCATCAAAGCACAGCAGGCCAACAAAACATTTGCAAACAGATCGTACCGCCAGAAAGGCCACGCATCACCGCACATGTACACAGAGGGTGAGGGTCTGAAGAAGGGTCTCAATCCAAAACCTCACCCAATTTGTTTCTCCAGAGGCGCTGCCTGAACTGTTGAGTTACTCCAGCACTTTGTGCCGGTCTGCAGTGTGAAAGATCCACAGATAGATAGCTCATGTTAGTATTTAACTGCAGCAGAATCATCGTCCTGCACTCCACATATTTTCAGACAGAAAAAAAGAGATAATATCAACCACTCCACTCACCTCTAATTCCTTATTAAATCTTTGTTAGCTAATTTCCTCTCTTCCTGTTGAATGTTTCTTAAATGTTCTGATAGTACCTGCCTCAACTACCTCCTCCGGCAGCTCATTCCACTTACCTACTGCCCTTTGTGTAAAATAAATCGCTCATTAGGTTCCGAATAAATCCTTCCCCTCTTACCTTAAACCTATGTCCTTTGGTTTTCGATTCCTGTACTCTGGATAAAAGGACATGGGGCTAGCTTGCCCGCAGCGGAACCGGGAACCCACACGGATGTCTCAATCGTTCTGTGAAATCAAAGTGAAGAGGGGGGGGTTCACCAAGGTTTGGGTGAAAGCTAGTTTTTGGAGAAGGAGGGTGTCGAATGTTGAATGCTAGTCAGTTATGCATTGGAGTAGTCAGGTCTAGAAGCACGAAGGATATGGTTGAAGGTTTGAGCTGCAGGGGAACTAAGGCATGGTTCGATTCCACTAATGTCATGGAGGGAATCGACAGTTTTAACATTGGAATGGATATGTTGTCTGAGGTTTGGGGTCAAATATGGTGCATGGTTGCATCTGGCAGGTTAGCGGTAAGATTCACCAAACACTGCCGCTCGGTCCGCCAAGGCCTGCTGGATCTCCCGGTTTCAGAGATGCAGCACGGAAACAGGCCCTTTGGCCCACCGGGTCTGCGCTGACCATCAAACGCCCGTTCACACTGGCCCGTTCTATGTTATCCCACTCGCTCATACGCTCCCAACACATCAGGAGCAATTTATAGAACCAATTAACCTCATGTCTTTGGGATGTTGGAGGAACCGGAGCCCTTGGAGAGAACAGGTCACAGGGAGAATGTTCAAACTCCACACAGACAGCACTCATTGTCAGGAACTCGGGACTCTGGCGCTGTGAGGCAGCAGCTCTACCCGCTGCGCCACTGTGCCGCCGAAGTAGCAGAGGATATTTATTTAATACCATAAACTCTGTCTAGGTTATAGAATGTATAGCAATAGGTGTGACTCGAAAAATACCAGGAAAACAAAGTGCTGGAGTAACTCAGTGAGCCAGGCAGCATCTGTGGAGAACATGGATAGATTATGTCTATGGGCGGGATCATTCTCCAGGCTGTTTCAGACCCTTTTTCTTCAGTCCGAAGAAAGGGTCCCAGCACAAAACGTCACCTGTCCAAGTTCTCCAGAGATGATGCCTGACCCGATGAGTTATTCAAACGTCTTGTGTCCTTTTGTGTGAACCAGCAGCTTTCTAGAAAAATACCAGGGCATTTGATACTGAAGTATATCAGCCTGATATAGACACAAAATGTTGGAGTAACTCATCGGGTCAGGCAGCATCTCCGACAAAAATGAATAGGTGTCATTTCGGGTCGAGACCCTTCTCTCAACCTGAGACGTTCAGTTTGTACAATGCTTAAAACTTCTGTTTCAAATACTGAGTAAAATAATTCCATCAGCACTCATGTTAGGAACTAACGAGTTCAAGTTCTGCTTCAGCTCTGGAGGTGGGGGGGATGTAAAGTGGAACACACAGCTCAAACACAAATCGGTGTGCGTACAAATTAGAATAGATACCATTTGCCGGGTCCATTGCTTTAAATTGGCTTCATGCAGAAATTCTTCCATCATAAAGAAATGCCAAAGGATAACTAGCTAAAGCCTACACATTGCAAGCTGTGAAGTTAATAACACTTGGTGCATGGTCCATCTGTCTAAGGCAGAATGTCACAAGTCATTAGCAAAGTTTAAACATTACAAGCTCCGGGTGTCAATCACATTATCCATTGCTGCTATCATCATTTCCCGCACGTATCATAATCCCATTGAAATGCACATCCAAATCAATCTAATTTGAAAATGCTAAGTTTAAAGGCAGCCCAAAAGCTTGATCAATTAGGACGGCACGGTGGCGCATCGGTAGAGTTGCTGCCTTACAGCGCATGCAGCGCCGGAGACCCGGGTATCATCCCGACTACGGGTGCTTCTGTACGGAGTTTGTACATTCTCCCCGTGACCTGCGTGGGTTTTCTCCAAGATCTTCGGGGTTTCCTCCCACACTCCAAAGAGGTACAGGTATGTAGGTTAATTGGCTTGGTAAATGTAAAGATTGTCCCTAGTGTGTGTAGGATGGTGTTAATATGCGGGGATCTTTTTCAGTCACTTACCTCGATGGAGGTGCGATTTTTCTCCATGTCGCACCGCCTTTGCGGCCTACAACGTGGAGTGGTGCGGCCTTTCCTGGTGACCGGCCCGGAGCTTCAAGCCGCGGGCCGGGACTTACCATCGTGGAGCCTGGAATCTTTTGCTGAGGATCGCCAATGTTGGACCACGGGGCCTGTGGACTTCAACACCATGAAGCAGCGGTCTTCGGTAAGAAGTGGACGACTCGGGGGTTCCATGCCGCGGAGTGTTCCGATCCATCCCGATGCCGGAGTTTCGATCATCCTGATGTGAGGGCTTGAACAGCGGACTGTCGGCAACGGCCCCGTTCAAATGCCCCGACCACGGGTGAACAAAGAAGGAAGATCCATCACAGAAGAACTTCCATCACAGTGAGGAATGTTGACTCCACTATGGTGGGTGTTTATGTTAAACTTTATTTTAAGTGCTGTGTGTATTTTTGTTTTTTCTTAGTGTGGCTGTATGGTAATCCACATTTCACTGGAACTTAATTGGTACATGTGAATTAAATTGAATCTTGAACTTAGCAGGTCAAGCAGCATCTGTGGAGGGAATGGACAGGCGATGTTTAGAATCGGGACGCTACTTCAGTGATGGATTAGGTGGGGAGAAATCTGGAAAAGAAACCTGTGGGAATGGCAAAGTATGACAGGTGATAGGTGGATACAAGTGAGGAGGATTTGATTGCCAGATGGGTGGAGTAAGTGATAAAGTTAGAGGTGAAAAGGAGACAAAAAGGTGTCAAATAAAGAGAGAAAAGGAAGAGTGAAATGGAAAGTTAGAGGGAGGGATGTGGGTGGGAAGGGACAAGGGGAAAGAAGGGGAATGTGGGACTCAAGTGTGGGTGAAGAACATATGGAGGGGGAAAAGAAGTAGGATGCCTTTTAGGGCGGCACAGTGGTGCAGTGGTAGAGTTGCGTGGAGTGGTAGAGTTGCGCCAGAGACCCAGGTTCGATCCTGACTACAGGTGCAATCTGTACGGAGATTGTACATTCTCCCAGTGACCGTGTGGGTTTTCTCCTGGTGCTCGGGTTTCTTCCCAGACTCCAAAGACATGCAGGTTTGTAGGTTAATTGGCTTTGATAAAATTTTTAATTGTCCATTGTTGTGTAGGATAGAGCTAGTGTATGGCGTGATCGCACGTCAGTGGGCCAAAGGGCCCTTTTCCACACAATATCTCTAAAGCCTAGTTGCTAGGGAAAGAGAAGAGGGGTAGGAGTACTTGGGGAATTCAATATTCATACAATTGGGGTGAAAACTCCCCAAGGGTGAGGTGCTGTTCCTCCAGCATATGAGGTGCTGTTCCTCCAGTTTGCATGTGGCCTCACTCTGGCAAAGGAGGAGGCCCAGGACAGAAAGGTCAGTATGGGAATGAGAAGGTGAGTTAAAACGGTTAGCATTCTGGAAATCCAGTAGACTTTAGCGGACCGAGCGCAAGTGTTTGGTGGGAAGGCCGCCTAGTCTACACTTGTTCTTGCTGATGTAAAGGAAGCTACATCAGAAGATTATATCATAGACTCAAAGAATATAAGGTGGCACAGTGGTATAGTTACTGCCTTACAACAACAGAGACCCGGGTTCGATCCTGACTTTGGGTGCTGTCTCTATGGAGTTTGTACATTTTCCCTGTGACCACAAAGGTTTTCTACGGGTGCTCCAGTTTCCTCCCACACTCCAAAGACGTACGTGTGTGTAGGTTAATTGGCTTTGGCAAAGATTGTAAATTGTCCCCAGTGTGTAGGATAGTGCTAGTGTGCAGGGATCGCTGGTCGGGCCGGACTCAGTGGGCCGATGGACCCCGTTTCCGCGCTGCATCTCTAAACTAAACTAAATTAAAGATGTCACTCTAGTGATTAGTACCTCAATAATTCAGGAAAATCAATGAGTTCAGAAGGATGAGTGGAAGAGGAAAAAATATTAAGTGCAAAATGACAGTCATTATTCACTTTGTTACTTCTAATTAGATTTACATTTGCACTTTCACAAATTATGTGCTTCCCTTTTGTAATTTCCTCATTCATTAAAATATACACAGACTAAATAATATTGGAAATGCAAATATTTTAACTAAAGAAGATTTTCTTTATTAAGGACTGCAGCCCCTCACATTAGTCAGCGCCACAAATAAAGGGGCTTCTTTACAGTCGCTTGAAGTTGCTTCATACTGAGAATTTAATTCTAAGGACCCACCAAATGAAAAGTATCGCTGTAAAGGTCCATTTTAACAGGAGTTGTGAAGTGTTTCAGCTCTGGGTGCTCCAGTTTCCTCCCATGTCCCAAAACTGTTAATTGGCCCTCTGTATGTTGCCCCTAGTTGTGCAGGGAGTGGATGAGAAAGAGGGACAACACAGAACTGATGTGAATGGGTGATCGATGGTAGGCGTGGACTCGATGGGCTGAAGGGTCTGTTTCCACGCTGAATCTCTAAACCAACACTGAACCATTTACTGCTTCTCCACAGCATTCACCTTGCAGAAGAATGCTTTCAGCTTTTTCCCATAGATGATAAAGTAGAATCATTAAGGATAATCAAGCAGCTGTTACTGCAGATAGAGAACATTGCTGCTGCTATTTAGCAGGTCTAATTGCATCCAAAGAAAGTTGGGGAGTATATCGATACAAAAAAACTGCAGACCTTGTTGCAAAAAAAGGCACAAAGTGCTGGACTAACTCAGCGGATCAGGCAGCATCTGTGTAGGACATAGGAAGGTGACATTTCAGGTCGGGAGCCTTCTTCAGATTCATTGCAGTAAGCAGGGACAAGAGGTGGGGGCAGGACAAAGCAGGCAAGTGATAGGTGGATGCAGATGAGGGGGGAGGAGTGGGGGGTGAAAGGCAGAGGGTGGACAAAGGCCAGCAATAAAAAACACAAAAAGCTGTGAGATAAGAATAAGAGGAGTGAAAGGTAAAGCCAGAGGAAGTGATGTAAGAGGAGTGGGACTGGGCAAGGTGAAAGGGAGTGTAGGATAGTGAAAGAAATGGAGAGTATGCCCTTGTTAGAGTCTGTAGACGTTAGACTTTCGCTCTCCCATCAGGCAAGGGGTACAGAAGTTTGAAAACTCACACGTCCAAATATAGGGACAGTTTCCACCCAGCTGTTATCAGGCAACTGAACCATCCTATCACCAGCTAGAGAGCAGTTCTGACCGACCATCTACCTCATTGGAGACCTTCAAACGGTCTTTAATTGGGCTTTCCTTGCACAAAATATTAGTCCCTTTACCCTTTTTCTGTACACTGATTTTTTGTACTTTTTCTGTACACTGCGGCCTGATTGTAATCATGTATCGTCTTTTTGCTGATTGGATAGCACACAACAAAAAAAGCTTTTTACTGTACCTTGGCACACGTGACAATAAACTAGACTAAACAAGATCATTCCATAGACCCACCAAACTCTGAGTGAAAAAATTGTCCCTCAGTTTCCTACAAAATCTTGTCCCTCTCATCTTACACTTCTGTCCACTGCTTCTTGATTCCCCGACTCTGGGTAAAAGACTCTGTGCATTCACCCTATCTATTCCCCTCATGATTTTATATTAAAATCACCCCTTAGCCTCCTGCACTATAAGAAATAAAGTCCTAGCTTGCCCTAAGCTTTCCCTATAGCTGAGGCCATTAAGGGGCAGCACTGTGGCGCAGCGGTAGAGTTGCTGCCTTACAACGCCAGACACCCGGATTCCATCCTGACTACGGGTGCTGTCTGTACAGAGTTCCCTGTGACCACGTGGGTTTTCTCTGGGTGCTCTGGTTTCCTCCCACACTCCAAAGACGTACAGGTTTGGAGGTTAATTAGCTGGAGTAAAATTGGAAATTGTCCTTAGAGTGTAGGGTAGTGCTAATGTACGGGGTAAAAGCTGGTCGGCATGAACTCGGTAGGCCGAAGGGCCTATTTCCACATTTTATCTATAAAGTAAAGTAAAGAGTCCTGGCAATGCCCTTGTAAATCCACTTTAAACTTTCCAACTGGATAAACTGAGACTGTTTCATGGACATGCCTAGTTCTGACATTTCCCCCATTGCATGAGAGTGTTGGCCCTTTCAATGCCCTGTTGATGACCTTTCAATGCCTCTTCGAGCCTTTGGCAATGAAGGTCAGGACACCATTTTGCAAGAACCGCACTCAGGAGATGCTCAAAAGGCAAATTCAACCTAGTAGTCGGGTCAACAGACAGCACAGGTGACTTGATGCTGGCAGCCAAATTAATCAGTCAGTTTCTCAGCAGCCAATATATTTTGCTATTGGGATACTTGAAGCAGATTTTTCTTTCAGCTAAAGAAAAATGAGTTTTAACCAAATGAAAATAGTTCATTTCCCACCAAATTGATCAAACAACTGGATTTCCTAATTGGCTCTTCATCTTTGCCAACTCTTCCACAGCTAAAAAATATGTGTCTCAGATCCTGAGGGCTTCTGATAAATCTTCAAGGAATTTGCTTAATGTCATCTTTTTTTCAAAGGCCATACAAAAGTCATTCAATAAAATGAATGAATAAATGAATATGAAGATAGAATGATCTAAAATGTCCTTCAAAGGTTAACAAATAGAAAAAGGCACAAAGTGCTGCAGTTACTCAGCAGACCAGGGAGCATCTATGAAGAACATGGACAGGTGACATTTTGGGTTGGGACCCTTCATCATACAGGAAGAATGTGAAGGATTTGGAGAAGGTGCAGAAGAGGTTCACCAGTATGCTGCATTGATTAAAGGATGATATGAAGAGGATGGACAAACTTGGATTGTTTTCTCGAGAACTCTGGAGATTTTTGAGGGGAGACCTGATAGAAGTGTATAATATTATTAGAGGCATAGTTAGGAGGGAATGGAACCATTTCCCCCAGGTGGAAATGTTGTAGATGAGAGGACATAGCTATAAGGTGAAATGGATACATTTTGAAGGAGATGTACGAGGCAAGTATTTATTTACTCCAAGGGCTGTGGGTGCCTGGAAAGTGCTGCCAGGAGTGGTGGTGGCTGCAGATATAATCAATGCATTTAATAGGCTTTTGGAAGGCCACGTGGAAGTGCAAGGAATGGAGGGATATGGATCTGAAGAAGGGTCTCGACCCGAAACGTCACCCATTCCTTCTCTCCAGAGATGCTGAGTTATTCCAGCTATTTGTGTCTATCTTCGGAGGGATATGGATCATGTGCAGGCAGATGAAATTAGTTTATCCAGGCATCGCATTCTCCACAGACATTGTGGGCTAAAGGGCCTGTTCTTGGGCTGAACTTTTTTACGTTCTATGTTCAGCAAGGTAACAAGCAGCCTCCACTAAATTCACCCAACAGCAAAATTAAAAACCAATGCCCCAGTTTTTAAAAAGTGAGATTTTCAGAGTATAAACTAAAGATATTCCTACAAGGCTCTGCAAAAGATGTACAGAACAAGGAGAGACATTGGGGAATGAAAATATCTCAGGCACCGAAGATTGTTGGAAGTTGAGATATTTGCTCTAAAAAAAGAGTTAAAATGATCTCAACAATATTTCAGAAATAGTGAAAACTATCTGCAGAAAGTACTCATTTGTTTTTCTGGGTCAGTAAGTTTTAGTTATGTTTAGTTTAGAGATACAGCATGCAAACAGGCCCTACGGCCTACCAACTCCACACTGACCAACAATCACCCATAGACTAGTTCTATCCTACACACTGGGGTGGGAGATTGCAACCTTCACATGGTCCACTCAGTTTCAACTAATGCAATCAACCCGACGTGCACAAATAGACCAAATAGAACAAGTTGACCTACAACTTTAAGCTGTGCACGCCATACGCAAGAAGAAGAAGATCTTACACACAAGGAACACTTTTACAGAAGCTAATTAACCTACAAAGCTGAACGTCTTTGGAATGTGGGAGGAATCTGGAGCTCCTCCAGAACGTTAAAATCAAAGAATCAATCATCATCAACTTTCATAGATTCCTTGCTTCCTTGCAAATTGACTTTAAAATCCCTATTTTTGTTTCAGACCTAGTTTAGAGATACAACATGGAGACAGGCCCTTTGGCCCAGAAGTCCACACTGACCATCGATCATAACTAATTCTATGTTTTCGCACTTTCACATCCACTCCCTACAGACTTGGGACAATTTACAGAGACCAGTTAACCTACAAAATCTGGATTTGGGATGTGGGAGCACCCAAAAGAAACCCACGCGGTCACAGGGGGAACATGCAAACACCACACACAGACAGCAGCCAAGATCAGCATCGAACCCGGGTTTCTGGCACCGTGAGGCACCGGCTCTACCAGCTGCACCATCACAGAGACCCGAGTTAATAATCCAAGCTGTGCTTTTAGTCTGCCTTCCGAGATTTTACCTTTCAAATAAAACATTAAACTGCAGCCCCATCTGCCTGTTTCAGTAGGGATAAACATACGATTGCATTCCATTCAAATAAAAAAGGCAAGCTACTTTTGCAGACAGCTTTGGGAGCGACTGAAGATACAAGAAAAATGGGAGCAATGAAAACAAAATGCTGGGGGAAGTTTGCAAAAGAGGCATCATCGGTGGACGGAAATGGACCATGGACAATTTGGGTCGAGACCCTCCATAATATTGCAGATGTCCTGTTAGTTGTTAACCTTTAACCCAATACCATTAAAAACAGGATCCAAGAGAGCCAAGAGAGTTTAATTTTCATACGTACCAAAAATGGAACAATGAAATTCTTACTTCCCACAGCACTCATAGATAAAAAAAAAATTCTAATCAACAAATGAACAACCATAAAATTAATGCAAAAAGCCTTGTTCTTAATCATGAGAGAAATAGATTGGGTAAATGCACAGTCTTTTGCCCAGAATAGGGGAATCGAGAAACATAGAACATAGAAAATGGGTGCAGGAGTAAGCCATTCGAGCCAGCAGTGCCATTCAATATGAACTGCCGATCATCCCGTTCCTGCTTTTTCCCCCTATTTCCCTCGGTTCCGTCAGCCCTAAGAGCTAAATCTAACTCTCTCTTGAAAACATCCAGTGAATTGGCCTCCACTGCCTTTTGTGGCCGAGAATTCCACAGATTCACAACTCTCTGGGTGAAAAAGGTTTTCCTCATCTCAGTCCTAAATGGCCTACCCCTTACTCTTACACTGTGCCCCTCATTCTGGACACCCTCAACATCGGGAACATTTGTCCTACATCAAGTCTGTTCAATCCCTTAAGAATTGTTTCCATAAGATTCCTTCTCATCCTTCTAAATTCCAGTGAATATAAGCCCAGTCGATAGGTAACAATCATTTCAGGTTCTTCAACAATGTAGGTTTCTCAGTCTCTATTGGAGCAAACAGTATCTCCCTCCTGCATCAATCAGATCTTAATTGATGAAGACAAGTCAAGGGAAGTTTTGCTCAATCGAGAACCATGACTATTTTCATGTATACAGATCTTTAAAACAATAAATACTCGTAAGTGCTTCACAAGAGCCTAGAGCCATGGGGCACAAACAGGCCATTCGGCCCAACCCGTCTATACTGACCAAAATGCCCCACCTAAGGTAATCCCATTTTCCTCATATTCCATTAAAACTTTCCTATCCATTTACCTGTCCAAGTGTCTTTTAAATGTTGTTATTGTACCTGCCCCAACTATCGTTTAGTTTAGTTTAGAGATACAGCATGGAAACAGGCCCTTCAGCCCACCAAGTCCACACCAACCAACAATCGCCCATACACTAGGTTAATCCTACACACTAGGGCCAATTTAGACAATTTGCAGAAGCCAATTAACCTACAAACCCGCATGTCTTTAGTACGTGGGAGGAAACCGGAGCACCCGGAGAAAGCCCACGCAGTCACAAGGAGAATGTCCAAACTCCATACAGATGGCACCCGTAATCATGATTGAACCTGACGCTGTAAGGCAGCAACTCTACCCCTGCGCCACTGTGCCCTGTCAATAAGCCGTACCCATACGTATTGAGCTAGATATGTCAAAATGAATTGCATTGTTAACATTTGTGCCATCGTAGACTTATCAACATTGCAGTATGGCCCTACTTAAAAGAAGAATTAACCTGAGTTCCATCAATCCCCCACAGTGCTGCAAGTAATTACAATGTGTGTCATTACTCAGGGCATTGTAAGAATCAGTGATTAAAAATAACTTTGTCATTTTGAAGTCCCATTACTTATATTTGCAGCACCAAGAATTAATTATTCCTTTCAATCAATGGATTTATCTTAAAAATTAGAGAGCTTGACATTGCAAATGATAAATGAGGTGACCTTCTCAAAGCCTGCTCTCTTCTTCTATTTTAATGCGCCAGCATTTGCTTCTTCGATGTTGACTACAGCCAGGAAATGAATTAGAGCAAAATTATACTCAGTTCATAAAAATGACAACTAGTAAATCTAGAAGCATTAAAGTGCTTTAAATGTGCAAATCTGCGCTCACTTTGGGTTTTTTTATTAACCATAGTTTCATACAGCCTATTCATTTACATCTATCTCAAGAAAGCTGGCTAAGCAAACTGGAGGAACAGCATCTCATATTCCACTTTGGTACCCTCCAACCCAATGGTGGGAACAAGGAACTGCAGATGCTGGTTTATACCAAAGGTAACTCAGCGGGTCAGGCAGCATCTCTGGAGAAAAAGGACAGGTGACGATTCGGGTCAGGACCCTTCTACAGACCTGACCCAAAATGTCACCCATCCTTTTGCTCCACATGCGCTGCCCGACCCGCTGAGTTACTCCAGTCCTTTGTATCTATCTTTGATGTGAACATTGGATTCTCAAATTTTAAGTAAACTGCTTCCTTCCCCCTCTCTCTTTCCTGTACCCTCACCACCCAGTGTGCACCTATTTCCCCCGCTATCTCGTCCCTCTGCGCCCACCCCTGTCCCTTTCCATCTATATCCCTCTGGCTTTACATTTTATGCCTCTTCTATATTTAACTGCAACCCTTTTGTCTACATCTCTAGCCTTTGTCGCTTTCTCCACCCTCTCACCAATATCCACCTATCACTTGTCGGGCTTTATCCATGTCCCCACCACTCTATCCAGCTTTCTCCCCCCATTAGAAACATAGAAAATAGGTGCAGGAGTAGACCATTCAGCCCTTCGAGCCAGCACCAACTTTCAATTTGATCATGGCTGATCATCCAAAATCAGTACCCCGTTCCTGTTTTTTCCCCATATCCCTGAATCAATCTGAAGAAAAGTCCTGATGTGAAACGTCGTCTGTCCATTTCCTCTGCAGATGCTGCCTGACCCGCTGAGATCTTCCAGCTCTTTGCACTTTAAAACAGTGCAGCTCAGGGACAGGCCCTTTACTCCACAATGTCTGTGGCAAACATATTGCCAAGTTAAACTAATTTCCTCTGCCTGCACTAATCCTTCAATTCCATGCATATCCACGTGCCTATCTAAAAGCCTCTTAACGCCTCCACCACCATCCCTGGCAGTGCGTTCCAGGCACCCACCACCCTCTGTGTAAAAAACTTTGCTCAATATTCCAGCATCTGCTGCTCCTTGTCGCCACACATTCTTCTCTTTGAAGTTTATATACCACAATTGCCATTGGGAAATCTTAGTACTGGACTGCAAATCACTTAAGACACTTGAAGTGATAAAACAAGCCATAAATCATTCAGCATAATACACAAAGGACTGAAATCAGACTGGTAACTATTGACTTTGTTAAAAGCAGATTGAAATCATAAATTGTTTAATAAACCTTTGACTGCAATTTTCCACCTAGCCTTATTTCCCCACCAGAACAGCCAAAGATACGTGTCAGAAGGAACTGCAAAAGTTGGTTTAAACCGTAGAAACAAAAAGCTGTAGTAACAAGGAATAGATGACCCTTCCTCAGACCAGAGTTTCGACCCGTAACATCACCTATTCCTTTTCTCCAGAGATGCTACCTGACTCACTGTGTTGCTGCGGCTTTTTGTGTCTACACCTGAAGATATATCGGATACACCTGACAAAACGTCAAAGAAATCAAGTAATATTTAGAAGTAAAATAAAACAACAAATCTTCATTGCAGAATCAACAACCATGTATCTGACATGTAGAAGGGCCTCTTTATTCATGTTTTAGTGGCACAGCTGGCAGAGCCGCTGCCTCACAACGCCAGAGACCCAGGTTCGATCCTGACCTCGGGTGCTGTCCGTGTGTGGAGTTTGCACGTTCTCCCTGTCACCGCGTGGGTTCCTCCAGGTGAACCTGTTTCCGCCCACATTCCAAAGACGTGCGGGTTTGGAGGTTAAATTGGCCTGGGTAAAATTGCCCCTGGTGTGGAGGGAGTGGATGAGAAAGTAGGATAACATAGAACTAGTGTGATGGTTGGCGTGAACTCGGCGTGCCAAAGAGCTCGTTTCAATATTGTATCTCCAAACTAAACTAAACAGTGGACATATGCAACCATAGGATTTTAATACAGGTTTTACACAAGATCCGAATGCCCTTCGATTATCACATCTCTTCCACTTAAATGTAGATGAAGAAATACAGTATACACTCATTTTAACGGTTTGCTGTACAACGGATTTTGGTTATAGCGGCCAAAAAGGCCGATCAGTACTGACAACTCCCTGCCGCCTCCAGTCCGCGCCTGCTCCCGCCGACCCTTACCTCCACTCAGGTCACCTATTGGCCATGACCTTTGACTCCGCCATTCCTCACCTCTCGAGCAGCCCTGGTCTTCCAGGCACAGTTCCGGACCGAGGGTCTGAAGAAAGATCTCGACCTGAAACATCACCTATCCATGTTCCCCAGAAATGCTGTCTGACCCGCTGAGTTACTCCAGCACTTTGTGTCCGTTTGTGTCTTAACCTGCATCTGCAGATGTTTATTTCTATTACTTATACAATGATAACACCTTACTCAGTTATAGTGGACAATCGGCAACACCATTATTCCCCTCCCCCCCCCTCCTCCCATCATATAGTCATCTATAACATGGGTTTACTGTACATTAAATAACACATGTCATAAAGTTATAGAGTCACGGCACGAAACAAATAAGATACATGTCATTCTTGCTGTAATCAAATGGTAGGTTCAAGTAGCTGAGGCTTCCACCTATATCTGTATAGTGTGCAGAGCCTTGACTTATCTCCGTATCTCACGCCCACCCTAACCCTGTAGTGCCATTCACTTTAGGTTAAAGCAGTTTTGGATGCATCACTAACATCAAATGTATTTATTTTTTTGCTCTGTTGAACTTTGCATTTTCTCATAACTCACTTAAAAATTGCAAGGAATATAACTTGTGGTCGCCTAAATGTCATCTTTGTATGTGAGCGAATGCATCGAACCAACAGTCAGTGAACCAATTCCAACACCCATTGCAAGATGCATCAATTCAACTTCAAAGTGCCTCAATCGATCATCAAAGACTCCTATCAATTACTTTGTGGCATACATCACAATATATTTTTAAAATGTTTAAAAATAACATTGCTTCCATTTTCCTATTTTGCAGGGGCATGCTGCGTTTCAATTGCTGGTGTTAGCTCCAGGCAATTCACAGAACACTATTTTCTTCAATTAACTTCCAACGTTAGAGATACAAAGGTCACCAGCACCAAAACCCAGTCACAATTCGATAAGTACATACAGAAGTCCAAAATGAATCATTTTTCTTCAAGTATTAAATCTATATCAAGTAAATATGACTTTTTAATTCCCCGATTCAAAAATGTATTGGAACCTTCACACCTGAATAATGATATTTTATAAATCCTTCCAAGAGCAAAAATGGTGAAGAATTCGGCTCAGGTCCTTCATGTATACAATTCACACATAAAAATATAAAAATGACATTTAAGCAATCACAAGTTACATTCTTTGCAACATATAACAGAGTTATACTGGGTTATGCGAAAAAAGCAAAGGTTAATGGTCTCAATGACTATAAAGAATCAACTCTGGAGATATGTATGTTATAATTACATAATTAATGCTGAAGAACAATTCCATTGAAGGGTCCCTGCTCGCCCTGTGGGCTAGAGAGGAGGGAATCACAACAGAGGGCCGGTTGCGGGAGGCAGTGCAGTGCACCCTGATGGTGGAGTGGGTCGCTGGAAGCCCGACAGCAGTCTGGGGCTCGGCAGGATCTTGTGCCACTCCAACAGGCCAAGCTCATGGACCAGACACGGCCTGCAGCGTGGAACACTTAACAACAACTAACCGGGACTTGAAAATGATGCCAAATCTGGTGACTCTCTATACTGTCTCAGTGTGCTACTGTTATACACTTGTACTGTATCTGGCATGCTTATCTCAGATGTATCTAAGTGCTTATGTATCGGTGATACCTATACTGAACTTCACTGTAAATGTGACAACGATAATACCGCTGAACCATTGAGTTGTATAATTTTGATCTCTGTTAAAATACTTCATTTGTTTGACTTTTTAATGTCTGCATAATCTAGTTTTAGATTTTAGATTTAGTGTTTAGTTTTTTGTTTTAGTGTGGAAACAGGCCCCTTTGGTCCACCGAGTCCTCATCAACCATCGGCCATCCATTCACACTAGTTCCAAGTTATCCCATATCTTACACATGAGGATACACACACTAGTGGCTATTTAACCTACACATACTCGCATGTCTTTGGGATGTAGGAGGAATCCAGAGCACCCGGAGAAAACCCACGGGGTCAAAGAGAAAACGTACAAACTCCGTACAGACCCATAGTCAGGATCAAAACAAGGTCCCTCTCGCTGAGAAGCCACAACTTTACTAATGCGCCGCCCTATCTAACCAGTGTTATATTTGATGAATCTTTGCAGTAGCTTGATAACCAGAGGCTATGTGTCTGCAAAGGAGATGTCCTTTTTTATTTCTCTATGATTTGCAATCAATGTCCAATCAGTCTAAATTTTCAAACATGTGGAAATGATCCATTTATTGTTATTATTGACCTAATTTTATATTCATCATTATAAAACACATCCATGCTTCACAAAATCAATGGCTGGGAATGGGTTTCCAGTCTCCACATGTATATCACCAGATTAATAGTCACACCAGCTTTTAGTTATGCATGATCGGCAATTAACATTGTGTCTGCTATGGAAATCAATTTTCCGTTTCAGCCTGGTTAGGGGGTAGGTGGAGAAATCAAAACAGAATTTTAAAATAACGTGTGTGCTTTCATGCTTTGGCCTCAGATATTAAGGATATTGATAAGGATACCGCAGCATAGTGGCGCAGCGATAGAGTTGCTGCCTTACAGCGACAGAAACCCGGGTTCGATCCTGACAATTTGGTGCTGTCTGTATGGAGTTTGTTTCTACATTCCTTCCTGTTTCCTCCTACATCCCAAAGACGTGCGGGTTTGCAGGTTTATTGGCCTCTGTAAACTACCCTCTAGTGTGTACGGAGTGGATGCAAAAGTAGGATCATATAGAACTGGTGTGAATGAGTGATCAATAGTTGGCATGGTTGGGGGGCTGAAGAGCCTGTCTCCATGGATTTCCTCCGGGTGTTTCGGTTTCTTCCTACATCCCAAAGGTGTGCAGGTTTGTTGGTTAATTGGCTTCTGTAAATTGTTCTTGGTGTGCGGGATGGAGCTAGTGAATGGGTGATCGCTGGTCGGCGCAGACTCGATGGGCCGAAGTGCCTGTTTCCACTCTGTATCTCTAAACTAAACCAAAGTGATGAACTGATGCACACAGAACCTGCTCAGCAAAGTTGCTATTCTCACAGTGGAATGAATGGCATTTCTGGGTTAACGGACTCTTCACTTCTGCCCCTCTCTTTGCCTTACATGAGATGAAATGAAGATGATAGCATTGAGCTGGTGCCTCACCGTGCCAGAGTTGGGTTCAATCCTGCGCTCGGGCACTGTCTGTGTGGAGTTTGTACGTCCTCCCTATGACCGCGTGGGTTTTCTCCGGGTGCTCCTGTCTCCTCCTACATCCCAAAGACGTGCAGGTTTGCAGGTTTATTGGCCTCTGTAAACTACCCTCGAATGTGTAGGGAGTGGATGCAAAAGTAGGATCATATAGAACTGGTGTGAATGAGTGATCAATGGTCAGCACGGTCTCGGAGGGCTGAAGGGCCTGTCTTCACGCTGCATCTCTAAACTAAAACAGTGCTTTCAAAGAAGGCTCGAAGATTTCCATTTGCCAGCATTGTGAAAAGAAAATGAATTGGTGATTGGTTTAATTTGTCAAACTATGCCATGTATATAGTATAGGCAAAACGTACAGAAGTGCGAAAACGCACACCTCCAGATTCAAGGACAGTTTCTTCCCAGCTGTTATCAGGCAACTGAAACATCCTATAAACAACTAGAGCATGGTCCTGAGCGAATATCTACCTCATTGGAGACCCTTGGATTATCTTTCATCGGACTTTACTGGACTTTTTCTTGCACTAAACGTTATTCCCTTTATCATGCATCAGTACACTGTGCTCAATTGTAATCATGTATATTTTTTCTGCTGACTGGTTATCATGCACCAAAAAAGCTTTTCACTGTACCTCATCTATTTGTTTGTGCACGTCGGGTTGATTGCATTAGTCGAAACAGGATGGACCACGTGAAGGTTGCAATCTCCCAAGATTGCAACCTTCACATTGCAAGAGCAAGACGTCAGCGCTGGCAAGGCTGTGGATGACTTGAACGTTACGCATTCCAATGGAAGGCTTGGACTCTCCTTTGTCATCTCGGTTCAGCTGCTCCTGCCCGGTACAACCCCCCTAAGGCGTCAGCAGATGTTGTAGCCTCTCGCCTGCTGGCAAACTCGAAGGTTGCCACTTCCAAAGAAGCCCGACAAGAAGTGAGACGGAGCTTGACAAAGTCCATCTCTTCTTCACCATCCTCAAGCCCCCTTTCTAATCCATACACTCCAGTTGATGTAGACAAAGGCCTGTCCTCTTCTAAAGCTGGGAAAGCAGCAGGAGTAGATGGGATCTACCCGGAATTCCTGAAGACACTTGGCCACCATGAACGCAACTGGCTGGCTGCTTTTTTCACCCACGTCCATTGTAGTGGAATTATCCCTAAGGCCTGGAGAACATCTAAATTCATCGCCATCCTCAAGCCTGGGAAATCTGCTGATGATCCAACTAGTTACCGACCCATCTCCCTCTTGTGCACATCCTACAAGCTGTTTGAGAGCCTCCTGCTTGCCAAGATTTCTCCATTGGTAGAACAATGCAGGCTGTAGACCAGGTAGAAGCTGTGCAGATCAAGTCCTTGCCCTCACTACCAATATAGAGGCTGGCTTCCAACGTGCCCTGAAAACTGGTGTTGCTCTCATTGATCCATCAACAACCTATAACACTGTGTGGAAACATGGTCTGTTGCTGAATGCTTCCAGAATCTTGGTGCCAAACCATCATGCGTGCCCTCTCATCCATCCTCAGCAACCATAGATATAGGGTCTGGCTTGGGAACCAGACCAGCTCTGTCAGGACCCTGAATGATGGTCTCCACCAGGGCTCTGTCCTAGCTCCCCTACTCTTCAACATTCATGTCAGTGACATGCCAACTACCTCGTCCATAAAGTTTGCACATGCAGATGGCCTTGCCCTTGACTACATCAGCAGTATGCTAACCCAAGACCTGGAGGGGATGGAGGAGTACTTCACCTTCGGGCGACTTTGCCCTAACCCATCTAAGACAACTGTCACTGCCTTTCACCTCAGCAATCGGCTCGCCAATGCAAAGCTTCGAGTATACTTTTGCGGTAAGCCGGTGAAGAATGAAGAATTTCCCAAGTACCTCGGAGTCACCCTGGATCATTCCCTCACCTATCGTGAACACCTGAAGAGGGTGGTTCATAAACTGAAAGCAAGGGTCAACATCATCAGGAAAGTTGCAGGCAACAGCTGGGGATTCAATGCACATACCCTCCGTACTGCATGCTTAGTCCTAGTCTACTCAACAGCCGAGTTTTGCTCAACAGCTTGAGCTAATAGTTGCCACTCCAAACGAGTTGACACTGTTCTTAACTCTGCAATGTGGGTCATCACAGGGACGCTGAAGTCAACACCTTTGCAGTGGCTCCCTGTCCTCTCTCATATCGCCCCACCCAGCATACGCAGAAGGGAGAGGATGTTGAAAGATAGGTGCACCATCGAGGCTAACCCTGTCCTTCCCATCCATGCTGACTTGAACAACCTGCCCAACATTGAATTGAATTGAATTTTATTTTGTCATTCAGACCTTTTGGTCTGAACAAAATTTCGTTGCCTTGCAGTCATACATATAATAAAAATGACAAAAACACACAATAAACACAAATTTAACACCCACCACAGTGAGTTCACCAAACACCTCCTCACTTGTGATGGAAGGCAAAATCTTAAAGTCTCTGTCTCTTCCCTCTTTGTTCTCCCTCTGCGCCAGGCTTCAGATGTTGTGACCCCACCGGGTGATGGTAAGTAAGTCAGTCCCGCGGCTCAACCTGGAAGACTTTGACTCCAAGACTGAGTGGCGCAGAGCCTGGAAAGATGCCAACACCAACAACGGAGAGGTCATCACAGACCCCACAGTGAAACCACCGGGTTTTGACCTCTATCGCAAGCAATGGCTAACCCTGAACAGAGTCCGCACCCTCCATGCAAGAACAGCCCATGACCTGCAAAAGTGGAGGATGACTGACAGCCCTGCTTGCGACTGCGGACATCCAGACCAGACCACCCCACACGTCGTGAATGACTGCCCACTGAGGCTTTTCCCTGGTGGCATCAAAGCCATCCACCCTGTCCTGGCCTGGATGTCTACAACTTTAGGCTGTGCACGCCATACGCAAGAGAGAGAGAGAGACTGTACCTCAGTACACGTGACAATAAATTAAACTAACTAAACTAAACTAGTTTATTCTAATACTTTACACCCAGAACTGTATCTTAGTTTTAGTATTAGTTTTAGAGATACAGCATGAAAACAGGCCCTTTGGCCCACTTAGTCCACACTGACTGAAATTTAAATGAGGATTTTAAAGTCAATTTGCAAGGAAGCAGGAAATCAATAAAAGTTGAAGATGCTCTATTCTTTGATTTTAAAGTTCAGAGTTAGTTTAAGCTTGTGGGAGATGGAGCAGATTGTGAATGGATTGGAGAAATTGATCCGCCGTGCTTCAGAGTTGATACTGGTCTCAGCATTGCAAGAGATACAGTCAGGTAAGATCGCAAGCGATGAATGGAGGTGGAAAAAGATGGGCTTAGCAGCCGGTCAAATGTAGGCGAGAATGCTCATCAATAAAAGGACTTAGTTACAGGCTCTGCCGCTCAGTCCAAGCTGCCTCGGAGTTTGATGGAATTTACTCCAGGGATTTCGAACCAGAGCCAAACAGATGGCAACAATTTTGCTGGCATTGATCTACAGAGTGGTTCAATTGTTTGGATAGCGCTGAATTTTATGGTCGTGGCTGATAAGGCTGAGTTAGATGTTATCAGTGAAAACTTAATAAGACTGGCCTGCCTCTCAACAAAAATCACTAGCAGCATTAAGGCACTAAAAGCAAAAATAAAAAAGTCACTGATCCTGACTGCAATAATCATAGTTCAAACTAAAATACAAAGCTGATAATCATAAGCATAAACTGATAGCTATAATTATATTTTGAGCTCAGATTGTCTGCAAATGAAATGGCTATTTTATTCTGCAGTGTGCGTAAGCAAGACCCTATTAGAACGAGAAATATAGAAGGAAATGTTTTTAAAGTAACATAAATAAAATTGATAATCAGTTCCTGAAAACCACTCAACCTGTATATTGCTGCCATTTCTCATACAATGTAAAGCAACTGTGTTTTCAGTTTATTTTCTGATCTCATCTCAGTTTTTAAACAACATTCTTTTAGCTCAAACGTGACATAATGGCAGGGCATTTGTAGCTGGAAGGAAGTGCAGATGCTGGTTTGCATCAAAGATAGACCCAAGATGCTGGAGTAACTGACACTCCCCAACATGTTCCCGGTGCTGGGGAGTCCAGAACCAGGGGCCATCCGTTTAAGAATAAGGGGTAAGCCATTTAGAACTGAGATGAGGATAACGTTTTTCACACAGTGAGTTGTGAATTTGTGGCATTCTCTGTCTCAGAAGGCAGTGGAGGCTGATTCATTGGATGCATTCAAAAGAGAGTAAAGGGCCTGTCCCACTTACGTGATTTTCTCGGCGACTGCCGGCACCCGTCATAGGTCGTTGCAGGTCGGCGAAAAATGTCAACATGTTGAAAATTCAGCGGCGACCAGAAAGATGCTACGACTCTTTGGGTGACTGAGGAGACTACTCACGACCATACAGGCGACACCCTGGCGACATGTCGCGGGGTGAAGCCTGTATGGTCGTGAGTAGTCGCCCAAAGAGTCGTACCCTTGTTCTGGTCGCCGCTGGATTTTCAAGATTTTGACAATTTTTGGCGACCTGTAACGACCTACGACGGATGCCGGCAGTCGCCTAAAAAGTCGCGTAAGTGGGACAGGCCCTTTAGATAAACCTCTTACAGCTAGCCGAATCAAGGGGTATGGGGAGAAGGTTGGAACTGGGTACTGATCATGGATGATCAGCCATGATCATATTTGAATGGCGGTGCTGGCTCGAAGGGCCGAATGGCCTACTCCTGCACCTATCTATGTATGTATGCAACTCAATGGGTTAGGCAGCATGTCCGGAGAAAAGGAATAGGCAACTTTTCGTGTCGAGACCCTTCTTCAGACCGAGAGTGAGGGGAGAGGGAAACTGAAGGTACGCAATGACCAAATGAAAGCCAGCTACCCGATGACAAAAGGAAAGGTGGACCCCACTATGGTCCATTGTTGGTTGTGGAAGAGATTATACAAAAGGGATACGAACAGTGAAATTAACAGGAGGGCGGTGAAACTAGTAGGATGACTAGGGTGGGGGAAGAGACGGAGAGAGAGGGAATGCCAGGTATTAGAGAAGTCAATATTCATATCGCTTTGTTGTAAGCTGCGCAAGGGACATACGAGGTGCTGTTCCTCCAATTTGCGTGTGGCGATCATTTCGCTGAACATCTACGCTCGGTCCGACTTGGTCTACGCGATCTTCCAGTTGCCAAACATTTTAACTCCCCTTCCCATTCCCACACTGACCCTTCTGTCCTGGGCCTCCTCCACTGTCAGTGAGAACGCTGTGTTATTCTCATTGCATGATAATATGCAACAGCATGAAAGCTTCCTCTCTAGCTGAGGAATATTTCAGCATTCCTTCATCATCACTGGTTCTACACCCTGGGACTTCAGCATTGTCCAACAGCATTTAAGTTTAGGTTCAGTTTATTATTATCACGTTTCCCAAGGTACAGTGAAAAACTTTGCTTTGAATACTATCCAAAGAGATCAGACATCCCACACAGAAATACAATCGAGCCAAACTCAAGCCCAACAGGTAGAGCAAAGGGGGGGGATACAGAGCATAGAATATAGTTCTCAGCATTGAGCACCAGTTCCAGAGACAAAGTCCAATGTCCACAATGGGGTAGAGATAAATCAGACAGTATCCTAGCTTACTGAAGGACTATTCAGAAGCCTGATAACAGAAGGGAAGAATCTGTTCCTGAGTCTGGTGGTGCTTGCTTTCAAGATTCGGAGCGGCGGCCTGGCTCCCTCTGAGCTGCGGTGCTCCAGCGGCGGCCTGGCTTTCGGGAGCTGCGGTGCTCCAGCGGCGACCTGGGTTTCGGGAGCTGCGGTGCTCCAGCGGTGGCCTGGCTTTCGGGAGCTGCGGTGCTCCAGCGGCGGACTGGATTTCGGGAGCTGTGGTGCTCCAGCGGCGGCCTGGCTTTCGGGAGCTGCGGTGCTCCAGCGACGTTCCGGCGGCGGGCCCTGTGGCGGTGTTCCGGCATCAGCGGTGGCGGCGGCCTGGATCCCCTCAGCGCAGAGGGAGAATAAGGAGGGGAGAAAGACAGAGACCCTAAGACTTTTGCCTTCCACCACAGTGAGGAGGTGTTTGGTGAACTCACTGTGGTGGATGTTAATTTTGTGTTTATTGTATGGTATTGTTATTTTTATATATGTATGACTGCAGGCATGAAATTTCGTTCAAACCAAAAGGTCTGAATGACAATAAAGGCATTCAATTCAATTCAATTCAATTCAAATTCAATTCAATTCAATTCAATTCAAGATTCTTTACCTTCTGCCAAGTGGGAGCGGGAAGAAGAAGGAATGACCGGGGGTGTGTCAACTTGTTGATTATGTTGGCTGTTTTTCTGAGGTAGCGTGAAGTGTAGATTTAGTCGATGGTGGGAAGTCTGGTCTGTGTGATGGACTGAGCTGCATCTATAACACTCTGCTTTGGAAATACCTTCCCTCAAGGACTGTACCGGTTAAAGTATGTGTTTCACCATCAAATAGATGTTGACCCTGCCACTGATATCTAGATCTGAAATATGAAATAACAAACATATCATCAACTCATCCATATCATTCCCTACCTGGTAGATCTGGAAAAAAGAGGAAGCCGCTCGCTGTGAATTGTTTTTCTCATCTCTAACATTAGATGCAGACATATAGATTCGACGTACATGTCTAAACAAATCTTTGTAGCTATTTCACTTCATTAACTTTATTTATCCTCCAACATTTTTTTGCAACGTTCTAAAGTTTCGCTAGAAAATTTTGCAATTTAAATATTTTTTAAATGAGATGTCAATGAGCTTAGTTCTTTCTAAAAATATGTAGAATGGCACCTGTCATACGTTTGCTATCATAGAACAATACAGCACAGATACAGGCATTCGGCCCACAATGTCCATGCAGACACCAATTCTGATCTGCCCGCACATTATCCATACCCTTCCATTCCCTGCGTGTTCATGTGCCTATCCAAAAACCCCTTAAACAACACTATAATTTCTGTTTCACCACCACCCCTGGCTGGCAATGCGTTCCAGGCACTCAACACCCAATGTGTAATAAAAGCATTTGCCCCACACACCCTTTAAACTTTGCCCCGCTCATATTAAAACTAGTAACTATCGTAACTAGTCTTCTTATTACTGATGAAGGCCAGCTTTCAGAAGAAGTTCTTCACTGTACACTCTGGTACATACACAAAGCTGTAACTAAACAAATTATTTTGATTAATGACTTTGAGAGAGTTCTAAGCAAAGTATATTCACTTTTTTGAGTACATTACATTGACATTTCCAACAGCTGGCATGATATTATTCTGCATTTACAAAATTATGGTGTTAAATCCTGTGAGTTAAATTATATCTTATCTTCAAGTGTACAACACCTGTTGATTTGGCTCCTAATTCAAGAACATACTGCAAAGCAGATTTGTTTCTATTTGCACCTATGGATGCAGATTTGTTATAATGCTCATTTAAGATATTCCAGCTTAATTAGGATATCGTCTTGCATCTCACAGAGTGCCCTCCTGATTATTTTTATTTTTCTCCATCGGAAATAAATCCCTGGGGACAAGAAGGTGGTTCAACAAATCCACTTGCACATCTGTGTGATCAACAACCCCCCACGTGCCAATCCAAAAGCCTCTTAAACGCCACTAACATACCTGCCTACACCATCACCACCCCTGGCAGCACACTCCAGGCATTCACCACCCTCTACACATATCTCCTTTAAACCTTCCCCCTCTACCTTGAAGCTATGCCCTCAGGTTTTTGACATTTCTACTCTGGGGGAAATGTTCAGACTGTCTACCCTATCTATACCTCGCATAGAACATTGCCTTTGATAATTCTTAGGGGCGGCACAATGGCGCAGCAGTAGAGTTGCTGCCTTGCAGCGCCAGAGGTCCAGGTTTGATCCCGACTACGGGTGTTGTCTGTATGGAGTTTACACGTTCTCCCTGTGACCGTGTGGGTTTTCTCCGGTACTCTGGTTTCCTCCCACACTCCAAAGACATACTGGTTTGTGGGATAATTGGCTTGGTACAATTGTTAATTGTCCCTAGTGTGTGTAGGATAGTGTTTGTGTGTGGGGATCGCTGGTTGGTGCGGACTCGGTGGGCCGGAGGGAATGTTTCCGTGGTTTCTTCCAACATCCGTTTCCGCGATTTCTTCCCACATCCCAAAGACGTGCAGATTTGTAGGTTGATTAGTCTCTGTAAATTGACCGTTGTGTGTAGGATAGAATTAGTGTGTGGGTGATTGCTGGTCGGCCCGAAGGGCCTGTTTCCACACTGTATCACTCTATGACTCTCTTTGACTCTAACTCAGTGGGTCAGGCAGCATCCTTGGAGAACGTGGATAGATGACGTTTTGGATTAGGATCTTTCTGCAGACTAGCTTCTGACCCGAAGCATCATCCATCCACGTTCTCCTGGGATGCTGCCAGACCCACTGTGCTGCTACAGGACTTAGTCTCCATGTTAAACCAGCATTGGCAGTTCCTTGTTTCTACAAATACATGTCTGCTTTGTTCTATCACCGATAAGCAGGGAGTTGTGAGGAGAGAATGATGGGGCTTTATCCACGTCCCAAAGATGCTGTCAATTGTGATGGTCAATCAGTATGCTCAGGACTATTGGCTAATCTCACAACTGTGGCTGGAGAGCAGATATTGGGATTTAATTCAATTTGGCCCAGCTACTCGTCAATGCTGAACAAATCTTTGTTCATATTGTTAGTCCTTGACGATGAATCATTAATCCTTGGAGTTCACAGATTCAGTGACTCGCATAAATAAACAAGATCAATACTGACTGGTTCATCTAATTAACACTGCAAATCAGACGTTTTAAACCAAAACAAATCTTTAGGCTGTTAACATGAGTCATTTTATATGGACAATATATGGCTTTTATATGGACAATATGAATATTGCAATATGTGTGCACTCATATATCATGGGTGGCACGGTGGCGCAGTGGTATCGTTGCTGCCTCACAACGCCACAGACCCGGGTTCAATCCTGACTACGGGTGCTGCCTGTACGGAGTTTGTACATTCTCCATGATTGCATGGATTTTCTCCGGGTGCTCCGGTTTCCTCCCACATTCTTAAGACGTATTGGTTTGGAGGTGGCTTCGTAAAAAATTGTAAATTGTCCGTAGTGTGTGGGATAGTGCTGATGTACAGGGTACTCACTGGTCGGCACGGACCTCTGTGCTGTATCTCTAAACTTTAAGCTAAAACTCTAACATATATCTAGGTCAAGCCAAGCAAATCCACGTTATGTGCCAAAGATAGGCATGGTGCTGGAGCAACTCAGTGGGTTAGGCAGCATCTCTGGAGAACATGGATAGGTAAGGTTTTCGGTCGAGACCCTCTTCAGATCGCCATGGGGTAGAGGTGAATCGGACCATACCCTAGCTTATGGAATGACCATTCAGAAGTTTGATACCAGAGGGGAAGAAACTCTTCATAAGTTCATGCTTCTGGTACATTCTACTGAAGCTATTCTCAATAGTGTTCCACATCTTGCTCCCCCATTCCACACTACAGTCTGAAGAACCCAAAACCTCACCTCTCCATTTTCTCCAGAGATGCTGCCTGAACCAGTCAATTGCTTCAGCATTTTGTGTCTATCCTTGGTATAAACCAGCATCTGCAGTTCCTTTTTATTCTACTATACGACATTGGTGGAGTGTGTTCCGCCTGGTCCACATCTTGTTTAGGTTTGTCCAGTTTACAAAAGGGCCAGACCCGAAACATCGCCCATCCATGTTCTCCAGAGATGCTGCCTGACCTGCAGAATTACTCCAGCACTTTACGCCATTTTTTTAGTTTAGGTTTAGATTAATTATTGTCACGTGTGCTGAGGTACAGTCAAAAGCTTTATCCAAACAGACCAGATAGACTAAATGTAAATATAAACAAGACAAAATCAAGAACAATATATTGTGCAAAGGGAGAAGATACAGAGTGCAGAATATGGTTCTCAGCGTTGTAGCATCAGTTCCATCAACAAGGTCCATGTCTGCAATGGGGTAGAGGTGAATCAGGCAGAACCCTCGTTTACAGAAGCCCGATAACAGAGGGGAGAAGCTGTTTCTGAGTCCGGTTGTGCGCACTTCTGTAAAAGCTAGAAGAGAAGTAGGGGCAGCACAATGCTTGGCAAGTGACACAAAGCACTGGAGTAATTCAGCGGGTCAGGCAGCATCCCTGGAGAACATGGATAGGTGATGTTCTGGGTCGGGACCCTTTTCAGACTGAAGAAGGGTCTCAATTCGAAAATGTCACCGATTCATGTTGTCCAGAGACGCTGCCTGAGTTACTCCAGCCCTTTGCATCTCTTCCCAAAAAGTCACCTATCCATTATCAACAAATTTATTCATGTACTAGGAGACGTGGATCAATATTACGGTGTTGTCTACATGGCAAACTTAGTGGGGTCAGTCCCCTTGCCATTGATGATTGAGTTCCTGCAATTAACAGCAGTGTTGAGCTACGGATCAGGGATTCTGTGCACTGTAGTCATTAGCTCTTGGAAGCTTTGATCTGTACCAAGGGTTGCCTGTAATTGATTCCATGAATAAAAATTACAGAGATGATATACATAAAACTAATGTTCTGCAACAATCAAAATCACTCGGGTTACTTTTCTTACTGTTTGATGTATTCCTCATTAAACCACGTTGGTCTTCAACAAGAGTGTAGACGTTGTGAGGTCATGCTGCAGTTATACCAGACGTTGGTGAGCCCACATTTAGTGTAATGTGTTCAGTTTTGGTCACCTTGTTTTAGGAAAGATGTTGTCTAGCTGGAAAGAGTGCAGAGAAGATTTACGAGGATGTTGCCAGGACTGAGCTATAGGGAGAGGTTGAGCAGGCTAGGACTTTATTCATCGGACTGCAGGAGGTCGGAGGGGTTTAAAAGATGATGAGAGGATTAGATAGTGTAAATACATATCCAGAGTTGGGGAAATCAAGAACCAGAGGACTTGAACCTGTGTGATCCAATGAACAGAAATGTGCCTGTTGCTTCCAATGTAGTCTGAATCTAACCCAGTATGGTCTAATCCAGGGATCAGACTCTTGGTAGATCAGTGATATGCTGGAGGAGATACAACCTATTGTTTGAGCACCGAGATTTAATAGGAGCCTAAGGAATAACGTTTTCACAAAACGGGTGGTGGGTGTACTGAACGAGTTGCTGGAGGAGTTAGTCGAGGCAGGTACTATCGCAATATTAAGGAACATTCTTACAGATACATGGGTAGGATAGGTTTAGAGGGATACGAGACAAACGCAGGCAGTATACGACTAGTGTAGATGGGGCATATTGGTCGGTATGGGTAAGTTGGGGTGAAGGGCCTGTTTCCACTCTGTATGACTGACTCTAATTCATGTTCTAAAGAGATTGAGGTCTGAACCCTTCTTCAGACTGATTGCATAAGCAGGGACACTCTCTTCCAGCTTGCCGCTGCCCCACCACCCCCCCTCCCCGACTACAATCAATTTGAAGAAAGGTCCCGACCCTTACATGTGTCCCACTGAAAATGGACAATTGCATTCACTGCTAAGAATCAAGCTCTTAGCAATTAGACAAAAATCATTGCCATTTTAATTCAGGATGTTCAGTAAGGGGTCGCCTAAATGAATACAGACAACTGAGGGAATTGTCACCCATTTCTTCTCTCCCAAGATTATGCCTGTCCCACTGAGTTACTCCAGCTTTTTGTGTCTTTCTTCTAGTTTTAGTTTAGATTAGTTTAGTTTAGTTTAGAGATACAGCGCGGAAACAGTCACGTCGGCCCACCGAGTCTGCGCCGACCATCAATCCCTGCACACCAACACTATCCTATCACAATTTACAGAAGCCAATTAACCTACAAATCTGTATGTCTTTGGAGGAAACTGGTGCACCCAAAAAAACCCACACAGGTCACGGGGAGAACGTACAAACTCCAAACATACAGCACCTGTGGTCAGGATCGAACACAGGTTTCTGATCCTGTACGGTTGCATGGTGTACTTTTGCATTATTAACATGAGCAGACCACAGATGGAAACAACAGGAAACCATTCAGCTAACAGTGTGGCAGTGTTAAATTCTATTTGCACACAGTAGGTACGTGTAGGATTAGTGTGTCCATCCCCTGACCTTACTTCTGGAGGAGGTTGTATATGAACACAGGTACATAAAATGCTGGAGAAACTCAGCGGGTGCAGCAGCATCTATGGAGCGAAGGAGATAGGCAGATTTGTATATGAACATTATTGGAACAATGATGTTCTTATAACGATAGGTTGGCACAATGGCACAATGGTACATTTTCTGCCTCACAGTGCCAGAGAGCCGGGTTCGATCTTGACTACGGGTGCTGTCTGTAAGGAGTCCTCCCTGTGACTGCGTTGGTTTTCTCCGGGTGCTCCGGTTACCTCCCACACTTAAAAGACTTGAGGTTTGTAGGTTAATTGGCTTCCGTAAATTGTTCCTAGTGTATAGGATAGTGCTAGTGCACCGGGTGATCGCTGGTGGCCATGGACTCAGTGTATCTGTACACTGTGAATGACTCAATTGTAATCATGTATAGACTTTCTGCTGGCTGGTTAGCACAAAACAAAAGTGTTTCACTGTACCTCGATACACATGACAATAAACTAAACTAAACATGGACAATGTGGGCCGAAGGACCTGTTCCTGTGCTGTAATGTTTTACGTTAAGTAGAAAAATTATAGGGAGAATAAGTCAAATAAAGGAAGGGGAGTGAATTGGGAAACAAAAACCAAACACCATGTAAGGTATTTTACACACTAGGGACAATTTGTACCGAAGCCAATTAACCTACAAACCTGTACGTCTTTGGTGAGTGGTGGGAAACCGGGGCATTCGGAGAAAACCCACAAGTTCACAGGGAGAACGTACAAACTCCGTACAGTTAGCATCCAGAGTCAGGATCAAAGCCGGGTCTCTAGCGCTGCGAGGCACCAACTCTACCGCTGCACCATTTTGCCACCAACTGTGAGAGCTTTTACAAGGACAGAAGTGGTGGGAGCATAGAAGCAGGAAACAGAAATAAAAGCAACAGGAACCTTGTAGATCAGCATTAAGTCCACAGATAGACCAGCTCAGTGAAGGCTCACAGTTGGACAATTCCCCTCCAAGATTACCGCAGGATACTTACTTTAGAGACAGCACAGAAACAAGTACTCCGGTCAACCAAGTCTGCGCAAACCAATGGCCACCCCATACACTAACACTATCCTACACACTAGAACCAATTTACAATCTTTACCAAAGCCAATTCACCTCCAAACCTGTACATCTTTGGAGTGCGAGGGGAAACTAGAGCGCCCGGTGGAAACCCAGGGAGAACATACAGACAGTATTCGTAGACAGGAACGAACCTGGCTCTCTGGCGCAGTAAGACAGCAACTCTACTGTTGAGCCGCTGTTCCACCCCATTACATGGAAATTGAATCAATTCTCAGGCCAAAGTACATGAATCAGTCTAACGGTACCAAATTATGTGATGCCACCATTGCAGCAGATGGCAATGTTTGGCACCTTCCCTCTTGATCTCATGAGCTTTGAAATGAAGTGTGTTTGATGCTGGTTGCATCTTAGCAAGTGTGGCTAATCGGGTTATTATATAGTTAGGGGCGTACTGACAGTCATCGAGTTAATCCTTTATTGCATTTGTGCAGCCCAGCCGGTTGTTGAAATGTACCTTGAAGATTGTGGGGAGGATTACCCACAGACACTGCCTGTCATGTCCAAATAGGATTTAAATGCTGCCATACTGCCAGTTATAGTTGTCCAACTGTGTCCATCTGTGACTCACTCATCTCTAATAATGCCAACATAAATGCTTCTAGATCGCGTCCAAAAGATACTTAAAAGAACTTTCATAAGATCTTACAGTGGCGCAGTGGTAGAGTTACAGCCACACAGCATCAGAGACCCGTGTTTGATCGTGACTACACGTACTGTCTGCATGGAGTTTGTACGTTCTACCCGTGACCTGCGTTGGTTTTCTCCGGGTGCTCTGGTTTCCTCCCGCACTCCAAAGACATGTAGGATTGGTAAAATTGTAAATTATCTCTATTGTGTAGGATAGTGTTAGTCTATAGGGGTCGCTGGTTGGCACGGACTCGGTGGGCCAAAATGCCTGTTTCCACACTGTATCTCTAAACTAAACTAGACTATTATCTGTAATTGCCACATTCCTTCTTGTGCTGATTTGAGAATAGTGGAGGCCAAGTCATTGGGTATTTTTAAAGCAGATTTTAACAGATTCTTGATTAGAAAGGGTGTCAAAGGTTATGGGGAGAAGGCAGGAGAATGGAGTTGAGAGGGAAGATTGGCAGAGTAGACTCGATGGCCCGAAAGGCCTAATTCTGCTCCTATTACTTACAACATTTTGAAGATGTTTGGTTCTCATTTCTAGGAGTATTTGTCCCCTCTTTCTTCCAAATCTTTCCCCACATGATGTACAGGAAAGGCAGTACAAAGTCAGCCCATCAGATGCCACATGTCCCCATTGCCTGGTCTCGATTTTTAGGTAGAGACACAAGGAACTGCAGTCCTGATCTTTCGACCTACCTCATTGTGAACATTGAACTTTTTATCAGGAACTATAACGCTACAATGCTGAGAAACTATATTCAGCACTCTGGTATTTTTCTCTTGGCTTCGGTAAAATTGTAAATTGTCCCTCGTGTGTAGGATAGTGTTAGTGTATGGGGAGCAATCTCAGTGGGCCAAAGAGCCTGTTTCCACACTGCATCTCTAAACTCTCAACTTAAGGACAACTAGACTTTTAGCCCATTTGTTGTTATTGGCTGTTGAGTTCATCTATGTTGAAAAGTCATCAGAACCTAAAGTGAAAAACGATACTCCACAAGAATCATTCTAGTTGGTATAGGTTTATCAATATCAATTTTTAAGAAAATGGTGGATAATGCCAAAGTTTTCACAAATGAAATAGTTATTGAGGAGTTTCACTGAGCGCCAATACATAAATGCAAATAATAACCCATTTTCATTTTAGGCCAGCAAAAAGTATTTGTCCAGTCGCATTCAACTATTTAATTGATGGTCAAAGGTTTAAAATGCAAAATGGTAATTTTTTTTTTTTTACTGACACCTAAATAAATTAAGTATCGATTTTAGTGAGGATACTGCTGCGCTTTAGGAGTTGTGGGTCTAATCTGGAGTATAACAGCTATTAGTTTAGTTCAGCTTAGGGATACAGCGTGGAAACAGGCCCTTTGTCCCACTTAGTCCACACCAGGCATTGATCAGCATTTACACTAGTTCTATGTTATCCCACTTTTGCATCCTACACATCAGCGCAAAGAACAGAAGCCAATTAACCTACAAACCTGCAAGTAAGTGGGGGGCTACCATCGACTCCACAGTCAAAAAGGCACAACAGAGGATGTACTTCCTGCAGCAGCTGAGGAAGCACAATCTGCCACAGGCAATGATGGTCCAATTCTATACGGCCATCGTAGAGTCTGCCCTCACCTTCTCCATCATGGTGTGGTTTGGCTCAGCCACCAAGCACGACATCCGGAGGCTGCAGCAAATCGGCTGATCAGCTGAGAAGGTTATTGGCTGCAACCATCCCTCCATTGATGAACTGTACACTGCGAGGGCCAGGAAGTGAGCGGATAAGGTCATCTCTGACCCCTCTCACCCTGGCCACAAACTCCTTGAATCACTTCCCTCTGAAAGGTGACTCCAGACTGTCAAAGCTGCCACAGCCAGACATAAAAATACATTGTTTCCACGAGTAGTAGCTCTACTCAATATTTTTATTAATTTATTTTATTTAATTCACATGTTTAATCAATAATGTTTTATTATTAATGTTAATGTTTTATGTATCATTCTTAACTGTCACTATGTCATGTTGTCACTTGTGGGCAGAGCACCAAGGCAAATTGCTTGTATGTGAATACTTGGCCAATAAACTTTTTCATTCATTCATTCATTTGGGATGTGGGAGGAAACCGGAGCACACGGAGAAAACCCACGTGGTCACAGGGAGAACGTACAAACTACACACAGTCAGCACCCGAGGTCAGGATCAAACCAAGGTCTCTGGCGCTGTGAGGTAGCAACTCTACCGCTGCGCCAATGTGCACCCAATACTTAATTCTGTAGTATCCAAGTGAGAGATGGTGGAGAACCATCTTTTAGTTTAGTTTAGAGATACAGAATGGAAATAGGCCCTTCAGCTGACACCGGCCAGCGATCCCCCTACACCAGTGCTTCCTTACACACGAGAGACACTTCACAATTTTTACCGATGCCAAATTAACACACAAACCTGTACGTCTTTGGAGCATGTCATGAAACCGGAGCACCCAGGGAAAACCCACACAGTCACAGAGGGAACTTACAAACTGTACAGTCAGCACCCATAGTTTGGATCGAACCCAGGTCTCTACCGCTGTAAGGCAGCAACATCCGCTGTGCCACTGTGCATCTTAAATCTGTATTTTCCAAAACAAAAGGAAAAACAACCCAAGAAGTGTCACAATTTCTTAAATTGCTGCTTTGAGTTAATTGAGTTGATAAATGGGAATCAAGTGGTAATTCAGCCAATTTGCAGGGGCCAGCCAATTTATTGGCTATCCATTTAACAACAATTGTTTCACAAAATTAGTAATTTGCTCTGTCTGATGGATGAAAAAAGCCACAAATCCGAACACCATTATGATAGCTCCATAAATCCCAATCACGGGAGAAAACAAATTCCAATTTCCATTAATTTGAACTATATAAAAGCATCTTGAGATGAGTCGTAGATACGTAACAGAAATAAAGATCCATTTGAATCTTTTAAATGCAAGTGCACACACTGCGATGTATGCAAATTTGCAGCATCTTGACAATAGGCTATTTCTGTTTGTTATCCTCGTCTCCTGACAATTTATGTTTTGTCAGGAACTGCCACTTTGATTTAACCCTATGCTCTTCATTCCCTCAGTGCAACTCCACTTATCCACACTGGGTTTTAATCATCCATCCTAAGAGAGACGTTGCTAGCTTTGATTTGTTCATTGTGGGCCTCATCGTTCCTCGATCATCGTTGCTGGCTCTGATTTGTTCTTTTCATACCTTTCCATTTATTTGTTCTTTGTACCTTTTCACGCCTCTTGCTTCCCTCTCCCTCTGAAGGATAGACAATTTGCAGGAGGTGCTTAAAAGGACAGATATCCAGTAAGGGTATCAATGGGCGGAATGGAGAAATGAAGGCACGTATTCAGACGTGATGAAGACCTCTGAAGAAATGTCAGGATTCTGTTAGGTTCATCACAATAATAAATGATCGCATTAAAACAGCTAATATTCTGAGATTGCTTATACTGTGGCAATGTTTTTTCAGGCAGGAGGGTCTTGAATTATATTTAAGGTCTCTAGCTGAAGTGAAGGAAGGAAAGGGATTATTTTCCCAAGGATTAGAGGCGGCACAGTGGTAGAGTTGCTGCCGTTCAGTGCCAGAGACCCGGATTTGATCCTGACTACGGGTGCTGTCTGTACGTTCTCCCTGTGACTGCGTGGGTTTGCACCTGTTTCCTCCCACACGCCAAAGACGTACAGGTTTGTAGGTTTATTTGCTTCAGTAAAATTATAATTCCCAGTTTGCCGGTCAGTGCTAGTGCATGGAGTGATCGATGGTCAGCGTGGACTCGGTGGGCCGAAGGGACTGTGTGCGCTGTATCTCTAAAGTCTAAACACTATTCACCACCTCCGCAATGATGAACTTCTATGGACTGTGTCTTTAGTTGCACTACATACTTGAATCCTGGTTACCTAGTATTACGGTCCCTAATTAATTTTATTATCATACATTCTTTTGGGTATTATTGTGTTAACAGGTTAGTTAATTTGCTGCAAGTAAGGGTCTGAAGCAGGGTACCGACCCAAAACGTCACTTACCCATGTTGTCCAGGACTGCTGCCTGACCTGCTGAGTTACCCCAGCATTTTCTGCCAATCTAAGACAGACCTAATCGGGTTTGTGACGTTTCGGGCAGGACTCTACACCGAACCGAAACGTCACCCATCCATCGTCTCCAGAGATGCTGCCTGACCGGCTGAGTTACTCCAACAGCCAAGACACAGTTTAATAACAAACCAAAGCACCTGTGAAATTATTGGTTCAGTCTGCAACTTGTCAAACAAATGCTTGGCTGATATTTCCATCATGCCCTTGGCATAAGGCCACTATCTGCTTAATTAATTACCATGAATAGGGAATGGATTGTCTTTGAGATTAAGTTTGGACCAGGAACAGTAAAAGGGCAACTATCTCTGGGGAACACCATGGTAAGAGAATGCATAACAATTCTGACCTCTCACATATATCCAGGGAAATACTGAAGTATTAACCCTTTTAATGGAGAAAGGAACTGCAGATGCTGGCTTACAAAAAAAAAAGACACAAAGTGCTGGAGTAACTCAGAGGGTCAGGCAACACCAGCGGAGCACATTGATGGGTGACATTTCAGGCTGGCACCCTCTTCAGAAACCTTATTCAAATGGTCTTGATTGCCCATTTAATTACACTTCACCATTCCCATTCACAGTGTACAAGTAGAGACCATTGGGGCACAGTAGCGCAGCGGTAGAGTTGCTGCCTTACAACACCAGGGATCCGGGTTCGATCCTGACTACAGGTGCTGTCTGGATGGAGTTTGTACATTCTCCCTGTGACCTGCATGGGTTTTTTTCTGGGGTCTCCGGTTTCCTCCCACATTTCAAAGACGTACAAGTTTGTAGGTTAATTGGCTTGGTATAATTGTAAATGATCCCTGGTGTGTGTAGGGTAGTGTAAGTGTGTGGTGATCGCTGGTCAGCGCGGACCTGGTCAGCTGAAGGGCCCGTTTCCACGCTGTATCTCTAAACTAAACAGCTTGGTATAATTGTAAATTGCCCATAGTGTGTGATGGATAGTGTGGGGATCACTGGTCGTCACAGACTCGAAGGGCCTGTTTCCTTGTTGTATCTCGAAACTAAACTAAAATTAGCACCAATGATCATTTGCAGATAAGGGGAAACAGCTGTCGGTTGGAAAGGGTCTTTTTTGTTGGCATGAATAGAACATAGTCCCTGGTGCAAAAACAAGCTTTCAGTGCAAATCAGTCTTGGGCAATAGAGTTCACAAATCAGAACCCTGTTGAACTCAAGTGATTACTTAAGGGCCTGTCCCACTTGGCCGTCATTTGCGCCTCGTTTACGCGTCACATGTAAAATAGGTCGACGCGTCATGATGCACGACGTCGCGCACAAATCACGCGTCAACACAGCCGTCTGGCGCACGTGACGTCATTAGAATACCCTGCGCCGCAGGGTGACGCATGGTTACGGACGGTGACGCACAGTGACGTAACCATGCGTCACCACACGATACACGTGAGACTTCGGGATGCCAGCGTGCGACGCCAGTGCGTCAGTGTGCGTACGCGATACGTCACGCAGGTGGCGCGCGAGGATTTCATTGCACTATGCGCAATGCTTGCGTCACCCACGCGCACCCCACGCATCACGAGGCGTCGACCTATATTACATATAACGTGTAAATGGGGCGCAAATGACAGCCAAGTGGGACAGGCCCTTTACACAGCTCCAAAACCCAATTTCAACATCGAAGGAAAGGCGAACATTTGTGCAAGACCTGCTTTGTACTGAACTATCCAGGTATGCGTGATCAGCACTTGTGACCATGATTTGTACTTGTATACAAAACGGGTCCTGTCAATATTTCCATGAAGGAAAGATCATGTTTGGCTAAGTATCATTTTATTACACTCTAAATATACACGGTGCACAGACTGTACACTTTCCTCATGTATTTACATCTCCAGAGAGTAGTTGTTTGCTCTGGTTTCCCAAAACATAGCGGATTTATTTTCTCATTACTTATTAATTTTATTTGCCTCACAGCACCAGGGCCCTGACTTTGTGTGCTGTCTGTGTGGAGTTTACACGTTCTCCCTGTGACCGCATGAACCCTCCGGGTTCCTCCCACATCCCAAAGACGCTCTTGGTTAAACGGACGTTGTAAAAGCCGCTAGTGCGTGTATGAGTGAATGGGAAGGTGGGATAATATAGAATTTGTGAGAACGAATGATTGATGGACGGTGTGGACTCGATGGGCTGTTTCAATCCAGTATCTATTTACGATTCAAAATAATAGACAATAGGTGCAGGAGTAGGCCATTGGGCCCTTCGAGCCAGCACCGCATGATCAGGAATGCTGGTCACGATGGACAAAGTGACACAAAGAAAATCAACCACAAACATTTAAGCGACAGATTACACAAAAAAATGAATGTCTATACTTTGGCATGGCATGGATTTTTAAACATAGGGGACGGATTTGCCTGATCGTATACTGACGTGCAGTTCTGGAGAAAGTCATGCTGGACTGCACATGCCAGCCCTTACTATTGAGGGGAATGCTTCTCATGTCGATATATATGAAAATTAAAACATGATGGAAATTAATAACAGGAGCTGTCTGTCCAGAGTTTCTACGTTCTCCCTGTGATCACATGGGATTTGTTAGAGTGCTCCGGTTTCCTCACACACTCCAAAGACGTAGAAGTGTGTTGGATAATTGGCTTCGGTAAAATTGTAAATTGTCCCTAGCATGTAGGAAAGTGCTAGATTGTGGGGATCGCTGGTCGGCACGGACTTGGTGGGCCGATTAATTTCCCTAATCTAAACTATATTTACTGGCAAAAGAACAAACTTAGAACATACTCTTTGATGGATTCTGTTTACACAGAACCATCATGAATCTCATATCATCTCTACATGAGACTCTACAAAATGCCACTTAACCCGAGGCAGGAGTGCAAAGACTCTTAACAACTTCCCCAGGGAGTTCTTTTCAGACACACTTCAGCATCAATATTCATCCATCAAATCTAGATTGCATTTCATTTCAGTGGGAGGAAGCAGAGATGCAGGCAATGCCGACATCACTAACAGCGAGCTTTCATGCATTTCCTCAGGACAGTGATCAATAGATTTGATTAGATTGGTTTTATTGTCTGCTGCTTTAGGGTGCAGTGAAATTCATTTAGTTTAGTTTAGAGATATAGCGCGGAAACAGGCCC
Source organism: Raja brachyura (assembly GCA_963514005.1). Next base: position 23,433,217 of record OY740804.1, read on the forward strand.
TTCAGCCCACCGGGTCTGTACTGACCAGCGATCCCCACTCACTAGTACTATCCTACACACATTGGGGGGGAATCTATAATTTTACCAAGCCGATTAACCTATGAACCATACGTCTTTGGAGTGTGGGATGAAACCAGAGTCACGAAAGTACACCTACCCCCCCCCCCCCCTTATTAGTCCCCCACAAAATGTGGTTCCTAGGCGGTTGGTGGGTCAAATTTGCCTGCGGCGGTCAAGGCTCTGGAACTCCAGCCCAGCCGGAGCCAGCAGATCCATTCCCAAGGCTGACTTCTCGGGCCAGTGTCTCAGCCCCACCGGTGGCCTTGGCGGACCGTTCTGGTACCGTTGCACTGCTCCTGGAGGCGGTGACCTCTCTCGGTCCGGCAAAATGGATAATCCGGCAAGGTTCTGGAACCAAGGGTGCCGGAAAATCGGTGGTGGACCTGTGCTATAACAAAATAAACAAATGAGTTGGAGTTGAGAGTAAGAGTATGTGGCACCAGTTCTGGGAGTGGGATGAGAAAGAGGTGATTGGTTCAGGAGTCAGATAGCAGTAGGGAAGGAGCTGTTCTTAAGTTTGGATGTCCAGGCTGTCAATGTCTGTGTCTTCTCCCAGAAGGAAGAAAAGGAAAATGGTCACATACTCCACATACATATCCCCAGAGATAATAATCTAATAAATTCTAGGAGCAGAATTAGGGATGTTGGCCTTGGTAAGGTAATACCTCACCGTAATAGTCTACTACCAGATGAATGTGATATCGTAAGTACATAAGTTATAGGAACAGAATTAGGCCATTCGGCACATCAGTCTACTCCGCCATTCAGTCATAGTTGATCTATCTTTCCCTCTCAACCCCATTCTGCTGCCTTCTCCCCATAACCCCTGAAACCCACACCAATCAAGAATCTGTCAATCCCTGCCTTCAAAGTATCCATTGACTTGGCCTCCATAGCCATCTGCAGCAATGAATTCCACAGATTCACCACCCTCTGACTAAAGAAATCTACTCTACAATATAAAAAGGGGAAAGTAATTGCAGAGCAATTCAATGTAACCTATAAGAATCAAGGGTGCAGCACGATATCACTTGAGTATTTTGTTGTACCAGACATTTATGTAGTTGCAAGTTACTGCCTTCAATAATGTAGCAATGTTACAACATTTTGAGATTTTAAAAATCAAGTCTGCATTTTATCACATCAGATAAAGCATAAAAAGAAGTTTAATTTGACACCTAATTCAGTTTCATATCTTCAGTATTAAAAAGGTTATGGCCATTTTCATACTCGGTAATTAGCATCTTGTTCCCCATTGCTTTTCCATTGACTTAATTCAAAAGCTGTGATCGAGGACAGCCCATAACTTTCTTAACAAATTAAGAGAACTCAATGAAATTTTCAGTTATTATAGATTGAAGCATTCTGAAACAAATATGAAACAATCTTACTTGGATGACCTGAAATTAAAGCATATACTTAGTTAGTTACCTAATTGTAGCTAATTACAAAATTCAATTACTAGATCTAAACATCTATCAATTTCTTAAGAAAAGATAAACATTTTTAAATTGCCTAAGTGTCCAAATAACATTCACACAATAAAACATGATTTTAAAATCTCATTTTCATGAATTTATAGGCCAAATTGAAGGAATTTAGTGTTTAATTCCCATAAATAAATGGCCATTTAAATCAACTTGCGAATGGGTTTTTGTGGAACGCGATGGATTGGAATGTTGCGGTTTGCGGTGAATTTAACCCCCAGTCGGCAGGAAAAATACTGCCAGTTCGTATATATTTTTTGTCCCCTTTTCGCAACATGAAAGTTTGATTAAAGGCTTCCTAAGAATCACGTTTTTATGTGAAAATAAACTGTGCAACTTCTTTTGTCCCCTACGTAAGGCCCGTCCCGTTGTCGGCGTTCAAGGCTTTAGAAGACAATTTTTAATTCACTCTTGGTAATAAATGATCCAGCATAGTTTAAAAATAGCTTCATAAAACAAATGTCGGAGCAATTTCTCTTTAGCAATTAAATCCCCTGAGATTGATCGATTTGAATTGTCTGGAGAAAAAGCACCAAAGTCGCGCACACGGGCAGTGGCAGAACTGCAGCACCGCAGTTTTGTAACATACCTAAATAATGGATGAAAGAAAGACAAAGTGCTGCAGTAACCCAACAGGTCAGGCAGCATCTCTGGAGAGCATGAATTGGTGACATTTTGTGTTGGGGCCCTTCTTAAATTTATTTGATATATGTCATGATTTATGCAGGAAATAATGCCAGAAAATAAATATCCTGACCTGAAACATCAGCAATCCACATTCTCCAGAGATGCTGCCTGACCCGCAGAATTACTCCAGCACTTTGTGTCTTTTGTTGATAAACCAGCATCTGTGTTTCTTTGTTACTTCATTAATGGCTGTTTTATTAATAGTTGTCCTTCTGATATATGTTTATCCAAGCACAGCACACTTACAGGCACTAAAGTAATTTTGTCCATTTAGCAACAAGGTCTGATAAATGTCTTTCCAGCACTCAGAAGATTAAGCAGAATTCATACCCAACTTGACTCATCACTTTTGTCTACCTTTTTCAAGGTAAAATGTTATGAGCTGAAATCTGTCTGTAATGTCATTGGCAAATTTGTCATTCCACAAACACAACTCGTTTTCGTAAAGAAACCATATATCATAAGACCAGAAAGAAGGCACTTACTGAACTGCTGCTAATTAAAATGATTACATGCGCTTTAAACTAACCATAACTATTGTACAGTGACCCCTGCAAATGGGTCACATCAAGATAACATTTGTTCTGATTAAAATATTCTGTTTTAACAGGCCGAGGAAGCTATCAAATTATGAGAACAAATGTAGTTCTAAATATGCTGACAGCTAACCGTATGGATGTTGTGTTTGTGTGTGCATTTGGGATTAATATGCAGCTTCTAACACTCAGAAATCAGTCACTTCGCATGCAGGTCAACTACCACAGGTGCAACACTCCTTTTCATCTTTTACCATACACGATGATAACTCGTTAGTACTTGATAGAAGTACGTAAAATTTTGAGAGGCATAGATAGGGTAGACAGTCAGAATATTTTACCCCCCCAAGGGTGGAAATGTCAAAGATGAGAGTGCATGTCTTTAAGGTGAGAGGGGTAAAGTTTGATGGGGACATGTTGGACAAATTTAGATTGGATTTTTAAAATCATCACACACATAAAACACAAACATCACACACACACAAACATATATACACACACACACACGCCTGGAACACAATGCCTGGAGTAGTGATGAAGTCATATATAATAGTAGCATGTAGCTGGGCACATGGATATGCAGTGAATGGAGGGATGCAGATCACGTGCAGGCAGATGAGACTGGTTAACTTAGCATCATGTTTGGCGCAGATATTGTGGGCCACAGGGCCTGTTCCTATGCGGTACTGTTCTATCTTTTCAAGCTCCAAAACAGGTTAGCGGAATTATTTCTCCACTTCATATTTTGACTATCGCTGTGCCCACAAAAATGACAGCTGCATCATACTTAGCCATTGTGAAATAAATGAGCATCTTTTATAACACTGTTTGATTTAGATTTAGTTTTTAGTCAGTGCTGTGGGCAAATTTGACGAGCTTAGTCATCTTGGTCAGCATGGAGAACTTGGGCCAATGCGCCAGTGTCCCAATGATTCAATAGTGGGCGGCACAGTAGCAAAGTTGCTGCCTTACAGTACGAGAGACCCGGGTTCAATCCTGACTACGGGTGTACAGAGTTGGTACATTCTCCCTGGGACCCCGTGGGTTTGTCGGTTAATTGGCTTTGGTAAAATTGTAAAATTGTCCCTTGTGCGTAGGATAGTGTTAGTACACAGGGTGATCACTAGTCAGCACGGACTTGGTGGGCCAAGGGGTCTGTTTCCATGCTGTATCTCTTCTTCTTGCGTATGGCATGCAGAGCCTAAAGTTGTAGGACAACTTGTTCTATTTGATCTTGTTTGATTGTGCACGCCAGGTTGATTGCATTAGTTGAAACAGGGCGGACCACATGAAGGTTGCAATCTCCCACCCCGCTGTATCCCTAAAAGCTAAAGACACTGCATTCTATTAAGTCGGTGGAGGGCACAGAGAGAGTGCCCACAGGGATAGTGCGTAGCACGAGGCATTTTCTAACGCAAATTCACCCCTAGTGTCATTAATTATGTTGATATGTTATTATAAAACTAAATATTTCATAATTAGTAAGCTACTTTCTTTATTGGCTGCTCACACAGTATAACTTTCCATGCGTCATTGTAGCCAGACATAATTTGGCTTTGCTGTCATTATCCTAATGATGGCAACCAGGCACTGCAGATGCTGAAATCTTGAGCAAAACACAAAGTGCTGGAGTAATTCAGAGAGTCAGGCAGCATCTGTGGAGGGAATGGACGTTTCGGGTCGGGACTCTTCTTCAGACTTAAGAACTGCACCGAACGTAGAACAGGACAGCGCAAGAACAGACCCTTCAGCCCACAATGTTTGTGCCGAACATGATGTCAAGGAAAACTAATCTCCTCTGCCTGCACGTGATCCATACCCCTCCATTCTCAGCATATCCATGTGTCCATGAATACGCTCCTAAATGCCACAATCGTATCTGTCTCAACCACGCCCGGCATCACTTCTGGATTATCTATCTATCTCCACAACTATTGCAGATAATAACCAGAATCATCCGCTCATGCGTCAGAATTTGCCAGCTCATGTTTGGCCACGTTGACAGTTCACAAATTATAGTAGTATTAGGCCATTCGGCCCAAAAAGGCTACTCTGCCATTCAATCATGCCTGATCTCTGCCTCCTAATCACATATTCCTGCCTTCTCCCCGTAACTCTCGACACCCAACCTAATCAAGAATTTGTCTATCTCTACCTGAAAAATATCTACTGACTTGGCCTCCACAGCCCTCTGTGGCAATAAATTCCACAGATTAACTTCCCTCTGACTAAAGAAGTTCCTCCTCACCTCCTTTTTAAAAAAGAGCCCTTTAATTCTGAGGCTATGACCTCTGGTCCTAGACTCTCCCACCAGTGGAAACATCCTTTCCACATCCACTCTATCTGTGCCTTTCATTAACCTCATGTAAGTTTAAATGAGGTCCCCCCTCAACCTTCTAAACTCCAGCGAGTAGAGGCCCAGTGCTGTCAAAGGCTCATCATATGCTAACCCTCTCATTCCTGGGATCATTCTTGTAAACCTCCTCTGGACCCTCTCCAGAGCCAGCACATCCCTCCTCCGATAATGGCCCCAAATTTGCTTACAGTACTCCAAATGTGGTCTGACGAGCGCCTTATAGAGCCTCAGCATTACATCTCTGTTTTTGTATTCCAGTCTTCATGACATAAATGCTAGCATTGAATTTGCCTTCCTTCGTACTGATTTAAAGTTTAGAGATACAGTATTAAAACAGCCCCTTTGGCCCATCTAGTCCACGCCAACCAGCAATTATCTCAGATACTAACGCTATCCAAATTACTGAAGCAAATTAACCTGCAAACCTTTGCGTCTTTGGAATGTGTGAGGAAACCGGAGCACCCGCAGAAAACCTACAAGGCCATGGGGAGAACGTACAAACTCCGTACAGACAGCAACCGTAGTCAGGATCGAACCCAGGTCTCTGGCGTCGTAAAACAGGACAACCCCACTTGTCCTGTTTTTATGTTTTATTGCATGCACAATCCCAACAGGGACTAACCATTTAACTTCTAGACCTTGGCTCCATTCCATTGCTGATCCCATTGTATTTAATCCTCAAATCCAATAAACACAAGATCCCAAGGTCCTGGGCCAGCTCAAGATAATCTATAGGAATTCAGTTATTATTCATTAATGGACTGTAAATAAGATTGCAATCTAGTAAACAGGATTATAAAAATGTTTTCGAAGTTATAAATGTTGTTGAGTTCAAGTTTTAAAGGAGAACTGAGCCGAGCAGAGGCGGCTGTGTATTTCAGGTTAAAAAGGTCTGGCCTGTAAAGATATCTTGCTTGCAGAACCACAAATAAGGAGAAGGGAGGTTTTGTTATTGAAAATCTCCAGACAGCCAAAGAACACAAAGTACTGGAGTAATGCAGCAGGTTGGGCAGCATCTTCTTAAGGAGATACAGCACGGAATCAGGCTCTTCTGATCACAGAGTCCGCACAACAGTGAGAAGGTACAAACTCCGTACAGACAACACCGGTTGTCCGACAAGCCATACAGAGTTGCTGCCTTACAGTGCCAGAGACCCGGATCGAACCCTGGGTCTCTGGCACTGTAGGGCACAACTCTTCCACTACGCCACTGTGCCGCCCTAATGTGGAGGGAAATGGACAAGCAAAGTTTCAGGTCCTGAAACGGCGCCTATTCATTTCCACCACAGATGCTGCCTGACCCACTGAGTGGGTTGTATTTTGCTCAAGACTCCACCATCTGCAGTTCCTTGGGTCGCCACAGATAATCATGGGTTTATTTCAATCTCCATAGAAACTGGGCAAATTAAATTTGCAGAATTATAATCCACGATATTAAATTTGTGGAACATAAGAGATGGCTTTCTATATCAATGTGTTGAATAAACAATGAGGGAGGTTATTTTTAAATCTCGTCTTTTGTATTGAGAGGTTGGGGTGGGAGATTGCAACCTTCACGTGGTCTGCCCTGGTTCGTCAAATGCAATCAACCTGGCGTACACAATCAAATAGAACAAGTTGTCCAACAACTTTAGGCTGTGCACGCCATACGCAAGAAGAAGAGAAGGTTGATTGAAGATCTGGTCAAACAAAATCAAAAACCTGCAGATGCTGCAAATCTAAGAAAAAAAATCACAAAATTCTGGATTGTAGAAACATAGAAACATAGAAATTAGGTGCAGGAATAGGCCATTCGGCCCTTCGAGCCTGCACCGCCATTCAATATGATCATGGCTGATCATCCAACTCAGTATCCCGTACCTGCCTTCTCTCCGTACCCTCTAATCCCCTTAGCCACAAGGGCCACATCTAACTCCCTCTTAAATATATCCAACTGGCCTCAACTACCCACTGTGGCAGAGAGTTCCAGAGACCCACTTATGACTACTCCGCAGGTCAAGCAGCATCTGTGAAAATGGAAACAGGTTCATTTTTCTGGATATTTTAAAGGCGGAGATTGACAGATTCTTGATTAGTTGGGGTGTCGGGTAATGGGTAGAAGGCAGGAGAATGGGATTGAGGGGGAAAGATAGGTCAGCCATGATTGAATGGGCTGAATGGCCTAATTCTGCTCCTATAACATGAACTTATGACTCACCACATTCATCAGGTTGTAGACTATTATGGTGAGGTATTTCCTTACCAAGGCCAACATCCCTACAAACCCATGAGTAATTAGTTACGCCCTTTTACACGTTGCGGTTAGATGCGTAATGAAGCTTTACAAGTTAACAAGCTGCACGCAGCCACCAACTTGCAAAAACACATGGTCTCTTTCTCTTTTGTGCAACCTCACTTATATGCCTTTGGCAAATTTCAGCTCTTAATTTTCTGCTATACAGAATATTGATCTTATGTACTAATTCACAAGTGACCCATAAATCCATAAGAGTCAACTGCTGGAGGCTGGAACATGAGGGTTGACTTGTTCTGCAGAAAAAAGTCAAACTCAACCTTACATTCTGTCAAATTCTAAAAAGGGCTGTCAATTCTCTCTTGACTTCCCTGCTGAACTGCATTTAAAATGCTCATAGAGGGCATTATGAACATATTACCCTGTGGCAAACTGAAAAGGTTTAATGGAACAATGTGGAAACATGGTTGGATGTATTTCTCTCTACTAAATGCACAGCTGATAGTGTTCTGTTCGCATTTCACTAACATTTAAACAAAAGTTAGCAAGAATTGCAGAGAATAGCAATGTCCCAAAGTCTGAAAAAGGGTCCCAACCAGAAACGCCACCCATCTTTTTATCCAGAGATGCTGCCTGACCCGCTGAGATACTCCAGCACTTTGCGTCTACCTTCAGTATATACAAGCATTTGCAGTTCCTTTCTACACAATAGACTAAAGGGAGTGATTGGAATTTGTGACCTGTATCAGGTAATTAAAACAAGGCTTGATTTTTACACAACGGACAAAGCATTTTTGCGAATTTCCAATACGCACATTTCAGCCAAAAAAATAATTGCATTGAAATGCAAATAATTAATAAATAAAACTTTCAATTCATGGGTTTCGCACGGTAGATAAAGTCATGGGGGTGGAAACAGGCCAACTTGCCCATGCCGACCAACATGCCCCATCTACGTGTGTAGGAAGGAAATGCAGATGCTGGTTTACACTGAAGATAGACACAAAGGAATGGAGTAACTCAGCAGGTGAAGCATTACCTATAGAGGAAAGGAATAGGTGACATTTCAAGTCTGAAGAATAGTCTTGACCCGAAACATCACCCATCCTTTTTCTCCAGAGATGCTGCCTGACCCGCTGAGTTACTCCAGCGTTGTGCCTATCTTCGATGCCCCATCTACATTGTCTCACCTGCCTGCGTTTGGCCAATATCCCTCTAAACATATTCTGATAAGGAGTGGTACAGTGGCGCAATGGTAGAGTTGCTGCTGTAGAGTTACAGCACCAGGGACCCGCATTCCATTTTGATGGCAGTGTGTTCCAGACCCGCATCACACTCTATATTAAAAAACTTGCCCCACACATCTCCGTTAAACTTTTCCCCTCAGATTTCAACCTAAACATGCCAAAGTAATACTTAACAATAGCCCTAATTCAGTTTAAACGTAACAAAAAGTGTTTTAATTTTGATTTTCATTAGGATTTTTGAGTTTCAGTCACTGCAAGTACACTCGAATGAATAAAAGCTTTCATTATTTCAGACCTTTCTGACCACTATAAGTTTAGTTCAAAGATACAGCATGGAAACAGGCCCTTTGGCCCACTGAGTCCATGCTGACCTGCGATCACCCGTACAATTTACAGAAGCCATTTAACCTACAAACCCGCATGTCTTTGCAATGTGGAAGGAAACCAGAGCACCGGGAGAAAACCCAGGCGGTTACAGGGAGAACGTACAAACTTTGTACAGACAGCTCCCGTAGTGGTCAGGATCAAACCCAGGTCGCTGACGCTGTGAGGCAGCAACTGAATCACTGCGCCGTTACGAAGGCTAGATGTTTTTTCAGTAATAAGTGTACGCTGGCCAATTGGATGCTGAAAATGACATATGTTGGGAGGAAAAAGGCAAAAGGTGAAAAACTGAATACATTTTTCGACAACATGTTAAAACTTCAGACACATTCAGGGTTCAGTTCTAAGCGTAAATGAGCACTTGAGTGTCAATCATAAACAGGCATGATCATAGAACATTCTGACAGTTTTACCACAGGGATAAACTTGCTACCCATGAGACTGATTAACAAGAAATGCACTGACGGCCTTAAAATTTACCTCGGGGTATTTTCAGTGGGATTACAAGCATAATAGAAAATATTGTGTCCCACTGGTTTGAACAGACGTATCAGACAGCAACCAACCATTACACATCAAGAAGGTCTAAGGTTCAATGTTCGGGCCATGACATGTTTGCTGATTGTTGCCATGGAGATGGTATAAGAGCTACAATCACCCTCGGTATCGCTGTACACAAAGGTGGAGAGAAAAAACAGGCCTTGCGACTTCAATCACATGTGTCTGTACCACTGCTCCTCTACACATGCACACACAGCAAAGAATAAAATTAGAATCGACTGCCATGATTCAATGGTGCTCTGCAGTACAGAACGCCACAGGAGATCCTTCTTCCCTGTGGCTATCAAACTGTACAACTCCTGCCCCTTCTGTCGTGGGGTAGACTGACTCCCATTTCCCTTCCCCCTGACCCCTCCGCCCCAATCTTTGCACATTCCTAATCCTTTCCACTTGTCACTTTAATTTCATGTTTCATGTATCTTGTGTTTTATGACTGTTGGCAGATCAATTTCCCTCCTGGGATAAATGAATGAATAAGTTTATTGACCAAGTATGTACACATACAAATAATTTGCCTTGGTGCCCCTCTCACAAGTAACAACACGACAGACAGTAAGCAATTAAGAATGAAACATAAAACAAGAATAAAACATTATAAGCATGTGAATGAAATAAAGTTCTATCGTATCGTAACGTATTGTCAAATGTGCAAAGTCCTTCATCTAAGATCTAAGAAGCATCACCTTCCTTAGTCAACCAGCAACCAAAGTCCACACCTCGCCCGTGTAATTAAATATCAAGTAGATCAGAGACACAAGGAACTGCAGATGCTGTATTACAATTTTAAAAATGGACACAAAGTGTAGGAGTAACTCAGCGGGTCAGGTTGCATCTATGGAGAACATGGATAGGTGATGTTTCTGGTCAGAAGAAGATCCCGACCTGAAACGTCACCAACCCGTGTTCTCCAGAGATGCTGCCTCACCTGCTGAGTTACTCCAGCACTTTGTGTCTTTCTATTATGGGATAGACCATGCCATAGACACCAATCAGGAAGCAGAGAGGGGAAAGGGAAACAAAACTATTAATTGCAAAAGCATTTAAATACCGTATCAGTTTCAATTTCTATTGTGTAACTGTATTGGCTGTTATAATCTGTCACTAGCAGTACATTGGAGAGGCAGACAGCCAGCACAGTGGCATACTGGTAGAGTTGCTGCCTTACAGCGCCAGAGACCCAGGTTCCATCCCAACTATGGGTGCTGTCTGTAAGGAGTTTGGACATTCTCCATGTGACCACGTGGGTTTTCCCCGGGTGCTCCAGTTTCCTTGCCAATGGGGCACATGGCACATTCTTCTGCCTTCTCCCCATAACCTTTGACACCATTACTAATTAAGAACCTATGAATCTCCACTTTGAAAATACCCAATGACTTGGACTCAATTGCCTTCTGTGGCAAGGAATGCCACAGATTCACCACCCTCTGGCTAAATAAATTATTCCTCATCTCTATTCTAAAGGTACGTCCTTTTATTCTGAGCCTATGCCCTCTGGTCCTAGAAACTTCCACTTCCATCCTCTCCACATCCACTTTATTGAGGTCTTCTAAGGTTTTGTCAGTATTGTATTTAAATAAACAACAACATAGCAGAGGGTCCAGCATAGAGATGTATGACACACCTTTCTGAGTACAAATCTCTGCTTCTGAGATATAACTGTGCTAGAAGAATGTACGGCCTTGTGATCCGCTGGTTATAGTTTAAATTGTGAACAAGTGCAGTAATTATCTCTTCTCCTGAACTGACATTTACTATTTTCTATTAATATTTTTTACTCATTCCCTATTCCACAAAATTAAGCATATCAGTTACACACAGCGACTCCTTTTCAAGGAATAGTTGAAGTATTAGAAACATCTATTCCAAAATATGGTATATCGAAACACAGTTCTGCAGACCAATAGATTGTATTCGTACTGCAACTAATTCAATGCAGGAATTCTAATTTTTAATTTATAGACGGCTAATTAACCAACAAACTTGCATGTCTTTGGGATGTGGGAGGACAACGAAGCACCCGGAGGATAGTCACATGGTCACAGGGCGAACGTGCAAACTCCACACAAACGGCACCCAAGGTCAGGATTTATAAAAGCTAACGAGTGCAGAAAAAAACTTGGCCGCAACTAGAAGAGCTGTTGCCTCCCGGCACCAGAGACCCAGCTTTGATCCTGTTGGAGCAAATTGGAAGGGCCACATGGAGATGGTGTTCCAAGTAATGGGCGATTTATTAAAGCTGGTTCACCAGGAGACCAATCAAAGCTGCTCTCCTGTGCCCAACTTTGGTACAGTTTTTACATCTCCAGCTGACAAGATTATGCAGCAACTTGACTCAGAAAGGAGCTTACAGATACAATAGGTAACAAGCAGAATAAAATGATTATCCACAAGTCTAACTTAGCTGACAGTAGACCCAATTTTCTGTTACAACGATGGGTGAACACTGTAACATAATCAATTAAGTTCCTGAAACATGGGTGTCATCACTGCTGCATTCTATGTCTCTACTTTTAGCCTTTGTCGGTTGTTCCGTCACTACATAAGCAAAATTCACGTCCCTATTTACTAGCTATTAACCCTAAATATTCTTTCCCTTACAACAGATCCTCACCTTGAATTTGAAAGTTCTTCCTGTGACTGCGTGAGTATCCTCCAGGTGCTCTGATTTCCTCCCACATACACAGATGTGCAGATTTGTAGGTTAATTGCCCACTAAATTGCTCCTATTGTGTAAGGAATGAGAAAGTGAGAAAATGAGGGACACCGTAAAGTGGAGGAGCAGCACCTTATATTTCGCTTGGGCAGTTTGCACCCCTGCGGTATGAACATTGACTTCTCTAATTTCAGGTAGTCCTTACTTTCTCCTCCCCTTCTCAGCCCTCCCTCAGCCCACTGCCTCAGCCGCTGAGTTTCTCCAGCATTTTTGTCTAACAGAGAATTAATGTGATCGGGTGATCGATGGTCAGCATGGACTCGGTGGGCTGAAGGGCATGTGTTCATGCTGCATCTCTAAACTAAACTAAGTCTGTAAGAGGTGGGTCCTGTTACAGGCTGATGAGGCTATCTTACGGAGAAATTAAAATATGGTTAATTTGAAAATATTTCAAACTGTATATTGAAAGGCTTGAAAGATGCAAGGAGACAACTGATATTAACGTTCAGCGTTAAGTGTTTGGATTCATTTACAATTATTTTGTATTTTGTGGAACAGAGGGCGGCACAGTGGCGCAGCGGTAGAGTTGCTACCTCACAGCGCCAGAGACCAGGGTTCGATCCTGACGACGGGTGCTGTCTGTACAGTTTGTCTGTCCTCCCTGAGACCGCGTGGGTTTTCTCTGGGTGCTCTGGTTTCTTCCCATATTCCAACGACATGCAGGTTTGTAGGTAAATTGGTTTTGGTAAAAATTGTAAATTGTCCCGAGCATGGAGGATAGAGCTAGTGTACGGGGTGGTCGGCACAGACCCGATGGGCCGAAGGGTTTGTTTCTGTGCTGTATCTCTAAAGTCTAAAGATGGCAAAAGTATTGCCTGAGAATGGTTGATAGGTTTATAGTGATGCAGAACAGACAACAAGGTACTTATTTAGTGAAGTAAATACCACAACGGTATTTTATACAGATCACGCCATTATTGATGAGCTCCAGCTATGAAAGTTCAGGAGAAGACAAAAAGAGAATTCCATGGAAGTTGGCGGATCTAATTATGTGCAGATAATCACTCACTCCAGCTGCTCAAACCATAGGATCCCAGATGGTTAACGATTTCTTATTTACTCTTAAACAGTAATCATTACTTATCAGTCAGGTTGGTTCTTTCAATCTAATTCAGTCACATTATACGTTTATTTTCCAGACTCTTACTTCATAGGTGGTTTAAATGCAATTAAATTTCACACGGCTTCAAACAGAGAATAATTAGCTTTCACGGTAAGGGGCAGCATGGTGGTGCAACGGTAGAGCTGCTGCCTTACTGCGCCTGAGACCCAGGTTTGGTCCTGACTACGGGTGCTGGCTGTACAGAGTTTGTACATTCGCCCCGTTGACCCCGTGGGTTTTCTAGGGATTTCACCCACACTCCAAAGACGTACAAGTTTGTAGGCTAATTGGTTTGGTATCATTGTAAATTGTCCCTAGTGTGTGTAGGATAGTGTAAAGCCACGTCCCACTTTCCCGAGTTACTCACAAATTCTCCCGAGTTTTCCCCTTGATTCAAACTCGGGGAATGTCCGTAACGAGTCCATGGGAGTCCGTAGCGAGTCCGTAGGTGTCCATAGATATTTCGTAGCGGCTTGTAATGCCTCCCCTAGGTACTCGGGGCATCAGGTAAGTCGGGACGTATTTTCAGCATGTTGAAAAATGTCCACGAGTAAAAAATATAGCCCCGAGTAGCTACGGCTGGATATTACCGTAATTCTCCGAGTCTGATCAAGGGAAAACTGTGAGTAACTCGGGAAAGTGGGACAGGGGCTTTAGTGTATGGAGATCACTGGTTGGTGCGGACTCGGTGGGCCAAAGGGCCTGTTTCTGCGTTGTATCTCTAAACTCTAATCCATCTTCAAACAAGCAATTAAAAGTTCGATTGTCATCATTTTTGTCACGGGTAATTCAGAAAAAAATTATCTGTTTATTTTTAAAACAAATCCCCAAAGTAGTTTGAAAGTTCAATAAATATTGCAAAGTAAATGATCATTCTGCTCTGAGAAAGGGTCAATGACCCAAAACATCTCCTTATTCATTCCTTCCAGAGAGGGTAGCACAGTGTCGCAGTGGTAAAGTTGCTGCCTTAGTGCCCGAGACCCTGGTCCGATCCCGACTACGAGTGCTGTCTGTAAAGAGTGTGCACGTGCTCCCCATGACCTGCGTGGGTTTTCTCCAGGTGCTCCGGTTGCCTCCCACACTCCAAAGACGTGCAGGCTTGTAGGTTAATTGGCTTTGATTAAAATTGTAAATTGTCTCTAGTGTATCGGAGGACAGCGCTAATGTATGGATTGATCGCTGGTCGACGTGGACTCAGTGGGCGGAAGAGCCTCTTTCCATGCTGTATCTCTAAAGTAGACCTTTGCTTTTTGAAATATATGGCGATTTTGTCACATCACGCTCTATTAGAAATTGATATTTAGCCAACTTAGCTCGTTCTATAGGAGAGCTGAATTTGGTAATAATATCCCTAGACTTTGAGTTAATATAAAACAAAATTAATTTAAAGTTATGTAGATTGATTCAGCCGCCCCTCCCGTGGCCTCGTTCTAATGTGACCTCCGTTCCTACTAATTAACTGGTAATAAAAAATACCTCTGACTGATACCTAAATGAAATGAAAGCCTTTCTCATCTTGCTCCAATGCACTTAGTTTAGACAAAAGAAGCTGCAGATGCTGGTTTACAAAATGTGGTGGAGTAACTCAGCGGGTGGAGAACATGGATAGGTGATGTTTTGTGTCGAGACCCTTCTTCACACTGATTGTAGTGCGAGGAAGGAGGGGGGAGGAAGCAAGAAAAGATGTGGGGGCAGGGCAGACCTTGGCAAAGTGATAGGTGGATACAGATGAGGGGCCTTTGATTGTCTGATGGGTGGCCAAAGCCTAGAGATGAAAATAAGACAAATAGGTGTCAGATAGGTAGAGGAAGAGAGAGAGAAATGTAAAGCCAGAGGGAGGGATAAAGGTGGAAGGTTTCAGGGGGGTGGAGGACAAATCTTCTTTACAGGAAGGGGAGTTCATTAAAACCTATCACCAAGGGATATGGGGAGAGAGCAGGAACGAGGTATTGATTTCGGATGATCAGCCATGATCATATTGAATGGTGGTGCTGGCTTGCAGGGCCGAATGGCCTACCGCAGCACCTATTGTCTATGTTTCTATGTTTACAATGCATATTTTAGAACTGACCAAAATCAATTGTTTCATTTTAGTTTTAGTTATGCAAAATGGAAGCAGGTTCTTCAGCCCACACTGACCCACGATCTATCCTACACACTGGGGACCAAAGATCCTATAGCGGAGGATCTTTGCTGGGGACAGTTTACAACAGCCAATTAATCTACTCGTCTTTGTGATGTGGGAGGAAACCAGAGTACCCAGTGAAAATCCACATAGTCACCCAAGGGAGAACATACAAACTCCATGCAGACAGCACCCGTAGTCAGGATCAAACCCGGGTGTCTGATGCTGGAGGCAGCAAATCTACCACTGTGCCATGTGCTGCCCTATACGTGATTACAAAGAAACATAGAAACATAGAAAATAGGTGCAGGAGTAGGCCATTCGGCCTTTCGAGCCTGCACCGCCATTCAATATGATCATGGCTGATCATCCAACTCAGTATCCTGTACGATCAAGCTGTCCATGGTGTACAGATACAGGATAAAGGGAATAGCTCTTACTGCAAGATAAGGTCCTGTAAAGTCCGATTAAAGAAAGTCCAAAGACAGATGGTCAGTTACCTAAAATTGGAGAATTCAACATTAATTCCGTAAGCTAACCAATGGATTCAACGCATTGCTTTTCATAATTGAACACAAATTTTGTCATATTTTCCCTAATTCTATATTCAGCAGCCATAATCTCTGGGGAGGGAAAAAACTGGTAAAGACACAATCAAATTCTGAGCTGGACAACAAAGATCAAATTCAGCAGTTTCAGTGTCAAAAATAACAAGGCAGTTACATTAAAGAGAGCGCTGCCCTCTATCTCCAAGGATTGAATTGCATTACATTCAGAAAGCCTGCTCCTACCAAACAGCAAAGAAATACATTGTTTTAAAGAAGGAACTGCAGATGCTGGAGAATCGAGGGTTACACAAAAAGCTGGAGAAACTCAGCGGGTGCAGCAGCATCTAAGGAGTGAAGGAGATAGGCGACGTTTCGGGTCGAGACCCTTCTTCAGACTCTGAAGTCTGAAGAAGGGTCTCGACCCGAAACGTCGCCTATCTCCTTCACTCCTTAGATGCTGCTGCACCCGCTGAGTTTCTCCAGCTTTTTGTGTAACCCAGCAAAGAAATACAGTTGTATGAAAAATGACCTGTTGGTCTGTATCATTTTAGTGAAATTTCTAAGTTGTTGCCATATTAAGCGGAAACATTTCACATAGTTGATACAGCGAGGTTTGAATTCCTGACATCTCATAAACTAAATATATTAGCAGCATTTATTTCTGCAAAAAAAAAAGGAACCACAAGTGCTGGCTTACCAATGAAAGACACAAAGTTCTGGAGTAATTCAGTGGATCAGGCAGCATCTCTGAAGAACGTGGCTAGGTGATGTTTATGGTCAGGACCCCTCTGCAGATTTTTTTCCTCAGCGTATATTTCAGAAAACAAAGTGCTACTTTAGAGGTACAGCACAGAAAGAGGCCCTTCAGCCCACGGAGTCAACACCGACCAGCGATTAGCCTGTACATTAGCACTGGCCCACTCACAAGGGACAATTTATAATTTTCAATCAAAGCCAATTAACCTTCCAATCTGTGCGTCTTTGGAGTGTGGGAGGAAACCCACGCGGTCAAAGGCAGAATATCCAAACTCCATGCAGATAGTTAGGATCGAACCTGGGTCTCTGGCGCTGGAAGGCAGCAACTCCTCCACTCCTGTGCTGCCCTTTTTTAAGATCTCCCACTGCAGCAAGGTCCCTTCTGTTTTAGATCAATCAGAAGTGCCTCCCTACCAATGGGTTACTTATTCCTAAAGCTTTCTGGAGTTATATCCCATATCTCCTCCCTGTGTTCACATGTTAGGGAATCTTTGAGTTACTACAAAGGTGACCCTTATCAAGATTTCCACTTTTGCCACATATTCCATTTAATAAGAGAGTGGCCATTGTAAATACCCTCATTAGATTAATTTAGAGATACTGCAAGGAAGCAGGACCTTCGGCCCACCGTGTCCATGCCAACCATCAAGGGGGGGTGGGGGAGGGGGGTGTGGGGGAGTGAGTGTGTGTGGGGGAGGGTATGTGTGTGGGGGAGGGGGTGGGGGAGAGTGTGTGTGGGGGGGAAGGGGGTGTGTGTGGGGGAGGGGGAGTGTGTGGGGGAGGGGGAGTGTGTGGGGGAGGGGGAGTGTGTAGGAAGGGGGAGTGTGGGGAAGGGGGAGGTGTGGGGAAGGGGGAGGTGTGGGGAAGGGGGAGGTATGGGGGAGGGGGAGGGGGGCTCACACTCTGCTCACCCCGCACCTTCAGCTTTCAGCCTCATGCAGCAGATCCCGGTCCCACTCCGGCTTCACTCAGAGGCTTCCGGTTCAACTCAGCATCTTCCGTCTGGTCGTGCTGGTCGTCGCAGAAGCAGCCCGCGACCTGCTGACTCCCCGCAAGCCGCTTATTCTCCGCAAGCCGCTGACTCCCCACGAGCCGCTCAACACACTGCGCCCCTTCAGCTTTTTATTTTCCTCACCGCGTTATTGACAGCGGGTTCTGGAAGGAGAGGTTTTTACGATTTTTAAACCTTCATAACTTTTGTACTATTTCACCGATTGGAACAAAACTTATTTGAATTGCAACAGAGGAGAATGGAGAGTAAGGTGGCAAAAAATTGTAGCGTTAATGGGGGATCGTTTTTGCACAAATTTAATTATAACACAGACCGGAAGTGGTCAAGATTTGAGTTTTAGTAATAGTATAGACAACAAATTCCATTTATGTGGCAGATCCCAGATGTTTTGACAAAGAGCCAAGGACGAGACCCTAATTTTCCTGCAATTTTAGATTCAATTACTAGATATCACTCAATAAAGAGATACTGAGTATCTTTGTCACAAGTGAACAAACTATGATCTTCATGGACTGTGGCTCTAGTTGCACTATGGATTTCTTTTTTTTTTGCACTATTATACATCCCATTAATTTATTGAATTTTTGATTATATATTATCCATGTGTTATTGCATTAATAGGCCGGTTAAGCTGCAGCAAGTAAAGGGCCTGTCCCACTTGGCCGTCATTTGCGCGTCACGCAAACGCAAATTTGTCTTTTTACTGTTCATTTTTGTGTTCACTGCATTTCCACGTTCGGTTCAGGAATTAGTTTGTTTATTATATTTAGTTTTTTTCTCCTCATTGTTGCTGGGGGCCGTATTTCACAGGACACTCTCCCTTAGCTGGTCTTCTTCTTCTTCTTCTTTCGTGTGGCGTGCACAGCCTAAAGTTGTTGGACAACTTGTTCTATTTGATCTTCCATTTGTGCACGTCGAGTTGATTGCATTAGTCGAAACAGGGCGGACCACGTGAAGGTTGCAATCTTCCACCCCCATTAGCTGGTCGAGGAGATGCGACTGTGTCTCTTCTGTCCAGCTACTTCTGCATCGGTCTCCTCGCACCCCTCAGTACCTCGGGATCTCCCACGTAGAGCGTCACTGCGCCTGTGGAGAGCTCCGTCCTGACCCACGCCAGGGGTGTCCCAGACCCCTTCCATCCGGCGGCTTCTGCATCGGTCTCCTCGCACCCCTCGGTACCTTGGGATCGCCCACGCTGATCGTCCCTGCGCCCATGGAGCCCTCCGTCCCGACCCACGCCTGGGGTGCCCAGACCCACATGCAGGAGCCGCTCTCGACCATGCTATTCCTTCCTCCGGTTCTGGGGGGGGTGTCCTGTGGCGTCAGCCTAAACACGGGCCACTTATGCTCGAACCCTCGTCAGGAGATGCGAGGGCAGGCACGTTATGTCATGGGCTAGAGGGAATGTCCTGGTACTTAAGGTCTCTCACCTCGAGACCTAGGAGGAGTCAACAGGTAGCTGAGCCCGCGAGTATAACCTCGCTCAGCTACAGCAGCATTGTAACATGGTTAGCGCACCAACTTAACGCGTCACCACTGAATAAACAACACTTTGAACTGGCCTGACGTCTCACCTTTATTCACCACATATGGTGCCGCTACATCATAAGTGATAGGAGCAGAATCAGGCCACTCAGCCCATAAAGTCTACTCCGCCTTTCAATCGTGGCTGATCTATCTATCCCTCCTAACCCCATTCTCCTGCCTCCTCTCCATAACCCCTGATACCCGTACTAATCAAGAATCTATCTATCTCCGCCAAAAAAAATCCATTGATTTGGCCTCCACAGCCGTCTATGGCAAAGAATTCCACAGGTAGATTAATCAACATGAATTCCTGATTGAACAGACTGTTTTGTGAAATAAAGTTGTTTTCCAGAGGTATCCATGTGCTCCCTGGTTTTATTTTGCAGTGATAATTTAGCCTGACCTCGATTAACTTTTGTGTGAAAGCTCGAGCGAATCTCCCAGACATTTAATCTGTCGGCTGTATTACAACTGGCAAGCCAATCAATTTGCTTCTGTCTCATTGGCTAAAGTGCATTAAATGACCTCAAAGTCAGGCTAAGCAGGTTTATTTCATTTAAGGAATAGCTGTTTGGATTTTCATCTTCTGAAATAAAACACAGGGAACAGAACTAATTTGGTGGGTTTTTTTTTAGCTCCTCACCTCACAATCACGTGACACAATGCAAACCCTCGAAGGCGATTAGAGAGTGCCACTTAAATACCAATTTGTACCACAGGAAGTCGGCGCAGGTCCAGTGATTCAATAATTACAGAGAAAGTAGGAAGAACTGAACCTCTTAAAGACAATGCTCACAGGGTATAAGTGGAGAAGGCCAGAGTGCACGTCTGCAAAATCCAACATTAATTCAAATCAAGCTGGAAAGGGCGCAGAGAAGATTTACAAAGAACTTGCCAGTACTCAAGGGCCTGAGCTATAGGGGGCGGTTGAGCAGGTAGGACTTTATTCCTTGGAGTGCAGGAGAATGAGGAGTGATCTTATAGAGGTGTACAAGATCATGAGGGGAATAGATAAGGTAAATGCACAGTGGTGTATAAAATCATGAGGGGAATAGAGATGGTGACTGCACAATCCTTTACCCAGAGTAGGGGAACTAAGAAGCAGGGGACATGGGCTTCAGGTGAGGAGGGGTGGAAACTATTTAATAGGAACCCAAGGAGCAACTTTTTTTTATAAACACGCAAAGAGTGGTCGGTGAAGGGAACAAATAAACTACCTGGAGAGGGTTGTTGAGGCAGGTACTATCACATTTAAGAAACATTTGGACAGGTACATGGATTGGATAGGTTCAGAGTGATATGGGTCAAATGCAGGCAGATGGGACTAGTGTAGATGGGGTATGTTGGGCGGCGTGGGCAAGTAGGGCCGAAGGGCCTGTTTCCACGCTGTATGGCTGACTCGATGTGCCTATTTCATTGAATCTGCTGGGAAATAGAAAAAGTTCAATTATGAGCCAAGAACTCAGAGAGAATGATAAGGAATTGTTTAAACTAAAACACAAGTAGTACGGAGCACAGACACAATAACGGGTTGTATATGGGTGTATATACAGCACAGGAACAAGCCATTCTGCCCACAATGACTGTGCCGAACATGATGCCAAGATCAACTACCGCATCTGCTTGCACATGAACCATATCCATGAGTCTGTCTAAAAGCCTCTTAAATGTTACTTTGTCTGAATGTCGACCCGAAACGTTGCCAACTCCTTTTCTCTATAGATGCTGCATCACCCGCTGAGTTTGTCCAGCATTTTTTGTCTACTTTCGACTTTTCCAGCATCTGCAGTTCCTTAAATGTTACTATTGTATCTTTGCCCGCAGGGCCTGTTTCTACGATGTGTCTCGAAACTAAACATTATTCAATTTTGATTTTGATTTTTAAACACATTTCCTCTTACACAATGCAAAGAGTAAAGGAGGTATTGAATTAAATCATGTTTCCACAGAACTTTTATGACCCGTTTCCTTTCATAAGCACCGTAATGCAGGATTAAACCGCACTGTGTTAAGCAGGGGGGAGATCTCCAACAGTGTGCATCAGATTACATTCATTGACTTGTTTAGGTTCCCAAAGCTTTCATTATGAGGAAAAGCTGATTAATAGATAAACCTTTTCCCTTCCACGATCGAATAAGTCATGGATATCCAATTAATCCTGTCTTTTATAATCACTGGTAATATTGCCTTGCCAGTAGCTCTTCTTACCATGGGACTTTTTATATTTTATTCCTGTAAGTTATGTGTACTGAGAAAAAGCCAGAAGATAAAAAGTTGTTTCTCCAAACCTTAAAGAAACCCAAGCAAAACACAAAGGAACTGCAGGTGCTGGAATCTTGAGCAAAACACAAAGTGCTGGAGGAACTCAGTGGGTCAGGCAGCAACTGGGGAGGGAAATGGGTAGGTTGGAACCCTTCCTCAGACTGATGGACAGGTGACATTTCGGGTTGGGATTCTTCCTAAATCCCAAGTGGCTGTGAAGACCAAGAACACTCAATTGTAGAAAAGGTAAGTGTCCCGATCCAAAATGTCTCCTGTCCATTCCCTCCACAGATACTATCTGACCTGCTGAGTTCTTCCAGCACTTTGTGATTTATTATATACAAATGATTATTACAAAACGAACAATGAACATTTTAAAAAAAAATTAAGTCCCCAAAATTTTTGAGGTATCTGTAATTGGAAAATCTAAAACAAATAAGTTTATGTTCTATACAGAAACAAGGAATTGCAGATGTTGGATTACAAAAAAAAACACACATAGGACTGGAGTAACTCAACAGGTCCAGCAGCATCCCTAGAGAACATGGATAGGTGATGTTTCAGATTGGGAACCTTCTTCAGTCCCAAAATGTCACCTACAGGTATCCATGTTCTCCAGAAATGTTGCCTGAGCTGCAGAGTTACTCCAGCACTTTGTGTCCTTTTGTGTAAATTAGCATCCGACGTTCCTTGTTTCTACATTTTGACTGCCCTACTGCGAGATCCTCAGGATTTGCACACTTTGAAGAAGTTTTCCTCCTCTCTCTGACAGGAATTTTTTGAGACCCTCTGCAATTCCGACCCAAAACATCTCCTATCCACGTTCTCCAGAGATGCTGTCTGACGCACTGAGTGACTCCAGCATTTTGTGTCTTTTTTTTTCAGTCTAGTTTCAACATTGCCCAATAGTTGTTGGCGTTTCCCCGCCATTGCTTGTCAATGTGCAATGTTTTGCATTAAAGAGACGTCAAGTTTGGAACCCACGGGAGAATGTACAATATTCCTCCTGTCTGCTGTGCTACATCTGTTTTGTATCTGGTGTCTCTTAAGCTGCTTATTGAAGTTAAATGGGGGAAGTCAAAAAATAAATTAATTTGAAAGCTGTAAAGCTCCATCGTAACCAAATGCAATAAGGTTGATTTAAAGACACTTTACACTCATGGTGCTGTGCCAAAATTCCCATTCGTCACTTGACCACATAGACAAATTTAATAACTGCATTATTATCAAAGGAGTTCCTTAAAAAGTATAAAAACTGTTCAAGAAAATAAAATTGAAAATAACAATGATAAAAATAAATTTGTTTAAAATGGACACCACCGGAAAAATAGAAGTACAGTAAATGCTTGTTTTAACGGACCTCTTTATAATGGATTTGGCCAAGGCGGATGGATCTACCTACGACTGCTAATGGCACCGCCGGCTTTCTCGGCCTCTTCCAGGCCTCACCTGGATTCCAGGCCTCGGTCCGGACCACGAGTCTGAAGAAAGGTCTCCACTCAAAGTGTCACCTATCCATGTTTTCCAGAGATTCTGCCTAAACCGCTGAGTTACTCCAGCACTTTGTGTCCTTTTGTGTATTAACCATCAACTGCAGATAGAAACATAGAAACATAGAACCATAGAAAATAGGTGCAGGAGTAGGCCATTTGGCCATTCGAGCCTGCACCGCCATTCAATATGATCGTGGCTGATCATCCAACTCAGTATCCCGTACCTGCCTTCTCCCAATACCCCCTGATCCCTTTAGCCACAAAGGCCACATCTAACTCCCTCTTAAATATAGCCAATGAACTGGCCTCAACTACCTTGTTTGTTTGTTTCTACTACTTACACAATGACCTTTACTCGGGGTATAGCAGACAATTGGTAATAATGGACACTATTGACACCACCCCCCCCCCCCCCCACCCCTCCCAAGAGTAACTGACTTAAATGTGTCCATTGAGTTAAGAGAAGATACATAATGCTATAATCATACGTACATATCAGTGTGATCAATCAACATAACTGATTTGCACCTTCTTTCAAATTCACAAACTAATAAACAGCCCATTTTGATATTGTGTAAAGTGCAAGATAAAATACTACCCAGCACTGGACAAAGCAAATATTTGCATTCTACTTTTGATTATTAATGATTAATCACATAAAATAAATTTAGTTTTGGCTCAGTATGATGTCATAGAGTCGGAGTCATACAACACGGAAACAGGCCCTTCGGCCCAACTTGTCAATGCCGACCAAAATGCCCCCATCTGCTATCACCAGACAACAATACACCATCCAATCAATAACTGGATAACACTCCTGAACTACTATCTACCTCATTGGTGATCCTTGGACTATCTTTAATGGGACTTTACCTTGCTTTAAACATTATTCCCTTAATCTGTACATTGTGGATGGCTCAATTGTACTCATGTACAGTCTTTCCGCTGACTGGTTAGCACACAACAAAAACCTTTTCACTGTACCTTGGAATATGTGACAATAAACTAAACCAAATCATCTATACTAGTCCCATCGAGTCCAAATAACAGACAAATTACAGAGTATGAAGAAGGGTCTGAACTCGAAATATCACCTTTCCACATCCTCCAGAGACGCTGTCTGATCAGTTAAGTTACTCCAGCATTTTAACCATATAACAATTACAGCACGGAAACAGGCCCTCTCGGCCCTTCCAGTCCGTGCTGACCATTTATTTTCCCCAAGACCCATCAACCTGCACTCAGACCATACCCCTCCATTCCCCTCCCGTCCATATACCTATCCACTTTACTTTTAAATGTTAAAATCGATCCTGCCTCCACCACTTCTGCTGGAAGATCATTCCACACAGCCACCACTCTCTGAGTAAAGCAGTTAACCCTCATGTTACCCCTAAACTTCTGTCCCTTAATTCTCATGTCATGACCTCTTGTTTGAATCTTCCCTACCCTCAATGGGAAAAGCTTATCCACGTCAACTCGGTCTATCCCTTTCATCGTTTTAAAGACCTCAATCAAGTCCCCCCGTAACCTTCTGCGCGCCAAAGAATAAAGACCTAACTTGTTCAACTTTTCTCTGTAACTTAGTTGCTGGAACCCAGGCAACATTCTAGTAAATTTCCTCTGTACTCTCTCTATTTTGTTGACATCCTTCCTATAATTAGGCGACCAAAATTGTACACCATACTCCAGAATTGGTCTTACCAATGCCTTGTACAATTTTAACATTACTTCCCTACTCCTATATTCAATGCTCTGATTTATAAAGGCCAGCACACCAAAAGCTTTCTTTACCACCCTATCTGCATGCGATTCCACCTTCAGGGAACTATGCACAGTTATTCCTAGATCCCTGTGTTCCACAGCATTCCTCAATTCCCTACCATTTACCATGTACGTCCTATTTTGATTTGTCCTGCCAAGATGTAGCACTTCACACTTATCAGCATTAAACTCCATCTGCCATCTTTCAGCCCACTTTTCCAAATGGCCCAAATCTCTCTGTAGACTTTGCAAATCTACTTCATTATCCACAGCAGCACCTATCTTAGTATCATCTGCATACTTACTTATCCAAATTTCCACCCCATCATCCAGATAATTGATGTACTTAATGATAAGTTAAGTTATAGTTCACTTATAGTTAAGTTACTCCAGCATTTTGTGTTTATCTTTGGTGTAAACTGCAGTGTTTGCTTCTCCATTTTATATGTTCCACTGCAATATCTCCTTAAGGCACGTCTCCTTTGAATAAGTTCTCCTCCTCTCTCCAACAGGAGTTCTGCAACACCCACTCTTTTTTCATCTTCATCTCTTCACCAACCCTTCCCTTCGTTACTTTCAGTGTGAAGAAGGGTCTCGACCCCAAACGTCCTTTATCTCCAGACTGCCTGACCCGCTGAGTTACTCCAGCACTTTGTGCCTTGTCTTGGCCCACTTTCCACTTTAACCCACTGTCTTCCTTGCCCCATTGTGCATGCCCCTTTACAGAGGGGCAATTCTTCCAGTTTTATTCAGATAGTAGTTTACATATAATACAAGCAATCACATATTCAAAAAGTCATTTCACGCAGTCATTTCATTTCAATCCACTTTACCTGCTTCCAGGGAGGGAAAACAGCCCACCAGCCTGAAAAAGGGTTCGCTCCCCGAAATGTCGCCCATCCATGTCCTCCAGAGTTACTCCAGCACTTTGTGTCTTCTTAAAAAATAAATCGGCATCTGCAGTTCCTTGTGTCGACAAGATTAAGATGGCAGCTAATTTTAATCTAAACCATTACAATCTAAAAATCAAGAAAATGTGTAGACCCAGATGTCATTTGAAGATACAGACATTATTGCAGAGCAGAAAGAAAAGAATCCTTATGTGATTGATAATTAAGCAAAACATTCTAACATTGGCCAATGCAAGAGGTGCTTATTCTCTTCCCCTGCTAAATAGAGAGACTCTGCAACAAATCAGCTAATTTCACTGTTCAGAATTATGCGTATTATACAGTTGAGTTTTACAGCACTTTTGCAGGTGGAATCTTGAAATTACGGTCTAATTTTCCAAACTTTTCTTCAATTCAAACAATTCCACATGTTCTAAGGGATTTGACACAGCTGTAAGCAATGATGATTAATTTGTCAGCAATCTAATCTAATTTAGTTTAAAGATACAGCATGGCCATGCTGACTGTAGGAGCCATTTATGTTTAGGCTAGCTAATGGTGGCATATTATATTATTTTGTCTGGATAAATCTTGCAGTATTATTTAGGACACTAGGGGGCGGTCATTAGATGCACAGAGAGGTATATATATATATATATATATATTTTTATATATATATATATATATATATATATATATATATATATATATATATATGGGCATAGGGGACAGGGAGTGGCAGACCAGGCACAGGGGTGAAGAGCATACAGTTCTCACCAGACCGGGAGAACAGCTAGCTACAACTTGTACGCAGAATAAGGAAAACCTGGTCAACTCTTTGTTTGTACAACTACTTCTTTAAATTAAACTGGAAATAACGACTGGAAAATCTGTTCTATTTAGTCTGCGTAAGATCACTCCTGCTTACCTGTGTAGTAATGGCAGCGGAAAGTTGGACACTGGAAGAGTCGGAAATTTGCCATTACACCGACCATCGGTCACCCGTTCAACAACTTCCATGTTATCCCACTTTCTCATCCACTCACTACACATTACAACATTCAGTTCAGTTTAGTATATTATTGTCACGTGCTATGCAGCCTGCGAAAAGACCATACACGATTACAATCAAGACATCTACAACATACAGATAAAGGTTAAAAGGTATAACGATTAGTGCAAGATAAAGTCCAATTAAAAATAATACGAAGGTCTCCAATGAGGTAGATGGTAGATCAGGACCACTCTCTAGTTAGTGAAAGGATGGTTCATTTGCCTGATAATAGCTGGGAATAAACTGTCCCTGAATCTGGAGGTATCAATTTTCAAATCTCTGGACCTCTTACCTGATGGGAAAGCGGAGAAGAGGGAGTGACCTGGGTGAGGCTGGTCCTTGATTATGCTGGTGGCCTTGCTGAGGCTGGTCCCTGATTAAGCTGGTGGCCCTGCTGAGGCAATGTGAAGTGCAGAGGCCAATTCACCTGCAAACCCGCACGTCTTTGGGATGTGGGAAGAAACCGGAGCACCCGGAGGAAACCCACGTGGTCACAGGGAGAACGTGCCAAGGATTGAACCCGGGTCTCTGGCGCTGTGAGGCAGCAGCTCTGATTTTTTCAAACGTTAGTAACATTGGAAGAACACAACTGACTGGAATCAAAAATAAAAATTGAAAAAAATCACTCTACTCATTGTCAATAGCAATCTATTCTATATTTCCTTAAATTCAGTTGTCCATTCTGTATTCACTTTACTTGGGCAATACTTATTGTGTATTTTTTAAATGAACAATATAGTGTTGAAATCTTGAATTATTTCATTACGCTTGTCACAGGACAACATAGCCATCTTCTGGTGACAAATAGGATCACCAGTCATCCAACATTCTAGTGTATACAGGTTGAGTGTTTGACTGACTTTTAACACAGTCTATTGTGAGTTTATATGTTCTCACTGTTGACCACAGGGGTGTCAGCTGGATGCTCTAGATTTCTCCCACATCCCAGAGATGCACTGTTTGGTTAGTTAACACACCATTATTAATGACCACAAAATGCTGGAGTAACTCAGCGGGTCAGGCAGCGTCAATGGAGAACAGGGAGTGGTGTTGTTTCGGGTCAGGGCCCTTCTTCATTTACACCTCCATTGTGTTGTAAACCAGCATCTGTACTTCCTTGTATCTACACTATTATTTGGCTCTAGTTTGTAGTAAATCTGACTATTCTGGAGGTGGTTAATGGGAACGTGAGGAGAATAACATTTACTATCAATGGATGTGGATCCAAAGATCGTGTTTCCATGCTTTAGCATTCCATGACTGATTGATAATCAAGACAGCATAATATTGTTTTTCAGCAACTGGAAATATTTTTATGGTATATAAAATTATAGTAGTTGTTTTATATACCGTCACTTTTGGGTTTATTTGAATTGAGTTTATTGTCACGAGTGCTGAGGTAGAGTGAAAAACGTTTGTTGCGCATTAACCAGTCAATGGAAAGACAATGCATGATTACATTCAAGCCATCTACAGTATACAGGTACATGATAAAAGGGAATAATGCCAATAACATTTAGTGGAAGTTAAATTCCAGTAAAGTCTGATCAAAGATAGTCCGAGGGTCTCCAACAAGGTAGACAGTCGCTCAGGACTGCTCTCTAGTTGTTGGTAGGATGGTTCCATTGCCTGATAACAGCTGGGAAGAAACCGTCCCTGAATCTGGAGATGTGTGTTTTCGCACTTCGGTATCTCTTGCCTGATGGAAGAGGGGAGAAGAGGAAGTGACCAGGGTGAGACTGGTCCTTGATTATGCTGGTGGCCTTGCCGAGTCAGTGTGAAGTGTAACTGGAGTCATTGGACGGGAGGTTAGTTTGTGTGATGGTCTGGGCTGCGTTTACAATTATCTGTGATTTCTTGCAGTCTTGGATGGAGCTGTTCCCAAGCCATGCTCTGATGCTTCCCGATAAAATGCCTTCTAGGGCTCAACTGTAGACGTTTGTGAGAGTTGTTGGGGACATGCCGAATTTCCTAAGCCTTCTAAGTTGGCTGTGAGGAGAAATAAGATTAGCTGTGTAGATTAACATTTTAGAGGACTGACAACGAAACACCCCACTAAATGAAAAGGAAAATGTTGTTTCAATAGAAGCAACATTTATATATAGTTTGTTGAGGATATTATCAAAGCCATCTATTCTTTCTGACAAATTGTTCAATTGTTCAAACTAACTGCCCATTAAATAGTAATATTTTGCCCGCTGAATTTC
Organism: Raja brachyura; assembly: GCA_963514005.1. The sequence continues at coordinate 23,462,221 of OY740804.1, forward strand.
TAGGCTGATGCACTAGAAAAGCGATTAGATATAGATTTTACTTTGTAAAACTCCAGTGTTCATAAAGTGTACATAAATAATAGTGGAAGGAGAATCCAAATCACTATATTAATGTTAAATCGGAATAACACTGTGAACTGAAAACTAACTGCAACACGTTAATTTAAGGAACAGAAATATTTTTAATAATATTATTTTGACCTTTATACTCTTGCTATTCTATTTGTATCAGCGATCATTCGTTCTGTCATCTGTAATCTTTTAATAAGTAGCTTTTACACAAAGCACTTCCAATTGAAAGGAAAATTACTGTTTCAAAATTTCCACCATGAATTTCTCTTTTCTTCTATTTTTATACACTGGGTTCATCCATGGGGTGCATAGAACCTTAGGAGATATATTTGGAATATGTGACTAGTAGAGTGTGGAATGACTAAGGTGCGTGTCTTTAGAAAACCTATGTGGTCATGTACAAACTTCACATAGACGGCACCCATAGTCAGGATCGAACCCCAGTCTCTGATGTTTTGGGTCAGGGCACTTCTTTGGATTTATTGTTGTGGGGTGAGGAAGTTTGAAGAGAGGAATATATTTTTGCATGCTTGTATTTTTGTTGAGGATTATATTTTGTGCATGATCATTATATGTATTTGTAATCATGTATTGTGTTTCTGCTGACTGGATAGCACGCAAAAGCTTTTCACTCTACCTCGATAAATGTGACAATAAACTAAGCTCAAACTCAGGAGATGTACTGTTTCATTAAGATGACCAAATTAAAACAAACAAGTTGGAACTGTTAATTGAAAGGGGATTGGGGAAAAGAGTTGAAAATGGTTGCATGCAGGAAGGCATGTGGACCGATTGTATTTTGTAACATGGAAAGATTGAGTCTAAACCAGGCGACTCTCTGTGTGCTGGTCATAGAATTGGAACTGGAATCATACATTACAATCGCTCCACTCTTTTAAATCGCTACTCCAACAGCAGCATTTCTTACTTTATTAATGCTAACGTTATTCCCTTGATCATGTATCTGTTGTACCTGTGGACAGCACAATTGTAATCATGTATTGTCTTTCCGCTGACTGGTTACCATGCAACAAAAACTTTTCATTGCACATCAGTACACAATGCAATAACCTAACCAAAACATGAAATAAATAACTTTATTGTAGGTTTGTGATCAATCAAAATTGTAGCAAGGCAAATGTGAGTCAAACACATAAATAAAATTGTTCAAGCTGAATTCTTGCTTACTGAAGACCAGATTGTGAGAGAAGGATATACAGCCTATTGCTGAGATGACGGCACACAATGTATCTGCAAGGCCATATTAATGAGAGTGGAAAACAAAGGGAAGTTCTGGAGGCAAACGATTTTGGCCAAGAGATTGATCTTGGATAGACATAAAATGCTGGAGTAACTCAGCAGGCCAATCAGCATATCTGGAGAGAAGACCCTTCTTCAGACTGAGAGTCAGCCAAGAGGAAGTCCAGAGATTGGAAAGAAGATGGCTGAAGAAGGGGTCCCGTTCCTTTTCTCCACGAGATGCAATATGGATTCAAGAGAGTTGGATATAGCTCTAGGGCTAGTGGAGTCAAGGGATCTGGGGAGAAGGCAGGCACGGGTTATTGATAGCGGACGATAAGCCATGATTACAATGAATGGTGGTGCTGGCACGAATGGCCTCCTCCTGCACCTATTTTCTATGTTTCTATGCTTCCTGACCCCACTGAGTTACTTCAGCACTTTATGTCTACTCTTGGTTTAAGGTTTAGGTTGTATATTATTGTCACGTGTACCGAATTTCTGGCATTGTTAGAGATAGACAATAATAAACTAAACAGTGAAAAGCTTTGTTTTGCATGGAATCCAATCAGATCAGATAAATAATAGTCAAAACTCAAGGGCATTAGGTAGAGCAAAGGGGAAGATACAGAGTGCGGAATGTAATTCTCAGCATTGTAATGCACCCGTTCGAGAGACCTGCAGTGGGTTAGAGAGAAATTGGACAGTACCCTGCCAGTTGCAGCTCACACTTCATAACACACACTTACCTCTACAATACCCCCATCAACACCTTTTCCCGCCACTGGGTGGCACAGTGGGGTAGCTGGTGGAGCTGCTGCCTCACAGCGCTAGACCCGTGTTCCATCCTGACCTCAGGTGCTGCCTGTGTGTGGAGTTTGCGCGTTCTCCCTGTGACTGCGTGACTTTCCTCCGGCTGCTCCGGCTTCCTCCCACGTCGCAGAGACGTAAGGGTTTGTAGGTTAATTACCCCTAACAAGTAAGGAGTGGAGAAGAACGTGGGATAACATAGAATTAATGTGGATAAGACACAAAGTACTGAAGTAACTCAGTGGGCCAGGCAGCATCTCAGGAGAAAGCAGATGGGTGACGTTTCAGGTCGAGACCCTTCTTTAGGCTGTATCTACATTTGGAATAAACCAGCATCTGCAGTTGCTTTCTACACAGAGAATTAATGTGAACAGGTGAGTGATGATCGGTGAGCACTCAGTGGCCGAAGCGCCTGTTTCTGTTCTGTATCTGGAAACTAAACACTACACCCAAAACCAACTACTTTGCCACACCTGGTTAAAACTGTGACAGTTTGAAGAGAGCCAACTTGGCCTAGTAAGCTCTTTTGATCTCATTTAAGGAACATGTTGCTCTTCAAAGTGCAGAAAAGATTAACGAGATACATTACTGACATGATGCGAGTTGTCCTCCGAGAAAAGATTGAGCAGGTTCTGTTAGGTTCATCACAAATTGCGGTGCTGGGTCAAAGGGCCAAATGGCCTCATCCTGCACCTATTATCTATGTTAATAATAAATGCTTGCATTAAAACAGCTAATATTCTGAGGGTGTTAATAACTGTGGTGATGTGTCGTAAATTATGTTTCAGCTCTCAGGCTGAACTGAAGGAAAGGGATTATTTTTCCAAGGACTAGGGGCAACACAGTGGTAGAGTTGCTGCCGTTCAGTGCCAGAGACCCGGATTCGATCCTGACTACGGAACGTTGTTTGTACGTTCTCCCTGTGCTCCAGTTTCCTCCCACACGCCAAAGACATACAGGTTTGTAGGTTAATTGGCTTCGGTAAAATTGGCCTAGGGTGTAGGATAGTGTTAGCGTATGGGGTGATCGACGGTCGGCTGGGCCGAAGGGACTGTGTGCGCTGTATCTCTAAAGTCTAAACACTATTCACCACCTCAGCATAGAAAATAGGTGCAGGAGGCCATTCGGCCCTTCAGCCAGCACTGCCATTCATTGTGATCATGGCTGATCGTCCGCTATCAATAACCCGTGCCTGCATCCTCTCCATATCCCTTGATTCCACTAGCCCCTAGAGCTCTATGCAACTCTCTCTTAAATCCAGGTGATGAACTTCTATGGACTGTGTCTTCAGTTGCACTACATATTTGAATCCGGGTTACCTAGTATTACGGTCCTTAATTTATTTTATTATCGTACTTTCATTTGGGTATTATTGTATTAACGGGCTAGCTAAGCTAGCGAGAAGGGTACCGACCCAAATGTCACTTATCCATGCTCTCCAGGGATGCTGTCTGACCTGCTGAGTTACTCCAGCACTTTGTGTCCTTCTTTGCATGGAAGAATTTCTTTGTTCTATTACCAGTACATATGACAATTAAACTGTCTGATCTCTTGACTTACCTAGATATTTCTTCATGAAAATGCAGGTACAGGCCTAAGTTGACTTTTTTCAATAGATGTTACCAAAGAGATTCTCCTCGATGCCTTTAAATGCACTGGAATTCATCTGCGCTACCAAAGAGGGGCAGCAATGAGAGTGGCCTATTGAACACTGACATACTGAGTGGAGCCATTAAAATTAGAACGTCTTCATTTCTAGATCACCACATTTAATTCTCAAGAGAAAATATAGCCTCAGACAGTTGGATTGTAATAGATCAGAGGTAAAAGTACAGTTTTGCAAGTGTCAATTCTCTTTCTTTTTCCTGAACCATTACAGCTCTTATAAACAGTACTAGAAAGCAAATAATCTTACTTTCTACAATAAATACATGAACATCCTGTGTAGCACAGTGGACACGCAGCTAATTTTAGGTCCCTAGATATGTCAACGTCATTGATATAATAGCCCGAATACATTAAAAACCAAAATCAAAAATGCAATAAAAAGTGTTTTAAAGTTGTACTACACAGTATACACAGGTCACAAGTCCACTGCATTTAACAGAACAAATACTTTCAAACGTCAAATGGTATTGTTTCTCAAATAAATTACAGTGTGTGCGTACAAAACCCATTACCATCACAGAGAAGCAAAAGATTCATATTTGCAGCCTTGAATAATTTAGTGTATAACAATATAATACAGTTATGTACATGTTTTCTCTTCCCCTCGACGTCGACACAAAGGCATTATAAACACTATCAACAGGATCTGTATTCGTAAGTTTAAAGCATGATTTATGTTTAAATGAAGTAAACGTGACAAGAACAAGTCAAAGAAAGGTCATATAAGAATTGGCGGTGCCAGAGGCTCTGTGTCGATCTGCTTAAAAGTATGAAAAAATAAAGAAAGTGTATTTAGTTTTTACAAATGAGCAGAAATTAAGGTCTTTGATGCCTGATGTCACATCGTACAATCTCCTTTTGCAACTTTGGTTATGTTTTTATCTCAGTCACATGTAGTTTGAGGTGAGGAACCCGTGCTCCCCGCGTACTCTGCTCAAATGGATCATGGCTCGGTCGTATGCAATTTGAACAGATTTTCGGATGCTCGATTTACGCCCTTCCATCATTTTCAATTTGTCCACTGTGTCATCAATACCAAGAGGAAGCAACTTTGATCGAGGAAGCCACTGCCTGTGAATAGATACAACGAGAGATTAGACGGGTTCCAAAACAAACTGGACAGGAATAAATAAAAAGGACACAAAGTGCTGGAGAAACCCAGCGGGTCAGGAAGCATCCCTGGAGGTCGGCAATGGGAACGGATTTGCCAGCTCCAGCCGGGCCAGAGTTACACAGCATCGACCGCAAGAGGCTGATTCGACCCGTCAATCGGCACGAAAGTCCCGATGAGGTAGAAATCGGACGCCACACCCAGCCTAGACACCACATGTTGGGGGGACTTAAGTGTGCTCTCATAATTTTGTCCAGATTAAATGAGGTGCCGGACCACCAGGTGCCCAAAAATCGATGGTGGACCTGTAATTGACCAAATTTATTTTTGATTCTCTGCCTCAGAGGGAATTCTCTGCCTCAGAGGGCAGTGGAGACCAGTTCTCTGGATACTTTCAAGAGAGCGCTAGATAGGGCTCTTAAAAATAGCGGTGTCAGGGAATATGGGGAGAAGGCAGGAACGGGGTACTGATTGAGGATGATCAACCATGATCACATTGAATGACGGTGCTGGCTTGAAGGGCCGAATGGCCTACTCCTGCACCTATTATCTATTGATCTTCCACGTCATTGTTCATCATTAGCCGGGGAATGACATGTGGAAGCTGGTCAATGCAAGGGTATAGAACGGAGTTGAGGGCACTTCGTAACAGAGCAAAACACCAGATACAACTATTTTATATCATATTAAATCAGGACCTTACGAGAAGGTTTAGAAAGTTGTCAAAGCCGCACCTTTGACATCATATACAAGAGACTACAGATGCTGAAACCTTGAGCAAAAGACAAAGTAATGGTGGAACTTAGCATCTACGGACTGAAATGGATAAGATGGCGTTTTGTGTCGGTACCTTTCTTCAGACCTGAAAAGTCACCTTTCCATATTCTTCAAGATTCTGTCTGACCTGCTGACTTACTCAGGCATTCTGCTTCTTTTTTATTTTATAAACCAGCAAAAACAGTTTAAAATACTTACCATGTTCTTTTGTTGTCAAAAAATAAAACTAGATATAATTTTTCTCCAGCTTCAGCGTGCATTTGTTCTCCTAGTTTGATGACATCCAGTGGAGGTACAGGTATGGGGACACCGTTGTGATATAAACCATCTCGAGGCATATTCGAATCTATGATCTACAAAGTAAACATTGCAGAATATAAGGAAACATTATATTGTATTTGTACAATGCCAGACATGAGCTCTGGGTCAGTCTCTTCATACCCAATCAATACTTCAGAGGGCGACACAGTGCACAGCTGGTAGAGGTGCTGCCTCACAGCATCAGAGTTCAATCCCGACTACCTATGCTGTGTGGAGTATGGACGTTCTCCCTGTGACTGCGTGGGTTTCCTCAGGGTGCTCCGGTTTCCTCCCACAATTGGCCTCTGTAAATTGCAGCTAGTGTGAAGGGAGTGGATGAGAAAGTGTGATATCATAGAAATAGTGTTAATGGGTAATCTGTGGTCGGCATGGACTCGGTGGGCCGAAGGACCTGTTTCCATGCCGTGTTGTTATATGAATATAGTATATACATGGCGTAGTCCGACAAATTAAATCAATCGCCAATTCATATTATTTTCACAATGCTGGCAAATAGATATCTTTTAGTCTTTTACTGTTTTAGTGGAGATTCAGCATGGAAACGGGCCTTTCAGCCCACCGAGTCAACGCCAACCACTCATCACACATTCACACTGGTTCTATGTTAACCCACATTTGCATCCACTTCCCACACAGTCAGGATAATTTAGAGGCCAATTAACCTCGAAAAACCCACATGTCTATGGAAATGGGAGGAGACTGAAGCACGCAGAGGAACCCCACATGGTAACAGGAAGAAAGTGCAAACTCCACACATAGAAACATAGAAAAATAGGTGCAGGAGTAGGCCATTCTGCCCTTCAAGCCTGCACCGCCATTCAATGTGATCATGGCTGATCATCCAACTCAGTATCCCGTACCTGCCTTCTCTCCATACCCCCTGATCCCTTTAGCCACAAGTGCCACATCTAACGGCCTCTTAAATATAGCCAATGAACTGACCTCAACTACCTTCTGTGGCAGAGAATTCCAGAGACTCACCACTCTCTGTGTAAAGAATGTTTTCCTCATCTCGGTCCTAAAGGAATTCCCCCTTATCCTTAGACTGTGACCCCTTGTTCTGGACTCCCCCAACATCGGGAACAATCTTCCAGCATCTAGCTTGTCCAACCCCTTAAGAATTTTGTACGTTTCTATAAGATCCCCCCTCAATCTTCTAAATTCCAGCGAGTACAAGCCGAGTCTATCCAATCTTTCCTCATATGAAAGTCCTGACATCCCAGGAATCAGTCTGGTAGCACCCGAGGATAGAATAGGATAGGACAGACAGCAACCGAGGATAGAATAGAACGCTGGTCTTCGGCATGGTGCGACATCATCTCTACCTGCTGCGTCACTGTGCTGCCTTGTCAATCTTTTTTTTACACCCACCGGAGAGCGCACAATGCCCAAGTCCAAAGTCACATCTGAAATACAGCACTTCCAGCAGTCAATACTACAGGAATGTACTCTCTCACCTGAAACCTGTGCCCAGAGTTTCTTGATTCCCCTACTGTGGATAAAAGATCCTGTGCATCAACCCTATGTATCCCCCTCATGATCTTATATACACGTATAAGATCACCCCTTATTCTCCTGCGCTCCCAGGAATAAAGTCCTGTCCTGCCCAGCCGCCCACTAAAACTGGAACACTCAAGTCCTGGCAACATCCTCGTGAATCGCCTCGGCACTCTTTCCAACTTAACAACATCTTTCCTATAGCAGGGTGACCAAAACTGAACACAATACTCCAAATGTGGCCTCAACTATATCTTGTATGACTTTAACACAACATCCCAACTGTTATTCTCAACTTCTATATTAATTTTGGGCTTGTTATTTTTGGCTGCCGCACATTAGTAGCAATATTGCTTCATGTGGGGTAATATATTTTAATGAAATTACAGATTTTGACTTACCAATGCTGGATAAGAAGGGTACCCTCTGCATTTGGCCCAAACTAGTTCCAGAGGTTCTAAGATAGCATCATTTTCAAAAGGTATCCAGACTCCCCTCCCTATAAATATGAAAGGACAAAAACAGTAGCATATATTATCTTACAATTTCACATATTGTAGATTGAAATAACACATGTCACAACAATAAAAAGCTCCTCAGATAAATTTTGATATACCTTCCCCTTCGATAAAAAAAAATTATATTGGCATTAATTGCATTTATTTCCGCTGCTCGTTTGTAATATAAGGTCTAACATCCCTATTTTAAATAAAATGGCATCTATTTTTACTGTATTTTAAATCTATCAAAAATAAGACACTGGAGCAAATAATGCCGGGGTAACTCAGCGAGTCAAGCAACATCTCTGGAGAACATGGATAGGTGACGTTTCGGGTTGGGACGTCCGAAGAAGGTTCCCAACCTGAGACGTCACATATCTATGTACACCAGAGATGTTGTCTGACCCGCTGAGTGATTCGTGTGCTTAGGATCCTTTTTTCTACCAAAAATAAGTTCCATTGACAGAATAATCAGGATGAGAAAGATGTACAATTGGATATCCATTAAATAAACCAGTTTAATGTTTTGGACCTTTTAACATTTTCTTCATAAAAGCTAAGTAAGGGGACCATAAAACAGAGAAAGTATCTCCAGTAGAAAACTCATTAATTCCATACCGCAACGATCATTTTCATGATAAACTATTTTTTACAAATTCCACAATCAGTGATGTGAATCACATTAAAACACTTCACAGCACACCATGAATGAAATATTTAAAAAATTAAATAGGGTCTTTCTGTCTTTCCCAAATCACATTTTTTTCCTTATTGAGATGCCTTGCCAAGAATTCTAACAAGAAGAGCTGAACATTGGTAGAATTATAAAAGCAAGCATCCCTTATTCTTCTGGCATGCTTTGCAATGCCTCATTGGCAACAGTAATTTCACAGCCACCTATTTCTTACAACTTTATTCTTACAGTCAATTAATTCTTAGCTTAAAGTGCTTATTGCTATGCACTATACCTGATGTGCTGTAATCTCCACAGGATACATCCCCATTGCCATTATCAAGACAATGGGCTCGTGCAAGAGCTGGCTTCCCTCGGCTACGTTTGGGTGGAGACAAGCCACTAAAAGAGGAGAAGCAACATTGATCAATTATGAAGATAATGGACACAAGCCTACGTTGAGGACACAAAGTGCTGGAGTAACACAGAGGGTCAGGCGGCACCTGCGGAGAACATGAATATGTGACAGTTCATGTCGGGACCCTGCTTCGAACCCAAAGGGTCCCCCACCTGAAATGTCACCCATCCATGTTCTCCAGAGATGCTGCTGGCCTGCTGTTCCTCCAGCACTTTGTATCCTTTTGCATCTCCATTTCCTTGTTCCCACTTTGGGGACCAATATCGAAGGAACTCAAGTCAACCAATATGACGTAGCATACAATAGTTGTCAACTTGGAGAGGAACATTCAACCATAAAATGAAAGTTCATTTTGCTATGCAAAGTGGAATACATCTGTTTCACCTCCTGTGGTTCTAAATAATAACTTTCACACTGGGGACCGAAAACATTTTTCTTGCTAATTCCTGTGTAATGCAAGTACATCTTTTGAGTGTTGGGACAACTATGATAACCCAGAGTACTGTACATCAGTCGGAGGAAGGGTCCCAACCTGAAACGTCACCTATTCATGTTCTCCGGAGATGTTGTGTAACCTGCTGAGTTACTCCAGCTCTTTGTCTCTTTTTACTCTCCATATAGTATTTTGCTTTTGGATACTAGCTCAAAACTTGCAAATTAATATCAATAAATTAAAAATGTTTGACAAGGTCTATACCCAGATAATTTTGTAGTATTTCGGTTTAAGGAACTTTGTGTTTAAGAAAGCACAAAGCATGCCACTGGTTCATTAACAGCATACAAATATGCTCTAGTACATTGCTTATGTATTAAACTATTGTTTTACTTCGGAGTCACGCGAGTGACTTTGTGAAGACCCCGCCAGCACGCATGCGCGGGCATATCGTCGACCGCATACGAAGCGACAGGCAGGGAGGAGGGACGCTCCTCCACCGGAACGGACCGGCAGGTAAGGGACTTTCAGGGACTCTGTGGGACAAAGAGTACCCCACCAACGGGCCGCCTCAAGAGACTGACTGCGGACCGCGGACAATCAGCGGCGGCAGAACTCTCACAGAAGACGGGCAGCCCGCTGACCCGGCAGGGTCCGGGCTCACACTTGCCGTTCACAGATAGCGACGGCAGAGCGGCAGCCCCGACTTTAACACCGCAGCCCGCAGGATCACCGCGGACTGACGGCTTCAATACTCACCGGGAAGTCGGGAACCGGCAGGGTCCGGGCTCACAGACTCGCCGTTCGCAGGTAGTGACGGCAGAGCTGCAGCCCCGACTTAACACCGCAGCCCCAGCAGGATCACCGCGGACTGACGGCAACGCTACCCAGAAGTCGGGAGCTCCGAGACAGAGCCGGGGCCCCGATTCAAATATAACCAACAGGTAAGTTGTACTAACCTTGAGTTGGTTGGGTTTCTGTATTGTTTAAATCCCTTACAGAAACTTCGTAATGCAGAAAAGGAGCAAAAAGAAGGCTGCTTCAAGCATGCCATTGAAGATCGCGGGACTTCAGAGCGAGGTCGACGGCCAACATTCCCGGAACTGACCGTTGATTTCCGGCAGCACCCGTACCTCGGGCCGGGAAAACAGTGCAGAAGTCAGGGAGCCCCACTCAGTCAGGACCCGACTCTCCACTGCAGCAGTCCAGGGAGCTGCATACTAGCGGTAGGACAGCGCAGGATCAGGGTAGTTAAGACCCCGACTCCCCTCCGCTTCAGTCTGTACGAAAACAGACCAGGGCAAAAAAGTGCGGAAGACGGAGCCCGGTTAAGGGACACCCCGACTCACCACATCAGTTCGCAAGAGGGCGGACCAGTGGCAAAACTAAACACAAGTCGAGTAGCCCCGCAGGAGCGGCTGGCACCGACTCTCCACCGATTCAGTCCGCTAGACTGTGGACCAGTGGCAAAACCACACAAAAGTCATGTAGCCTCGCAGGAGCGGCTGGCACCGACTTTGCGTCGCATTAGTCCCGAAGACACGGGACTGGCAGCAAGCCCGCGCGGATGTCGTGTAGCCCCGCTGGAGCGGCTGGCACCGACTCCTCACCTTCGCAGTCGCAATAGACAGGCGGAAAAACCAATAGGAGGTTGTGTAGCCCCGCAGGATTGGCTGGCACCAGCTCTCCACCGCTTCAGTCCGGAAGACCGTGGACAAGCGGCAAATCCACGTGGGAGTCGTGTAGCCCCGTAGTAGCAGCTGGCACCGACCACCTACCTCTGTCCCATAGACATCACCTCGACGAGGTGCGGACTGTTGGTAGAGGCCCCATTTGTTCATCAGAACTTGGGGAACACGACTTGCCATCCGCAGATAGCGGCGGCGGTCGCATAGCTCGAATGGAGCGCATGGTTGAGCAGCTGCTCAAAAGGGACCTACTCCATCAGGAGCGTACGTCCCTAGGATCCTGAAGATCCACGCCAGGTCAGTCGACGGTATGGACATGATGGAAGAGCAGCAGGATGCATCCATGAAGCGTATGCTCCGCAATATGCAATATGAGCTCAATTGCTTCGGAAAAGCTCTATCCGTCCTACACTCAACCCCAAAAATTGCGGGTTTGTGTAAGGCCACCGCTACGCCACCACCAAGACAGTTGTTTGGTGATGACCTGCCCAAACAGGTGAAAGACCTAGACGAGGAAGTTAAAGCGGTAGGTTTGATAAAACCGCCTTCCTCTGGCAGACCTCCAGCGTATCGTCGGCAGCATCCATATGCAACATCTAAAAGGCCCGGGAAACCCGATAGAGTGAGGGGAGCAAACCCAAAGGTCGCGCCTTATCATCAGAGGCCTGTTTAAGCCAAGGCCCACAGCGACCAGCCTGAAAAATGCGTCAACCCCACACCCCAGCAACCCAAGAAAGGACAGAAACATGTCCGTCGACAGTTAGACAATACCACAGTGTTGGCATATTAAACCATATGAGTGGTATCAAGTCGATATATTGGGATGAATTGGCAAAAATAATTTGGCACTGGTGCATTGAAATATTTGGATATCAGCTATATACCTTCCAGGTAAGCTTAATACAGTGGCGGACACCAGGTCACGAGTATTCAATGACAACACCAAGTGGATGTGGAACCCCCAAATATTTGCTAATATTATAGCTAAGTATGGAACACCAGATATCGACCTCATTGCGTCCAGGTTGAACCATCAGATACCAACATATGTCTCGTGGGAGCTAGATCGGGTATTGTGGTAAATCCAGCTAGATTCTGCATCAGGGATTCTGATAATACCCGTCTGCCCCACACAGCCATGGTTCCCGGTGGTCCTCGACATGGTGAAGAAACCATGGGTGCAGGTTCCTAAATGCCCGAACCTACTGATATATTCCATATCAGGGGAAAGTCATCCGTGCCGTGGTCATCTGAACCTGTTGGCTTGCAGGTTCTGAAGAGACCTTTTCTGGGATTCGGGCTGTCGAACAGGACCATGGATATCGTCACGGCATCGTGCAGAGAGTCCACGAGGGAGCAGTATCTTACCCATGTAAGGAAATAAGGACTAATATCACCTACGACTCTGCCACCATCACAGATGTGCTGGAACTCCTCGCGGGCCTTCACTATGATGAGGGCCTCAGCTATAGTGCCATCAATAATGCCAGAAGGCATTGTCATCCTACCTCACTATCGGATCCCATCAGTTGCTGTCGAAACACATGAGGGGTATTTCAATTCTTACCCTTGTAGACCACGATACAATATGACCTGAGATATTGGGGTAGTGTTGTCCCTACTCAGGAGTTGGTCACCAGTTTCGGAACTCCCACTGGCCAAACTCACCTACAAAGTGGTGATGCTAATGGCAATTATACAGCTCAGCGGGTCCAGACCCTCCACAAACTAAACTGGACAGGATGGTCTCGACCCCTACCAAGGTAACCTTTTATATTGATGAATTACTTAAACACCATAGACCTGGTGCAACCGGTCTTAAATTGGAATTCCATGCATATCCCATTGATGTACGCCTCTGTATAGCCACTTATTTCCGACATTCTATTAATGTCACACAAAATATAAGGAGAATGGATGCAGGTCTGTTCATCAGTTTTTAAAGCCCACATCACAGGGTAACTATGCAGACAATTCCAGGTGGCTCAGGGTGGTGTTGGATGCAGCAGGGGTAGACACTGATATTCAAATCTCATTCTACCAGGGCTGCATCCACATCAGTGGCGAGGACCATGGAGGTACCCATGGACCATGTCCTCGCAACAGCGGGCTTGGCCAATGGAGACGCGTCTCAACGGTTTTATAACAAACCTGTGGCCACTCCTGTGACGTTTGCAGATACTGTTTTAAGTTCTGTTCCCTGAACGGTTCCCGAACTCAGGGGTTTTTTGTTTGTATTATTATTGTTTTTCAGCTCTATTACAAGTCTGAAATACGTTAACACACTTCCTCCATCAGTTATTACTCACGTGACTCCGAAGTAAAATAGTAAGATTAAACAAGAACTTACCAGTTTTGAAGTTTGATCCTTATTTTATGAGGAGTTACGATGAGGGATTTCGTGCCCTCCGCTCCCAACCCTCTATCATAAGGTCAACTGGTATATGGTTTCTCTTAATCTTACTTATCTCCAGTCAGTTCTGCTATCTGTGATTTCACACTGCTGCTTTGAAGAATGTCGCGCATGCGTGCTGGCGAGGTCTTCACGAAATCCCTCATTGTAACTCCTCATAAAATAAGGATCAAACTTCAAACTGGTAAGTTCTCATTTAATCTTACTATTTCATGACATTGGATCAGTGAGAAAATTAATATTCTTAATTTTTCTCTATTGTATCAGGAGAAAGTTGTTTTGCCTTATATGCACGAGAAAATAAAACAAAAGCTAAAATAAGAGATGAGGTTTAAGTAAATTGACAAAAGACATCTTAATATGGGTTCACTGAATTTACTGCATTGTAGAAACCTGATCTAAATAGACATTAGGTGCAGAAGTAGGCCATTCAGCCCTTCGAGCCAGCACCGCCATTCAATGTGATCATGGCTGAACATCCCCAATCAGTACCCCGTTCCTGCCTTCTCCCTATATCCCCTGACTCCGCTATCTTCAAGAGCCCTATCTAGCTCTCACTTGAAAGCATCCAGAGAACCTGCCTCCACCAGAAAGACAGAAATTTCCACAGACTCACCACTCTCTGTGAGAAAAAGTGTTTCCTCGTCTCCGTTCTAAATGGCTTATTCCTTATTCTTAACCTGTGGCCCTGGTTCTAGACTCCCCCAACATCGGGACCATGTTTCCTGCCTCTAGTGTGTCCAAACCCTTAACAATCTTATATGTTTCAATGAGATTCCCTCTCATCCTTCTAAACTCCAGAGTGTACAAGCCCAGCTGCTCCATTCTTTCAGCATATGACAGTCCCGCCATCCCGGGAATTACCCTTGTAAACCTACGCTGGACTCCCTCAATAGCACGAATGTCCTTCCTCAAACTAGGGGACCAAAACTGCACACAATTTCGGCACGGACTTGAAGGGCCGAGATGGCCTGTTTCCGTGCTGTAATTGTTATATGGTTACTCCAGGTGTGGTATCACTAGGGTTCTATACAACTGCAGAAGGACCTATTAAATGGTGGTTTAAAATATTTATGTAATATATAATTTGCTTCAGAAAGGGGTGATGCAAATTTGATTGTTTCAAATGCAAGTGTATTAATAGAGGGTTTATTTAAAATATGCAGTGAAGGATATTATGTTTTATTAAAATTGAAATCCACTAAGCCACTCAGTTTTAGATACAGCGTGAAAACAGGCCCTTCGGCCCAATGAGTCCGTGCTGACCATTCTCTGTACACTAGCACTATCCTATACACTAGGGCCAATTTACAATCTTTACCAATGCCAATTAACCTACAAACCTGTATGCCTTTGGAATGTGCGAGGAAACCAGAGCACCAGGAGAAACCCCACGAGTTCACGGGGTCCATACAGACAGCACCCGTAGTCAGGATCGAACCCGGTTCTCTGGCCTTGTAAGGCAGCAACTCTACCATTGCATCATCGCTTATGCAAAACATTTTTGTTTTAATGTCTATGGTCTTCTTCCATTTTTAAAGCACTGAATGTAATTTTCAAATTATCCGTGCTTTCCAAAACACCCTTCTATTCAATCAAGTTTAAAGAGTTGAAAGTCAATAAAATATTTTCAGTACGCAGATCAAAACAAACACAACTGCTGTGAAGTGTTTACTGCAGAATATCTGACTGCCTGCTGTTGATACAATGCCATATCTGTCTTTTATCAAAGAGTTTCTGATTTTGTCATAATGCAGTGTCAGATTCTCAGTGTTACTCAGCCGGGAATAGGGAAACATAAGAAATGAAGCATATTTATATTTGTGGACCACTATATCCAAGACAGGTGCAGAATAGGCTGGTGAGAATTTCCTTCTGTGTCAGAAGTATATACACACGTGCTGTATTATTTTAATATATATTATTAACTTTAGACTTTAGAGATCGACCCACTCAGTCCGCGCCGATCACCCCGTACACTAGCACTATCCGAAATTCTGGGAACAATTTACAGAAGCCAATTAACCTACAAACCCACACTTCTTTGAAGTGTGGGAGGAAACTGGAGCATCTGGAGAAAACCACGTGGTCACAGGAGAGCATACAGACAGCACCCGTAGTTAGGATCAAACCCAGGTCTCTGGCTCTGTAAGGCAGCAACTCTACGCTGCACCACTGTGCTGTGAGTTGTTTTTAAATACTCTTATTTAGTCGGTAATATTGTGGTTGGGATGACAAAATACTTTTCTAACATGCTACAACTAGTTTTGGCAACACAAGATGTAGCACAGTTTATAGACACAAAAAGCTGGAGTTACTCAGCGGGACAGGCAGCATCTCTGGAGAGAAGGAATGGGTGGCGTTTCGGGTCGAGACCCTTCTTCATACCCGACACGTCACACATTCCTTCTCTCCAGAGATGCTGCCTGCCTCGCTGAGTTGCTCCAGCTTTTTGTGCCTATCTTCAGTTTAAACCAGCATCTGCAGTTCCTTCTAACACATGTAGCGCCGTTTATCTTCAACATTAGTCTCTCTCCAATAAAACCACAATTTAGGTGCCTGTTCAATGTCCCAATATGTTTTCCAGCAAAAAATGTACAAGAGTAGCATTTTCATTTCCTGCATCAGCAATCCTTACAATATCTGAAAGCCAATTTAAATTTGACAATTATATCATGTTGGGGGGGGGGGGGGGGGGGGGGAAACAATGCTTTAAAGAGAGATTTCAATTTGTGATATGGAAAGAACACCTTCTTGCTCATTGATCTACAACTTAAAGAGTTTGTAGACTATGCAGTTCATTACATGCACAAAAGGTAGGATAACTCTACAGAACTTTAAAATATTAATAAGTACCTGTTACTATCAAAAGCCCCATTACTTCCAAGACTGGAGCCACATTCTGAATCCGAGTAGCTCTCTGCGTTTGACAATTGAGCGTGTTTTCCGAAACCATTAGAAAGCCCTGCGCACAAAACAAAGTTTCAACCAAACAGTTCCCTTGTGCTCTCATCTATTTGGAAACATTTTGAAGAGTTGAGTATTGGAGCAAAGAGGTCCTTCTACAGGCCCCTACTGAGACCACACCTGAAGTATTGTGTGCAGTTTTGATCTATCAATGTGAGGAAGGACATTCTTGCTATTGAAGGAGTGCAGCGTAGGTTCACCAGGTTAATTCCCGGGATGGCGGGACTGTCATATGTTGATAGAATGGAGTGGCTGGGCTTGTATACTCTGGAATTTAGAAGGATGAGAGGGAATCTTATTGAAACATATAAGATTATTAAGGGTTTGGACACGCTAGAGACAGGAAACATGTTCCCGATGTTGGGGGAGTCCTGAACCAGGGTCCACAGTTTAAGATGAGGAAAAACTTTTTCACACAGAGAGTTGTGAGTCTGTGGAATTCTCTGGATACTTTCAAAGAGAGAGCTAGGCAGAGCTCTTAAATATAGCGGAGTCAAGGGATATGGGGAGAAGGCAGGAACAGGGTACTGACTGTGGATGATCAGCCATGATCACATTGAATGGTGGTGCTGGCTCGAAGGGCCGAATGGCATACTCTTGCACCTATTGTCTAAATAAGAACTCTTCAGATTGACTTCCCCCAAAAGAGCAGCTTTTGACTGACCGCAGGGCAACATCGATCATGGCTATAAAGAAATCAGCCAGTCACCATCAAGAGAAGGTTTAGCTGTGGGCCTGTGCACGCTGGAATTTAGAACGATGAGGGTGTATCTCATTGACACCTACCGCATAATGAAAGGCCTACATAGCATGGTTGTGGAGAGGGTGTTTCTAGGAGTGGGAGAGTCTAGGACCAGAAGCCATAGCCTCAGAATAAAAGGGCATACCTTTAGAAAGGAGATGAGGTGTGGTTTTTTTAGTCGTGAAAGTAATTTCTTTAGGGCGGTGAATCTGTGGACTTCATTGTTACAGAAGGCTGTGAAAGTCTAGTCAATGAATTTTTTAACAGCAGAGATAGTCAAATTCTCGATTAGTACAGGTGTCAGGGGTTATGGGGGGAATGGGGTTACGAGGGAAAGATAGATCAGCCATGATTGAATGGCAAAGTAGACTTGATGGGCCGAATGGCCTAATTCTGCTCCGAGAACTTATGAACAGTACAGCCAAGGAATGGGTCCTTCGGCCCACAATGTCTGTGCCAAGTACTAATCTCGTCTGCCTGTTCATGATCCATATCTCTCTATTCCCTGCATTTCCAAGTACCTATTTAAAAGCCTCTTAAACGCCAATATCGTATCGACCAGATGGTCCTTTAGAATGGGGATGAGGAGGAATTGCTTTAGCCAGAGGGTGGTGAATCTGTGGCATTCACTGCCACAGACAGCTGTGGAGGCCAAGTCAGTGGATATTTTTAACGCAAAGATTGATAGGCTCTTGAATAGTAAGGGTGTCAAAGGTTACTGGGTAAAGACGTGAGAATGGGCTTGAGAGAAAAAAATGGGTCAGCCATGAGTGAACGGCAGAGCAGACTCGATGGGTCAAATGGTTAATTCTGCTCCTACATCTTATGATCTGTTGACAAGGAACATTGATCGTGTAAAAGACCATGAAGAGGGTTTACCTAGCTCTGCAGGAGTGCAGGGAGATTTCTCACTCTCACTGTCCGAGCTGCAGCTCAAGCTTTGGGGTCGTTTTCGTGATTTGCGCAAACTCTGCAGTTTTGATAGTGTCCCCGGTGCAGTATTCAGCGCCAATTGTTCCGCTTGATGCTGGCTGTCTCCGTTCTCCAAGGGCTGGCCGCAGCCCTTCTGTAACTTTGCTCCATTTTTGGCCTTCCGGAAGAGGACGGACGTGCGCCTGCCCACTTCGTTGACGGACTGCGCCGAAGTGTCTGAGGTAGGAAGAGCGAGACCGTTCACCCCGCTATCGCTCAGCAGCCGCTGCAGAGTGTGAGCGCCAAGGGCTTCGTTTTGTAGTGTTTTTCTGCTCAGAACGTCACTGTCGGATTTAATCCGTTTGTGCAGTCTGCTTTGTACCCTGCTCTCGCTCACGGGTTTGAGGGTAGGAGGGTCCGTGTGGGTGTCAGAGTCTGAGGGTAAAGGTGCCGGCCCTGTAGGCTCCAATGTTGGTGGGAGTGAAGATTTCGAATCCTCTGTAAGGAGAAGAATAAGAGTATAAACATGCAAACTGAAAAAAACAGGGTGGCCCAGTGATGCAGCAGTGACTACGGGTGTTGTATGTACCTGGGGAAATCCCACGCAGTCACCGGGAGTTTGTACATCTCCCTGTGACCGTGTATGTTTCTCCGAGTGCTCTGGTTTCCTCCCACATTACAAAGGTGTACAGGTTTGTAGGTTAATTGGCTTTGATAAGTCGTAAAATTGTCCCTAGTGTGTACGATAGTGTTGGTGTATGGGGTGTCGCTGGTCGGCATGGATTCGGTGGGCCAAAGGGCCTGTCTCTCTAAAGTTCAAAGTCTAAAAGCACTACATATTCCACTTGGATAGTTTACAACCCAACAGCGTGAACATTGAATTCTCCAATTTTAGTTAACTCTCTACAAACACATCCCTTCTCCCCCCCCCCCCCCTCCACTGTTTCCCCCCTTTTCCTCAGTGTCCCATTTCTCCCCTTCAGCTTCCCCTTCACCCTGTCCCCTCCCACATATATTCCTTCCTCTGGCTTCACATTTCACGCATCTTCTCTCCTTCTTTCTGGGGAGTGAACAGGAGAATGAGGTTGAGAGGAACAGATTAATGAACCATGTTTGAATGGTGGAGTAGACTCGAGGGTCGAATGGCCTCATTCTACTCTTATGACATGCAAATACCTTTTGTCTTTGCATATCTGACCTTTGTACAACTATTTAATTAAAAATTACCTGTATCCACCTATCACTTGCAAGACCATGTCCCACCCCCACACTTCCATTCTAGCTGTTTCCCCCAATCTACAATCAGTCTGAAGAATAGTTACCACCTGAATCGTCGCCCACGCATGTCTTCCAGAGATGCTGCCTGATCTGCTGAGTCAATGCAGCATTTTTGTGTCTCTTTTTGCATCTGTAGTTGTTTGTGTCAACTTTCTCAAGTTTAGTCAATCTTTAAATATTTGCATTTGTTTATATTACCAGTGATAGTTTCCAA
Source organism: Raja brachyura (assembly GCA_963514005.1). The sequence continues at coordinate 23,481,954 of OY740804.1, forward strand.
ATATTATCAAAATAACCTTGATATCAGTACAAGAATTAAAGAAAAAAATACAATAGTGGACCGAAATATATATATCTAGTAATACTTAAAATTCAGAAATGTTCCTTTCGGACATAGTATTTTCTATAATTTGCGCAGAAAAGACAATTATGCATATGCCAGGCTGCTGTTTACAGGCCTTGCAAACTTCAAAATATAATCATGTCCCTCCTGCATCATAAAAATATGTTTAACTTGACACTTGAAATGCCTAACAGCCATGGTAGTTTGCTCATTATAGAAGGTAGAAATGAAAACCTGAGGCTTCCTTTTACTTGCAGGCTAACTACAATTTAAAATCCACAAAGCTCTTGCTTCTACCAAGTTATTGTCTTCATGCTTCTTTCTTTCCTTACCTAACTATTTCCTATCCTATTCTATTGAAAGATACATCTTGACATCAAACCAAATCATGCGTTACAGTAGCAGAATTAGGCTATTCAGCCCATCAAGTCTACTCCATCATTCAATCATGGTTGATCCATTTTGCACTCTCAACTCCATTCTCCTGCCTTCTCCCCATAACCCTTGACACCCTTACTAATCAAAAACCTGTCAATCTCTACTTAAAAAATGTTTATTTCTTACCCTTCACTATTACTGACATTAAAGAGCTAGTCTTTAATATATATTTATTAAAGTATCATTTTTAAGTGCATCTATTTATAATGATTAAGAACTATTTGTTCCTCCAAAAAGCACAAATCACATTGTCTCTATTCCAAAGCTGTTCACAGGTAAACTTTTAGCACCTATAGATTCAGAAATCTCAGTATAGTGGTTGAATACTCTACTTATTTGTTTATGAAAAATGCATGGTTTATCTTCCCCTTTGCTCTACCTATTGTACTCGAGTTTGACTTGATTGTATTTATGTATTGTATTATCTGATCTGTTTGGATAGCATGCAAAACAAAGCTTTTCACTGTACCTGGTACATGTGACAATACTAAACCTAAACCTAACCCTACCTAGTTCCACTGCAAAGAAAGAATCCAAAATGAATGGACTACATTTTTGTTTCGAACATTACTCCAGAACTATTGTTGCTTACGCAGAAGTCAATTGCAGGCATTATCAATGGGTGGTATTCTGTAGAAACAATGGAGAAACAAAGAACTGCAGATACTGGTTTATGCCAAAGATGGACACAAAGTGCTGGAATATCTCAGCGGATCAGGCAGCATCTCTGGAGAAAAAGGTTGGATGACGTTTTGGATCGGGACTCTTCTTTAGACCCAGTCTGACTGACCACACACGACAGCCATTTAAATTTTCTCTCCTTATATCGTGAAATGGATTTCAGGATTTCTGTGCATGGGAGGTTGGTTACAGAAATTCCAAACAAACGAGCAGTGTTTCAGTATCTCCACCAACTCTGCAACCTTCTCCACTTCAATCAAAGGAAGTCAGTACTGACGAAAATCAAAGTTATTTGCCAACTAGATGTTCAGGAAAATCCCTGAATCCACTTTATGCTTAGGTTTACATTCATCATTGTCACATGTACTGGGGTACAGTGAAAAATGTTGTTTTACATGCTAACCAATTTGATCAGATATACCATACATAAAAATACAATCAAGCCAAACTCAGCTACATTAGATAAAGAGCAAGGGGGTTCTATACTTACCGGTTGAAGAGAGATTTAAAAGAGTGATTGCATTGGATGATACCAGATATAAATATACCATACATAAATACAATCAAGCCAAACTCGTACAATGGATAGAACAATGGGGAAGATAGAGTGCAGAGTATAATTCTTGGCATTGGTGTGCATGTGAGCTTTTGACAAGTCTGACTCTGAAAAGAGCCAAGTTTACATATGTAAAGAGAATGCACCACACCTCTTTCAGTGCATTCCTCATGGCCTTCAACCAGTGGCTTCTCATTATCCTCCTTCGACAACTCAGAGCAGGTGCCGTTATGCAGATGTCGCTGCTGGGCCAGTTTATGCCTGATGCTGTTGATCTCTCGCCTCAGCAATCTCACTCGTTTTGACCGCGCTCCACTAGACTTCATGGTGCATGTTATGTCCAACTTATCCAGCAACCCCTTCAGCTGGTCCTCTAGTGACAAGTGGGCTCTGTTCTCTGGTATCAGCATGTTGTCCACTGAAAAACATACCGCACCAAAAATGATCCCACAATTTCTGGCGATCAACAGTAGATATTGCTTTTAACTTAGGTTTGAGTTAAGAATTAAGCATATAATGAAATTAAGCATCACATTAAAGCCACTAAGCATATTTTGTGGACATTTGCCAATTGTGAAAAACCAGTGAAGATTAATCGGAAAAAAAGTCACACTACAATGCTAAATAAACTGAAATTTCAAATCCGATGAACTGCAATTTCAAATTTGACGATTATAAATAATAACCTACTGTCGAAACGCGAGGTAACATAAATATTTAACAGCATTATACACAATATATATAATTGATACAAATGCACTTCAGACTCAAAATTGACATTTTCCTGAAAATTTAAAAGATGGTCTGAATTAGTATTTTAAAATATAATATTACCAAGGTGCTGGTAAATGGGAATAATATAGATGTTCTTTATTGTTGGCATGGACATGGTGGACGGAAGGGCCTGTTTTTGTTTCTGCCAACCTCTTCCCTTCATATACCACATTTGCATGACTAAATTATATTTGCCCTATGACTGATACATAAATGAAGTGATAGCCTATCTCATCTTGCTCCAATGCACTTAGTTTCAAAAGAAACTTCAGGTCCTGGTTTACAAAAAAAAGGCTGGAGTAACTCAGTGGGTCAGACACCATGGATATGTAATATTTCAGGACACTTCTTCACTGAGTTTAGAGTTTAGAGATACAGCATGTAAACAGACCCTTCAGCCCACCGAGTCCACGATGATCATCAATCACCTGTTCACACCAGTTCTATGTTATCCCACTTTCTCATCCACTTCCCACAAACATGGGGCAATTTTAAGAGTCAAATTAACCTACAAAGATGTAAGGCTTTAGGATGGTGGGGGGAGGGGGGGGGGGGGGGGACTAAATCACCTAATGGAAGCCCACAAGGTCACAGGGAGAGCATGCAAACTCCACACAGACAGCACCTAAGGTCAGGATCAAACCTGGGTCTCTGGCGATGTGAGGCAGCAGCTCTACCAGCTGTGCCACAGTGCTGCTTAAAAAAAAATTAGAAATAGCATACCTTTAATGCATTTATCTCAATAGAGAACTATTTTACATGCAACCCAAAATATTAAATGTTTCTGTCATTGTTATTTCAACTACTGTACCCCAAAATTCTCATATCTTAACTTGGCATTTCCATTTATTTGTTCATGGAAATTTCTAAAAAAAATTTTTTTGTGATTCTCATCTGAGGCTTATCAGCATCCTGCCATACTGTTTAAGGAACCATTCAGCTCTGGATTGTTGCTATTCATGCATTCAAGCCATTCTTCTTTGACTTGATAGCACATATACAAAAGCTTGCTGCTGTACCTCAGGACATGTGACAATAATAAATAAACTAAACTCAATATAATCTAGGACTTACAGTGCATTGAGAAAGTATTCACACCCCTTCACTTTTTCCACATGTTGTTACATTACAGCCTTATTTTAAAACGGATTAAATTATATCATCACATTTTTTTCTATCATCAATCTACACACAATACCCCAGAATGAAGAAGTGAAAACAGGTGTTGAGAAATTAAAATAATTACAAATAAATAACTGAATACATAAGCATTCAGACCCTTTGCTCTGACACTCAGAATTGAGCTTAGGTTCATCCTGTTTCCATTGATTATCCTTGAGATGTTTCCACAACTTGATTGTTGGAGTCCAACAGTGGTAAATTAAATTGATTGGCCATGATTTGGAAAGGCACACATCTGTCTATATAATGTCCCACAGTTGACAGAACATGTCAGAGCAAAAACCAAGCCATGATGACGAAGGAATTGTTCATAGACCTCCAAGACAGGATTGTGTTGACACAGATCTGGGGAAGGGTATGAAACAATTTCTGCAGCATTGCAGGTCCAGAAGAGCACAGTGGCCTCCGTTATTGTTAAATGGAGGAATTTTGGAACCACCAGGACTCTTCATGGAGCTGCCCGCCCGATCAAACTGAGCAATCGGGGAAGAAGGGCCTTGGTAGAGAGGTGACCAAGAACCGGATGGTCACTCTGACAGAGCTCCAGAGTTCCTCTGTGGAGATGGGAGAACCTTTCAGAAGGACAACTATATCTGCTGCATTCCACCAATCAGTCCTTTATGCCAGACGGAAGCCACTCCTCAGTAAAAGGCACATGACAGCCCACTTGGAGTTTGCCAAAAGGCACTTCAAGGACTCCCAGACCGAGAAACAAGATTCTCTGATCTGATGAAACCAAGATTGAACTCTTAGGCTTGAATGCCAAACATCATGTCTGGAGGAAACCAGGCACCGCTCATCACCTGGCCAATACCATACCTATGGTTAAACATGATGGTGGCAGCATCATGCTACGGGGATGTTTTTCAGCAGTAGGAACTGCCGAAATCAAGGGAAAGATGAATGGAGCAAAGTACAAAGAGATTCTTGATGAAAACCTGCCCCAGAGCATTCTGGACCTCAGACTGGAGCGGAGGTTCACCTTCCAACAGGACAACGACCCTAAGCACACAGCCAAGACAATGCAGGAGTGGCTTCCAAGAAGACTTGAGGCTGTAATCGTTGTGCAAGGTGCCTCAACAAAGTGCTGGGTAATGGTTCTGAATACTTATGTAAATGGGGTATTTCAGTTTTTTTTTTAAATTACTTTGCAAAAATTTCTAAACACCCGTTTTCATTTTTTTATTATGGGGTATTGTGTGTAGATTGATGATAAAAATAATTAATTTAATCTATTTTAGAATAAGGCTGTAACGTAACAATATGTGGAAAAAGTGAAGGGGTCTGAATAGTTTCTGAATGCACTGTATTGCTATAAGCAAATGCATAATCAGTATGGCACAGTGGGACAATTTTCTATTTTTTAAATTCATTAAAATAATCTTGGTATTCGGTTTGAAATATATCGTGCAATATAAAAGGTTTCCACACCAATTCATGCTGTCATGAGACCTACCTTCTTCCCAAGAAAAACGGTAGAAGTTTGCCAGACTTGGTGATTCGGGTAGATGCATTCCAGTGTCATGGTCATACCCAATGTTATCAGCTTGGCGACGTGCACATCTTAATATGGAGCCTCCAATGTCTCTCAATCTCACTGCTGCCCGGTAGAATATGGTTTCCTTGGCATTATACTTCATACAATTGTTTATAACCAGATTGAAATCCTTTTCAAATTCATCAAGGGTTTTGTAACTGTGAGTTTCAAGTTTTCTCCTCATGGTGGAAAAGTCCATAGGATGTGCAATAAACTCTAAATAATCTGGAACCTTATGAAACAAAAGAAGCAATAATAAGGTAACATCTCATTAACTTTAATAAAGGGAAGGATAACATCTTGTTCACTTTTCCCAAAACAATACAATCAATTATAGAGTCTCACCCTTTACAGCCATTTAATAATGAAATTCTTTATGGTCTACTTGTGAATTTCTTTTTAAACTTGATCAGATGAAGTTAAATTTATTGTGTAGAAAGGAACTGCAGATGCTGGTTTATACCGAAGATAGACACAAAGTGCTGGAGCAACTCAGCGGCTCAGGTGGCACCTCTGGAGAAAAAGGATGGGTGATGTTTCAGGCGGGACCCTTCTTCAGACTGAAATTCATTACCAGGTGAAGGGCCTTAAAAATGAATAGACCCAAAGTTCCATACATTCAATAATATTAGTTACATCATTGGCACAGATTATAATGAATGAACAGAATAACATTTACATGTGATCGTGGCAAAGAAGAGGATTTTACATAGGCACATGGATTTGCATGGAGTGAAGGGATGGTTACAGTGGTACACGTACAGGCAGATGAGATTAGTTTATCTTGGCATGGAGATGGTAGGCCAAAGGGTCTATTCCTGTGCGGTGCTGATCTATGTTCTCTAACACTGAGATTACTATTTTTTCGCTTGATGGCTACTTCAGATGGAACAAAGTTGAGTATCTATCTCCAATCACTAGCAGCGCCAATAGTTCTGGAACTGCACACCTAGACTCAGAGCTGCCTAAGCACAGAATCCAAATGTGTCCACACTACCTTTTTTTGTTAAAACACAGAAAACCTGCAAACTCCTTCATTTTATCAAAGGAACATCTATAAAGTGTAATTAAAATCGTTTTCTAAATAGGAGTTAGAAATCTAGTTTTGGGCTATATCTCCGCCCCATTGGTTGCCTTTAATAATTTGAAATCCTAAGTAACTGCAAACATTGTGAACTCGAAGGTAAACAGCACTGGTTTGTGCAGGACTAAAGTAGAAAATGCTGTTAACACTCAGCAAGTCAGGCAACATCTGTGAGGAGAAACAGAGTTGGTGTTTTGGGTCAAAGACTGACCATCATGAATGGAAAAGTGAGGAAATAACCATGTTTAACTTGTAGGGGAGAGATATTTTTCACTTTTACGTCCACTTGTCAGTTGTTAATAGTAACCGTTACCATGACAACTTAGGTCTGAACCCTATCACAGACATTCCGAACTCTGCATCATTTCACACCTCGCTTTCTCACCTCTACATTTTGGATAAAGTATCGGTGACCACATATGACTCGTGCCACCCCCCCTCCGGCCATGGACTTATTCAGTGCTTTAGCACTTCAGCACTTTTCTGATTTGCATTTAACATATTGTAAAGGGACTCACCTTGTTCCTTGCAATGATCAGCTGATAAATTAAATCAATTAAGCATTTTTGTTGATTTTGATTCTGGCATGTTTCTTCCACATTCCCTTGATGTAATTCTTTGCTACCCGTTCTTTCCTTTCTATTTTCCCAACTTACCAGTATTTGCTTTAAGGGGCTGTCTAATTGGTGAGTTTAGAAGAGTTTGAAAAAAATGACATGTTGAAGATCTCCTTCGACTATGTTGAAGACCAGCTTTGACTAGCTACGACTGACTTCGGGAAAATTGGACACCGAGAGTGAAGACTACCTCCTTCGACTATGATGAAGACTATCTACAACTATCTTCGACTACCCTCGATTACCTACAACTAACATGCCGACCAACTACGACTAAAAAAAGTATTGATTTTTTCCATGGCAACCTTTTTTTACTCGCGGGGATTTTTTAACATATTGAAAAAAACGCCGCGACCTAGCTGAGGCCTCGAGTACACGGAGAACGCTCTCAAGCAAGGAGAGTTACAAAGACCTCCTACGACCTAATGTCGACCATGCTGCGAGTATGAGTCGAGGGCAAACTCGCCAGAACCCGCGGATTAGGTTGCCCAAGTGGGACAGGCCCTTTAGATTCTGGGCATTATGCTTATGTTAATTTTCTACAGACAAGTTTAGTTTAGTTGAGAGATACAGCATGGAAACAGGGCTTTGCCTCACTGAGTCCACACCTACCACTGATCACCCGTAAACTAGTACTACGTTATCCCACTTTCTCATCCTACACACTACGGGTATTTTACAAATGCCAATTACCCTACAAAGCTGCATGGGTTTGGATTGTGGCAGGAAAGTGGAGCACCAGGAGAAAACCTGCGCAGTCACAGGGAGATCGTACAATCTCCGCACAGATTAGCACCCTTAAGCAGGATTGAATCCACATCTCTGGCGCTGTGAGGCAACAGTTCTATCGCTTTGCTGCCCCCAGACTGCCCCTATACAAATAACTTGATCAGAAAAACTTACAATGGTCCTGTTACAACATTCTCAGGGATATCAGTTCAACCACAACGCATAGTGCCAGAGGTCAATATTGAAAAGGAGATGTTGAGGCACCTTACTTCATTTGTTATTTGAGCACAATCTAAGTTTATTTAATTCAAAATTATTGAGCAGAATTTAAATATACAAAATGCAAATGAATTGCTCTTATTTGGAAGTTATTCAATGTATTTAGAGTCATAGTGTCAGATGTGGAAACATGCCCTACGCCCTAATCTGCCCCATCTACACTAATCCCACCTGCCTGCGTTTGGCCCATATCCCTCTAAACCTATCCTAACCATGTATATGTCTAAATGTTTCTTATATGGTGTAATCGTACCTGCCTTAACTACCTCTTCTGGCAGTTAGTTCCATACACCCACCACCCTTTGTGGGAAAAAGCTACCCCTCAGGTTCCTATTAAATCGTTTCCCCCTCACCTTAAACCTATGTCCACCGGTTCTCAGTTCCCCTACTCTGGCCAAGAGACTGTGCGTTTACCCAATCTATTCCTCTCTTGATTTTGCATACCTCTATGAGAACACCCATACCCTCCTGTGCTCCAAGGAATAGATATTCATTCACGTAATAAGATTATGTGATCCACATACTAGCAGGCAAAGCCTTACCTCTTTGAGGCTTACAGGTTGTGCAAATATATTTGCTTGATCTCTTTCTTGAAGTTGATCCAAAATTTGTCTTAAGAAGACAATAAATGGTGTAAGTTGTAATTCCAACGCAACTTGCTGAACTTTGACCTGTGGAATGTCAACCAATAAGTTAATCCACTCTATGCCAAAATGAAGAAAGAAGAATTGGCACAAGTTTTTTTATAACGTCAGAATATGGTGTGTTCTCACATGTATAGAAGAAAACTGCATTTCAAAGGCAGTTATTCTGAACAAATCGATGTTATATGGAGTCTGGATTCCATCATTCTCGTGGTTCAGAAGCACTTGACTAAAAAATAATCTGCATAGCAACTAAAGCCAACTCTTTGCGTATCTTAACAAAAACATACTTTCTGTATCAGAAAGTTACTAATAATGTGGTACACAAACAAATGGCTCACCGAGGCAGGAAGGTGTGGAACAAAAGGCAAACTTCAGAAGTGCGTTAAAAATTGCTAAGTCAGCAACGGCAAAAGTTGACTGCAAACTAAATTGTGCTGACACGGCAAATGATCGCCAGCTAGTTATCGTTTGGTTCAAATTGAGGGGAGAAATTTCCATGTGAGCGATTTAGAGCTGAGGACAAAAGAGAACATGGAAAGGAATTGGAAAATTCGGAAATGAGCAACTAAAAAAAAAGGAATCTGGACAAGTTGGTGTTTGGTAACTGTGATTTAATAGATTGCAGATGGTATCACCCTAGTGGCCCGGATCTCCAATAATGACGTAAAGGAAGGAGATAGGAAGCTTAGTTGTGTGGTGTCAAAGGCAATAACTTCTCCCTTAATGTCCGCAAACGGAAGGAACTGGTCACAGACTTCAGGAACAAAAGTAGAGTACATGCTCCAGTCTTTAACAATGGTGCTGATGTGGAGATGGTTAAGAGTTTCTAGTTCCTCGGTGCAAATATTACAGGTCTACCACCGATTTTCCGGCACCCTTGGTTCCAGAGCCTTGCTGGATTATCCGTTTTGCCGGACCAACAGAGGTCACTGTCTTGGGGGAACCGAGATACCGGCCCACAAAGTCAGCTGCGGAAGTCAGCTATGGGAACGGATCTGCGGCTCCAGCCAGGCCGGAGTTCCAGGGCCCCAGCCTCTGGGGGCAAATTCAACCCACTGATCTGTGAGAAAGCCTCTATGAGGTTGAGATTAGCTGCCTCACCCGGCCTAGGGGGCACATTTTTAGGGGTCTTCTTGGGGGAACAAAATTTGTCTAGATTAAAGAGGGGGGCCGGGCCACCAGTTGCCATAAAATCAGCGGTGGACTTCTACCGGCAATTTGTCCTGTTCCAACCACATTAACGCTGTGATCAAGAAAGCTTGCTCACACTACCTCCACAGAGAGCTAAGGAAATTTAGCACGTCTCCAATGACTCTTAACAATTTCTACTATGCCTTATAGAAAGCATCCTTTTGGGATGCATCAGAGCTTGGTTTGGCAACAGCTCTAGCCAAGACCGAAAGAGATTGCGGTTGTGAACTCTCCTTAATAAGCGAGTTCAGTATTCCGAAAAACACAAGGAATCATGGGATTTGTCAAAGGTCACTCGCTATAAAGAAAAAGCAAACAAAGCACTGGCTGTATAAACTGTGTATAAATTCTTATCTTTATTCATGATTTCTGTGTAAAAAAATATTTAATCTGAGGAACAGGGGTGCCAGGTAGCGGGGTATAACAGCGAGATAGAGAAGGCAGATGTGAGTGGGAGATGGGGGGAAGGGGAGACATTCTCGGCAGCTGCACACACACAGACCCGTGCCTCATCCGCAGCCAGGATCGAACGCAGCCAGAAACTGCCACTTGACCCCCCCCCCCCCAGTTGTCCTTTCCCCTCCAGCGGTTGGCCGGAGACGTCCGGTCCGATAGGACACCGGCCCCGAGCAGCGGCCCCCAAGCGCCAACCCGAGCTCAACACCACCTGCCCCACCGGGCCAACCGATAGCTGGAGCCAGCGCCTCTCCCCCCCCACCCGCGCCGGCTACAAGTCTGGGGCCGCCACCGCTCCAGGCCTGCGCCCCGGCTGTACAGGCAGAGCCGAGCTGGACCTAGTGCTTCCACCCCACGCCGGCTGCAAGTCCAGGGCTGCCACCCCGGACAGGGATGGGACACCCGGGAGAGGACGACCCAGCAGCAACTCAACAGCATCCGCAGCGCCGGAGACCCGGGCCCGACCACGGATGAAATGCAGGCCTGCACACAATGCAGCACCACAGCTGCCGAGATTGTTTGTAGTGAGTGACCTTTGACCTGGGCCTGCGCAGTCAGAATACCAAACTCACTTATTGACTCCATCTGCATTTCACGCTGTCTCCCCTCTCCCATCGGACAGAAGATATAAAAGGTTGAGAACGCCTTCCACCAGATTGATGAACAGCTTCTTTCATGCTGTTATCAGACCCTTAAATGCTTAGGATAAACCTCTGATCTCATTATGCCCTTGAACATTGTTTTATGTGTTCTTCCTCTGCAGCTGTAACACTACATTCTTGTTTTTATTTCTCATTTGCACGACCTTGATGTACGGGGTGTTATTTGCCTGGATAGCACGCAAACAAAGCTTTTCACCATCTCGGTACACGAGGCAATAATAGTAAATCAAACCAACTAACAAACTTGGAAATATGAAATTTAAGTCCCTCGGCAAAAATGGTGACATCCATTGCGAACAGCTGGGACCCAAGAACCAATCCCATAATTATAGTTGTAAATAAAGTCACAGTGAAAACCTATCCACCACATTAATTAGCTGTTATGCTCACTAGTTATTTTCAGTGTCCCAGTATCAACAATAAATCAATCACCTCTTCTCTCTTGAGCTTCTCTCTTTTGCGAATCAGTTCGACAAGCAGACGAGCCCTTTCCAAATCATGTCGCAGTTTTTGCCAGTATTTCAATTGCTCTTTTACCGCACTGGTTTTTTCATCCTGTTCTTTCTGCGAAGTGAACAAAATACATGTGCACATTCGTAAAGCCAACAATTGATCATCACTATTCTGACATGCAAATGGTTGAATGGCAGGTCACTGCTGGAAACTGAGGGAATCTGCAAAGCAGAAACCACCAAATGTTAATCACAAATACAAGTGTATTCAATATTGTGTTAAAATTGCATATATAAGTTCACCACCAATTTTCTGCCACCCTTGGTTATCTGTTTTGCAGGACCAGCCGCAGGTGGCATATTTGACCCGCCAATCGGCACAGAAGTCCCAATGAGGTTGAGATCAGCTGCCTCACCCGGCCGAGGCACCACATTTTCAGGGGACTTCCGGATGTGGATTTTGGCCGGGTTAAAGGGGAGGCCAGACCAACAGTTGCTAGAAAATCTAGTGGACCATCATATGTATGTAAATATGTATGTATGTATATGTGTGTGTATATGTTGTGTGTTTCACAACATATTCTTCAGAATATATATATATTCCGAAGAATGTTGTAAAACCATCAAAACAATGCAAAATAATAAAATATGAGCATTTTGTTCAGAAGTTGACAGTTTACATTAATAACTTTAACTTTATAAAGCAACATTAATATTTTTTTTTAAACCAAGGAAACCTTGGAATATTCTTGTTATATGCAGACGGTAAAAGTAAAATATAGATAGACGCAAGGAATGTACATTATAGTGTGTGTGTGTGTGTGTGTGTGTGTGTGTGTGTGTGTGTGTGTGTGTGTGTGTGTGTGTGTGTGTATTTTCTTTTTAAATAGTGTGTGTGTAATGTTATATGCACTTATTTCTAAGGTAGAGTTTCTCAGCATTTTTTCAAAAAGCTTCCAATATATGCAAAAGTTGTTACGTCCATAAGTGAGTTGAAGAATGCTTTACCTGTTCTGCATTTCTTTGAGTTTGTAAATGTGAATGCAATCGCCGAAGTAAAGGCACACCGTTCCGTGACTGCCTTTTCAACATCCAGTAATTATGCAGCCTTTGCATGAATTGGGTTTTCCTCTGGATAGATAACCGGCTGCACAGTTTATTTAACCTAAAAGCAGGAATTCTCAGAATTACAAATTGGAGTCTAAAAATGTTATAATCATTTTACTATTACTTTATTTGACAACATACTTTGTCTGTGTTCATAAATTCTAGGAGCAGAATTAGGCCACTCAGTTTATGAAGTTTATTCCACCATTCAATCATGTCTGTGTGTAGAATTTGCACGTTCTCTCTGTGCCCGCGTGAGTTTCTTCCGGGTGCTCCAGTTTCCTCCCACATCCCGAACACATGTGGGTTTGTGGGTTAACTAGTCCACTGTAAACTTTCCGAGTGTGTAGGAAGTGGATAAGAAAGTGAGATAACATAGAACTAGTGTGATGGGTGATAGATGGTTTGTGTGGACTCGGTGGGATGAAGGGCCTGCTTCCATGCTGTATCTCTAAAGCAAAAACTATGATGCAATCACGGGAGTAGTGTTAGAATAAACTATATACACAGCATAGTCCGTCAGAGAAAGTGGGATTAAATAGAATCAGTGTGAACGGGTCATCGGTGGTCAGCGTGGACTCGTCAGGGCCTGTTTCCATGCTGCATCTTTCAATTCAGTTCAATTCAAAATTGACTTCCTTGATAATCAATAGCAGCCGGATAATGAAGATTATATGTTATGTTTTTCTCTCTCAATCAGATGAAACTGCTGCACAGAGCTCTGCAGGAATTACTGATCTTGCACGTTTATAAAAATTTGGTCTTGCCAAATTCCACCAGCAGAGAGAAGACTACAACTGATTTGGCAGACTTTTTGCTGCGAATGCCAATGCTGACTATTTAACTTGGCCAATTATATTTCAATAATGAAACATTTGGAATCGTTCTAGTTGAACTCAGTGCCTTGGCAATTGAGTTTGAGTGAAAAAAGATTCATTTGATGCACAACTTGCTGTACACATATTACATACAGCACACAAAATATAAGTAAAGGAAAGCATCTCTGGAAAACATGGATAGGTGACGCTTCGGGTCAGGACCCTTTTTTAGAATATGATGCAAGAGACGCACACTTGCACAAACTGCAATCAAATGATTACTGTGCAGAAAATTCAAGGAAAGACCATTTCAAATATCCAAATCTCAAGGGATTTCTGACAGTAAATAATAAGCAACAAGTAAAGCACTGAATTGATGATATACACAGCTGATCAAATGGAGCATCTTTCAAAATAGCTTATATTTTGATTACTTAATTTTAATTTCATGTTTCATGTATTTCTTATGACTTGGCAGATCAATTTCCCTCCTGGGATTAATAAAGTTCTATCGTATCGTATGCCTTTAAAGATTAGTTCAATTCACATTAGTGATAGATTGAAACAGAGTATCAAAATAATTAACCCATTCTTTACATTATTCTAATAATTAAGAATTTCTGGACATCAAAATATTCTGTCAATAAAAATGCAATGAGTTCATATAAATTTGAAAATGCATGTGAATTGCAGGAACAATTGAAAGTACACCGATTTTCATAAAGATGGTTAAAAGGAAAGACTGAAGTCCATCCAGCAAATATAAACAATGTTGGGTCCACCATATTATAAAATACATATTTTTGCTGACACAAGGAACTACAGTTGACACAAGGAAGCTGGTTTACAAAAAAAAAAGGCTGGAGTAACTCAGCAGGTCAGGCAACATCTCTGGAGGACATGGATTAGGGATAGTTAATGTTTCAGGTCAGGACCCTTCTTCAGACTAATTGTAGTTTGGGGGGGGGGGGGGAGAGAAAGTTAGAAAAGAGGTGGGGGCAGGACAAAGCCTGGCAAGATGGATATAGGTGAGAGGGGTTGGACAAAGATCAGAGATAAATAAGGAGAGATGAGAAAAGATGAGAAGAGGATTGAATTGTAAAGCTGGAGGCAGGGACATAGGTGGAAGGGGATGTACGTGTTAATTAATACAAAGAAAAACATTCATCGGGCACCAAGACACATATTCCAATAATGGTACAAACATAATATTGAAAGTATTTCAGTGTCTTTTCTGTTGTGAAAGTATAAAAATATGAAATTATGAAGAGAACAGTTGTGCTACGACCTTAAGATGAACATGCATAATGAGAACGTTAAAAATATTGACATATTAATATTCACGGATTTTAATATGACATATTAATATTGACATTTGCCATGTTGAAATAAAATTATTTGCTGGACCCCCAATTGTTTTACTTGCATTTGACAAAAGAATTACTATGAGGACCAGAATAGATTTGTTGTGGGGGGGGCAAGGTTCACACATGCAAGTCAACCAAGCAGAGTTAATAGTAGCTACGGTTAATAGTCATGGTTAGGCATTATAATTAATAGTGTTGCCAATGTGGCTGCAACTAGCAGTTCTTCTCACAGTTCAGTAAGGCAGGAATGTTGACCATCACAATGCAAGCAAAAATAACCAGCCTACAACTCCAAGCAAACAGTGGTCATGTAATAGATTCTTCTAGCAATATCTCCAAAACATATTGTGCAGGATACATCCACAGTGTACCAAATGTTTGCTGTTTAAATAACTTCTTTATACCCTGGAATTTAATTCTGCTAAATGCAAGGTATCACATTTTTGTCAGACACACCAGGGTTTCCACAGGAAATGGCAGGGTGCTGGTAAGTGTTGTAGAACAGAGAGACCAAAGGGTACAAGTACAAAGTTCCATAAATGTGGACACCACAGGGTGGTGAAAAGAACTGCAGATGCTGGTTTACAAAAAAAAGACAACATGCTGGAGTAACTGTGACCACTTGAGTTTTCTCTGGGCATTCCGGTTTCCTCCCACATCCCAGAGACGTGCAGGTTTGTAGGTTAATTGGCTCCCGTAAATTGTCCTTAGTGTGTTGGATAGTGCTGGTGTTCGGGTGATTGCAATTCACACCACACTCAGTGGGCTGAAGGTTCCGTTTCCATGCTGCATCTCTATTCAGAGCTCCTACCTGGCCTCACCAACCTTTATTTCATTTCATCATAGCGTCTATAAGGTCAGCTGTTAAATATGCACATTCCCATGACCATCAAAGTTATCAACTGCCCTTGATTCATTTCCTGATGCCAATTTAATCAAAGGGAAGTAATCAAATGAAATGGCTCAAAATACTTTTGGGGGAAATGTATCTATCATTTCTTTCCCTCTGTAATTTTTTTTTGAAATATCCAAATTTTCATGGGGGGCACTGTAGCTGAGCAGTAGATTTGCTGCCTTTCAGCGCCAGAGACCCGGGTCCAATCTTACCTATGGGTGCTGTCTGTACGGAGTTTGTATGTTACCTGGGTTTCCCCAGGTACTCGGATTCCTCCCACACTCCAAAGACGTACAGGTTTGTAGGTTAACTAGCTTTGGTAAAGATTGCAAATTGTCCCTAGGATAGTGCTAGTGTGCAGGGATCGCTGGTCAGCGCAGACTCGGTGGGCTGAAGGGCCTGTTTCAACACTATATCTCAAAACTCAATTGAACTAGGGATGGAGAGAATCAAACAAATACACCATGTCGATTAATGGGTTGTATCATACATATACATCAATAATACATATTCTTTAATGGTATCAGCTATCTCAAAAGCTTGATGGGATGAAGAAGATACAAATTACACTTTTATTTCCACGTGGAAATTCAATTTTTAGTTTCCCAGCACGTCGGGTCTTGCAGTACAGAAAAAGGTGACAATCACCCACTTTTTGTGAGGATTATTGCCCCTGCGCCCCACAGACTTATTCAAATTCCCTACATTTCACGCTACACAATTCATTTTAAATATTTAACCATTTTTTAACATGTATTGGCTCTTTTTCCACAAGCTGTGTTGTTAGTATTGGTTTATTATTGCTGCGCGTACCACGATACAGTGAAAATTGTTGTTTTGCTTGTTATCCAGGCAAATCATGCCGTACACAAGTGCAAAAGAGAAAATAAACAGAGTGCAGACTATAGTGTTACAGCTACAGAGCAGGCAGAGATTTTAAAAAAGCTGTGACGCATCAGTGTTGGATGCTTTCTATGGTGCATCTGTGGAAATTGGCAAGAGACGTTGGAGACATTCCAAATTTCCTTAGCCTTCAGAAGAAGTTGCTGTGCCTTCCTGGCTACGGCTTTAATGTGAGTGGATAAGGACAAATCGTTGGTGCTATTCATGCCCAGAAATGTTAAATACTCGATCATTTCCACTGCATCCTGACCAGCTCCTTTATTTTGCTAACATTCAGGGAGAAGTTGTTGTCTTGACACCGTGCTAGACCTTTCTATCTTCTTCCTGTATCATCATTGTTTGAGATGGTGTTCTCTGCAAACTTATAAATGGGGTGAGAATGCAGCCTTGTGGGGCACCAGTGTTGAGAATTATCCGGGGAGAGTGTTTGGTTGACTGTCCTTGCTGATTAAATTTATGGGTCAGGAAGTTAAGAATCCAGTTGCAGAGGTGGATGTTGTAACTGAGGTTCAGGAGTTTAGGGATGAGTTGGGCTGGAATTACAGAGTTGAAGCCAAAGCTCTGGACAATATATAGGAGTCTTATACAGTTGGCTTTGTTATCCAGATGTTCCAGGGAAGAGGCTAGAGCTCTTGCTGTGGACCTGTCGTGGCAGTGGGTGAACTGCAATGGATCAAGGCCATCTGGGAGGCTGGAGGCGATGCTTGCCATGACCAACCTCTCAAATTACTTCATGATGGTGAATGTCAGAGCTACCAGTCAATTGTCTATTCCCTAAACTGATGCTGCCGAGTTTCTCCAGCACTGTCTTTTGCTGTCCATCAAGCAGCCCATTTTAGCTTTCCTCCACGCCCATTAACTCCTCACTAATTCTCACCAACACACCAGGTAATGTCTAGATGGTCTAAATGAAGACCAAAAGCAACTCAACCATTTTTTCTACAATTTTCTTTCCCAAGGCTTACAGAGCGTTCTCTTCTCAGTAACAGACCATCCTCTCCCAAAAGCCTTTCCCACTCTATTAAATGAACCCGAACCTCAGACTCACCTGGATTCTTACCCATTCTCCCTGCATGAGACTCCCATGACACAACCCAAGATCTGCCTTTATCGATTTAATTCTCTTCACAAAAATGTCCAAATCATACTAGAAACTGCCCCCAAACTTCTGTAGCCCATTCCCTAAACAGTAGGTCATCAATTCTATTTCCTCGTCCACCCTCTCCCATCAGGCACGAGGTACAGGTGTGAAAACGCACACCTCCAGATTCAAGGACAGTTTCTTCCCAGCTGTTATAAGGCAACTTGACTATCCAATCAATAAATACTATGTACCTCATTGGAGACTCTCGGTAAGCAGACTTTACTGGACTTTACCTTGCACTAAATGTTATTCTCTTTATCATGTATCTGTATAATGTGGATGACTCTATTGTAATCATGTATAATCTTTCCGCTGACTGATTAACACACAACAAAAGCTTTTCATTGCACCTTGGTACACCTGACAATGAACTAAACTATATACATGATTTGTTAGAATTGCAGATACTACTTGGCACTAGCTAGAATATACCTTTATACTTCTTTAGCAGATAAACATTATCGTGTTTTTAATGGAGAACAAATCAATAATGATTTGTACTGTAATCAGGACTCGATTTTAACAGTTGCCGGTTGCCAATGGCCACCTAAAGGCCCGCTGGGCAACCTAAAAGCCGTGTCATTTTGCCCGGCTTGGCCCCCCTCTCTATCTCTCTCTCTGTCCACCAACCGTATCCGGGCTGCCGGGTCTCCGCTCTCCGGCCACTCCTCATCCGCCACCATGGCCGGCCGCCTTGCACATGCACACTGCCATGGCCAGCACATCATCGGCCTCCCTGTACATGCGCACTGCCACTGTTCGGCGCCGGGCACTTTCTCCCTCCTTTTGCATTATGGGAAATCTGGTCGCTACCTCGCCACGACCACTGAAACCCAACACAGAATCACCCCCTCTAGTAACTCTTGCTTCTAGGTTTCCTGGTCCCCAAAAATATTCCATATGGAATTTAAACTGGAGGTGGTGGAGGGTGGACATTAGCAAAAAAGGGTTCTTGGGGAAAAAAGAGCTACCTTCAATTTAGTTGCGTCTTTTTGGGTAACTATGGTAGGGTGAAGACTATTCCATGCTTTAATTGTGCGGGGGAACTCCATGGAGCAGGCAGCAACTCCGCATAGAAGAAATTGAGTGTCGTTTCGAGTAGAGATCCTTCTTTAGATTTCCCTCTGGTATTAGTGTTTTTTAGTTTAATTTAAAGATACAGCCTGGAAACAGGCCCTTCGACCTGCAGAGTCCACACCGACCACTGATCACCCGTCCACCAGTTCTATCCCACACATTAGCAACACAAGTCTAGAGTCAAGAGTGTTTTATTCTCTCACGTCCCAGTTAGAACAATAAAATCCTTATTTGCAGCAGCACATGTAAACATAGTACTCTGTAAACAACGTAATAAGCAAGAAAACAAAAGTTTATATTTATATATGAATATAAAACGATATGTGTGTGTGCAAGCAATACACCCACACACAAATTCCCTCGTGGGATTAATAAACTTCTATCGTTTAGTGGTGTGTGGATGTGTGGGTGTGGGTGTGAAGGAACTACAGATGCTAGTTTACCTTTTTGTGAAGATAGACACAAAAAGCTGGAGTAGCTCAACAGGTCAAACAGAATCTCTGGACAAAAGGAAAATATTACGTTTTTGGTTGGGTCCGAAAAAAGTTCCTGCACACCTTTGGAATGTGGAAGGAAACAAGAGCACCCGGAGAAAACCCATGCGATCAAAGGGAAAAGGAGCAAACTCCATACTGAACCGCATCCATATTAAGGATCGATTCCGGGTCTCTGGCACTTTTAGGCAGCAACTTTACTGCCCCATAGTCTTGAACTGAATTAAAACATACAGTAGCTGTAAAGGGGGACATAGCGTGACTTGGAGATTTAAGACTGAAAACTGATAGTTTATTTTTTTTAGTAACCACAAGTCGTCAACGTATAATTTTTTGTGTGTTGGAAAACAAAATATAGTGGCACAGCTGGTAAACTTGCTGCCTCACATGCCAGAGATCTTTGTTCGATCCCGTCCTCGGACACTGTCTTTGTTGAATTTGCACATTCTCCCTGCAAGCGTGTGGGGTTCCTCCCACATCCCAAAGACGCATTGGCTTTGTAGGTTAACTTGTCTCTGTACAATTGCCCCTAATGTGTAAGGAGTGGGTGAGGAAAGTGGGATAACAGAACTTGTGTGAATGGGTGGTAGAATGGGCGGTGTGGGGGGGGGGGGGGGGGGGGAAGAAAGGAAGAGGTTGAGACAGTAGGCTGTGGGAGAGCTGGGAATGGGAGGGGAAGGAGGGAGAAAGCAAGGCCTACCTGAAATTGGAGAAGCCAATGTTCATACCACTGGGGTGTAAACTACTCAAGCGAGATACGAGGTGCTGTTCCTCCAATTTGCGGTGGGTCTCACTCTGGCCATGGAGGAGGCCCAGGACAGAAAGGTCAGATTCAGAATGGGAAGGGGAGTTGAAGTGCTGAGACACCGGAAGATAAGGTTGGTTATTGCGAACTGAGTGGAGGTGTTGCGCGAAGCTATCGCCAAGCCTGCTCTTGGTCTCAACGAGGTTGATCATACGCTGAATAATCCAACCACATTTTTGTTTGGAAATGGAAAGAAATAATAGAAATTGCGTTCATTGCAACGTGTAAAAAGAGTTGAGATACTGTATTGTAATTTTGATGCATGTCATTGTGGTATATATCATGTCTTGATTGGTGATTATGTTTAATTTGTGACTTTATTTGAAGCAGAAATAATACGCGAATGTTTCATTGAGCATAATTCCGGCTGGTAACTACGCACTTCGTCCGAGCACATTATCGCACGCATCATGCAAGCCGTCTTAAATGACCACCTAAACTGTCATTTGGCAACCAAAAAGCTGCCTAGGTTGCCCAGCTAGCAACAGAGGAAAAAAAGAGAGCCCTGCTGTAATTATTAATAAATATTCCGTTCGGTTGCAACACCAATTTCACTGCCAAAGATAACAAATTAAATCTTATCCATAGTTAAAGCTTAAACAAACCGCATTCAACTTAAATAATGAAAAAAATAGTACAAGCATTCTACATAAAGAGCCGATCACATTACAGGTGGCCGCTACTATAAGTTGAATGGCAACGTTCCTAGAAATGCATCCGTATTGCAATTTTCCATAACATGAATCCCATTGATCACACGTTTTTTTTTTTAAACTAGATGCTTCTTTAACTTTAGGATGCATTGCTAAAGAATATTTTTTTTACTCAACAGTAATATGTGTGGTCTATAGTCAAGGGAATTATGAAACTAGACACTTGCAATGATTCTATTTTCCTGGGCATGTTCAGCCAAGCGAATGGGAAATTTATATTTCAACATGTACACTTGTTAAGAGTATCATGTTACATTAAAACAAGCCAAGTGTTGTTCTGGTTAAAGAATGGACACACAACAAACCCACCTGTGCAATAATCGCAGTTTCAATTTAATTTATTGAAATGTAATTTATTCTGTAAAACACATCCCATGCCCTTGGCAATATCTACAGGGAAAGTGTAGGTAGGAAGGAAATGGGGGGGAAAAAAAGCATAAATATGAGAAAAATCTAAATTCCCGATGGGATGTTTATAAACAAGCAGATTGAAAGTCTCGTGTTACTGAAACACAAGAATTATCTAGATTGGCAAAGCAAAACCATGGACGGCATTGTAGCGATAGAGTTGCTGCCTCACAACGCCAGAGACCAAGGTTCGATCCTGATTTATGGGGGCTGTCCCCAAAAATGGGGAGTGTTTGTTCGTTTTTCCAATGACCATAGGTTTTCTCCAGATCCATAGGTTTACTCCAGATGCTGCAGTTTCATCCCATACTTCAAAGACGTACTGGTTTGTAGGTTAATTGGCTTCAGTAAAGATTGTAAATTGTCCCAAATGTGTGTGAATAGTGTTAGCGTAGGGCGATTGGTGAGTACTTCGACGGCCGTAGGGCTTGTTTACGTGTTATATACCTAAACTAATCTACGCTAACTCCTAACACAATATATATATACTGATCGCAAATGCAGCAACTCACTAATGCTGGATTAAAACACAAACTGGAGTTCACATGTCACTTGTAAGCACGTTTATTTCAGCAGAATAAACTGCCTCTTGAAAATGACCTCTACAATTGAAATCCTGTGAACAATATTCCATATAATTCTCATTAAAAGCCTCAACCTACATTTTCATGGAAGCTAAAACGATACAACTATATCAAATATTTAAGTTAAACAGCTTGAACAATTCACAGGAAATCAAAATTGAATGTAGGCAGAAGACAAAGGATTGGTGTTTTAATTATCTAGAAAGCATCAATAGAATAAATTGCTTTTTCAGCTTCCAAAGCAATTCGCTCAAGTGACCAAAAAAAATGCACACTGTTGGAGGAACTCAGTGGGTCGGACAGTATCTGTGGAGGGAAATGGACAGGCAAAATTCGGGTCTGATTCTTTCTTCAGTCCCAAAATATCGTCTGTACATTTTCCTCTGCAGATGCACTGACTTCCTCCAACAGTGTGTTTTACATTCCAGATTCCAGCATCCAGTTTCCATCATAAATGGCTTCAACCCTCTTGTAGATCGTGGTGATGAATGGACTTCATTTGATTAGTGCAAGGAAGTTACATTATACATTATGTTTTCACACTAATTCAATAGGAGCAACATCTTTTTTTTTAATTTAGTCTCACGTTTTGGGTGATAATTTGTGAATTCTGTGAAGGCAAATTTCTGTTACCCGAACTACGGTATCACGAGTGGGGAAAGCACTGTACATGATTTTACACATACTTAACCTAGTGAGAGAATCTCTGCATAATACAGAACTGCTTAAAAACAAGTTTTAAGAATCAAGTGCAAAATTCTTAAATTAATTTCAACAAATAATCTAGGTAATGAAAATGATTCTGGAAGTCATACAGATTTGTGCAATACACAGACAAACTGGTTTCATTCAATATTGGAATAAACAGAATAAATATTCTTCTCATTGAAAGCTTAGTTCCAGATACAAATTTAGTGCAATGCTTATTTTCTGTTTTGAAGGTTTGAAAATATAGGTCCACCATGGATTTTCCGTAGCTCTTTCTGGATTATCCTTTTTGCCACTAGTAGGAGTCTAGGATCAGAAGGCACAGCCTCAGAATAAAAGGACGTACCTTCAACACGGAAATAAGGAATTTCTTGAGCCACTGCATGGTGAATCTGTGGAATTGATTGCACGACACTGTCAGAGGCTCGTCATTGGGCATTTTTAGAGCGGAGATTGAATGAATGAATCAGAATACATAGCATTGGAGTAGAAGGGCACAAATTCAAAGACAAATGCCTAGCCATTTTCTTCTTTATACCCCATCTGATGCCTGCCACATGTCAGGACATGTAGAAATACGTGGACAACTCGGGTAAATGTATGGCCGAAGGGTGCAGGAGTCTTTAGATTTTTAGGGTATTAGCATATGCTCTGGGGCCAGTACAAGGCAAATTGCACCTCAAAAGGACACAAAGTGCTGAGGTAACTCAGCAGGTCAGGCAGCATTTCTGGCAAACATGAGAATAGGTGGCACGCAGGTTGAGACCCTTCTTCAGACTGATTGTGGATGGGGGGGGGGGAGGAAGGGTGGAGAGGCAGAACATAGGTAATAGGTCGACACGCTGGATTTTTTATGACAAGCAGATGGTTGAAAAAAAGCCCAGAGTCACAGCTGCTCCACTGAGTTACTCCAGCATTTAGTGTTTATCTTTGGAGTAAATCAACATCTGCAGTTCCTTCCTGCACCAGAGATAAGAACAGTTGGTGTGAGCTAGGTTTGAAGAATCGCAGATTGTGACCTCAGATGTAGGCAGTGTACTCCGCAAGATTCACATGATTTGGGAAGTAGTTTCAATTAAGTTGATAAAACGATGATTGTTAAAAGAAAAAAAAAGTACAGGATTGGATAACAAATATACCACCAGAATATAAAATAGGTTTTTAGACAGAACTGGGAGTTTACGGTAACTTTAGATATGCATTGCAAGGAGCATATGACACCCGGTTAGCAAGATACCGGAGCAATTAACCGTGTGGGACCATAGTGTGGTGATAACAGAGATCTGGCTAAAGGAAGGACAGAAATAGGTTCAGAATATTCCTGAGTGCAAGGTGCTCAGGAAAGATAGGACAGGGTAAGGAAGGAAAGGGAAGGCTGAGGAAGAATATTTCAATGCTGGAAAGAAAGGGTGTCAAGAACATGAAGGCCTCAATCAGACAAGGCACCGCAGGAGTTGGGATGTTATGTTACAGTTGGTGAACTGCAGTTCCAAGATTGTGTTCAGTTTTGGCCACCCAGCTTGCTATAGGAAAGATGCCATTAAGCTGGAAAGTGTGCAGAAAATGTAATGGGAATGTTGCTAGGACTCAAGGATCTGAATTATAGAAAGGTTGTGCAAGCTAAGACTATATTCCTTGTAGTGCAAGAACATGAGGGGTGATCTTATTGAGGTATATAAATTAATGAGAGGCATAGATAGGGTGAATGCACAGATTTTTTGTGGGGGGGGGATCAAGAACTAGAAGGCATAGGTGTAAGGTGAAGGGGGCAAGATTTAATAGGAATCTGAGCAGCAATTGTTTTAACACAGAGGGTGGTGGGTAAATGGAACGAGCTGCCAGAGGAAGTGGTTGAGGCAGGTAAAATAACAGGATTCATAAGAAATTTGGACAAGTACAAGGATAGGAAGGGTTTGAGAGATATGGGTTAAGCACTGGCAAATGGGACTGGCTTAGATGGGGGCATTTTGATTGGCATGGAGAAGGTGGGACAAAAGTCCCGTTTCCATGCCATATGACACCTTGATTGAAATGCTGCTTTTCTGCCCACAGATGGGACTGACTCGCTGAGTGCCTCAGCATTTCATGTTACATATACGTTTTTGAATAGGAATGGAAAAAGACACAGAACAACTCCAAGATAAAAATAATCATTTGGAGAAGAGCCAGTTTCAATGGGACAAAAACAGATGCAAACTGGAATGAAAGTCTGGCACACAAAACTGTAATTAAAGAAAACACGGCTTTTAAAGTAGAATTATTTCAGTTACAGCCTACTACACTGGGAGAAGGATAGGAAAAGGCCAGAACTTCATGAATAAGAGTGAAAAAGAGGGAAAAAGCAGACTGAAAATACAACTAGCAAATGCCAAATTGTTAACACGTAGGAACTAGGCAGATTCCAAAAAGGTTCAGTGAAGTTTTTAAAAAAAAGCCGGCAAAGCAAGAGCATGGGATAATAGTGACAGTAATCATGAAAAGAAATCCCAAAATATTCTGTAGGCAAGTGAATATGGAACGGAACTACAAGAGAAGAGACGAGGCTTCGTGTAATCCAGCTGGAGTCTCCACAAAGAATGTAAATGAAATTCTGAGGAGCCATGAAATAGGTAAAGAAAATGTATTAGAAAGGTTAAATAATTTTGCGTTGATGGATTCATTATAGGAGGGAAATAGTATAGGTCTACCCATAACCTTCCAAATGTCAACCAATTCAGGGATGGTGCTCAATGAATGGGAAGTTTCATTTTTTCTATCCTTGCTTCAAAAGGACACGTTAAGCCTGGTCACTATAAACCAGAGAGTTTTGGAGGGAAAAATCTATGGGCATAATTAAATTAGAACAAAGCGCTTATAGATCTATAGGGAGTATATAGAATTATAGAAGGCATAGATAGACAGCCAAAACTTTATTCCCCAGATTGGAAATCTCCAGTACCAGATGGCATAGCTATAAGGTGAGAGGAGGAAAGTTTAATAGAAATGTGGTGGGGGCCTGGAACGCATTGCCAGGAGTGGTGGAGGAGGCAGAGCAGAGAGAAACTCTCACGTAGAATAACATTCCCACCCCATGTTGAGATAGTGTTCCCATTAATAAAAATTGTTAAAACTATGCAAAAAAAAAGCTCACAAAATAGGTAACGCCTTTACCCGGTTCCATCATTCAATTTGATTATGACAAAACCACCTCAATCCACTTTCCTATCCAATTCTTGTACTTAATATTAAAGACCTTTGGAATAAAATAATAATAATAAATAGAATATTGTAATTAATATTCATGACTGATATCTGTGCATCTCATGGATACAGAATTCCTAAGGCTCTATACACCAGGCAAATAGATTCCCCCTAAACGTGTTCTTAGACTATCATTCCTAATTTTAGACTTTGACAGTTGAAAACTTCTTAGCATCCTCAACTCTCTGCAGAACCTTAAGTTTCAAAATAAGATTTATTTTCTCTAAACATTCGAGAGCGCCTGATCGGTTGTGCTTATTTTTTTCCTCATTTATCTTATTCCAAGAAACATGTTAAATTTCACTCTCCTGCTTCCAAGGAATAAATAGATTTTCTGTAAAAGACCAAACCTGAAAACAAAGCTTTGAGTAATTCTGAAAAGACTCCTAACCACTGAAACCCAATATCGGGCAACATGCAATTTGCCTTCATATTTGTTTGCTGTATTTGCGTACTTCCTATGATTCATGCAAGGTCACATAATCTCTGAACATTTAAGAACGCTCCATTTACAAAATATTCTGTCCATTCTTATGAAAGTAAATAATCATAACATTCTCATAATATTCCATCTTCCATTTCTTGCCCACTTACAGAAGCCATTTCCACTTTGCATTCCATTCACATCTTCCTGCAAATCATTTTTCCACCAAGATTTGTTCAAATAGCAAATATTAAGACAGGCAGCTCACGTTTTAGACGGGGGGGTTACAGGCTTATTAAACAGAGTGCAAATCAAACACAAACCAGACAATGTACATTAGAAAAACATATCACAAAGGCAGATACATTTAAACGTATAACTTAATAGCTGGAGGCAATCATTTGAGATTTCTTTCTGTTAAGCAAAACTGAACTTACAAGATAACTTTGAAAGCTGATGTGCAAGTTTACTCGGCATAGATTTGAGCGCGTTATTCCAAAAACAGGAGCGTGTAAAATAAACTTCAGTAATAATTAGACAAGTGCGTTATTCTAAAAATGGGTAAATCAAATACGCATAAAACGAGAGGTGCCTGTACAGTACAATCTAGTCCCCAATGTACATCATAAAAAGCTGGAACAAAACAGAGAAGAAATTTGGCTCCAGTCAGAAACCAAAAGCCAATTAATACCCCAAACACATAAATGTCACAGAAGATTAAGGTTTGATGCTGCACAGTCAGAACTGCAACAGCATGCAGAACCGTGTCCTTTCTGTGAATGTCAGTACTCCTGCTACATAGCAAATATGGGCATCCATGACACACGGATAAGATTAAAATATGACATTGGACAGATTAGAAAAACACGGCTTGAGGTACTGATGCATTTCCAAATACTTAATTTAAGTGGCTGTTTATTTTAAAGAAGTACTGCCATCCAGAAACTTTTAGCAGCAGAAAATGTACAGATCAGTAGGAGGGATTCACAGTGATTTCTAAGCAAAGTTGCAAAAACAGTCAAAAATATAAATGGAGAGGACAAGGCAGATCAAGAAAAAAACGACAAACAGGACATAGGTTTAAGGGAAGGGGTAACTTTTTCACAGAAAGGGGGGTGGGTGTATGGAACGAGTTGTCGGAGGAGATAGTTGAGGCAGGTACTAACGCAGCGTTTATGAAACATTTAGACAGATACGTAGATAGGACATGTTTGGAGGGAATATGGGCCAAAGGAAGGCAGGTGGGACTAGTGTAAATGGAGCTTGTTCGTCGATGTGTGGACTTTGGGCCAAAGGGCCCGTTTCCATGCTATGTGACATTATGATTCTAAATACATTAAATAACTTCCAAACAGCTGTGGAATTAATATGAATGAAGCTAAATGAGATCAAAGCACAAGTTTCACATTGGCATTACTCAAAATGCAAGTGCCAATGGTTGTTGCATTGACTCCATCATCTCATCCTGTCTCAACTCTGCCAATTTCAGGTTGACAATCACGCTGATGAAAGTTTACAGACCGAAAACATCAATTCCATTACTTTTGCAACAGGTGAAGCACGACTGCAGTTTATTTCAGTTTTCCAGCATCTGCACTAGTTTGCTTTTGGACTGTTGACAGAATCTCAGTGGAACAGTAGATTTTTGACAGAGAAGTACAACTACTGAAATATTTACAAGTAAACTCTACTTGGCAGAAGGGGAATTGCCAACTGGTTCAATGAATTATTTACAACTTTGTGGAAAAGAGGAAATGAAACCAGCCGACTTCAAAATTTTTGCACTGCGTGGGATATTCTAAAATTACTCCCATTGGTACACATCATAGAGCTTAAAATACACTAAGGGCATCATAAAAAAATTGTAAGAGCAAGATCCGAGCCATGCAACTTGCAATACAAATTATATAGCATCTTGATCATTTGAATCTGATGGGGATGGATCTTTTATTTGGTGCAAAAGTATAGTTCAATCGTTTTTTTAAAATGGTCAAAAAATTTGACGCTCGACAAAGCAACTGTTATATATATTTTATAGTTGTAAACCTCACGGATATTTCCCTAAAGTGACTGGCCAGAATTCAATTGTTCAGAAGAGACAATTAGAACAAATACTTCTACCTGGTATGGAGGGCAAGGATTATTCGACCCATTTGTGAAAAGTTTATTCATAAACCCCCAAAACTCTCAGAAAGAGTTAAAGTAGTCACATTTTGAGCTCCAGCATCTCTCACCCCTTTCTCCAGCTACACATCATTCTCCATCCAGTAGTGAACAGAGAGGTCGACGTTGAGATCATTTGAGCCTGCTACAAACCAAAATGACTTAGCTTGTCCTATCCATCCTTGCCTTTATACGACCTGTTTACGACTCATATGATCAGGAACTTACCTTTCAGGGAAATCGGGCATTGAGATCCATATTCTTCAATAACCCGACTATATAATACATACATCTGAGCCTATCCAAAGTAATTTTAACACATCTTTATGGAGTTAAATCATTTTGAACTCCAATAAAAAAATCTAAACTGTTAAAGCAATTTCTGAAGGATATGCCTTGACAAAAATTGATAAAAAGCAAAGCAAGGAATTAGTTTTAAAAAATGCATTTTGGGACTTTAAGAGGACGTCAAAACAAAGCTCTCATACAAAAAAAGCAAGGGGCATTTTCACAACATTCATTTATTGCATAAGCCCAACAAAGGAGACACACACCAAGAGAGCTATGAAATGCCCTAGGCATTTATTTTACAAGTTAAATCACTTGCAGCTCTACAGCAGAAGGCAATTTCTAAACACCACAATAAAGTTCATATGACATAGGAGCAGAATTAGGCCATTCATCCCATCGAGTCCACTCTGCCATTCAAAACGTGGCTGATCTATTTTTCCCTCTCAGTCCCATTCTCCTGTCTTTTCCCCCATAACCTTTGACGCCCTGCTTAACCAAAAACCTATAATATCTCCGCTTTAAAAATACCCAATGGCTTGGCCTCCACCTCCGTCCGTGGCAATTAATTCGACAGATTCACCCACCCGCTGGCTAAAGAAATCCCTCCTCATCTCCATTCTAAAAATGTATGTCCTTTTAGTCTGAAGGTGTGCCCTCTGGTCACAGCCTTGGAAAAAGAGATATGAAGTTAGACCAAGCAAAAACAATGCTGTCGCAAACTTTGAAAAGCCTCACCTGTGAGTAGGTATCTGTGGCACGGTCACCACAGGTACTGCAGCTCGCCGCTCTTCGAGGAAATTTTTTATTTTTTTCGTTTTCTGTTTTGATTTGGCTTTAGTCTTTTTAGGTGACACTTTCTTTGGACTCTCCCCACCTTCTACTTTTTCTTCCTCGTCTTCCTCCACCTCGTTCTCATCTAACGTGAGGATCTTTTTCACCGACCCCGGCGGGGAGTGAACGTCGCAATACGCAGTCTTTCGGACGCTGAAAGTCATCCCGTTGGCACTAGTTTCTCGTACGGGTTCCATCTTCATGTATAATCCAGTCCGCTGAGCGCAGGTCACATGGAAGGCAGTGTAGCAATTGGCCTTGTGACACTGAATAGAGGCACCAGCACCCTTTTGTTTGCAAATATAACATACTAACTTCCACCTAGCAGAAGGAATGTTCTCAATGCTGTCTATTGGCTCCAGGAACACTGTATTAGCAAAACAAACTTCTGGTATCCACAGAGCACAAACC
This sequence comes from Raja brachyura, assembly GCA_963514005.1. The sequence goes on from OY740804.1 coordinate 23,511,685, forward strand.
ACATGAGCCCATCGCCCATCGTCTGTCTGTTTAAACGCACCACCATTATTTGGACACAAAGCACAATCCACAGGTCTAGAAGGAGATTGAAGACAGCAGCGGCAGAGCCATTGTCCCTCGGGAATATACGGTACTCCGTAGCACTCCTGATGCACAGCAAGATTGCAGATATCACAAAATAAGATCACATTGCTATTCTGACACTCACCATCCATACAAATGCAACAAACGGCATCTTCGTCAATTAGGGACTGAGGATCACCTTTATTCCGGCTTTCAAAGTAGGATTCTTTTTCCAGTTTGTCCATGAGGCACTCAAATATCTCTTGAGATACTATGCCAAGCACATCACTCTTACGCTTTTCATTGATCATTTCTAGCCACGCATAATCCTCCTCGTCCATATCATATTCAACCTCGGCGTCCAGTTCCTCCACTGATTTTTCAATGTACCTGTAATATGCGGATGGCAGGGGAGAGGCGTCGGGGGGCTTGTAATCAATAATCCGAAAAGACGGTTGAGGTAATTCAGCACTGGCTCCAGCTGAATGCTTTGAGGTGGTCTCCTTCCTCTTATCTTTGCAAACTGTTCTTTTGGACTTGGAAGGAAAGAGAGGTTGTTCGCTGTTTTCTTTATTACTGTTACATTCTGTAATCTCTTGAGCAGTCAAATCATCCTCAGCGATAATCTTTAAGGAATCAAATATGCTAATCCTGTGCAGCCTGCCATCAATGTCCACCTCCACCATCCGTTGTGCTTGAGCGTATGTTAACGTTTCTCTGCTTGGTGAGCACTTGAGTCCGTAGGGAGATGGAGAACGACGACTTCCACAATTATTTCTCATCGTTTGTTGTGGATTTTGCATCACCTATAGACAATCTGTGAAGCAAGAATATAAAATTGCATGAGGAACAAAATTGTCACTGGAGAACTCTCCTTTATAATACTTCTACAAATAAAATATATATTTTCACCCAAGCATAAACTATCAACAACTAGAGAGCAGACCTGGGCTACTATTTAGCTCATCAGAGATCTTCGGACTAATTTATAATTAGTGTTTACTGGAATTTATATTTCGTTAAATGTTATTCCCTTAATCATGTATCTGTACATAGTGAATGGCTCGATTGTAATCATGTATGGTCTTTCTGCTGACTGGTTAGCATGTCACAAAAGCTTTTCACTGCACCTCCATGCGTGTGATGACAAATTAAACTAAATTCAACAAACTAGTATGAAGGAATAAGAATATAATTACTCAAATATCCGCATTCTGGTTTAGAGTCATAGAATCATACAGCATGGAGACAGGTCCTTCAGCCCATCCTGCCCATGCCGACCAAGATGCCCCATCCGCCTGTGTTTGGCCCATTTCCCACTAAACCTTTCTTATCCATGCACTTCTCCAAATGTTTATGTAGACAATACACGTTTCACCTCTCACCCTGGCCACAAACTCTTTGAATCACTTACCTCAGGAAGGCGACTCCAGACTGAATTTTAGGTAGCTGGGTAATTTAATCCATTACTTCTAATCACTAACGCGCTTGAATTTCAGCATGGTTCATTTGCAAATATAAACATCAGTTTCACGAACAACAAGTCAACCCTCCGTGCGTTGTATAGATCAGATTTCTATTACTCATTTCACTTGCTTTTAAACGATCCTAGAGACTAGAACTGCATTTACTTTATTGTTTGTGGCATGAACAAAAAAAAGCAAAATATTAGTTCAACATTTGTCACCTTTGTGTACTATTTCCCATTGGATATTTCTTCCTTTTGTATTTTTTAATCCAATCAGGGACAAAAACTGGCAAATGGATAGGATACAATCATGTTTTTCATCTTGACTACCTCTTGGGCAACATCAAAATTGGAAGGATTAATGATTCGAGGAGCGTCACAACCAGTTACATGAGGATATTAATAAAAGCTTTTGAACCGGCAAGAAATGACAAATTAATTTTAAATTTAGCTACATACAAGGTAATGTATTTCTTTAATAAAAAGTGGGGCATACTTTATTTGGCAGGAAATTAAGAATCTAAATGGATAGAAAGCAAAGTGAGCATGAGGAAGATATAGCGTGAAAAAAGACCATTCAGCCTAACTTGCTCACGCCGGCCAACATGCCCCATCTACACTAATCCCACCTGCTCGTGCTGGGCCTATAACCCTCTAAACCTATCCAATCCATGTATCTGCCCAAATGTCTCTCAAATGTTATGATAATACACAACTACCTGCTCCGGCAACTCATTCCGTTTACCCACCACCCTTTGTGTAAAAAAAAGTTTCCCTTCGGGTTCCCATTATATCTTTCCTCCTTCACCTTAAACCTGTGTCTTCACGATTCCGCTACTCTGGGCAAAAGACTTTGTGCATTTACCTGATCTATCCCTCTCGTGATCTTGTACACCATAAGATCACCCCTCATCTTCCTGTAAAGAGTAAAGCCCTAGCCCGCTCAACTTTTCTCTATAGGTCATCCTCAAATGTTCTCTGCACCCTTTCCAGCGTGACAACATCTTTCCTCTAACATAGTAACCAAAATTGAATGCAATACTCTAAACACGGCCTCATCAATGTCTTATACTACTGTAACATGACCTCCCAACTTCTCTACTCAATACTGACGAAAGGCAAATGTGCCGAAAGCCTTCTTGATCACCCTATCTACCCATGATGCCACTTTACAGGAACTATGTACCTGCACTCCTGCTCCACAACACGCCCCAGAGCCCTGCCATTAACTGCGTAGGTCCTGCCCTTGTTAAACTGCCCAAAATGCAACACCTCACACTTCTCAGTATTAAATTCCATTAATCATTCCTTAGCCCACCTGCTCAACCGGTGAAGATCTTGCTGCAAGTCGGAAAAGTAACCTTCCACCATTACCCTCTGCTTCCATCCATGAAGCCAATTTTTCTATCCAGTCGACTATCTGCCCATGGATCCCATGCGATCTAGCCTTCCAGAGCAACCTACCATACGGAACCTTGTCAGATGCCTTGATGAAATCCATATAAACAATGTCTACAGCTCTGCCCTCATCAACCTTTTGGGTCACCTCTTCAAAAAAACTAAATCATCATTGTGAGACATTATCTCCCCAGTACAAAACCATGCTGACTATCTCTAATCAGCCCTTGTCCATCTAAATGCATGCATATCTTGTCTCTCAGAATACTCTCTAGTAACTTTCTGACAACCGATGTTAGGCTCACTGTCCTGTTATTCCTAGGCTTTTACCTGCAGCCCTTCTTAAATGCAGGTACAACATTTGCCACACTCCAGTCTTCCGGCACCTTACCCGTATTTAATGACTACTCATACATTTTAGCCAAATCACCTGCAATTTCCTCTTTAGCATCCCACAATGTCCTCCAGTATATCTGATCAGCACCTCCTCAACTGTAACACTGACTGCCCTCAAGACACTTCCATTGACTGCCCCAAGTTCCCCGGTCCTCATATCTTTCTCCACTGTAAAAGCAGAGGAGAAATATTCATTATGAACCTACAGAGTTGACTGCTTTGATTCCTGAGAGGTCCAATTCTCTCTCTGGTTACGATTTTTCCCTTATAAAATCTCTTGGTACTATCCTTAATGTTATCTGACAGAGCAATCTCCTGACCCCTTTGTGCTTTCCTGGTTTCCTTTATCAGCTAGCTCCTTTGTGCCCGAAACTCCTCCCGGGATACACTTGATCCCAGCTGCCCGCACCTGCCACATACCTCCTTCTTAATCTTGACCTCAATTTCTCTCACTCTCTTAGCGTCCTTACGCCCACCTGCCTTGCCCTTCATTCTGATTAGAACATGCATGTCTTGGACTCTTGCCAGAACACTTTTTAAAACATCCTATTTTCCCCATACGTATCGTTTCCTTCAAACAACCTGCTCCAATCACTTTGAGCGAGTTCCTGTCTAATTGAGCGAGTTCCTGTTTACCTTCAGTTGGCCTTGCCCCAATTTAGAATTTTAACTCAATCTTAACTCGATTTTAACTCTATCCATAACTATCTTTAAAAATAATTTTTAAAACTGCTCACCAGTTCCCTTCAGAAAAATACCGCTGACAGAATGGACAATTGTCGGATATTCTTAAAATTATTAGATTGTGAAGCAAAACCTTTTTTGCAAAGGGATAACCAAATTAAACTGCATGAATGCAGTCACCAAGAACTAAAGAGACAATTGAAGCAATAGTATAACTACATAAATACATAAAAGGGAAATCAAGTCAGCATAAGGGACATGGAAGGGGAAGGTGGTGCTAACAGAATTAGACAAGAAAGGATGCGGGAGTATCGAGCAACACATATTAAACTTAAACATGAAATTATGTAGGTTTGCTAAGCAGAGGCACAATTGTAACACATTCAACATATACATTTGTAAGTTTTCACAATGGCCTTCCCTCCATAGTCGGTAATGCCAAAGCAAAAAGACCGAGTAACAAATGGCAGGCAATCATCACAAAATTAGATTTTATTCACTGGACGGCACGGTGGCGCAGCGCGAGAGTTGCCGCCTCACAGCGCCAGAGACCCAGGTTCGATCCTGACTACGGCTGCTGTCTGTACGTTCTCCCCGTGACATGCGTTGGTTTTCTCCGGGAGCACCGGTTGCCTCTTATACTCCAAAGACGTACAGGTTTGTAGGCTAATTGGCTTGGTAAAATTTTAAATTGTCCCTCGTATGTGTAGGATGGTGTTGGCGAGCAGGGATGACCGATCGGCTCTGACGCAGTGAGCCAAAGGGCCTGTTTCCGCACTGTATCCCTAAAACTGTTACAAACTAAAAAAAATGGGAAATTAGATAAACTAATATTCCACAGTTGTGGCAAGCGCATGCAGTCTATCCAGTTTTACTAATAATATCCACTCATTCAAGTCTTCCCTGATCCAGATTGATAACTTTGGTGGAAATGTGAAGTAGATAAATGCAATTAATCCGCAATTAGGTTATTGCTGAATTTAAAACTCTCGACTAAGTTTGGGATAGCACAATGGCACGAGTGGTAGAGTAACTGCCTCACAGAGCCGGGTACAACGCTAACTTCAGGCGCTGTCTGTATGGAGTTTGCACAATTCTCCCAGTTTCCTCACATCTCCCAAAGACATGGGGGTTTGTAGGTTAATTGGCCCCTGTAAATTCCCCCTAGTGTGTGGAGAGTAAATGAGAAAGTGGGATAACATAGCACTAGTGATCGATGGAGGGTTGAAGGGCCTGTTGCAATAAGTGTAATAGCTGGGAAATTAGAAGTTCAAACGAACAGTATATGTAACTATATAAATTACGAAGTTAGGGACTAGCCCCATGGCTGTGAAAAACCTTGATGTGCTCATATTACTTTCAAAATGAAGAGAAAACGTAATATTTACTGATTTTGTAATGTCACCCCTTTTCACTGATAAATCAACAATTCTTGACTATGCATGTAATATAATATCACAAACACCTTAACATTTCTAATGCACATTTTTCTTCACTGAATAACAGACAACTATCAATGAACAGTACAATTTTGATACCAGTCGGGAGTAGGTTGAATAGTTGAGAGGATCATGAGAAAACAGAATACTTGTAACACCAAAGAGAAAGGAAAAACAAAACTAAATTTGTAAAACAAGGGAAAATTCCCCTCTTCACCCCCCAATATCTACATTAACTCCTTCCATGTCATGCTAACCTATACATTTGCATGTATTAATGGCTGGTTTGTCCGATTTAGCTTTTGAAAACAGACAATGGGAGAATTGTTTTTTAAAATAATCTCGTTGGTAAAAAAGTCCTGTTTGAAAATAGCACGGCCTGTAAATTTACAGTGAGGATTATACTTCCCAGTAACCCTTTGTCATCACATGCAAACTCATTATGCCAAAGTAATAGTCAATGAGGGAGCATGCATTGAATAAACCTCTGCCATATAGCACAGAAACAGGCCCTTTGGCCCAACATGTCCATGCCGACCAAGATGCCCAATCTACGCTAGTCCACCTGCCTGCCTCATTCAGATATAACCAAACCAGTGCTTCTTATCCAATACCCTATATTAGTACCAATTTACAAAACTTGCATCAAATTTAAAAAGAACAATTGCTGGAGGAACTCAGCGAGTTTGGCAGCATTGATCCACAGTCCCTCCAGCACCTCAGAATAAAAGTACCTTTAGAATGGACATGAGGAGGAACTTCGTTAGTCCGAAGGTGGTGAATCTGCAGGATGCACTGCCACAGATGGAGGTGGAGGGCAAGTCATTGAGTATTTTTTGAAACAGAGATTCATAGGTTCTTGATTATTAAGGGTGTCAAAGGTTATGGGGAGAAGGCAGGAGAATGGAGTTGAGGGGTAAAAATTAGCCATGATGGAATGGCAGAGCAGACTTGAGAGGCCGAATGGCCTAATTCTGCTCTTATGTGTTATGGTCACTTTTTTTGCTCAAGATTAGAGCATCTGTAGTTTCTTGTATCTTGTATCAAATTAATCTGGATACAACTTCATTCCAATTTTATTGCTCCAAGCATTCAACTTTTCTTTAAATATGATGTCGGTGTTTAAAATCATGGATTTCAAAAATGCATAATGTTGCCAAACAACAAAATGTTGACAAACAAGGTAAGTATTGACAGCAGCATTGTATTTGCAACTGCAAAGTATCTCTTTTCTCATATGTACGAATCATCGCTCCTTATAGTAAACTGGCCTAAGATAGTTAAGTCACGACTTTACTCATAACGTTAGCAATGTATTTACACCAAAATTAAAGTGGCAGGGTCTTTTGTTGCCTACCCACAGAAAATACTCCCAGCACCACATTATCACATCTTGCCCACTTTCTCAATGTCTCTAGCATTTATTGATTCAGAAATTCCAGCATGCTATTGTTCCTCAACTAAACATCGATTATTTGTTTAGACTTCAACGGTAAGCATTAATTCAAAAATAGACTTCCCCAGTAAGCAACAAAAAGTTATTCAACAACAAGCAGCCAAGTCCAATCCTTATTTGGCGTCCACAGAGGCAAAGTGTTGGTTCAAGGAATTAAAATCCTTACCAATCTTTCTCATGCTAATCCAGGAAACTGAAAACAATTCTTAGGCACTTACAACTTCTGACTAACTACAACAAACTGGAGATCAAACTTCACACTTTCCTCAAGTATATGTTTATGCTATTAATTCAATAACACCAAGTGTTAGGTGAACCAAAATATATGGATATTTATTTTATGGTAATTACAAACAAATCTCAGTGAATTATAGCACCATTGTTTTCACATTTATCTAATTTTAAATAATTTGAGCAAAGAAAAATTGCAAAAAAAAACTAAGATATGTACAAGAAGGTTGATGGATATATGAAATATAAACAAGTTGCTGGGATACACAGCAGGTCAAGCAGCATCTAAGGAGAGTGAAACAGAGTTAATGTTTCAGATTGAAACACTAACGAAGACATCTGTAATTGTTTTTCCTTTTCAAGTTATGATGGATATTACTCTTTACGCACAGTGCTGGTGTAACTCAGTGGCTCAGGCAGCATCTTTGGAGAACATGGAATGGTGATGACCCCAAGCATCACCTATCCATGTTCTCCAGAGGTGCTGCCTGACCCGCTGAGTTACTTCAGCACTGTGTGTCGATTTTAAAAAAATATACACCAGCAGTTGAAGTTCCTAACGTCTACTGAAGGTTTCACCACACCGAAAGGCGGCAGTTAGAAATGAAATAGGTAAAATGAAATAAACCTTTATGAACAGAATAAAATTAATTATTTAAGGCAAGAAAACTGACAAAAAATGTGGTAACGTCAGTTTAAGCTGACTGTATATTAACTGTAACCTGCATTGGTGTATACAAATTTTAATTCTACTTACAGCTCTTAAAACAGTAAAGTAAATATTTTCACTTCAGCATACTCTTCTCAACTACTACTTTAATTTACTTGACCAATTTATTTTCTAAAAATAAAAGTGACTCAACAATAATTACTATCCGAGAAGATATTTACCAATGCAAGAATGAGAAATTGATAAAAAGAATTGCAACATGTAAAGGTATTTTCTCTACCAGCTTTCAATCCATTCAATAAATGTGATTTTTAATTTTGACCGAGCACTCGATGCATGTTGAAGCTTTCTGAAGAAATTTATGATACAGTAAATATACATTTTCTAGATAAAGGTTTGCATTTACATTTCTCTCCCTCTAACAATTGTGTGCAAAATTGTAAAATAACTGGGCGGCGCGGTGGCGCAGCGGTAGAGCTGCTGCCCTACAGCGCTTGCAGCACCAGAGACCCAGGTTCGATCCCGACTACGGGTGCTGTCGGTACGGAGTTTGTACATTCTCCCTGTGAGCTGTACGGGTTTCCTCCCACACTCCAAAGACGTACTGGTTTGTAGGTTAATTGGCTTAGAAAGAGGGGAACGTTTCAGCGACAGCAGGACTTCCGCTTTGGTAAGAGCACAAAACAAAACCTTTCTCATTTTAAAAATCATTAAAGGATACAATTGACTTGCAAAGTCTTTTGGTTTCAATACCTCACAATGACAAAACTAGAACTTGGAGATTTGGTAAAGTCTTTGGTTTTGGTTGCACCATGGACTTTTTCACCATTATGGCTAACTAGTATTAATGTCATTAGGTTATTGTTTTTTGATTATATTTTCTGTGTACTACTGTTTACAAGCATTAAAGCTGCAGCTTTAATGCTTGTAAAACAATAATTTAATTGCTCAGAGATCGGTACATATGACAATCAAACACTTGGTTAGCTGCTCTGAAGAAAACATATGGAAACGCATATAAATTATATTATTTTATAGCAAGTGATCTTCCTCAAATAAAGTTTTGAATCAGAAGTACATCAAGTCAGTGGAACATTGAAAATATTGGCAGGAGATCCGAATGGGATGTTAACTTTACACCGCTTTATGACAAGTGCATCTCAGCTCTGACTCCCTGCTCTAGAAGGAACACTAAATCCACATGCGAAAATTAAAATATTTTTACTCCAAACTATCTAAAAAGCAAGAATGAAAACATCTCTGCTTTGGCAAAACATTTCCCAATGGGTGGCCTTACATATTTACATTTCAGTTTGTGTACACTGACAAACACACACTAAGATTGGATCATTATCAGTGCGTTTTACATCTGAATAAAATAAATCTGTATGTGTAAGTTAATGGCAACATTATATTATCATCACAGGCAATTTCAAAATATGACAGATGTTTGAGAAGGCTTCCAAATTATAAATCTACTAAATGTATATACTATTTGAAATCCCTTGAATAATATTCTGTTTTCCACATTGTGTAAACACTAGCAATCTATGATGATTGCAATTCAGAGGTTTTCTTCAAAAAATCCCATTTACATTGTTACAAATTATTTAGGTTTAATGCTAGAAAGCTATTATATCAACAAGAATCGTTATTTACATCCTGCATAGACTTCCACATATAAATAAAATGTTGGGTACAATGAATCGCCAACTCTGAAGTGTTATACAAAGTAACACATACTGCATACCAAAACAGACACCAGAATTAAATCAGTTGTTTGGCTCATAAATATTCTCAACCTCATTCGTTTAGTACGCTTGACAATGTTCCTGTGAAGCATTTTGGTTCTTTTTCCACCCAGAAGGGCCACAAATAAATGAAAGCTGCTGACATCCTGCGACAATGTATCGTGCCTAAACGTGCATTTTGCTTGGAAAGATGGACACTAAATCCACACTTGCAAAATTAAAATGCGCTCACTAATTATCCATGAAGGTAGGAATAAAACATTCCCCGCCGTACAGCACATGTACATAATTCAGTTGGTCTAGTTTTCAAGGCTTGTCCAAACGGGGCGCACAGCGGCAGCCTCACTGCGCCAGAGACCCATTCAAGCCTGACCTTGGGTGTTGCCTTTATAGATTTTGTACATTCTCTCTATGACGGTGTGGGTTTCCTCCAAATGTTCCAGCTTCTTCCCATATCAACAAGTTGTGTGTGTTTGTAGGATAATTGGCCTCTGTAAAATTGCTCCTAATGTGTAGGAAGCGGATGAGAAAGTGGAATAACATATTAATGCGTGATCAATAGTCAGCACGGACTCAGTGGGCCGAAGGGCCTCTTTTCAGGCATATCTTTCAATCGATTTCAAAGACGTATTTTCGTAGGTTAATTGAGATCGGCAAATTGCCCCAAATATCTCGAGAGTGAATACAAAAGTGAGATAACACAGAACTAGTGTGAACTAGTGATATTCAACGTGGACTTGGTGGGCCAAAGAACCTGTTGCCATGCTGTATCTTTCAATCCATCTGAGAGAGGCAGGTGCATTGGCCTCTGTAAAATTGCCTTTAGTGAAAATATGGGATAGCATCAAACTACTATGATCGGGTGATCAATAGTTTGTGTGGATTAAGGTCATAGAAACATCTATGGTGCAGGAGTAGGCCATTCAGCCCTTTGAGCCAGCACCACCATTCAATATGATCAGGTTTGTAGATTAATTTCCCGATTTAAATTTCCCCTAACTAAAGGGTGTATCCATGCTTATCTTTCAATCAATCTCAGAGACGTGCAAATTTGCAGGTTAAGTGGCCTCTAAATTGCCCCTAGTGAGCAGGGAGCAGATGAGAGAATGGAATAACTAGTGTGAATGAATGATTGATAGTCGATATTCAATGTTTCTATACTGTTACTTTCAATCGATCTCAAAGATGTGCGGGTTTGAAGATTAGTTATTTCCGTAGACAAAATGCTGGAGTAACCCAGCGGGTCAGGCAGCATCTCTGGAGAGAAGGAAAGGGTGACTTTTCGGGTCGAGACCCTTCTTCAGACTACCCCTAGTAAACTGCCCCTGGTGTTCACTCGAGTGAATCAAAAGGGCAGGTTTCCATACTGTATCTCTAAAAATAACATCACCATGTATCTGTACACTGTGGATGGCTCGATTGTAATCATGTATAGACTCATCCTGAAACGTCACCCATTCCTTCTCTCCAGAGATGCTGTCTGTCTGCTGAGTTACTGCAGCCTTTTGGGTCTATCTTCAGTGTAAACAAGCATCAGCAGTTCCATCCTACACATGTATAGGCCACAGAAGGCAGTAGAGGCCAAATCACTGGATGAATTTAAAAGAGAGTTGACAGAGCTCTAGGGGCTAGCCGATTCAAGGGATATGGGGAGAAGGCAGACACGGGTTACTGATTGTGGATGATCAGCCATGATCACAATGATGTGCGGTGCAGGCGCGAAGGGCCAAAGGGCCTCCTCCTGCACCTATTTTCTATGTATAGTCTTACCACTGCTGGACAGCACACAACAAAAAGATTTTCACTGTACCTCATTACACGTGGTAGAAACCAAACTAACAAATATACACACCAATGTGTGCAATTATGCAGGAGATTGCTGAGGTGGCTCCAGCTCACTGCCTTTTGTTTACTATTTGACTACCTCGGTGCTTTTGCACCATGGTGTTGGCTGCATCCACACCAAGGTAAGCTCAGCCGATCCATGACGTAGAGGCCACCGGGGGTCAAAAGGTGGCTGACGTCACTGCAGCAAACCATTTTCCCGGGCGCATTTGAATTTAACCGCTGCTGGTGCAAGCAGCCGCCCAAATATCGGCACGAAATCCACATTGACTGCCCCCCAGACACATATCACGATCCATTATTCGCCATTGGAATACTTACAGGAGGCTCGCCGGCCTACTCTGAGGAGGAATTTCTACCCTTCAGCCAACATCCCCCCCCCCCTCCCCCAGCGCGCTAGGGCGCCACCAACCTTGCTGGCGGACAGACGCGGTGACGGTCAGCGCTGCGGGCCAATGGGAGCCGGGCGACGGTGAACGAACAGCTGCGCCGACCAACGGGCGGCAGAGAAGACCCAGTGGGCGGAACACAATGCCCGAATCAGGAGCGAGCGTCCTCCCCTGGCAACCAATGAGCGTGAGGTGAGGGCGGGACCGACGGGCAGCAAGTTGGGTTGCACGGAGAGAATGTACAGTGGAACAAGATGGCGGCTCTTTCCACAACAAGCGACCCCCAACGCATATTAATTACAGACCTCCAACGGCCGACCCGAGCCCGTCACAAAGCCTCGCAGCTCCCCTTCCCAAACCACAGGCAAACAACCGCGCACAACAAACGCCATTTACCTTGTACGCTGAAGGGGAAGGGGAGGGGGAGGGGAGGGAAGGAAAGAAATCCTCCTGCGGGCCGCAATAATTATTAATGGCAGCGGCAGCGCCTGCTTCCCGCCGTCGTTCACCGCCTCGTATGTCGTCCGCTGCGGCCGGAGCGCTTCATGGCGCGCCCGAGGGTGTTCGGCGGGAGCCCGGCGTCAACAAAAGACGGACTTTAATGGAGATTTGAGTGCGTCAGATAGCGGTAGGAAGGCGAGCGCTGGGCGCTGCTGGCGGGGGGAGGGGTGGGGGAGGGGGAAGATCTTTTCAATCACAGGCCCGACACGCCCCTGCGCATGACCCGAGCGAACGGGAAACCCCGTGCGCCGGCCGGGGAGAGGGGGCAGCGGAGGGGAGAGGGGGCAGGGGAGGGCAACGGGGAGAGGGGGTGGAGGGGAGAGCAACGGGGAGAGGGGGTGGAGGGGAGAGGGTGAGCAAAGCAACGGAGAGAGGGGGCAGTGGGGGAGGGGTCGTGGATGAGGGGCAGTGGCGGACGGCATCAACCACAGGGGACTGGGGTGAACGCCAGGGGCGAATGTAGGGGAGGGCAGCTACAAGAGAGGACAGTGAGAGTGAACGGCGGCGAACAGTGGCAAACAGCGAGGGACAACGGAGGATGGGGCAGTGGCGAAAGGCGAATGTTGTGGGAGGCACGGCGGCTGTCCACTCTTCCTGGGCAAGAATCGCTTCCCTTGCACCGAACCTCGGAATTCCTTTGAGCGGGGGAGACGAGCTGGGCGGGCTACAATAATATTACTTATGTAAAGGAGTGGTTTTAATTGTCGCTCCCGGCCTGAACACTCATTGCGAAGTAGAGACCATTCTGTCCATTCCCTCCACAGATGCTGCCCGACTCGCTGAATTCTTCCAACACTTTTTTAGTCCCATCAATGCACGGCCGTTAAGAACTTTAAATAGGCGTTTGAAACATTGCAGCAACTCCCCTGCTTTAAGCTTGGCCAGACTGTCCTCTCAAATCTAAGGGACGCGCAAAGTACTGGAAGAACTCAGTGGGTCATGTAACATATATGTTATATATGGGAATGGGTAGGAGACGTTTTGGGTCGGGACCTTTCTTCAAACTGCGGACTTCGGAATCTGAAGAAAATTCTGAACCTGAAACGTTGCATGTTCATTCCTTCCACTGATGCTGCCTGGCCCGCTAAGTTCTACCAGCATTTTGTGTTTTCCTCGAGATTCCAGTAACTAACTATATCTCCTCTCAAACAAGAGGCAAAGATCACAGAGCGGAGCGCTCTGTGGTACCGATTGCACTCACTATTAATGCAACGCCGCTGGCAGCGATAATTGCGAATTCAAAAGTTCAATCCAATGCGATAGGTTCTAAATAAATTGTATTTGGATGAGTAAATTGCTACACATCTCCGGATCCTTCCACAAGGATGTAACTTAATAACTTGCAAGAAAGCATCACAACACAGGACGGCGGGTCAGGCAGGGTCTGGACCCGAAATATCATTCCCCCTCCCCCTTTTTTAGTTTGCCTCCACTGAGTTCTTCCTGCAGTTCATCTTTTGCTCGAGGTTTCAGACTCTCATACCTCAATCAAAACATTCACAACTCGAATACAGATTTTGTCTTTGGCCTTCAAATGTTTATGTCACGTGCTTTCCGCTCAAGGATTTCGTTTGTTTAAATGTATTCAGTTATTGTTATTATTCAATGAAAATAAATGCTATTCAAAATATGTCATGGAAAAGGTGTGGAACTTTAAAACGTGATGACACCTGTCCTTTTGCCCGTCTCATTGAAAATAAAGCGAAAGAAATAGCGTTCATTGATAGTTCCGTTAACACATTGCATAATTCGTACTGCATAATATCAAATTACCGGAACTGATCCAGATCTGTAAACTGATTTAAAAAAACGTGGGACACACAGCCTTATTGCGTTTTGAAGTGAAAATTCGATCGAATGCCGGTGTAAAAATCCAAATTCGATGTCTCTATATACCCAGTTACAGAACACTTGAGACAATTGGATTTTCAAACTGTCACATCGAATGGTTTTGTGCTAAACAATTATTAAAAATATTATTTTGACCCCACTACACTGAAAGTGTGCTTAGCTGGCTGGCATGTCAACACATAGGCATCGCGCAACTTGAAATGTTATTCGCTAGGCAAAATAATTTCTACCAAATTCCATCCAACAATCCAAATTAAATCAGATTAATAATGATTATGGTATATATTTAATTAGCTGCTGAAGTAAAGGATCCACTGCATCATCTCTCTTGTCAGTATAGTTTAAATTTCATGTTGTAAACAGAGGGATTAAATATTTTTCAAGTTTCTAATTTTTGTTTGTTTACAATTTGAGTTATAATCCTTTCATGAGATTCCAGTTGCCTCGGGCACTTTAGAAAACATTACAAGCTTCAGTTTACATATTTCCACATACTGTGTTGCATTTTGCTTAAATAGATAATTAAGAAATACAATTAGTTAATCAGAGCTGTGATGTTTTCCGAATTTTATGTCAACGGTAACAAAAACAAAAATACCAAGACAGATTTGGAAATGAATGGGATAATTAGGAATGGAATAATTAGGACATGGCTTAGTCCGTGCCTTACAAACTTGATTGACTTTATCAAGAAGGTGATTGATGAGAATAGGACAGTCGATGTTTTCACATGTATATTAGTGAGGCATTTAGGCTAAATAAATGGACTGGAACCTGGCACATGGGATATTAATGCAGAAAACCGAGAGATCCTCCGCTTTGATGAACTTAACAAAAAAGCTAATTATTTATTAAAAGATGTGAGATTGGACACTTTTGATGTGCAAAGAATACACAAAATCACATGAAAATAGCAATATCTGAGTAGGCCGCCGGATCAATATGAGCATGGCTAATCTACGCTGGCCTTGCCTCTCGTGTGCCAGTTCCTCATAATCCACAATTTCTTTATCTTTCAAATATTTACCTATCTCCACCTTAAATATATCTAATGATCTGGCCACCTTTCTTTGGGGAGAGGATTCCGGAGATTCACTGCCCACTGAGTGAAGAAATCCGTAGGCATCACTGGCCCTTTATTTTGCCCTGTGTTCTTGTTGTCGGTGAGAATCTCTCAACATCTATCAAAGAAGGGTCTCAACCCAAAACATCACCTATCCATCCAGAGATGCTGCCTTACCCACTGAGTTACTCCAGTACTTTATGTCCTTTTTTAAAATCTACTATTGAGAATGTTTTGTCAACATGTTTGAATAAGATCACACTTCACTTTTCCAAATTCCCAGGAACACAGTTGCAAACTATCTAGTCTCTTAACAGGACAACTCTCTACTCCCCGTTGAATCTTTATACTGTCTACAGTGTTTTTTTTAGTAAGGAGGCCAAATCTGCAGAGTATTTTAAGTATGGCATCACTAATACCCTACATAACGTAACAAACCCCTCCTATTTTTAAACTCGAACCCCTTCACAATAAAGGGTGAAATGCTGTTTGCCTTAACTACATGTTGAGAGGTGGGTGTGCTTGTACACAAGTAACTGAAAACCAACATGTACATTCAGCAGGTGATGAGGAAAACAAATGGTATTCATAGCGAGAGTATAGGATTACAGCAGAAGGGAAAATTTATCACAATTCCACAGAGCCTTGGTAAAACCACACTTTACTTTCTTGTCTCCTTGCGTGCAGCAAAGATTCACAGGACTGAATCCAGAGGTGGTGAGTTTACTGTACAAGGCGAGAGCAAGTAGAGTGGGATATTGAACATTGTCGAACTTCAATGTTATATCTTTGTACTAAATGTTGTACCTTTGGGGACCCAGTGTGGGAGGGGGAAGAACAATGGACAATGGAGGATCCAGCCTGGGGGAACAAAGGGAGACCTGGCGCGGGGGCAAGTCTCCCTTTGTAATTGCCCTTTATGGATAACTATTTGCATACCTTGGGTATGCAAGCAAATTTAACTGGGACTTGTCACATGTGACAATAAAGTATTCATCCAATCAGCTTGATTGTATTCATGTACCGTATTTTCTTTGACACGATAGCATCAAACCAATTTTTTTCCCCTGTATCTCGGTATATCTGACAATAATAAATTAACCTATTCTATGGAGTTCAGTAGTATGAGGCAAAACCTATTGATTTGGTGGACTAGATGCAGAGAGGATGTATCCTTTTACTGAAGACTCTAGACCAGAGGGACATTTTGAGAATAAGGGACAATCTAATTATAACTGAGAAAAGGAACCATTTCTCAACTCATACGGTGGTGAATATTTGGAAATCAATCTCGCAGGGAATTTAACAACGATGTGTTGGATGGGCTCTTCTTCACTCTTGCAATAAAGGGCAACATAGGGCTTGTCTTCCTAACTGCTTGCTGCTTTTACATAAACTTTCTGATTGATTTAGGAAGCCACCCAAATTTCTTTGAAGATTGAAAGGTAATAATTTCTACTTAAAAACACCTACAAATTAAAGTGTATATTGCCAAGTTGTTTTCAGCATTTTTAATTTATTTATGACCATGTATCATTGGATGATCAGCCATGATCATATTGAATGGCGGTGCAGGCTCGAAGGGCCGAATGGCCTACTCCTGCACCTATTTTCTATGTTTCTATGTAGGACACTGCTGACATTTAAACGGGACCTGTAGGTGTGTTAGGTGTATGCATCTGGCACTATGTCTGCTTCAAGAGCAGAAGGGTTTGCTTGGAATAAATTGACCCAATTGTGGCTAATCTAAGATGGACACAAATAGCTGGAGTAACTCAGCGGGACCGGCAGCATCTCTGGAGAGAAGGAATTGGTGACATTTCGGGTCGAGACCTGATACGTCACTCATTCCTTCTCTCCAGAGATGCTCTCCAGAGATGCCTGTCCCGCTGAGTTACTCCAGCTTTTTGTGTCTATGTTTGGTTTAAACCCTGCAGTTCCTTCTTACACATAGTGGCAAATCAAAACTGGGATTAAGTTTAAGGTTTATTATTGTTACGTGTACTGAGGTACGTGAAAAGATTTGTTCTGCGTAATCTAAACACATCACACATACCATACATAGATACAATCAGTTCAGACTTAAGTACAATAGTTAAAGCAAAGACAAAGGTAGAGATAGCAGAATATGCCAAGAACTTAGTTCTTCCCACTTCTGACCCATCCCAAAATATTGGAGGGAATGACAGTTTATTGTGGTTGATGGTGAAGATGTAGATTTGTGAGCAACTTATCCATAGTCACCACATAAAATCTAGTCTGAAGAAGGGTCTCGACCCGAAACGTCGCCTATCTCCTTCGCTCCTTAGATGCTGCTGCACCCTACTGAGTTTCTCCAGCCTTTTGTGTACCCACATAAAATCAGCCTATGTCTGCATAAGTTCAAAGGAAACAAAAGCTCATTGAGCATACATTGAACATTGTTTATTGGACATCTTGGCAAAATTATAGAAATAATTATATTCACATCTAGTTTTCCTATCAATTACTCTCAATGTCAATGATTGTACAGAACATTCGACTGAAGTTTTTATTACATATACATGTGATTTAAATGTTCAAAAGATAAAATGGATGAAATTCTGTAATTTATAAACGTGCATGTACTATTTAGGATTTTCAATTCAACACACACGAGTTGGGTCGGTGGTCAGAGAGCTACAGTGGTGTTTCCTTCGGAATCCTGTTTAGACTTGAAAAAGGAACAAATCTCATCACCTCCTGAAATGCATGTCCTGAAAATAAAAGTAATCAATTAAATGTTTTTCTGGTTTACATACAGATATTTAACATTTTACCTCCAAGCGTTTTGATTTATTTATATATTTGCAAAGTCTTCATTAATGATACTCAATTTTTAAATTAATAACTAGCTTAAAACAATTCTGTGTATCCTGTGAATAATTCCTTGAATAATTCCTAATATTTTATGGTTGTTAGTATCCCATAAATTAATCAGCATATGAACAAATCCATAAATAGTCCTTTGTTTTTGTTAATATGCAAATCAAGTAATATTTCAGCATTTGTTTCAGAAAAGAAAATACTTTCTCAACGTGAAATAAAGTGATACAGCTGACTTGCCAACTATTCAACAATCACTTACTTTTCCACATATCAACTGACAATTTCAACTGGTCCAAAGAATCATCAAATGGCTCAGGTTTGGTCTCATCCTCTGGGTCTCTGAATGGTTCAAAGTAAGGATGAGTCAGAGCTTCAGTGGCTGATAACCGTTTGTCAGCATCCAACACCAACATTTTCTCCAGGAGGTCCAATGCTAAGAGAAATCATTGATATTTTAAAAGAAGAGAGAACTTTCAACTTCTTAATCCAAAAGTTACCATCAGAAATATCTGTACAGCATTCTACCAATATTTCTGTGAAATTACGTACATAAATTACATCCTTGTATAAAGAGTCCATTCTGTTAATATTTGGAGCCCCAGCAGATATATTTGGAGGGGTGCAAGATCTGCCCAGGCACTCCAGCCTGCAATTTGAAGACTGGTTTGATGCTAGACAGGGTCTTTATACGGCACTGAAAGAGGCCCTTTGGCTCAACTTGCCCATGCCAAACAACATGCCCCATCTACACTAATTCCACCTGCCTGCGTTTGACCCATATTGCTCTAAATCTATCCTATCCATGTAACTGTCTAAATATTTCTTAAACATGCTAGTTCCTGCCTCAACTACCTCCTCTGGCAGCTCATTCCATACACTTACCACCATGTGTGTAAAGAAAGTTGCCCCTCACAAACCTATTTGCTCTAGTTTGACCTATTCTAGGTAAATGACTGTGTGTATTTACCCTATTTATTCCACTTGTACACCTCTGTAAGAGCACTCCTCATCCTCCTGTGCTCCAAAGAATAAAGTCCTAGCCTGTTCAACCTCATCCTATAGCTCAGGCCCTCGAGTCCTGGCAACTTCCTCGGAATCTTTTCTGCACCCGTTCCAACTTAACAACATATTTCCTATAACAGAGTGACCAAAACTGAAAACAGTACTCTCACCAATGTCTTGTACAACTGTAACATGATCTCCCAACTTCTATATTCAGTACTCTGACTGATGAAGGCCAATGTGCCGAAACACTTGTTGATCACATGATCTACCTGCACTTCTAGATCCCTCTGCTCTACAATACACCCCAGAGCCTTACCATTCACTGTGTAGGTCCTGCCATGGTTTGTCTTCCCAAAATGCAATGCCTCTCACTTTTCTATATTAAACTCCGTTAACCAGGCCACCTGCCCAACCGATCAAGATCCTGCTGCAATTTTTGACAACCATCTTCACTATCTACAATAGCATCCACTTAAGTGACATGGAACACAACCTCACCACAAAGTTTGAAATATTTGGACAAACTTAGATTTTCTTTAAGGGAAAAGAAAATAGAAAGCATGCTGTAGAGAGGGAATACTGTGACAAGTGGTATCAGATTTAATAGCTGCAGTTACTGGAAACAGAAAATGTTGAAAACACTCAGGAGGTCAGGCACTATCTGTAGAAAGAGTAACAGTTAACTTTTTGGGCCCAGATCTCTTCATCAAAACATGTTCTGTGCAATAGGAAAATATAATTTTAAATTAAATCCTATCCAGGCTGTCCATGTAGAAAATGAATGCAGTTTGACAACCTAATACTTGTATTTAAATGAAGTTGAAGGGGTGGGAGATTGCAACCTTCACGTGGTCCACCCTGTTTCGCCTAATGCAATCAACCCCACGTGGACAAACAAATAGATGTAGTGTTTTGTTAGGCTGTGCACACCATATGCAAGACGAAGGATGAAGTTGAAACTGATAATAATTGAACAATTTAATCCAGAATACTCCGAAGGATAAACAGCTTGATTTACTACTGTGCAATATATTCCCAGAGTAATTGATATTTTAAATGTGATAGAGTTCCTGATTTGTGATTAGCTTATATCCAACATGGGAGATGAATAATTTGGTTGAGAGGTGCCAGCACAGCAATCTTGCTCTCAACATTAGCTAGACCAGAGAGCCGATAGTTGTCTTCAGGAATGGAAAACCGAGGGGCCACGTGCCTTTCTTCATTTGTCGCATGGTAGTGGAGAGAGTCAACAACTTCAAGTTCCTGGGTGTACACATTTCTGAAGATCTATCATGGGTTCAACACAATGATGCCATCAAAATAGAAAGATTTTCCACTGTCTACTTCCTCAAATGTTTGAGGAGATTCAGCATTCACGTTCAAGAACAGCTTCTTCCCATCACCATAGATTCTTGAACCAATCTGCACAACTCTAACCTAACTGCAACCCAACCTCAGCACCAAATCACCATGGTCATTACACTATGGTTGCTCTACATACTTAGCTTTTTGCCCAATATTAATCTAGTTTATATGGAATAACGAATAATTTATGTATATTTATTTTTGATGGTGTTGCATTTAATGAGCCTTTAAAGCTACAGCAAGTAAAAATCTCATTGTTCCCATTCTAATCCTGTGCATATGATAAATAAACCTGCTTGATCTTGAACTACCTGCTTGATAATGACATTTTTTTTAATCTTGTTGGTCTTAAGTTGTCAATTCTATTGCTCAATGCTGAGTTAGTGAATTAACTGGATTTCTACTCAATTTGTATTCAGGAACAGATAGAGTACAAATTTCTCATGGTGCCCTGTTGCTCCACAAGCACTAGCAATTAATAGTTTGCCAGAAAGGAAAGAGTACCACATATAAAGAGTTAAAGAAGGAACTTCAGATGCTGGAAAATCGAGGGTACACAAAAGGCTGGAGAAACTCAGGGGGTGCAGCAGCATCTAAGGAGCGAAGGAGATGGGCAACGTTTCGGGCCGAAACTGTAGGGTTTCGGCCCGAAACGTTGCCTATCTCCTTCGCTCCTTAGATACTGCTGCACCCGCTGAGTTTCTCCAGCCTTTTGTGTACCCACATATAAAGAGATTGTTTTACTAAACTAATATTATTCTCATGAACATTTACCTGGTCTTAAGACATCATGATGGCAAATCTATCCCATTCAATAGCGGAATAAAATCAAACCATTGACACTTTGATCTAATCGCTAGGAAGCAACTCTTTCAAATAATTAAATAAATGCTGCAAGCTCTGGTACAGTATGTGCATGTCAATACTCTCCCATTCTTGGTGCAAATGGACACATGCCAGTGGCCATGCTCCCTACGAGAGTGTAATTCAGAGCTTCCATTTGATCTGAAATGTATAGCTTTTCTGATTAAGCAATAGTTGAAATGCAAAACACAAGTAAATAATTCTTTCTATTAAAATATTTTAATTAGTTTCGCCTTTCTTTCTTTCTATTTTTTTCTGTCAAGAAACAAACTGAATTCAGAAAAGTTTAGTGATTCTCCGAAAAACAATTTCTCTGCAGTTGCGGTATTGCACTGTTAAGAATGTCAGGAATGCTCACAGGAGCTGCCCGAGGTCACAGTTACAAGGATAATTGAAATATGCAGATCACACTCCCACGAGTCAGATTGATGTCAACGATGAATAACTAGCAGATTAATGAAAAGTTGGGGGGTTTTTTCATCTCAAAGTGCAAATCTTTCAGAGTATTTTCAAGAAATTTGTGAATTCTCAAATGCACTCGATGGATAATGCTTTTTGTAAGATGATCCACATTTGATGCTCCGGGTGACTGTTTTGTTTTTAATTGTCTTGTTTATTATTGTAAAACTAAGCTAATTGTTTAAGTTCATGGTATGTCTGCAGATTTTTCTCCCTTGTTGCTACTTTGGCATCTCTTTTTGTTTGAGGAACTCAAAAAAACCCATTAAATCTGTACATTTGTTTCGCTGTGATGTAACAGTACACTGGTTGTTGCTTTATAGTATCCTACAATGGCTGTATTTCTTTAGCACAATTCTGGCAGTCAATCTCAAGTCGTAGAGTACAACAGCAATGCAAACTGTCACCTCAAACGTGTCTACACTGATCAAGTTGCCCACTGGAATATATCCATTTGCCCACGTGTGAAGGACTGATGTGCATTGGAGACTCACACTAAATGGGTAAATGAAGTCCAAGAATTAATTCCTAGCATCTTTGGACTTCTCTATGTACGTAGGTTTCCCAGGTTCTCTCTGAATGTTAGCATTTCAAATAACATTATTTCAGGATAAAATGATTGTTCTGTGAATAAGCAAGATTTCTGATTTTTCAAAGTGATACATGTAAATATACCAGAGAGGAATATAGAGCTATGCACAATTGTTAGTGTCATTTGGGGAAGTTTCCAATCCTAGTAAAATTCCTACTGGAGTCGAATGAAGGCCCCGACAGGATTTATTACAGGATACCATGGAAAGAAAGGGAAAAGATTATCAAGATTTTAACATCTTCGTTAGCCTCGTTGGAGGAGAGCAAATGTTGTCTTCTTATACCAAAAGGGGTGGTAGGGATGAACTATGAAACTACTGGCCAAAGAACCTTACAGCAGTAGTAGGGAAGTTACTGGAGAAAATTCTAAGGGAAATAAATTATGATCTGTTGGAAAGGCAGGGATTGATTTGGAAGAGTCAGCATCGTTTATGCAGGGGAAATCGTCTTGCATGTCCAACCGAGTTTTTTGATGGTGTTGGCAGACATGATTTACATAGACTTTAGCAAGGATTTTGACACGGTCCAACACAATGTGAAAAATATATATCTTCTAGATGCGCTGGGACGCATCCTCAGTGATGTGACCTGGGGTCATCGGGTGTTTCGGGTCTCACAACATCAGACACCCTCGCCCAGGCGACCCAGCCGGGGTTGATCAGGCCCCGACTTGCGTCCCAGCAGCAACCGCCCACGGATCAGCCATCTTAATAACTACTCTGCAGGAGTTGGGAGACTCTAGTGCATGGAGGGACTGGGCTCTGTGGAGTGACTCCCGGCCGGGCTCCTCCTGTGTCTCACCAGGTTCAAGGCCTGTTCAGGAAAACAGAAGGTAGTGGGGGAGAGTTGTTTGTTTGATTGGAAATATACAACCATTGATGTACCACAAATATTGATGCACACCATTGTTGTTTGCCCCATTATACATTAATAATTTAGATGGAAATTAGGAGGTCAAATTATATGGCGGAACTGTGGCAGCCTTACGGCTCCAGAGATGTGGGTTCAATCTTTACTACAAGCGCTGTTTGTATGGGGTTTGTACGTTCTCCCTGTGGTACATGGGTTTTCTCTGGGTGCTCCGGTTTCCTTCCACACTTCAAAGATGTGTAGGTTTGTAGGTTAATTGGCTTCTGTAAATTGTTCCTGGCGAGTTGGACAGAACTAGTGTATAAGGTGATCATTGGTCGGCACGGACTCGATGGGTTGAAGAGCCTGTTTCCGCGCTGTATCTTTAAAACTAAAATTAGTAACTAAGCTAACAACATGCAAATTAGTGGAGTCCTAGACAGCATAAAAGGATATAGTCGGGCATAGGTAAGCTGGAAGGTTAGATGAATTGTTGGCAGATGGAATTTAATGCAGACATTTATGAGGTAATGTATTTTGAGATATCAAATCTGGCAGGACATATACAATAAATGGACATATACAGTAAATTGAGAGTGCTGATGTACATAAACGATATTGGGGTTTCCAGTGCAATGTTCCCTGAAAATGGTGACACAGATGGACAGGGCAGTAAAGAAGGCATTGGGCACACTTGCCTTCAGAAGCTAAGACACATAGCATAAGAGTTTGAACATCATGTTGCAGCTGTACAAAGCATTGGTTAGGCCACACTTATTTTTTGGACACTTGAAGCATTTTGTACAGTTCTGGTCACCCCACTACAGGAAGAAAGTGGCAATATTAGAAAGTGTGGCAGAGAGATTCATCAGGATGGCAGACGTTAGTTAGAAGGAGATACTGGATAGACTGCATTTGTTCCCTCTGGCATATAAGAGGCGCATTGGTGATCTTAAAATTACGTGGGTGTAGATAAAATAAATAGTCACAGTCTCTTTCCTGGAGGCAGAGAAGTCTAAAACTAGAGGGCAATGATTTAAGGCAAGTGGGGGGAAATCTTAAAGGAAATTTGAGAAGGTAGGAAAGATTTAAAATACTACTGTCATGAGTTTCCTCCCTGTCCTCACCTTTAGTTTAGTTTAGAGATAAAGGGCGGAAACAGGCCCTTCAGGTCTGCGACGACCAGCGATCTCCATTCCCTAACACTGTCCTACATATTAGAGCGAAAATTTCAAGCCAATTAACCGACAATCCTGTACGTCTTTGGATTGTGAGAGAAAACTGGAGCTTCCCAGAGTAAATCCATTCAAGTCACGAGGAGAATGTACAAACTTCGTACAAACAAGCACCCAAAGTCAGGATCGAACCCGGGTCTCTGGCGCTGTAAGGCAGCAACACTACAGATGCGCCACCATACTGCACCTCTTCCATTAGCTCTGGCAATATGCAGCCTTGTCTCGCTCATATTGCATATTGCTTCATCCAGTACCCTGGAAATTAAAGGATGATACGTAACCTTACTCTGAGAGGTCTGTAACAACTTTAAGTATGCCTTGGGCCAGCCGGCCAGAAAATGCTTCTGGAATGTGGGAGTTGATTTCTGTTTGGCTCAGAGCTCTCAATGGAAAACCTGCCAATGAGAATTATAGAGAGGCCCAGTAACTAGTATAACCTGGACCGTTTTGTGACTGCAAGCTTAAATCGTTGAGATTGTTTGCAAAGTTGTTGTTGACAGATTCGGACAAAATTAGAACATTTATAAAACCTTTGAATTTTCAGGATTCTATCAATCCACAATTTGCACAAGTGCAAAGAAGTAATTGTTATTAGTAATCTTTAATGAGCACAACAAGTTTATTGCAAGTTGAGTGGCGACTTTTAACGAGTTGAGAAAACTGCAATTTCTTCTAAAACCTTATTGCGCACCACTGGTGATTTAGTCCGAGCTGGAAATCTAAATAGTAGAACTAATACACCACTGATGAGAAACGTAGAGTGCAGGGGCAGGAGTGCAAAGGTGGAATGTGTATTTTTTTTTATAAGCTGCTGCCCTCTCTCTTCATTCAGTCCCAATAGGAAAAAATAGCTGATGGAACAACAAAGCATCCATTCTTAATCTCTGCATAATTACGTTGTGTATGGTTCCCATATCCTGGTTTGCAGACAATTTATGTGCCGAATATTTGTAGACAAATTGTGCCACAATTTATCATTAGATGTGATTCATACTCCACAATGATGTATGCGGAAGCTAGTGATCTCAAATTGCTGATGTATTATATATTTCCTCTCTTCTGAGGCAGTCCCGTGTGATCAAGACTGGCTTGTATCCACTGCAAATACTTTCATTAATAAACATAACTGACGAAGAAAATGTCTAACTGTACCTTTAAATATTGCTATTTTCCAATCTTGCATGCAATACAGGATTGAACAACAATTCTAAAACATTTCTGCTGATAAAATACTCTGTGTATAATTATTTTGAATATGTTTCACTAAGATGCACTCTCAATATTTTCGTCAGCCATGTTATCATTGATTGATTGATTAATCCATTGCATGCGATCAGGCCCTTCGAGTCCAATCCGACCATATCAAGATCATCAACTCAGTGAAAGATACTCTTTGCACCTGCCTGAATCTTCCAGTACAATGAGACATCCATAAGGGAAAGCTGACAAGGGACACACTGATGCAGCCTACAAAAGGTTTTGTGGGGAGGACTGCAGTCTAGGGTCCTCCAGCCACTGGACACTGAGGCCCCTCAAGCACCAGACGTTTGTATCACACAGGGAGCCACGCGAGTGGTAATGGTACCATGTACACAAAAATGTGCTAACACCACTAATCTACAGAAGCACTGACACTGTGAATGTATAGGCTGCATGACTACAAATGTAAAAAGCCCTGCACTGCTTTTTTATCCCTTTTGACCATAAAAGTGTCACCAAAGCATAAAACTAAACTTTAAAAACAAAATTTAAACTGGTTAGTCTCAGTTGAAGGGAAAAATCTGTGAAATTAAACAAACATCACTCATGAAAGAAAATATTAACTTACCTACAGATTTGGTGTTGGGAAATAGGAAAGAAAAGTCTGTTTTCTTGATGTAGGTGAGAGTTCTAATATATTCTCGAGCCTAAAAATGAAAGCAAACATCTTAAATAATGTTGGAAAACCTCCTGATAAATTAGCAATTTTATGTTATTCTGGAGCCAGTTGGAAATCTATGACTGTGAGACTGTCATCTGGCCCCTTTAGAACAATGGGGTGATCAAGAAACAGCATCAGCGTATTTATTTACTTAGTCATAGGAGAAAATTCAACATGTCCAAGAGGATTCTCTCATACTTCTATAGATGTATTGTCGAAAGTATTCTGATGGGATGAATCACAGCCTGGGTGAATGGTCTAATTTTAAAGTCACTAAAAAAAGTATTTTAAATGTTACACAAAAATGTTCAACAAAGCCATGGATGCAGACCAAGTGCTCATAACATCTACAGACACAAGATGATGCTGGAATCCAGAGCAATGAACAAACAGGCCAATTTTGCAAGCAGTGCTTGCTTTCTGTGTAAAAATGACATAATTACCCTGAATGCAATATGCACTCGAAATTTTCCAACACAATAAAATTCTGATAATCTGCTCTTCCATTATAAATCTCGATGGGTCAACATCTGGCTCACCAGGTCACATCTCCTACACTCCATGGATCAGTTGGTAAAACTGCTGCCTCGCAGCGTCAGAGACCCAGGTTAGATCATGACTTCCGGTGCTGTTTCTGTGCCATTTGCACGTTCTCCCTGTGACCCTCATGGGTTTCCTCTGGGTGCTCCAGTTTCCTCCCACATCCCAAAGATGTGCAGATTTGTAGGATTACAGGCCACTGTAAAATTGGCCTAAGTGTGTAGCGAGTGGATGTGAAAGTGGGAAAACATAGAACTAGTATGAATGGGTGATCGATGGTCGGCGTGGATTCGAAGGACCTGTTTCCATGCTGTATCTCTAAAACTAAAACGTAAAAAACTTTAACCTCAAAAGTGCACCTAAGTAACGTTCCCCCACCCTGAGTAAAAAACTCTCATGAGCTTATACACCTGTGTAGGATCACCTCACATCCTCCTGCTCTCCAATGCATAAAGTCCTGCTGGCTGACCCACTGAGTTTCTCCAGCACTTGCGTTTTGCTCAAGATTCCAGCATCTGCAGTTTCCAGGGATTCTGTGTTATGATATTAGTGGGAGTAATATCCAATTGTGCTGAAAATCTGCCAGTCCAAGATCAAAGTACCGACCAGGTGAAATAACAGTGTTTTTCTGAGTTTGGAGATGGGTTAACTGATTTTGAGTGAATTGTACTGGTATTGTGAGTGTGTGGTCCATTTACTGATGGTATCTTCAGTGTTCCACATTACCCAAGTACATTTTATAATGGTTTTTATCAACTATATCAAATCAGGGAATGTTTAGAAATGTAGTGTGTAGCCTTGCAATGGTTAGCCTTGCACTAGCACTCAACATTAACGTAAGTACACTGAAAATCCCATCATCTGTTAAAAACTGTTACACATTACACTTAATGATTAATACTGTGCACTCTTACAAAAATCTAACATTTTTAAAGGCTAGCAATAAGATGAAGTATTGCAGAAGGTATTAAACTGGGAACAGTGTGAACCATGCAAAGTCTATAATGCTGCTTTACCTCAATGCTTTCTAATTTATGAATGAATTCAGTCCCAGGAGTGCCCGTAATCTTCATAATCTGTGCTAGCTGATCTAGGTCTGGTTCTTTTGGTCAAGAATCAATTATTGCCATTAAAATGTTTGGCCATAATTAGTAATAACATTAGGTTAAACAGTAATATCCTAATTTCCAGCAGTTAGTGAATACACAGTGGTAATTCAGCACGGTTGCCACAGCTAGACTGAGTAAAGCGATCTGTGTCAATAACTAACACCTAATTGCTCTAGCATAGACCATAAGGAAGTACTTTGAGAGGTTGGTAATGGTGTATATCAATGCCAGTCTCCTGGACAATCTAGATCTCTAGATCTACAATTTGTGTACAGGGAAAATAGGTCCACAGAGGACACCATTTCCAGAAGGGTCTCGACCCAAAACGTCGCCCTTTCCTTCTCTCCAGAGATGCTGCCTCACCCGCTGAGTTACTCCAGCATTTTGTGTCCACCTTCCATTTCCTTTGAACTACAACCAGCTCCAGATCTCCTTCACAATAAGAACACTTATGGCAGGATGCCATTCATTGATAGAACTCAGCTTCCAACACCATTATACCGAAGAACCTCCCATCTAAACTTATGGACTGAGGCCTTGGGGCATCCATTTGCAACAGGCTTCTGGGCTTCTTGACCGGCAGACCTCTGGCAGTTAGAATTGCCCATAACATTTCCTCCACCCTGACCGTCAACACTTATGCTCCTCAAGTTTGTGCACTCCCTGTAGATCCATGATTGTAAGGCCAAGGATCATGCCAATTCACCCTTTAAGTTGTCAACGATACCATTGTTGTCGGACAGATCTACAACAATTATGGGACAAAGTATAGGAAGACTGAGACCCTTGTCGCAGCAAGACAAGAGGGTTGGTTATTAACCTAAAGAACCAGGTCAACACAGCCCTGTCCTCCACAACAGTGCTGCTGTAGAGATAGTTGACCACTTCAGGTTCCTCAGCATCCTTTTCATTAGCAACCTAACCTGGTCCCTTCACACTGATGAGGTGATCAACAAAGCACAACAGCATATTTTCTTTCTTCAGAGTCTGGGAAGATTCAGCATGTCCACAAGGATTCTCTCAAACTTCTGTAGGTGCGTTACCGAAACTATTCCAAAACAATGCCATGGCAACAGTTCTGCTTCTGGCTGCCTGAACCTGCAGCGAGTGGTGAACACAACCTAGTCCATCACCGGCTTGTCACTTCCGTCCATCCAGTGCATTGCATCAGGAAGGTTGGAAATATCTTCAAATATGCCTGCCAGCCACCCTAGCCTTACCCTTTTCCTGCTTCTCTCTTCTGGGAGAGCATAGAGAAGTTTGCAAGCCTGGACACAAATACTTCAAAAACAACTTCTTCCCTACTGCTATCAGACTCCTGTACCAATCGCCTCTTTCACACCCCCTTCTCTCAGGTGCTGCCACATACTCTTACACTCAATATTATCAGTTATCCCACTGCAGGTACATGTTTCGGTTTTGCAATACTTCAGATTGCACTACAAGAGATTTGAACCTGGTTTCTTTTTTGATCTGTTCAACTCTATTACATTACTAACCCTTCCTCAACCATTTTGATATACTTAACAAGATGATATTTATGTAAATAACATTTAAAAGAAGCTTACATTGTAGATTCTATCATTATCACTTGTGATGTATGAGATTAATAAATAACCTACCCCAATTTAAGTCACATTGCGATAGTTAAGATATTAGCGGGTGAGGCTAAGAAAATTTGGGTTATTCAAGTAATCGTGAACTACTTCAGCAATACTGGATAAAAGGATACAGTCTTTTCCTTTGAACAATATCCTGCCATTGATCATTTCAGCAAAAATGCAACCAACGGACCAAATATCAACTGAAAACCAATAGAGAAAGCTGTTAAATTATTGTAAAATTGACAAAATTGTTGTGTTGAATTTTGAAGCAGATGTTGTGTGTTGTGAATGCATACATAAAGAATAGATCTCTGGTGGGAACAGATTCAGGTTTGGCTACATTGCCTCTCTGAGGTGAATTATTTCCATTAGTCGATTTTCGTTCAGAAAATCACACCATACATTCACAGTGAGGTCCAGTCCCCTTGGTCCCTTTATGAACTGGCTGCCTCTGGATAGATAGGAAATTGTTGGGTTCAGCTATAAAAATACATTCCCTCAAGTTGGCCTATTCCCATCACAACAAGGGGTGTATAATAAAAGCAGCCTTGTTAGTGTCTCTTACATCCAGAAGATATTTAAAACAGCTCTAGAGAAAGATGGAATGTAACATAGAAACATAGAAATTAGGTGCGGGGTAGGCCATTCGGCCCTTCGAGCCTGCACCGCCATTCAATATGATCATGGCTGATCATCCAACTCAGTATCCCGTACCTGGCCTTCTCTCCATACCCTCTGATCCCCTTAGCCACAAGGGCCACATCTAACTCCCTCTTAAATATAGCCAATGAACTGGCCTCAACTACCCTCTGTGGCAGAGAGTTCCAGAGACCCACCACTCTCTGTGTGAAAAAAGTCCTTCTCATCTCGGTCCTAAAGGATTCCCCCCTTATCCTTAAGCTGTGACCCCTTGTCCTGGACCTCCCCAACATCGGGAACAATCTTCCTGCATCTAGCCTGTCCAACCCCTTAAGAATTTTGTAAGTTTCTATAAGATCCCCTCTCAATCTCCTAAATTCTAGAGAGTATAAACCGAGTCTATGCAGTCTTTGTTCATAAGACAGGCCTGACATCCCAGGAATCAGTCTGGTGAACCTTCTCTGCACTCCCTCTATGGCAATAATGTCCTTCCTCAGGACTTTTGTGCATTTGTTTATTTCATCTTTCTATCACACTTTTAAAAATGAATATAAAATATCTTGATATCCATATGAACAGAATTTAGTTTAAAGGCAGTTTAGTTTAGAGATACAGTGTGGAAACAGACCCTTCAGCCCACTGAGTCCATCCTGACCATTGTTCACACGTACGCAGGTTCTATGTTATCCCAGTTTTGCACCCCACACACTAGGGGCAATTTACAGAAGCCAATCAACCCACAAACCTGCGAGTCTTCAGGATGTGGGAAGAAACCGGAGCACCCGGAGGAAACGCATGCGGTCAGTGGGAGAACGTGCAAACTCCGCAAGGACAGAACCCATGGTCAGGATTGAACCGGGCTCTCTGGCGTTGTGAGGCAGCAATTCTACCACTGTGCCACCCAAATAGATTGGCCATTTATGATTTGAGTTAGCAGATTAACAAAAGCACTTACTCAAGTGATTTATTATTGGTCTTGTGTATATAAAGGGTCTGTACTAGACTAATGACTTGGTGTCCTGTAATTGCAACGAATGTTATCCAGCCTTCAAAGAGGGTCTGGGATAAAATGGATTTTAAAAAAGGGTGCTATGAAGAAAGACAACATATCTGTAAAACAAACTGACTACAATTTCAATGTCGATGACAGTAACAGTGCCTTAGGATTCCAGTAAGTGAGAAAAACTGAAGTGCTGCAAATCTTTGCTGTGGGCAACACTGAGCCGCTGAATCTCGGTTTAATGGCCTGTTCTCGTAAAATATTTTTATTAGTAGGACGCTTGCAATCTCACCTAAACCTTGCCTTGTATTCACTGGGATTGGCTACAATTTGCTAATAAATTGCTTTGCTCAGTCAGCAATAGCTGACCAAGCAGAATTTTCAAACCATTTTAGTTCCATTACTGAACACAATAATATTGGACTTTATCTTGCGTTATACCCTTTATCCTGTACACTATGGATGGCTTGTGTCGTAATCATATACAGTCTTTTCGCTGCCTGGATTGCACACAACATAAAGGGGCTGTCCCACTTGGGTGATCTAATCCGCGAATTCTGGCGAGTTTGCCCTCGACATACTCGCAGCATGGTCGACACTAGGTCGTAGGAGGTCTTTGTAACTCTCCTTTATGCTCGAGAGTAGTCCCCGTGTACTCAAGGCCTCAGCTAGGTCGCGGCGTATTTTTCAACATGTTAAAAAATGCCCGCGAGTAAAGAAAGGTCACCATGGAAAAAATCAATACTTTTTTTACTCTTAGGTCTAGTCGTAGTAGGTCGTAATAGGTCAGCATGTTAGTCGTAGGTAATCGAGGGTAGTCAAAGGTAGTCAAAGGTAGTCGTAGATAGTCTTCATGATAGTCAAAGGGAGGTCGAAGGAGGTCATCTTCACTCTCCACTATTCAGTGTCCAATTTTCCCGAAGTTAGTCGTAGCTAGTCGAAACTAGTCTTCAACATAGTAGAAGGCGGCCAAAGGAGGTCTTCTACATCATAGTCGAAGGAGGGTCTTCAACATGATATTTTTTCAAACTCTTCTAAACTCGCCCATTAGGTCGCCCAAGTGGGACAGCCCCTTAAAGCTTTTCTCTGCACCTCGGCACATGTGACAATAATTATAAACTAAAGGATAACAATATTCAATAACAATTTCAAGGAGCTTTTACTATTATGTAACAAAATCTACCAACACTCGAATTCTGAAACCGAAAACACTGACAGTAAAAAATACATTTTCTGTAAGGAAAAGAGTTTAATATCTAAACTGTGACTGTCCTTTGTTGTTCTAGATATTGGCTTACTTATGTATTATCAGTTTTTAGTTCCCATATTAATGCAGATAACATTGATTTAGTATAAATATTTAATCGTGTTGTGATACAAACATTTTTGCCTGAGAACAAATGATTTGTGTGATCGGATGTGATGAGGACTCACCAGTCTGAGTGTAATGCCTCCAATTCAAGATGACTTCAGGTGCACGGTACCACCTTGTAACCACATAGCCGGTCATTTCTGCATCAGTGAGTCTGGCAAGACCAAAGTCGATGATCTACAAATATGCAGATCCAATTTCAAACGTTTCTTTCTGGATAATCCCTGGATAATTTATTTTAAACATTGATAAACTGGACGTCAAACATCAAGATTCAGGTAAAAATAAAGAACTGTAGACGCTGGTTTATACCAAAGATAGACACAAAGTGCTGGAGTAACTCAGCAGGTCAGGCAGCATCTCCAAAGAAAACGAATGGGTGACCTTTCGGGTCAGGACCCTTCTTCAGACTGAGCCTTAAGAAGGGTCCCAACCCAAAACGGCACTCATCTTATTTCTCAAGAGATGCTGCCTGACCCGCTGAGTTACTCCAGCAACTTGTGTCTATCAAGATTCAGGGATAGTTTCTTGCTCCACCCTAGTCATTTAAACCAGTTCCAGAGTCTGCCACATTGTATCCGTCTTGAGATTGCACCTTCCCTCGCCAACAATGGGCACCACCCTGCCTGAGGTCATTTATTTTCCATCCCTGATTGGTCCTGATCTTTTCTTACCTCTGGCTCTTCACTCCACCTCTCCAACCCTACCTTTAGTCTGAAGACGGGTCCCGACCAGAAACATCACCCATCCTTTTTCTCTGGAGGTGTTGTCTGACCAGCTGAGATAAACCAGCATCTTTGTGTCTATCGACAGTTCCAGCTGTTATCAGGCAACTAAACCATCCTATCACCACCTAGGGAATAATTCTGACCTACCATCTACCCCACTGGAGGCCCTCAGACTATCTTTAACTGGATTTTATCTTGCACTAAACCCATTCCATTTATCCTGCATCTGTACACTGTGGACGGCTTGATTGTAATCATGTATAGTATTTTCGCTAACTGGATTGCATGCAACATAAAAAGCTTTTCAATGTACCTCGGTACATGTGATAATAATAAACTAAGCTAAAGTTTGGTTGCAATGCACTAAAATTGCTACATTACCATAAATGCCTGTTTGCCTCAACTACCTCCTCTGGTAGCTTATTCCATATACACAACGTCCTCTGAGTGAAAAAGTTGCCCCTCAGGTTCCTATACACCAGCTTCACTTTTTATAAATAATAAGCAAGGAAGTCCTCCAATCTTTTTGGCCAGCAGAAGAAGCCAAACGTTTTAGTTGCATGTTGTGGTAAGCATCAGCAAGCATTAATTGCAATTGAGATACAAGACCAACCTAGATATGTGTACATGCCAAACCACCCACAGGTCAATAGTGGCACAGAAATAGCCCTTATTCCTTCAATTTCCTTAAGTCTATTAAATTCAAATCAATTCAAGTCAAATTCAAGTCAAATTAAATTCCTTAAGTCTATTAAAGTCAATTCCTTCTACCCAGCATTTCCTCCCATTCAAAGTCTGTGATGAAAACCAAGTAAGATATGACACTAAGGAATAGGCCTAGGTTCATTGGATGAATGATATATGGAGAGTGTAGATTATTGGTATCTTTAAAACCTGATTCATTACATTCATAACAGTAGACTAGAAAAAAAGTGGAGTTGGCGAGATGTGCAATTTTGTACATCCAAAGTCAACATCCAAAATGTCAACGATTTTGGTCTTATTTGAATAGTTCAGAACTCCTTGCAAAATTTACAAATAACAAAATTGCAAGCCTAATGGACGAACAGTTTACAGAAATATTGAGTAGTTTGAATGTAATAGATATAGCAAAATAGTTGTTTTATCCAGATTTTGATAAAGTGCAAGTTGCAAATATACCAGGTGATATAAATTGTATGATCAGACCATTTTTCATTATAACTTTTAAATATTATGTCCAAAAACTGAGTTCTGCTGTTGCGTGAAAACTCCCCATTAAAAAGATTGAATTCCACTGCAGTAATAATGCAATACATGAAATACCAATGAAAATAAGTTTAATGAGCAGAATAAGATTAAATGGTCAAAGATCTGGAAGTGAATCACTATCTGCAAATTCTCTGAAGATAGAAATCTAAACTGCAGTCTTCTGTAAAAGTATTGGATTGGAAAGGTTAAATACCCTGCTGAAAACATATTCATTGACTTGGAACAAATACCTGGACAGTGATATGGCTGGTCAATAGCACAGCACCTGTTCAGCACAGATGGATTTTAGTCAATTTTCCATCAATCTGTGTTCTGGGACTGACAGTTCAATTTCCCAGTAGGCTGAGTGATACTTTCCACAAATCTCTGTGCGAGTTCCACAAATGGCAGTTGCTTTTCCACCAACTTGCAATAAGTTGTTTAGTTTATTGCCACATGTACTGAGGTACAATGAAAAGCTTCTTGTTGCATGCTAACCAGTCAGCAGAAAGACTGTACAATCAAGTCATCCACAGTGTACAGATACAGGATAATGGGAATAATGTTTAGTGCAAGATAAAGTCCAGTAAAGTCCAATTAAAGATAGTTCCATGGTTCTCAATGAGATAGGTAGTAGATCAAATCTCTAGTTACTGGTAGGATGGTTAATAGCTGGGAAGAAACTGCCTCTGAATCTGGAGGTATGTGTTTTTACATTCAAGTTGCCTGATGGGAGAGGGGAGAAGAGGGAGTGACTGGGGTGTGACTGGTCCTTGATTATGATGGTGGCCTTGCTGAGGCAGTGTGAAGTGTAAAGAGAGTCAATGGAAGGGAGGTTGGTTTGTGTGATGGTCTTGGCTGTGTCCACAATTCTCTGCAATTTCTTGCGGTCTTGGATGGCGCTGTTCCCAAACCAATCTGTGATGCGTTGCGATAAAATGCTTTCTACAAGCGACTGACAGCGGCAAGTATCAAGATTTCCAAACTACCTCGGCAAGGACTGGAATTTGTGATTGCATCATGCGTGTTAATGACAGCAAGAAGTTTCCCTGGGGCAGAATAGGAGTGTGCACAATTTATTCTAAGATTTCTGCCTTTCTCGTTTCTTTGGATTTGGTGCAACAGATCATGGTGGTTGATGTTGGCCCTCACGGTGGGACGTGTGATAGGAGAGAATGCCTATGTTTAGCAATAGCACAAAGACCAGATGCTTAGCTTAACTCCTGCCGTTGATACCCTCTCTCCCTCGGCTTCAATCATCGCCCATCACCGCCTCTTCCCCCCCACCCATCTTCCCTCTGCTCCCCCTTCTCAAATAGCTGCACCTCGCAAGTTCCTAATCTTAAATCGCCTGCCCCCATTGCCATGACCTTCTTAGACCACAGCTGTAGGTTCGTGGTGCTAGTTCGTTCCATCCAGCAGCTAATCAACTTGTGGAAAACAGAGAAACAAATATTACTTCCTCCCCATTAAATCTGACAGATCGTCCATCTCCTCGGCCTTCCCGATTCCCTGCACTCCCCAGCACCCATATTCCACAGTCACCTCTCTAGCCATCCATTAAAGACAGACCAATATGTGTAGAAGGAACTGCAGATGCTGGTTTACACTGAAGATAGACACAAAATACTGGAGTAACTCAGTGGGATCTCTGGATCGAGGAAATGGGTGACGCTTCAGGTCGAGACCATCTTCTGTCTGAAGGCACCCATTCCTTCTATCCAGAAATGCTGCCTGTCCCGCTGAATTAGTCCAGCGTTTGTGCCTAAAGTCAGAGCAACAGTCGTACATACCCTCCCAGAATTTTGAAGAAAGCTATTTCTCAGTGATGTATCAATCAAGGTTATGGATATAAACTGTTAAGATGTCTAGGGCAGAAAGCAGAAAAACATTATTGGACACAGAAGATTGAGACTGCGGATGGCTCGATTGTAACCATGTATTGTCTTTCCGCTGACTGGTTAGCACTGTACCTCGGTACACATGACAATAAACTAACTAACTATGGAATGCGTTTGCAGAATTAATGACTGAACAGAGACCATGTCAACAATTAAAAATAGGTGAGACAAGTCATTGAGGGGATGCGAATGGTGTGGTATGGAAAATACAGGAAACAATATTTGGTTTGCTACCTGTGTAGGAAAGAACTGCAGATGCTGGTTTAAACCAAAGATAAACACAAAATGCTGGAGTAACTCTGCAGGACAGACAGCATCTCTGGAGAGAAGGAATGGGTAATGTTTCGGGTCGAGACCCTGCTTCTGAAGAAATGTCTCGCCTTGAAATGTCACGGGTCTCGACCCAAAACATCACCCTTTCCTTCTCTCCAGAGATGCTGCCTGTCCGACTGAGTTACTCCAGCATTTTGTGTCTATCTTTGGTTTGCTACACGTTGAGAGAACAAGAGCAACATGGACTGAATTATCATAATAGCTTGTTTTCATATTATAATTGATATCTGATTATCTGGTCTAAAATACAACAGAATAATACTTTGAGATTAAATGCATTGGTATTTAAATCTAATCCCTCACCCTCCACTCCCGCTACCTATTTAAAATAGGTGTATTACCTTCAATTCACAATTTTTATTTATAGCCAAATTGCCAGGTTTTAAATCCTAAGAAACCAAAAAAAAAGAGCATTAATTCTAGACATCAAATAAATTAACCAATACTTATAATAATTACAACCTTTACTTTGTATTAGGTTAACATTTAACAGTGATGCAATTTTAAACAATGATCAATTACATAGAAATGTTAAATGTATTGCTTAATACCAAAAAGCCCATTTCAGTGTGACTGTTGTAAATTATTCTCTGTGAAGTGTATTTTGCCCTTGGGATGCAATTAACATTAAAGGATCAATATAATAACTAGAAAGCCATTCTCGGAAGCTGTGACAAGCTGAATGGTGATTTTGCTCTTCACTAACATGAACCCTCTTGAATCTAAATTGGCGATGAAAACTTAACTGCAAATACCTGAACATTCAAACCAGATGTACTATTTTCAGATGGAAATGTCAAAAACCAAAGAAAATATCATGTAAAAAAATGTCAATTCAAATTACTTTGTATTATTGCAGAACAGTAGCTTCAAATCAGCACAATGCAAATGGAGGCTGTTTAAAGTGCTATTCATGACATTCAATCATTTCAAGTTTTATATATTGGGTGTTTTCCTTTTCAACTCCATCTAATAAATGTTTTAACTGATTTATCATTTTCTAAACCTCATAAGTAATCATTTTCAATGTGTAATCAGCAAAATATATTTGGAAGAATCATATTTAGCTAAACACAAATTGCTGGAGGAACTCAACGGGTCAGGCAGCATCTGTGAGGGAATGAGCAGACGTGTTTTGTATGGGGACCTTTCCATTTCGTAAAGTTGCAGTGATAAAGCAAATTTGTGTTTAGTTTAGAGATACAGCGCAGGAACAGGCCCTTTGGCTTCCCGAGTCCGCATCGATCCCCGCACATTAACACTGTCCTACACACACTAGAGACAATTTACACTTATACCAAGCCAATTAAACTACAACCTGTACAGCTTTGGAGTGTGGGAGGAAACCGGATCACTCGGAGAAAACCAACGCGGTCACGGGGAGAACATACAAACTCCGTACAGATAGTACCCGTAGTCGGGATCGAACCCGGGTCTCTGGTGCTGCAAGCGCTGTAAGGCAGGAATTCTACCGCTGCGCCACCGTGCCACCATTTTCTCATTTTCTGGGTTGTTGACAATTGTTTTTCAAGCAAATCATTTTAATAGTATAATCTAATAGGCAGGTCCAATTTGTACTAAATCTTAATCAGTGCATAGAAACATAGAAACATAGAAAATAGGTGCAGGAGTAGGCCATTCGGCCCTTCGAGCCTGCACCGCCATTCAATGTGATCATGGCTGATCATCCAACTCAGTATCCCGTACCTGCCTTCTCTCCATACCCCCTGATCCCTTTAGCCACAAGTGCCACATCTAACGCCCTCTTAAATATAGCCAATGAACTGGCCTCAACTACCTTCTGTGGCAGAGAATTCCAGAGACTCACCACTCTCTGTGTAAAGAATGTTTTCCTCATTTCGGTCCTAAAGGAATTCCCCCTTATCCTTAGACTGTGACCCCTTGTTCTGGAGAATATAATTCTCCAGAATATAATTCTCCAGAATATAATTCTGCTTGTATGCTTCGGAACCCATAAGGCAGTTGCTATTGGAAACCATCCCGCTGTTCCGGTCACCAGCAGGCAAATGTCACATTGATGTCTTGTTGCTGCACAAGGACAATGTCAGACAATGTGAATCCTACTTTCAATCGCACTTTGCAACATTTTTTAACGTCCTACACATCCTGGATTGGAATTGGCTGACCAAAAGATTTTTGGAGGCGTTTCACTGTCCGGGTTTAGTCTCTGCCTGTCATACGTTCAGAAGTTCAGAAGTCATAGGAACAAAATTAGGCCATTTGGCCCATCAAATCAACTCCGCCATTCAATTATGGCTGATCTATCTTTCCCTCCCAACCCAGTTCTCCTACCTTGTTCCCGTAATCTTTGACCCCCATACGAATCAATAATTTGTCAATCTCCATCTGAAAAAGTACCCAATGATTGGCTTCCACAGCCATCTGTGGCAATGAATTCCACAGATTCACCACCCTCTGGCAAAATAAATTATTCCTCATCTCCTTTCTAAAGCTACATCCTTTTATTCTGAGGCTGTGTTCTCTGCTACTAGACTCTCCCACTAGTGGAAACATCCAGAGACCCAGGTTCGATGCTGACTTCCGGTGCGGTCCTTTTGGTGTTTGCACGTTCCCCCTGTTTTCATCCGGGTGCTCCGGTTTCCTCCCACATCCCAAAGATGTGTGGGTTTGTAGGTCAATTGGCCTCTGTAAAATTGCGTGCAGGGATTGGATGTGAAAGTGGGATGAGAGAGAACTATATTTCCAGCATGTCCAAGCATCACACAGTGAAGGAACCACTTCTGAGTGCAGCCAGCTTTGGCAAGGCCACACCTATGGCAGCAATTCCAGCAAATTTTGTTCAAGGTTCCAGCATCCACAGTTTCCCTTTCGCAGCACTAATTCAATGCACTTTCCTGGCACAAGAACATTTCTAGGTCAACGTGGTTTAAGATGCTCTCAGTTTTCTGATTTCAGAAAACTACATACACACTTGGGTTGAATAGAAATCACAGGAGTTCTTTCTGCAAGACCCCGTAGTCAGAGAACTACATCTATGGACACGACACAGACATTTATTGGCTCAATAGCATATTAACATCAGTAAAGTGGGCTTTATACATTCCCGTGCATTCAGCATCAAATAAAATCAACACGTCACCACATTTCACCTCCAGTA
The DNA here is from genome assembly GCA_963514005.1 of Raja brachyura. Next base: position 23,551,621 of record OY740804.1, read on the forward strand.
CTGAAGCGGAAATATACAACCCATATAGGTGTGTGGATTCTGCGTTCTCACACCTAAATGTAGTCCTCTCACATGTGATACCACCCTTCTCCATATTCTTCTGAATAGCATTTGAAATCAAAATCAGGCTGTTAAAAAAAGACTTACCCTGTGGATAATTCCAGTTGAATGCAGATACTGAAACAAAATGAGTAGTATTTATCGTAAATATTGTTGTAACATTTAATTTTTTTTTCATTTATTTATAGCGTTCATTAACTGAGAAACGACAACTGTGAAATTAGAGCACATATAGTATTAAAATAGACATAATGAAAGCGTTCTTTCGCGCTGACATGCGATATGGTGCTTTGATACTTTAACATGCTCTGTCACATAGTAATTACATAATCACAATCTGATATGTTGTGAACTCTTCATTCCTTCAGTCTTTTAGAAGGGAGAAAGCAATAGAGTAATGAGACCTACGTTACAGTTATATTGTTTTGTTCTTTGCTAAAGAGCACACGGTGGCTCAGCGGCAGAGTTGATGCTTTACAGCGCTAGAGACCCTGGTTCGATCCCGGCTACAGGTGCTGTCTGTACGGAGTTTGGGTTTTCTCCGAGACCTTCGGTTTCCTTCCACACTCCAAAGACATACAGCTTGTAGGTTAATTGGATTGATAAAATTGTAAAATGTCCCTAGTGTGTGTAGGATAGTGTAAATGTGTGGGGATCGCTGGTTGGTGCGGACTCGGTGGGTCGAAGGGCCTGTTTCCGCATTGTATTTCTAATCTAAACTTAAAAAAGACTGACTGGAATTTTTAAGTCAGTTTCCATATTCACCTTTTGTCAAAAATGAATATTGTAATGAGGAGGAGAGATGAAATAGGCATCATTTAATTACATTTGGAAATTCAATACAATTAATTGACTGTACTTGGAAGAGGGGTGTAATCTATAAACTTTCCTGCAGGCATTCTGGTAAAAAATTCTTTCCATCGCTCTCCCCGAATCTAAATGGCTAGTGGAAAAAATTCCCTTCAGCCGAATACTCTAAACAAGATGTTACAAAGTGCGTTTAAACCAAAATTTCATTGTGCGTTTCTCAGATGTTTATTTTCATTTTATTTCTATAATACCTGTTAACCAATCCACATCAGGGATGGCAGGACTGACATATGATGAAAGAATGGGTCGACTGGGCTTGTATTCACTGGAATTTAGAATGATCTTATAGAAACATATAAAATTCTTAAGGGATTGGACAGACTAGATCCAGGAAAAATGTTCCCGGTGTTGGGTGAGTCCTGAACAAGAGGTCACAGTTTAAGAATAAAGAGTAGGCCATTTAGGACTGAGATGAGGAAAAACTTTTACACTCAAAGAGTTGTAAATCTGTGGAGTTCAAGAGAGTTAGATTTAGTTCTTAGGGCTGACAGAACCAAGGGATATGGAGAAAAAGCAGGAATGGGGTACTGATTTTGGATGATCAGCCATGATCCTATTGAATGGTGGTGCTGGCTCGAAGGACTGAATGGCCCACTCCTGCACCTATTTTCTATGTTTCTTCACCAAAGGTAAAACAATTGCTTTAATGGGCAGAATTGTTTGCCGTTTAAATGATTATTAAAAACATTTTTGCCTTTAACGAATTGATTTCCACTAGGAATCAACACATCAAGACCATAAGTAGAATATATTTTCTCATGATCATGGATCATGGTTTGCATTGCCTGGAAAACTAATTTCTTAGGTGTTGCAATTGTATAGATGACATCACAATGACACCGGGCAGACGACATCACAGTGACACTGGGCAGACGACATCACAACAACACCATACTGGCAGCAATGATGTTGTTATACTGGCGGCAACAGTGACATCACACTGGTGGCAACGGTGACATCACACAGGTGGCAACGGTGACATCACACAGGTGGCAACGGTAACATCATACAGGTGGCAACGGTGACATCACACAGGTGGCAATGGTGACATCACACTGGTGGCAATGGTGACATCACACTGGTGGCAATGGTGACATCACACAGGTGGCAACGGTGACATCACACTGGTGGCAACGGTGACATCACACTGGTGGCAATGGTGACATCACACTGGTGGCAACGGTGACATCACACTGGTGGCAATGGTGACATCACACTGGTGGCAATGGTGACATCACACTGGTGGCAACGGTGACATCACACAGGTGGCAATGATGACATCACACTGGTGGCACTCACAAGATTCACAATCCACCATTCATGTACTCTGACAATTACATGGTTTAGGTTTTCAGCAAAAAAACTCAAGAGTCCAAACATTTAGTGTTTTATAAATATATCACACTGTTTCCAAATACATTTTCCAAAAATTCTAACTTGTTAACTTTACCTTTTGTTACCTACCTTAAGGCCTTTGAATATCTGATATAAAAGATATTGAATTCTGTCGTCTGTCAGTTTTCCCATAATTTTACTCAAATCGGCATCCATGAATGGCATAACGAGGTAGCTAAAAATAAAAGAGTGTGGAATAAGTATACAGAGCCTTCACTGCACAGTTGTAACCAACTGGGAATATTAACTTACATACAGTTGTGGTGATCTATTGAGCCAACTGACAGCAGCATTTATGAGGGTTTTAGATGTACACATGGGTATGCAGGGAATAGAGATATATGGATCATGTACAGGCGGAGGAGATTAGTTGAACTTGCATCATGTTTGGCACATACATCGTGAGGCTGAAGGGCCTGTTGCTGTGCTGTACTGATCTATTTTCTACATACCTACAAGAAACATAGATACACACAGTCTCTTGCCCAGAGTTGGTGAATCAGACCAGAGGCCATAGGTTTAAGGAGAAGGGGAAAAGATTTATTAGGGATCTAAGAGGTAACTTTTTCACACAAAGGCTGGTGGGTGTATGGAACGAGCTGCCAGAGGACGTACTTGAGGCAGGGACTATCCCATTTTGGAAAGTTAGACAGGTACATGGACATGACAGGTTTGGAAGGATATGGGTCAAACATGGGCAGATGGGGCTGGTGTAGCTGGGACATGTTGGCCAGTGTGGGCAAGTTGGGCCGAAGGGCCTGTTTCCACACTGTTTGAAGCAAGGACTCTATGACATAGCGTAGTAATGTTAAAAAGGAGACGCAAGGAACTGAAGATGCTGGAATCTTGAACAAAACCCAAAGTGCCGGAGGAATTCAGTGGGTGAGGCAGCACCTGGGGAGGGTCCTTCATCAATCTGACGATGGGCTCGACACAAAACACCATCTGTCCATTCCCTCCGGAGATGCTACCTGACCTGCTGAGTTCCTCTAACGCCTTGTTTTCTGCTAATGTTAAAAGGAGTTTCCTTCACTCCAATTCTGTGGGGTTTCAGATGTCAAGCACCAGTTTCTATCATGGATCAGAAAGATCTGAGCAATAACAATCACTGCTTGATGGCCCAAAAAACAGCTCTCAATTCAGTATTTTCCTTCTAATGTAGCAGGTTGCAAAACTGATTCACAGCTTGAAAACAAGTTATAAAACTTACCGAGAGACGACTCATCCCTTAGCAACCGAATGGGTGCGGTTCTCATTCTCCACAGTTTCTCTGGTTCAGACGTGAGTCACAGTCTTACAGCACAGCAACAGGCCCTTCACACCACATTGTCCATACGACCCCTTGTGTACCAATAGTTCAATGGTATTTTATTGTCACATGTACTTAGGTACAGTTTAGGTTAGCTTAGAGTTACAGCACAGAAACAGGCCCTTCGGCCCACCGAGTCTGCACTGACCAGTGATCCCTGCACATTAACACTATCCTACACACACTCGGGACAGTTTACACTTATACCAAGCCAATTAACCTACAGGCCTGTACGTCTTTGGAGTGTAGGAAGAAACTGAAGATCGCGGAGAAAACCCACGTGGTCATGGGGAGAACGTACAAACTCCATACAGACAGCACCTGTAGCAGTAAAATTACGTAGTTGCATACAGCTCTGTCTAAATCTTCCACCATACTGAGTGCATTAAAAATAGTGCATTAGGCTGAAACAGTACACAATTACCATGTTTCCACTGCCTTTCCACCCACATCAGCTCTGTAGCCGTCCACACCTTCACCATTCAAGGACTTGTTAAGATGGCTCCTCAATGTTGAGGGTATCTGCCTCCATCATCTCTTAAGGTAGAACGTTCCAGACTCCAGAGATCCTTTGTGAAATAAATCTTTCAGATTCCCTCCAAACCTCCGTCCTTAGCCCTATGATCTCTTACCCTTGTCCTCTGGACAGAGAATGGTTGGGAGGCATTTGGGTCAAAGATGGTCTAATGGGACTAGCATAAAATGGGCATCTTGGTCAGAACGGATAAGTTGAGCTGAAGGGCCTGTTTCCGTGCTGTGAGATTCTGTAACACCATAACTGCGACCTTGAGGAAAGGATTTTTACCATCTCTCCCATGTATCACCATCAGAATATTATATTAGGTTGCCACTCAGCCTTCTGCACTCCACGGCAACGAACCCATCCTAACTGAATCTCCTGGTAACTAAAGTGCACCGATCTAGGCTACATCCTGGAGGGGCAAGGAACTACAGATGCTGGTTTACAAAAAAAGACACTAAGTGCTGGAGTAACTGAGCAGATCAGGCAGCATCTCTGGAGAAAATGGATAGGTGATTTTTCGGATCGAGACCCTTCTTCAGACATGACCCAAAATGTCATCTGATCCATGTTCACCAGAGATTTGTCCCCGTAACCCCATCCCCCTCCACTCCCTTGTGCCCCACCTAAACTCACGCTTATTTCTCCCTCCCTCCCCCTGTCCCCTTCCCCCTATATTCCTTCCTCTAGCTTCACAATTTGCAACTCTTCAATCTTTTTGTCTTTCAACTTCTGTCCTTTCATCTCGGGCCTTTGTCCAACCATTAAAACCCCCTCCTTCATCTAAATCTACCTATTACTTGCCAGGTTTGCCCTGCCCATCCTCTCTTCCAGCCTTCTTCTCTTCCCCCCCCCCCCCCCCCACCCACCCCCACAATCACTGAAGAAAAGTCTCGACCAGAAGCGTCACCTATTCATGTTTCCAGCATGCCTGACCCGCTGAGTAACTCTAGCACTTTGTCTTTTTTTTTTACATTCTGGAGAATCTCCTTTGCAACCTCCGCTGGGCAGTCACATCGTTCTCAGAACCTCAACCTGAAGGCCAGATTTTCAATGAGTTCTACCTGCTCCAAGTGAACTTTTAAAATCAAAAATAGTCTAATTCTAAACCTGTTGTTCCTGCTGCTCGCCCATCTCCAGAAACAAGTTACTGAATTTAAGAACATTGAACAGTGGCCACCCAGAAACAGGCTCTTCGGCCCACAATGTCATGCCGAACATGACTCCAAGTTAAACTACCTGCACTTGATCCACTTCCCTCCATTCCCTGCATCCCCCATAACCTTCCAAAGCTTCCATATCCTGTCTGTAATGGGACAACCAGAACTGCACAGAGCTGCTTTCTTCCCCCTTCTACGAACAGTCTGAGGAAGGGTCCCGACCTGAAATGTTAATTATCATTTCCCTCCAAAGATGCTGCCTGACCCGCTGACCACTTTGTGTTTTGCTCCAAGTTTTATAAAGCTGCAACATGACTTCCTGAGTCTTACAAGCAGTGCTCCAACAAGCAGTGGAGGCAAGCATACCATGTGCCCCCTTTACCGCTCAAACTACTTGTGTTGCTACATTCAGGGATCTGTGGATTTGGACCCCAAGAACCCTCTGTTGATGATAGTTTGTGGGGAGATTGGTGAACTTGCCTCTTAGAATACATACTATTTGTTAATCAAGTGCCTGGATTGGTTCTAGGCAATGAATGTTAAATTGGTGCCAGAACTATAACTTGTCTAGACATCTAAACACTTTGTACACCGTCTGGGTGTGGAGGGGGATGGAATGGCAAATTGAGCAGAATTGTGAGGACCTAACATTTTCTCAACTGTTACTACACAAACACTACCAGATACACTCTCGCAGTTGATGTTGACAGTGTAACTGATTTTTTACAAGGATGTTGCCAGTACTCAAGGGCCTGGATAGACTTTGTCTTCACGATGAAGGCCGTCATGGTGAGACACACTGACCTCACGCCGGTGTTCTTCTCCGACCACTGCCTCCTTCAGGCTTCCTGTCACCTACAGGAGGACCGGAAGGCAGGCAGAGGGACGTGGAAGTTAAACATGAAGCTGTTGACCACAGAGAACATCGAGGAGCTAAAGAGGGACTTCGCATGTTGGAGAACGGTGAAGCCCCTCTTTGACTCCCCCACACTCTGGTGGGAAGCAACCAAGGAGAACATTAAGAGGTTCTTCATAAGTAAAGGGGTTCAGAGAGCAAGACAGAGTCAGAGGGAATTGTGCCAACTCCAGACAGATTTGCAACAACTGCTCCTTCTGCAGTCGAGAGGGGTGGATGTGAAGGAGGAACTTAGAGATGTAAAGGACCGGCAAGCTCGGCTCTTTACCTCTGAATCCTCCAAGATCATCTTCCGATCCAGGGTCCGCCATGTGGAGCAGGATGAGACGTGCTCACGTTTCGTCTTCCATAAGGTTCACAGGGGGAGCTCTGTGATGAACAGCCTTAGGGAGGAGGACGGCTCGGTAGCATCCTCACACACAGACATGCTGAGGATCTGCAAATCCTTTTACACAGATTTGTATGACCAAAAGGCCATAGACAGTACCTCCTCCCAGAACTTCCTGTCCTCGATCACGGAGGTCTTGGAGGACAGCAAGCGGGAGAGTCTGGACCAACCACTGACCCTAGAGGAGCTGACTGGCTCCATCCGTTCCTTTGACTTGAGTAAAACTCCCGGAAGCGATGGCTTACCGGCCGAGTTGTATTCGGCTCTGTGGGACTTGATGGGCCCGGACCTGCTAGAAGTGTACAACGACATGCTTCTAGCTGGTAGCATGTCAGACTCCATGAGGAAAGGCAACATCACCCTAATCTACAAGCAGAAGGGGGAGATGAAGGACATAAAGAATTGGAGACCCATAACACTCTTGAATGTAGACTACAAGATCCTGTCCAAGGCCATCGCCAACCGGGTCAAGTCTGCTCTGGGACAGGTGATCCACCCGGACCAAACTTGTGCTGTACCTGGCAGGAAAATCTCAGACAGCCTAGCGCTGCTGAGAGATACCATCGCCTATGTGCAGGCCAGACGGGTGGATGCCTGCCTAGTCAGCTTGGACCAGGAGAAGGCCTTTGACAGGATTTCGCACACGTACATGAGGGACTTGCTCTCCAAAATGGGTTTTGGGGAGGGAATCAGGAATTGGATCAAACTGCTCTACACTGACATCCGTAGTGCAGTCCACATCAATGGGTGGGAATCAGACAGTTTCCCTGTAAGGTCTGGAGTCAGGCAGGGTTGCCCTCTCTCTCCTGTCTTGTTTGTCTGCTGTATTGAACCCTTTGCCGAATCCATCAGGAAGGATGCGAGCATAAGAGGAGTGACACTGCCCGGCAGTGGGGGCATTCAAGTAAAGACCTCCCTGTACATGGACGATGTCGCTGTCTTCTGCTCGGATCCAGGGTCGGTCCGCAGATTGATTAGTATCTGCGACCAGTTTGAGTCGGCCACGGGAGCCAGGGTGAACCGCAGGAAGAGCGAGGCCATGCTCTTTGGCAACTGGCCCGACAGATCTTCCGTCCCCTTCACCATCAAGCCTGACTTCTTGAAGGTGCTGGGGATCTGGTTCGGGGGGCTGAGGCGTGTAACAAGAATTGGCTGGAGCGGATAGCCAGGGTGGGGAAGAAGCTGGAGCTGTGGAGGCAACGCTCCCTCTCCATAACGGAAAGAATTTGGTCATCAGGTGTGAGGTGCTCTCGGGCCTGCTGTACTTGGCACAGGTGTGGCCTGTCCCTCCTTCCTACGCCACAGGGATCACCCGGGCCGTCTTCCAGTTCATCTGGGGGTCGAGGATGGACCGGGTGCGATGGGCCACAATGTACAAGTCAGCAGACAACAGGGGTAAAAGCGTGCCCAACGTCGCTCTCACCCTGATGACCACCTTCGTGTGTGGCTGCATCAGGCGGAGTGTAGAGCCAAGGCACGTGGGCACCAAGTGTCACTACTTGGTGAGGTTCTACCTGTCCCCGGTGTTGCGAAGGATGGGCCTGGCGCAGATGCCACGCAAGGTGCCAGTCAGCTGGACACTGCCGCCCCATCTGTCGTCTGTGGAAAGGTTCTTCCGGACCAACACCTTTGACCACATGTCCATTGGGCAGTGGTCAGCACAGAATGTCCTGCAGGCACTGCAGGGAAAGGACTAGATGGATCCGGTGGCGTGGTTCCCTGAGCAGACTGCCCAGCTTGTCTGGAAAAATGCTTCATTGCCAGAACTCACCAACAAGCACCAAGACCTGGCTTGGCTGGCGGTGAGGGGAGCCCTCCCAGTCAGATCCTTCCTGCACCGTCAGAACCTCACTACCAGCGCACGCTGCCCTCGGGACGGCTGCTATGGAGTGGAGACGGTCGCCCACCTCTTTGCAGAGTGTGGATTTGCCCAAAGAGTCTGGCGAAAAATGCAAGGGTCCCTGGTACGCTTTATTCCAAACAGCTCCGTCACAGAGGACTCTGTGATTTACGGACTGTTCCCAGGGACACATTCAGAGACTGACATCGAGTGCTGCTGGAGGGTTATCAACTCGGTGAAAGACGCCCTTTGGTCTGCCCGAGCTTTGTTCACCACCCAGCAGAGCGAGATGTCCGTCGGGGAATGTTGCCGACTGGCCCACTGCAGACTGCAGGAGTACGTGCTGAGGGACGCACTGAAGCTCGGTGCAGCCAATGCCAAGGCTCGGTGGGGGAGGGCCACAGTCTAGGGTCCTTCCGCTGCTGGACATGGGGGGCACAGTATGGTGGAGACGCCCCTCAAAATAAGGGAAGGTATCCCATGCCGGGGGGCCACATGAGTGGCACGGGTGGGGGATCGATTCGCGAAATTTGAAAAATGTATATAGACTGTATGGAGCAATTTGTATAGCCTCCGAAAATGTCGGATGGACTTTTTCGCACGGTTGATGTATTGTATATATTTATTACTTGAATAAAGTCTATTTTGAATTTTTTTTTAAAAAACTCAAGGGCCTGAGCTATCGGGAGAGGTTGGCTAGGTGATGAATGTATATCTTGGAGCACAGGAGGCTGAGGGGTGATCTTATTAAGGTGTATAAGATCATGAAGGGAATGGATAGCATGAATGCACAGAGTATTTTACCTAGGGCAGAAGAATCACGAACCAGAGGGCACAGGTTTCAGGCGGGAGGGGGGGGGGGGACCACACAAAATGTCATAAGAGCCCGAGGGGTGACTTTTTCACACAGAGGGTGGTGGGTGTATGGAACTAGTTGCCAGAGGAGGTAATTGAGGCAGCTTTTAAAAGATATTTGGACAGGTAGATGGATAGGAAGGGAAGCTTTTGAAGCATTTCCCTTCCACAACACTTGGACGATTTAAAAAAACCTCTTACTGCAAGTGTTAGAAAAAAATCTTCTTTGTTCTCTTGATTATTTCATACAGTAGAGCCTCACAAACTTTCTCTGTCCATTGTTTTCACACAGATGTTTAGAAACTTAGGTTAGGGCATCACTGCACTGCAGCACTCTCCATAACTTAGAAGCTAATCTTCATGGCAAACTCTTGGAGTCACAGGGTCATCCAGCGCGGAAACAGCCACTTCGGCCCAACTGTCCATGCCAACCCACATGCCCCATCTCAACTAGAATCACTTGCTCTGGTTTAGAGGGCTATGGGCCAAACACGGGCAGGTGGGGCTAGTGCAGATGGGGCATATTGGACGGCGTGGGCAACTTGGGCTGCAGAGCCTGGTGCAATGCTGTATGATTCTATGATTCTGTTTCCATGATCTTTCTTTGTTAGCGTATTTTATGTTCTTTATAGTTTTAATCACTATATTGTGCGCTTTATATATTTCCAGAACACTTACAAATCATGAAATTTATCCAATGTGACTGCGGGCGTGAAGACATCAATGAGTCCGATGACCTGCAAGTGAATAATAAACTGTTCAGGCAAGTTCTCCATCACAATAACCAGCTTCTACCAACTCCCTGTAAAAACCAGCATTAATTCTGTATTAGGGATGAGTTAATTTGTTGTTTCTAAAAAACTAGTCACATCTCTTTCATGCACTATGAAATTATGAGTGGGGTGGGGGGGGGAGGGGATTACATTCCGTAAACTTGAGGAAAAACCTACAAACTCACTGACCTGCAAGTTGACCTGTGGACTAAAAAGCAGAAACTAGAAGGTTTAAGTTTATTATTGTCACGTGTACCAGGCGTTTTGCATGCTATTCAAAAAGATCAGTCTGAAGAGGGTTCCGACACGAAACGTTACCTATCCATTTCCTCCAGAGATGCTGCCTGACCCGCTGAGTTACTCCAGCATATTGTGCCTTTTATTTTGTAAGTTTTTTTTAATCTGCACCTCTTTGTGTCCACTTTAAGATGTATTGTTTAGGAAATACTTAGATGACAGGAGTAATTTCAGTGATGGGTAAAACATTATCAATCGGCACTAACGTCTGTTGCCACAAGAGGGCAGCCTCTCACCACAATTGCTGCATTGGGATCAGCCATTTCCCTCACAGTAATAATAACAGTGATAATAATGGCAATCAGCCTCAAGGGCCTTGGTGGACATTTAGATCAATTTACACAAGGACGCAATGAAGTTCCTTGTTCATGTGAAGCTCAGAGTAATCTATACAGAATTTGATTTAATGTTTAAGAAGGAACAGCAGATGCTGGAAGATTTAGCTCTTCCGGCTGAGGGAATCAAGGGATATGGAGAAAAGGCCGGAACGCGGTACTGATTTTGGATGATCAGCCATGATCATATTGAATGGCCGATTGGTCGAAGGGCCGAATGGCCTACACCTGCACCTATTTTCTATGTTTCTCTACAGTAATGATAGATACAACAGCAAGGGCAAAATAGCCTAGAGTCAAACAGGCCCTTAGCCCAACGCCGACCAACATGTCCCATCTACACCAGTTACACCTGCCAGTGTTTGTGGGAGGAAACTGGAGCACCTGGGAAAACCCATGCAGTCAACGTAGAAACTCCGTACAGACAGCACCCGTAGTCAGGATCAGGATCAAACCTGGGTCTCTGGCGTGTAAAGGCAGCAAGTCTATTGCTGTGCCACAGTGCCATCCCGAGATGTTCTCAAAGCCCCTCGTGCGAAATGGTGCAAAACCCCTACAGAGTTTCACTGTGACATGTCACATGATTATAAAGTATTAATCAATCATTATTTAAAGGAGACGTGCGGGGCAAGATCATTTTACACAGAGTGTAGTGGATGCCTCGAACATGCATCCGGGGATGGTGGTGGAGGCAGATACAATAGTGGCGTTTAAGAGGCTTCATGGGCCGAAGGGCCTGTTTCTGTGCTGTACTGTTCGATGTTCTATGTTCAACAGCCACTTCAGTACACACAGAACAAGTCACCTTCAAACCCAAGGACAGACACAAAAAGCTGGAGTAACTCAGCAGGTCAGGCAACTGTCTGACCCGCTCAGTTACTCCAGCTTTTTGTGTCTATCTTCGGTTTAAAACCAGCATCTACAGTTCCTTCCTACACATTCAATCCCAAGGAACTGGTTTAATGAAATATGCTTCTCAGGCCACTGGAGATCTGAAATCAACACACAAGACATTGGGAGTGTACAGCAAGTCAGGGAGTATCCATGGAGATCGACACAATGCTTGAGTTCTACGACTTCTCATCGGAATGGAGAAGGCTACATCCATGCAGGCCTCAGCGTGCAGAGGCAGTGAGCAGAGCACACACTGGCAAGTCAGCAACAATGCAGAAGGCTGAAGAGATTAGACAACAGGCTTGATTTACCTGCGAGAGGTGAAATATTTCAGATGCAAGCAAGTACGCCAACTCCACTTCTAAATTCCATATTAAGGAGCAGGGAGGAGAAAAATTACTGCTTGACAGAATGTGTTGTTAGGATTCTCAGAACATTAAAAGGAGGGATTTTTTTCGTCAGAGGGTGGTGAATCTGTGGAAATCATTGCCACAGACGGCTGTGAAGGCCAAGTCATTGGGTATTTTTAAGGCGGAGATTGACAGATTCTTGATCATGACGGGTGTCAGGGGTTATGGGGAGAAGGCAGGAGAATGGGGTCGAGAGGGAAAGATAGATCAGCCGTGATTCAATGACAGAGTAGAATTGATGGGCCTAATTCTGCTCCTAGAACTTATGAACTTATGAACCCTGTCCTTTTTTCTCGGGTAATGGATAGAAGCTGATGAAACCCGAGAAAGCAAACCAGGATAAACTTCATCTTTGCCAAATATTTCTCAATAAATGCATTCACCGAAGCATTTCCTTTCCACAACACCTGGACTGATAAAACACTCTTACGGTAAGTGTTGGGGGGGGGGGGAAAACAATTTGTTCTCCAAAGTATTTCATTCACTTGAGTCTCACAGTTGTTAAAACTTTCTCTGTCGATTGTTATCAGACAATTATTTAGAGACATATAAGTTAGGACATTACTGTACTGTGTTTGACCCACAACACCTATAGACTCAGTGAGGGTGGGTCATTCCTCCCAATCTCAAGAGAGGTCCCAACCCAAAATGTCACCTATCCATTTCTTCCAAAGATGTTGCCTGACTCGCTGAGTTCCTCCAGAGTCCCTTGTGTTTCATACAGGGCCCCTTGCGTATGTACGTACATTGCAACTAAAATAAATGAACTGCTGAGAACATTTCTTTCAGTTGAATCTAATGTAATAGCAAAGCATAGTGTAAGTGAATCAGCGTAACCACTCTCCCGGCGTGGACTAGCTGGACTCCAGCTTATCAAACCCTCCCTACGTTCACAAGGAGGGCAGAGATTTCACTGTGGAATGTCAACATTTCTGTAAATTATTTAAACATAGACTTTACTTTAGACTTTAGAGATACAGAGCAGAAGCAGGCCCTTCGGCCCACCGAGTCAGCGCCCACCAATGAACACCACGTATACTAGCACTATCCTACACACCAGGGACAATTTTACTAACTCCAATTAATCTACGCATCTACCCGACACGTCTTCGGAGAGTGGAGCACCCGGAGAAAACCCATGCGGTCACGGAGAGAACATGCAAACTCCGCACAGACAGCACCCATAGTCAGGATCAAACCCAGGTCTCTGGAGTTGTGGGGCAGCAACTCTACCGCTGCGGCCACTCTGCTACCCGAATAAGCTTTCATTTCAAGTGCAGTTTAGAGATACTGCAAGGAATCAGGCCCTTCAGCCCATCGAGTCCACACCAACCATCGATCACCCGTTCACACTAGTTCTATGTTATCCCACATACTCATCCACTCCCTGCACACTATGGGGCAATTTACTGAGACCAATTAACCCATTGTGTGAAGCCTAGAAATACATAATCAATTACCTCAGTTTAACATGGGAAATAAAATGGAGGGGAGCGAAGTCTTTGGGATAATATGGGGGAAAAAAGACAATTGGAGAAATGGAAATACTTAACAAGGATGAAAGTAGAAAATTCTCCAAATCTGGAAATAGGAAATGTGCCAACGAATGGAATGACTGCAAATGGTACGTTTGTGAAAAGGGAAGATGTTAAAAAGGAAACAAGTTAACAAGGGGATAATGGACAAGTTGCTAGAATTCATAATCTGTAATAACATTTGTAAACAGCTAAATTAATTGGCAATAACCTCCATCTGCAGAAGCTCATGTTTGAGCTTTTTTTTTGAAGCTGCGGCAGAATATACAGAGAAAAATAATGGAATGTTTGCTGAAGTATTTTTAGAAGTTTGATGAAGTGCCAGAGAAGGGTCTTGTGAGAACATTGCAAAACCCTGCGAATGTAACCAAATGCAGTCTTGAAATAGATGGAAAACAGACCCAAAAAGCTGGAGTAACGCAGTGGGACAGACTGTGAAGAGAAGGAATGGGTGACGTTTCGTGTCGAGACCCTTCTTCAGACTGGTTAGGGATAAGGGAAACGGGAGATATAGACGATAATGTGGATAGATAAAGAACGAAGATATGCAAAAAAGGAACAATGATAAAGGAAACAGGCCATTGTTAGCTGTTTGTTGAGTGAAAATGAGAAGCTGGAGTGACTTGGGTGACGGAGGGATAGAGAGAGAGAGGGAATGCCTGAAGTGAGAGATTTCTACCTGAAGTGAGAGAAATCAATATTCATACCACTGGGGTGAAAACTGCCCAAGCGAAATATGAGATGCTGTTCCTCCAATTTGCGTTCAGCCTCATTCTGACAATGGAGGAGACCAAGGACAGAAAGATCTGTGTGGGAATGGGAAGGAGAATTAGAGTGTTTGGCAACAGGGGGAACAGGTAGGTTCAGGTGGGCTGAGAGAAGGTGTTCAACGAAACGATCGTTCAGTCTGCGTTTGGTTTCGCCGATGTATAAGAGTCCATATCTTGAACAATGGATACAGTAGATGAGGTTGGAGGAGGTGCAAGTGAAGCTCTGCCTAACCTGAAAGGACTGTCAGGGTCCCTGGACAGAGTCGAGGAAGGAGGTATAGGGGCAGTTGTCGCATCTTCTGCGGTTGCAGGGGAAGGTACCTGGGGAGGGGGTGGTTTGGGTGGGAAGGGATGTGTTAACCAGGGAGTTGCGGATGGAATGGTCTCTGCGGAAAGGGGAAAGGGGTAGAGATGGGAAAATGTGGATGGTGATGGGCTCCCGTTGGAGGTGGCGGAAATCTTGGTGGATTATGTATTGTATGGGATGGCTGCTGGGGTGAAAGGTAAGGACCAGGGGGACTCTGCCTCTGTTGCGGCTTGGGGGAGGGGGAGTAAGGGCGGAACTGTGGGGTAACGAGGAGACACAAGTGAGGGCCTCATCTATGATTGGAGAGGGGAACCCCCATTACCTAAAGAATGAGGACATCTCAGATGTCCTGGTATGGAACACCTCATCTTGGGCGCAGATGTGGCATAGACGGAGGAATTGGGAGTAGGGGATATTCATTGCAGGAAGCAGGGTGGGATAAATTGTAGTCGAGATAGTTATGGGAGTCAGTGGGTTTGTAATAGACGTCAGTCATTAGTCTATTTCCTGTGATGGAGACGGTGAGATCAAGAAAGTGGAGAGAGGTGTCGGAGATGGTCCAAGTAAATTTGAGTGCAAGATGAAAATTGGTGGGGAAGTTGATGAAGTCCATGATTTCTGCATAGGTGCAGGAGGTAGCACCGATGCAGTCATCAATGTAACAGAGATAGAGTTTGGGGATAGGGCCAGTATATGCCTGTAACAGGGATTGTTCAACGTACCCTACAAAGAGGCAGGCATAGTTGGGGCCCATGCAGGTGCCCATAGCTACGCCTTGGACTTGGAGGAAGTGGGAGGAGTCGAAGGAGAAGCTGTTAAGGGTGAGGACCGGCTCCGCTAGGTGGAGTAGAGTGTTAGTCGAGGGAAATTAGATGGTTCTGTGGTCGAGGAAGAAATGGAGGGCTTTAAGGCCTTCCTGGTGGGGGATGGTGTAGAGTGACTGAACGTCCATAGTAAAGATGTGGGAGTGGGGGCTCGGAAAGCTGAAGTCATTAAAATCTTGAAATAGATGGAGCTGGAATGAATAGATGTCAGTGCTTTGGGCTGGATGTGGAATGTTGGTGTGCCCCAGGGATCTGTTGTTATCCTTTTTCATTTTTAAATCTAAAATGTAGAATATTACAATTGGCAACAGTAAGAGCTCCATCCTCTCGGTTAGACTAGCGGTTTATGAGAACTGTAACATGACCTCCCAACTTCTATACACAATACTCTGACTGATGAAGGCCAACGTGCCAGAAAATCTTTTGACCTCCCTATCTACCTGTGACGCCACCTTCAAGGAACTATGTACCTGCACTCCTCAATCCCTCTGCTCCACAACACTCCCCAGAGTAATTCACAGACCATTCACAGTGTAAGTCCTGCCCATGTTAGACTTTCCAAAATGCAACATCTCACATTTCTCCCTATTAAATTCCTTCAACCATTCCTCAGCCCACCTGGCCAAGATCCTGCTGCAATTTTTGACAAAGAGACATTGCACCCACATAATTTCATTGTTCTCAGGGATAACTATTATTCTGCCTTGCGTTTAAGTGAAGTCCCAGGGGACTGAAATGGAGCTTGTGCTTGATGCTAAATAAGGAGATTGGCAAAGTGTGTGGAAAATGCAGGGGGTTACTAGGTGATCGGAGACCGTTGTTTATAAACATACAATGTACGGCATATATCTTTCACCATGAATATCGATATTCTGCCGCTCAACTCTTGAATGTTTTGTTAGCTGTCAAAATCCATTTTAAAATCCTCGCCTCAGCTGTTTCATTCAGTCAGCGTTCACCCGATGTCAGGGCACTAGGTTCTCAACTATCCAAATTGCAGCCACAGGGAACAAGTGTTTTCCAGTTTTCTCTTCCCCCCCCCCCCCCCACCCCACTACAATCAGTCCGGAGAAGGGCCCCGACACAATTCTTTGCGCCACGAGGGCCCGACCAGCGAGGCCTACTGCAACCTTCAAGACCTGCAGCCTATTGACCTCCCAGAGACCTCAGACTATTTTTAATCAGACTTTTCCAGACTTTATCTTGCACTAAACGTTATTCATATTAATCCCTTTATCATGGATCTGTACACTGTGGATGGGATGATTTTAATCACGCATTGTCTTTCCGCTGACTGATTAGCACACAAAGTTAGCTTTTCACTGCACCTTGGAACACGTGACAATAAACTAAACTAAACGTCACCTATCCATGTTCTGCGACGATGCTGCCTTACCCACTGAGTTGCTCCAGCACCTTGCGTTCTTCATTTCCAATTAGCAAACCAGACCAGGCATCAAAGAGGAGACAAATAGATAGACTAGTAAAGGAAGCATATGCTATGCTGGCACAGCGAGGGGCACTGACTGGAAGAGTGAGGAAATTATGATCCAGCTACATAGGACCTTGATTAGACCGTGTTTGAGTATTGCGTACAGTTCTGGTCGCCCCATTACAGCAAAGATGTGGAGGCATTGGAAAGTGTGCAGAAGAGTTTTACCAGAATAATGCATGAACTAGAGGTATCAACTACAGGGAAAGGTTGGATAGACTTGGATTGTTTCCTCTGGAATGTCAGAGGTTGAGGACTTGATAGCGGCAGATAAAATTATGAGAGGCATAGATAGGGTAGACAGTCAGAACCTCTTTCCCCCAGGGTGGAAATGTCCAACATTAGAGGGCATCGCTTGAATGTGAGAGGGGGAAGGTTTAATGGAGATGTGTGGGGCAAGTTTTTTTTCACACAGAGTGGTTTTGGCCTGGAACGTATTGTCAAGGGTGGTGGCGGAGGCTGATACGACAGTGGTGTGTAAGAGGCTTTTAGATAGTCACATGGATGTGCAGGGAATAGAGGAATATGAATTGTGTACAGGCAGATGAGATCAATTTAACTTGGCATCAAGTTTGGCACAAACATTGTGGGCCAAAGGGCCAGTTCCTGTGCTGTACTGTTTTAGGTTCTATATTATTTGCACTTTTCTCCAGCATGTACGTAATTACCAGACATTATCTGACGCAGATGACTCTGAATGCATTCGATTTCTAACACAAGCCAATTAAGGGAGTGACCAAAAACCACATTAGTGAGTGAACCATTTTATTGAGCTAATCAGCTGACAGGAGGTGACGTCCAAATCTGAGGAAAGACATCCAAATCTGAGGAAAGACATCCTTGCCATAGAGGGGGTACAGAGAAGATTCACCAGACTGATTCCTGGGATGTCAGGACTTTCATATGAGGAAAGATTGGATAGACTCGGTTTGTACTCGATGGAATTTAGAAGATTGAGGGGGGATCTTATAGAAACCTACAAAATTCTTAAGGGGTTGGACAAGCTAGATGCTGGAAGATTGTTCCCGATGTTGGGGGAGTCCAGAACAAGGGGTCACAGTCTAAGGATAAGGGGGAATTCCTTTAGGACCGAAATGAGGAAAACATTCTTTACACAGAGAGTGGTGAGTCTCTGGAATTCTCTGCCACAGAAGGTAGTTGAGGCCAGTTCATTGGCTATATTTAAGAGGGCGTTAGATGTGGCACTTGTGGCTAAAGGGATCAGGGGGTATGGAGAGAAGGCAGGTACGGGATACTGAGTTGGATGATCAGCCATGATCACATTGAATGGCGGTGCAGGCTCGAAGGGCCGAATGGCCTACTCCTGCACCTATTTTCTATGTTTCTATGTTTCTATGTACATAACTAGAACTCACTTCCCGAGTTTGTTTCACAACTAACGAACTGTCCAGCAGGAACAGTTTTGCAATTAAATTTTCACATGAACAATTGTGGCAAACTGTGATCAGAATATAACAGTTACAGAAATTGATTTTGAATTCTAAAAATAGATCAAGCTGTTCATTAATCTATGCCTTTGAATAATTGTGGTTGTTCCAGGTGGCACTGTACAGATATTTATATTTCCAGTCTGCAGCCATTCATTCAAGATGGAGCCCACAAAAGAAAAACATGCTGGAGTAACTCAGCGGGTCAGGCAGCATCTCTGGAGAAAAGGAATAGGTGATGTTTCAGGTCGAGACCCTTCTTCAGACTGAGGGACATGGGAGAGGGAAACTAGAGGTGTGAAAATATACAAGGAACAAAAGAATGAAAGTTATAGAAAAGAACAGATCAAAAGAACAAAAGTTCAAAAGTGCTGGAGTAACTCAGAGGGTCGGGCAGCATCTGTGGGGGACGTGGATACCACTGCTCATCACTTGCCTGGTTTTGTCGCAACCCCCTCCTCTCCTCCAGTGTTCTCACTCCTCACTAGTACAATCAGCCTGAGGATGAGTCTCAACCTGAACCATCACCTATCCTTGTCCTCCAGAAGTGCTGCCTGACCTGCTGAGATATTCCAGTAGTACACAAAAGCTGGAGAAACTCAGCGGGTGCAGCAGCATCTAAGGAGCGAAGGAGATAGGCGACGTTTCGGGTCGAGACCCTTCTTCAGTCTGAAGAAGGGTCTCGACCTGAAACGTCGCCTATCTCCTTCGTTTCTTAGATGCTGCTGCAACCGCTGAGTTTCTCCAGCTTTTGTGTAAACCTCGATTCTCCAGCATCTGCAGTTCCTTCTTTAACATGAGTTATGCCAGAACTTTGTGTAATTTTTTGGTAAAACCAGCATCTGCAGTTTGTTGTGCCAACAAGAACTTTGAAGATTGGGTTGGGGCAGAGGAAGGAGGGGGGAGGGGTTCTGACAGCTGTAGATGCCTTGTCGATCTGACCCAGTGTTCGTCTAAGCCAGTTTCAGTACAGTTCAGTTTTAGTTTATTGTCACGTATACCGTGGTACAGTGAAAAGATTTTGTTGCCCGCTAACCAGTCAGCGGAAAGACTATACAAGATTATAATAGAGCCATTCACTGTGTATAGGTAGATACATGATAAAGAAATAACATTTAGTGCAAGGTAAAGCCAATAAAGTCCGATCAGAGATCCCCCATGAGGTAGATAGTAGTTCAGCACTGCTCTCTAGTAGGTGATAGGAAGATTCAGTTGACTGATAACAGCTGGGTGGAATGTCCCTGAATCTGGAGGTGTGTGTTTTCACACCTCTATACGTTTTGCCTGATGAGAGAGGGGAGAAGAGGGAGTGGCCTTGCTCGTCCTTGCTCATGCTGCTGGTCTTGCCGAGGCAGCGTGAAGTACAAATGGAGTCAATGCAAGCGAGGTTGGTTTGTATGATGTTCTGGGCTACGTCCACAATTCACTGCAATTTATTTCGGTCTTGGATGGAGCTGTTCCCAAACCAAGTTGTGATGCATCCTGATATCCGTTGGCCAAATTGCCCCTTTGGAAATGACATTAGCATTCACATTCAAAGCAAACAATTGGGAGAACAGCATCAACAACACACAAAATGATGATGTAAAAGAATAAAGTTTGTCTAAAGAACATGGACTTCAAACCACATATGGACTTTGTCCAGGGAACTGATGCGCTACAATTTGTTCTGGCCTTTTCCTAACTCT
This sequence comes from Raja brachyura, assembly GCA_963514005.1. The sequence goes on from OY740804.1 coordinate 23,571,707, forward strand.
AGTAAGTTCATAAGTTATAGGAGCAAAATTAAGCGGTCCCCCTGAACCCCATTCTCCTGCTTTCACCCCATAAACCTGACAGTCCCCCCTCATTCCTCTACTTTCAGTCTGAAACGTCACCTATTCCTTTTCTTCAGAGATGCTGCACGACCCACTGAGTTACTCCTGCACTTTGTGTCTAGCTTCAATGCGCTACAATGCTAAAAACTATATTCTGCACTCTGTATCTTCTCCTTTGACTTGACTGTATTTATGTATCGTGTTTAATCAAGGACGAGTCGCACCATGGCCACTCCCTCCTCTCCCCTCTCTCATCAGGAAAAATGTATAGAACGCAAAAACGCTCATCTCCTGTGTCAGGGACAGTTTCTTCCCAGCTGTTATCAGGCAACTGAACCATCCTACTACAACTAGAGAGCAGTCCTGAACTACTATCTACCTCATTAGAGACCCTCAGACTATCTATGATCAGACTTTATTGGCTTTATCTTACACTATGCGCTATTCACGTTATTCCCTTTATCGTGCATCTGTATACTGTGAATGACTTGATAATAATCACGTATTGTTGTTCCACTGACTGGTTAGCACACAACAAAAGCTTTTCACTCTACCTCAGTACACGTGAAATAAACTAAACTATTATCTCATCCGATTGGATAGCATGCATTAGGCAGGAAATGGTGTTGGGTAGACTGATGGGACTGAAAGCTGATAAATCCCCAGGGCCTGATGGTCTGCATCCCAGGGTACTTAAGGAAGTGGCTCTAGAAATTGAGGATGCATTGGTGATAATTTTCCAATGATCTATAGACTCAGGATCAGTTCCTGTGGATTAGAGGGTAGCTAATGTTTTCCCACTTTTTAAGAAATGTGTTAGAGAGAAAACAGGGAATTATAGACCAGTTAGCTCGACATCAGTGGTGGGGAAGATGCTGGAGTAATTTATAAAAGATGAAATAGCGGCACATTTGGATAGCAGTAACAGGATCGGTCCGAGTCAACATGGGTTTACGAAGGGGGAATCATGCTTGACTAATCTTATGCAATTTTTTGAGGATGTAACTCGGAAAATGGACAAGGGAGAGCCAATGGATGTAGTGTACCTGGACTTTCAGAAAGCCTTTGATAAGGTCCCGCAGAGGAGATTAGTGGGCAAAATTAGAGCACATGGTATTGGGGGTAGGGTACTGACATGGATAGAAAATTGGTTGGAGACAGGAAACAAAGAGTAGGGATTAATGCGCACCTTTCAGAATGGCAGGCAGTGACTAGTGCGGTACCGCAAGGCTCGGTGCTGGGACTGCAGTTATTTATAATATACATTAATAACTTAGATGAAGGGATTAAAAGTAACATTTGCAAATTTGCAGATGACACAAAGCTGGGTGGCAGTGTGAACTGTGGGGAGGATGCTATGAGGATGCAGGGTGACTTGGACAGGTTGCATCAGTGGGCAGATGCATGGCAGATGCAGTATAATGTGGATAAATGTGAGGTTATCCACTTTGGTGGCAAAAACAGGAAGGCAGATTATTATCTGAATGGTGTCAAGTTGGGAAAAGGGGAACTGGGAGTCCTTGTTCATCAGTCACTGAAAGTAAGCATGCAGGTACAGCAGGCAGTGAAGAAAGCTAATGGCATGTTGGTCTTCATAACAAGAGGAGTTGAGTATAGGAGCAAAGAGGTCCTTCTGCAGTTGTACAGCACCCTAGTGAGACCACACCTGAAGTATTGCGTGCAGTTTTGGTCTCTAAATTCTTGCTATTGAGAGACTGCAGCGTAGTTTCACGAGGTTAATTCCCGGGATGGTGGGACTGTCATATGTTGATAGAATGGAGCAGCTGGGCTTGTGTCCTCTGGAATTTAGAAGGGTGAGAGGGGATCTTATTGAAACATATAAGATTATTAAGGGATTGGACATGCTATAGGCAGGAAACATGTTCCCAATGTTGGGGATTCCAGAACCAGGGCCCAGAGTTTAAAAATAAGGGGTAGGCCATTTAGAATGGAGATGAGGAATAACTTTTTCACCCAGAGAGTTGTGAATCTGTTGAATTCTCTGCCTCATAAGGCAGTGGAGGCCAATTATCTGGACGCTTTCAAGAGAGAGTTAGATAGAGCTCTTAAAGATAGCGGAGTCATGGGCGAGAAGGCAGGAACGGGGTACTGAATGTGGATGAACGGCCATGATCATATTGAATGGCGGTGCTGGCTTGAAGGGCCAAATGTCCTACTCCTGCATCTACTGTCTATTGTCTATCTATTGTCTAAAACAATGCTCACTCATCATGGTCACTCATCTGTCCCACTGGACTGCTGAATTCAAGAGTCAAGTCTGTTCTCTAATGTTAGGTAAAAATTGCATTTTCCAATTTTAGGTAACTATAACCCCCCCCCCCCCCTTCCTCCACCCCCACCCCTCCCCCATCCCCTGTGCCTCACTTGGACCTGCACCTATGTCTCCCAAGCCCCTCCCCTTCCACCTACATCCTTTCCCCTAGCTTCACATTTCACAACTCTTCAATCCTTTTGTCTCAAACCTTATGTCTTTGTCCAACCATCTGCCTATCAACCCCCCCCCCCCCCCCCTCCCCCTTCACCAGGTAGCCATCTATTGCCAGGCTTTCTCCTGCCCCTCCTCTCTTCCAGCTTTCATCCCATCCCCCACCAGGCAGAAGGGTCTCGATGTCAAACATCAAGTATCCATGTTCTCCAGGGATGTTGCCTGGACAACATGGCCCTGTTGATGAACTCCAGCACTTTGCACCCTTTTCCTCTCTAGTCAAGAGTGTATAATTGTTATATGTACTGCCAGCAGAACAGACTGCAGCACAGCAAACCTGTAAACACAATTGCAGGTTCAGTGCAGGCTCAGCAGAGAAATCCCATACATAGACACAAAGTACTGGAGTAACTCCGTGGGTCAGGCAGCATCTCTGGAGAAAAGGAATAGGTGATGTTTCGGGTCGGAACCCTTCTTCTGTGCCACCCTGAGCTGTGGGAAATCTAAAGCAGCACGTATGCCTGGATCAGAAATTAACTGAGCAGGGAACTGATCTTAGCTACATGTAGTGAGCTGGTTATGTGTGGCTACTAGTATAGAGATACAACTTGGAAAAAGGCATTTCGGCCCACCGAGCCCACGCCGACCAATGTTCACCCGAACTGCACCCGCTGAGTTTCTCCAGCCTTTTGTGTACCCCCGACCAACGTTCATCCGTCTACACTAGTTCTATGTTATCTCACACCCTACACTCCCTACACACCAGGGCCAATTTACAGAAGACAATTAACCTGCAAACCTGAATGTCTTTGGAATGTGGGAGGTAACTGGAGCACCCGGATGAAACTCACAGGGAGAAAGGATAAACTCTGAACAGACAGCACCCATAGTCAGGATCAAATGCCAGCAACACTGAGCCATCCCCAAAGACTACTGAGGGTCCTCTAACAAGTTAGGATGTGGTCCCGGTCTTCCCACCTACCCCATTCCTGACTGGACCTTTTCTCTGTTGCTGTAACGCTACAAAGCTATAAAACTATATTCTGTGCTCTGGTATTTTACTCTTTGTGCTTGTATATGACTTGATTGTCCTGGTGTCCAATAAATCCAATCTGATGTAATCGGATAGCAGGCAAACAAAAGCTTTTCATTGCACCTCAGTAGGCGGGACATTAATAAACCAATGTAATCTAGAATTTGTTTTAGGAGACTCTGGTGATGTTTGAAACTCGTTTTGTCTTCAATGTTTTTCCCCCCAGTAACTTTACTTGTTATTTAAGAATGCCGAGAAGATAGAATTCCTGAAGGGACGAGTGCCAGACGGGTCGCTGGCAAACTTACGTTTTCGTGTTTCATATGTTTGAGAAGTTTGAGTTCCCTGTACGCTCTTTTGGCGAAAGTTTCGCTCTGGAAGGGGCGATAGAGTTTCTTAATCGCGACCTTGAGTCCCGTCCTCCTGTCAGTTGCCGAGCTGTTGGAGTTAAAATGCAAATTGGGTGAAATATCAATATTTGTTTCTATGTGTTGATACTCGGCGTTTCATTTGCACACAGAGAGGGAGAGAGGACACTAGCTCGAGTTGTTTTTTTCCCCCTGCATTGCTTACAAAGTCTTCACATGTTGCACACACACACACACACACACACACCTTGGACTGAACGCACTTACCACACGGTCCCGTAGGCTCCAGACCCGATGGGCGAGAGATTCGCATACCTCCCCCTCACTTCCCACACCGTGTTCTCGATGTTATAACTGGCAGCACACATGTTTTAAAAGCTGCGAAACTCTCCGCCACCTCCTCGAGCAGTGGAGTGGCAATCCAAGGAGAGTTTTTGTGATTGTAAAGTAATGGGAAAAATCGCTTCCTGTCTCTGAAGATGTGAACCGCCCCGGGGGATGGGTGTGTTTTGTGTGTCACAAAGTAAGGCATGCGTTTGAAAGAACATGTTCGCAGCTCGCAGACACCGAAGGCATGGCTCTGCAGGTCAACATGATTATTCAGTCAACATGATTATTCACTCACTGATTCATATTCACAGCGAAACACAGTACTGTACTTTTGCTGCCAATTTTCAGTCTGCTCTCCACATCCACTACTAACACCTTTTCTAGACATCCCTCCATCTCAGAGTTTAGTTTAGTTTATTACTGTCACGTGTACCGAGGTGCAGTGAAAAGCTTTTTTTTGTTGCGTGCTATCCAGTCAGCGGAAAGACATTGCACTGTACAGATACATGATGATGGAAGTAGCGTTTCGTGCAAGATAAAGTCCAACTAAAGATTGGTCGAACATCTCCAGTGAGGCAGACGGGAGGTCAGGACTGCTCTCTAGCTGGTGATAAGATGGTTCAGTTGCCTGATGGCAGCTGGGAAGAAAGTCAAGCAACTATCCCTGAATCTGGAGGTGTGGGTTTTCACATTTCTCTACCTCTTGCCTGCTGGGAGAGGGGAGAAGAGGGAGTGACTGTTTATGGCCACGTACCAATACAGTACGTGACAACACTTTTTGTTGCCTACTATCCAGTCAGCGGGAAGACTATACATGATTATTTATAATCAAGCCGTCCACAGTGTACATCATCCCATCAAGGAACATCATTCCAACAAGCGCCAATTATCACAGCTGCAGCCTCTCAGCACTAGAGACATGGGTTCGATCCGGACCTCGGGTGATGTCTGTGTGGAGTCTGTTCGTTCTCCGTGACCGCATCGGTTTGCCCCGGGTGCTTTCATTTCCTCCCACATCCCAAAGATGTGCAGGTTCGTAGGTTAATTGGCCTCTAAATTGTTCCTGGTTTGTAGGGAGTCGATGAGAAAGTGGGATAGCATGGAACCAGTGTGAACGGGTGATCAGTGGTCGGCGTGGACCGAAGGGCCTTTTTCTATGCTTTATCTTTCAATCAAACTATAAAGACCCAACAGGTCAGGCAGCATCGCTGAAGGAAAAAGATAGGTGACGTATCGGACCGGAAACGTCACGTATACTTTTTCTCCAGAGATGCTGCCTGACCCGCTGAGTTGTAATCCCTCTTTAGTATAAACCAGCATCTGCAGTTCTTTGTTTCTATATAAAGACCCAACACCTGCCCATTCATCTCTTCCCTCAGATACCCAAACACCTTCCATGTGAAGTAAAAATCACTTACCATCTTCTATTTTAATGTATTGCATTCAATGTTCACAGCCAGCGGGCGGGACAGGGGCGCAACGGTAGAGCTGCTTCCTGACAGCGGCAGAGAAGCGGGTTCGATCCTGACTGCGGGAGCTGTCTGTACGGAGTTTGTACGTTCTCCCTGTGACTGTGTGGGTTTCCTCCGAGTGCTCTGGTTTCCTCCCACACTCCAAAGACGTGTGGGTTTGTAGGTCAAATGGCTTCAGAAATAAAAAGTCAATTGTCCCCAGTGTGTAGGATAGTGTTATTCTGGGTGATCGCTGTTCGGTGCAGACTCAAGACTTTCCGCGCTGGTACAGAAAGTGTCAGATGGTGCCCAGTCTATCACAGGTATCGACCTCCTCGCCATTGAAGGAATCTGCCGGCAGCGCTCTCTGAAGACATTCATCTCACTGCTACCATCGGGAAGGAGGTACAGGAGGCCGAGAACTGTGAACTCTAAGTTCAAGGACGTCTTCCCCTCAACTATCGAGCTATTGAACCACCCTACACAACACTAACCACAACCCTACCTACCTCAGCAATGATCTACCGTGGACTTTGCACTAAGGTGCATTGTATACTTTGGCTGGTTTTCCTTCCTAGGAGAACTGATTTATCTGTCGTGTTTTTGCATGTTCTGTGCCTGTAAAGCTGCCACAAGTAAGAATTTAATTATGTACTAATGAGGAACTGCAGACACTGCTGGTTCCAAAAAAAAGACAAAATCTGGAGTAAATTTCATGTGGTCAATTTACAAGAATTTAATTCTTTCAGTTCCGAGGCAAATGGCAATGCTTAAAACTCTGACCCCTTAACACGACACAATGCTGAATTCGTCAATTTAAGTTGATCAACTTCCTAGTTTGTGTTACAACTGACCAGTTCCACTGAGAAGTCATCAAGCTGCAATTTTCACAGTTTTTCGCTCTCCACGGACACTGCCTGACCTGTTTATTTTTTTCAATGTGCACTTTTATATTCGATTTCCAGCAACTGGACAGCACAGTGGCGCAGCTGGTAGAGCCGCTACATCACAGTACCGGAGACCCGGGTTCAATCCTGACCTCGGTGGAGTCTGTGTCTGTGTGGAGTTTGCACGTTCTCCCTGCGATCATGAGTTTCCACTGGGTGCTGCAATTCCCTCCTACATTCCCAAGAAGTGCAGGGTTGTAGGTTAACTGGCCTTTGGAAATTTGCCCCTAGAGTGTAAGGAGTAGATGAGAAAGTGGGACAACACAGAACTAGTGCATTAGGGTTAGATGTTTGATGGCCAGCGTGGACTCGGCGGGCAGAAAGGCACGTTTCCATGATACGTCTCTGATCTAAAACTGTTTTTTTTTAACACAGTTCTAACACTCTTTTCTCTCTCTCTCTCTCTCATATTCTCCTGTGTCTCCCTACCCCCCCTCCCCCACAGTTAGATCAGTTGCCATCTGTGTAACTTTGTTTTTCTTGGCTGCAAGGCTTGGCTTTTGTTTCACCATCACCAAACCCACAATCATTTAGTTTCTTACCTCTGCCACTCCACCTATTCATCGTGCTTGGGCTTGACTGTAATATATTTTCCCTTTTAATGAAAATGTTGGGAAGATGGGACCCTTCTTCAGGCTGAAAGTAGTGGGTGATGAAGGGTTTGAAGAAGGGTCCCCACCAGAAACATCACCCATCCTTTTTCTCCAGAGATGCCGCCTAACCCGCTGAATTACTCCAGCACTTGGTATAGACCAGCATCAACAGTTCATAGCTTTAGTTAGACATCAATTTTAAGAATGGTGCTGCCACAATATATTTGTGGAACTTATAATACTACTTTCTACTAATATTAAACTATTAGAGCCCATTGCCGTTGACATGTGCACTGTACCGGGGCAACGAACCATCTCACCTGGATTCAGAAATCCGCAATCAATGCCTTGAATAAAATGATTTGCAACAAAGCACCATTTTATGAGTTTATTGAGGAAGTGGCGGAGATGATTGATGAGGGCAAGGAAGTAGCCGTCGTCTATGACAGGGTCTCTCATGCTGGACTGATCCAGATTAAGTTATAAGGACTTTTAGTGAGTTGATGAATTGCAACATTGTTTTGGTTGTAGAAGACAGTGGGTAGTATTAGAGTGATGTTTTTTGACAGATCTGTGTTCAGTGGAGTTCTACAAAGATTAGAGCAGGGATTTCTGTTTGTTATTTGTAATATATATAAATATTCTGAAGGAAAATGCAAGTGGTTAGCTTAGCTTAGAGATGGAGCGTGGAAGGAAACCGGCCCTTCGGCCCACACCTACCATCGATCGCCCATACACTAGTTCTATACAGTATATAACACACGGGACAATTTACAGAAGCCGATTAACCCACAAACCTGCACATCCTTGGGATGTGGGAGGAAACCGGAGCACCCATAGAAAACAGGGAGAACGTGCAAACCCCGTACAGACAGCACCCATAGTCAGGATCAAACCCAGGTCTCTGGCGCTTGGGTGACCTATTTGGCGAATTTAGGAGAGTTTGAAAAAAGGTCATGTTGAAGACATCCTTCGACTATGTTGAAGACTAGCTTCGACTAGCTACGACTATCTTCGGGAAAATTTGACAGCGAATAGTGGAGTGAAGACAGCTTTCTTCGATCTCCTTCGACTATGATGAAGACCATCTACGACTACCTTTGACTACCCTTGATTACCTACGACTAACATGCCCACCTACTACGACTTACTATTAAAAAAAAATCAATTTTTTCCAAGGCGACCTTTTTTTTAACATTTTTCAACATGTTGATAAATACGTCGCGACCTAGCTGAGGCCTAGAGTACGCGGGGACTACTCTCGAGCATGAAGGAGAGTTACAACGACCTCCTACGACCTCATGTTGACCATGCTGCGAGTATGAGTCGAGGGCAAACTCGTCAGAACTCGTGAATTAGGTCGCCCAAGTGTTTCAGCCCCTTTAAGGCAGCAGCTGTAGCATTGTGTCACTGTGTTCTGGCCGGTCTGAAACTTGAACTGAACTCTTCTCCGGTTATGGAGAATATGCTTTATAACCACATTCATTTCTACTTTGAATTACAACTATTTTTTTTAACCACAGAATTTAACATTAGCCACCCCCACAACTCCCATACAGCCACGCCTCATTCACTCCTTCGCCCACTCACCTCACCTTGGCAATTCCTCAAGTTGAAGCCACATGGTACGACTTGCATTTGAAGAAGCCATCTCCGAATCCTTGGCCTCCCCACCAGGTGGAGTGAGACACCAATCCATTGTGTAGTTAGGTTCAACATGGCCCAGCTTGGAGTTTCTTGGAGTTTATGAACTTGTCAAGTCCTTTGAATGTTAGTGTATTTTGCATATTTTCTGCTTTATTTTGAGATTTAAATCCTTAAAAATCTCTCCCGAATTACATCAGATTCAGACCAGATTGATACTGGAAAATTAAACAACCATTGCGTGGGCCTTAATTTTGTACCCGGGTTTGATCCCCACTACGGGAGCTGTCAGTGTGGAGTTTGTACGTTCTCCCAGTGATCTGCGTGGGTTTCCTCCCCACACTCCAAAGATGTGCAGGTTTGTAGGTTAATTGGCTTCTGTATGTTGTAATATTGTCCCTAGTCTGATTCAGTTATGTCCTTAACCATTTGTCGTACATGCTTGGTCTGGGCTGTAGACTAGAACTGTGTGGTTGATGATTCAATTCCCTCCGAAATGGTTTAGTTCAGGGGCATAACTCCTGTACCTCACAGCCTAAGAATAAACTATTCCACACATCCAATTCCTGCTTTAATTTATTATTGTTACGAGCACTGAGGTACAGTGAAAAGTTTTCATCGCGAGCCATCCAGTCAGTGAAAAGACTATACATTATTACAATCAAGCCGTCCACAGTACAGGTGCAGGATAGATGGTCCAATTGGATAATAAAGTCCAATTAAAAATAGATCAAAAGTCTCCCGTGAGGTAGATGGGAGGTCAGGGCCACTCTCTAGCTCACGAGAGGATGGTTCAGCTGCGTGATAACAGTTGAGAACAAATTATCTCTGAATCTGGAGAGATGCATTTTGAAACTTCTACACCTCTTGCCTGATGGGAGATGGTGAGAAGAGGGAGTGACAGGGTGAGACTGGTCCTTGATTTATGCTGATGGCCTTGCCGAAGCAGTGTGAAGTGTAGATGGAGTCAATGCAAGAGGGGTTGGTTTGCGTGATGGTCTGGGGTGTGCTTCTTCTCTGAAACACACAAACCAACTGTGGTGAGCTGGTAGACCTCTCACATCTGAATGAAAGGGTTCAAGGTTCAACACCCACTCCTGAAACAAGGACAAAGTCTCGTTTGAATTTCAAATGCACAAGGTGGTGCTACCCTGCCACACAGATCTCTTAGCCACAATTACTAAAACAGATTATTTGACCAGTATATTTGACTTCAAGAAGCAGTGTAGAGACAATGCCCATCGTTGCATCAATGATGCTCAAGTGGAGATGAGCGAGTTCCTTGGCGTAAATGTCACCAAAAATTTCCCCTGTACCAATCACAGATGCTAAAGACGAAGAGCACACCAACACCTCTACTTCCTCAAAAGACAAAGGAAATTTGGCATGTCTCTAATCACTCATAGCAATTTCTAGAGACAGAGTAGAAAGCAACGTATCAGATGAATCACAGCCTGCATGACAACTGCCTGACCCAAGACCGCAAGAAAGTGCAACGATATGAAGACGGCCCAGTCCATCCACACAAACCAGCCTCTCCCTCCTCGACTCCACCTCTGCTTCATGCTGTAATAGGAAAGCACATTAAATGAACAAGGATTACTCACACCACAGTCATACCTCCTACTCTCTCCTACAAGGCAAAAAAAAATCAAAAGCCTGAAAGCACAAACCGTCAAGAACTGCTTCTTCCCTGCTGTTGTCCGACTTTTGAACAGGCGGCACAGTAGTAGAGTTGCTGCCTTACAGCACCAGAGACAGAAACCAGGTCCAAAGAGATCCCACCACTGGCCACATCTTCCCATCTCCTCCTCTTTCGGCTTTCCGCAGACCGCTCCCTCCATAACTCCCTGGTCAATTCGTCCCTTCCTACCCAAACCACCCCTTCCCCTGGTACTTTCCCTTGCAACCACAGGAAATGCTACACTTGTCACTTTATCTCCCCCCTCGACTCCATCCAAGGACCCAAGCAGTCGTTCCAGATGAGGCAGAGGTTCACCTGCACCTCCTCCAACCTAATCTATTGCATCCGCCTTTCTAGGTGTCAACTGCTCTACATCGGTGAGACCAAGTGCAGGCTTGGCGATCGCTTTGCCCAACACCTTCGCTCAGTTCACATTAATCAACATGATCTCCCGGTGGCTCAGCACTTCAACTCCCAATCCAAATCTGTCCTTTGTCCTGGGCCTCCTCCATGGCCAGAGTGAGTCTCACCACAAATCGGAGGAGCAGCACCTCATATTTTGCTTGGGTAGTTTACATCCCAGCGGTATGAACATTGACCTCCAATTTCAGGTAGTCCTTGCTTTCTCCCTCCTTCCCATCACCTTCCCAGCACTCCCACAGCAGACTGTCTCCACCACTTCTTTTCTTCTTCTCGCCCACCCCCACATCAGTCTGAAGAACGGTCTTGACCAAAAACGTCACCTATTCCTTCGCTCCATAGATGTTGCCTCACCCGCTGAGTTTCTCCAGCATTTTTGTATGCCTTCGATGTTTCCAGCATCTGCAGTTCTTTCTTAAACATTAGGGGTAACTGGTTGGCCCGGAGTCGGTGAGCCGAAGGGCCTGTTTCTCCACTGTATCTTTTAACTAAACTTCTCATAAACTAAGGAACTCCCAATTTTCATTGTTGCAGACTTAGCACTTTTAGCGTAAACACTATTCTGCACTCATTATTTTACCCTTTTTGCACAATTGTCCTCATAGGAATTCATTATATGGTGGTATATGCCTGGATAGCACGCAAAACAAAGTTTTTCACTATATCTGTGTGACAATAGACCAATGCCCATGTCTCATTGCTTTTTGTGGGGCCCTCTATGCAGCTGGCTGGCATGATCTACATCAACAACACGTAACAAAAAAGGGCTGTAAAGCTGTCCTAATGCTCTTAAATGTGATGAATAACTAACTTCTGTCTAGAACTGTTTTGATTACACATACAACCTGGAATAATTTTCCTTACACCAGCCTTTATAGCCTCCTCTAGTCTGCCTATATCTCAGAGGTTATAGTCATGCAGCACAGAATCATGCCCTTCAGCCCAAATTGTCTATGCCGACCAAGATTTAAGACTGAGGTGAGAAAAAACTTTTTCACCCAGAGTTGGGAATTTATGGAATTCCCTGCCACAGAGGGCAGTGGAGGCCAAATCACTGGGTGGATTTAAGAGAGTTAGATCGAGCTCTAGGGGCTAGTGGAGTCAAGGGATATGGGGAGAAGGCAGGCAAAGGTTATTGATAGGGAACGATCAGCCATAATCACAATGAATGGCGGCACTGGCTCGAAGGGCCGCCTCCTGCACCTATTTTCTATGTTTCTAAGATGCCCGATCTAAGCTCTGAACCTTTCCTATCCATGTACCTGTCCAAGAATCTTTTGAATGTTGTTATAGAACCTGCCTCAAATACCGCCTCCAACAGCTCATTTCATATTCCCATCACCCTCAGTAAAAAAGTTGTCCCTCGGTGTCCTATTAAGTCTTGCCGCCTCAGCTTAAACCCATGTCCTCTGGTTCTTGATTCCCCTACTCTGGGTAAAAGACTGCATTTACCCTATCCATCCCCTTGATGATTTTACACTCCTCTGTAAAATCATCCCTCATCTTCCTGCGCTCCAAGGAATGGAGTCCTAGCCTTCCGAACCTTTCCCTATAGCTCAGGCCCTCGAGTCTTGGCAACATTCTCGTAAATTCTCTGTACTCTTTCCAACTTAATTATATCCTTTATACAGCAGGCTGGCTAAAACTGAACACAATAATCCAAGTGTGGCCTCACCAATATCTTGTACACGGTCAGCCAGGAGCTGCAGCTGGATGCATCTTCCACAGATGTAGGCAGTCCTCAGGGACACTGGAGCTTTCCCTGATCTCCCACATCCTGCAGGAGCATACTAATGCCCAGCAATTCCAACTGGACCAAGAGTAAAGAACTGGCGGGAAAATGAAACATTACCTTATCTTACCTTCTACCTCCACACATCCACTTCATCAAAGCTTCAAGTCAAAGCCTTAACAATTACCCTCAGATTATTTCACCTCAACACAGCTTCTCCCAAAACAACCGCTCCACTTGTACCTGCCTTCCTATCATATCCACCAGGAGCAGTCACTCCACAACATTAATGATTCAGTTTTGAGTCTCCATTGCTGCTCCTCTCAGCTGCTTATTCACTAGTTAGTGTTTCAGAATAAATGATCACCCATTACAGATGGAGACAAGGAAAAAAATCTGTCATGAATGTTTGGAACCTTCTATGTCAGAGAATTGTGATGGGGAAGTCATTGAGTGCAGTGACCTAGTCCTCCTTTCCCTATATCTCTACACTGTGGACGGCTCAATTGTAATCATGTAATGTTTTTCCGCTGACTGGTTACCACGCAACAAAAGCTTTTCACTGTACCTCAGTACATGTGACAATAAACTGAACTAACCTTAAAAGTTGGCATTAATCAAGTTAACCTGGATAATCCTGCATTTTTCGTTAACTTGATATTTTAGATCAAGGCTATTTGCTGATGAGAAACATGTAATTGGATCTTCTTGAAAAAGAGAAACATGACATTATCCTGCAATTTCAGATTTTTGTACACCTTGCAATATATATTTAAGAGGCTCCACTACAGCAAGAGCTGTGTGAGCAACCAATGCACCCTACACCATGCAAGCGCTCAGCTCCAATGTCAAATGCAACACGTATTGCATGCAGACAAAAATGCTGGAGAAACTCAGCCGGTGAGGCAGCATCTATGGAGCGAAGGAAATAGGCAACGTTTCGTGTCGAACCTTCTTCAGACTGTATGCCTTGGCTTTTCACTTAAAGACAAGTAAAACCTCAATTTCAACTGAATGATGAACATGTTGCATTTCCATTATCTGAAGAAGGGTCCCGAATCGTAACATCACCTATCCACGTCCTCAAGATTTGCTGTCCAAGCAACTACATTACTCCAGCACTCTGTCCTTTTTGTTAAACAAGCATCTTCAGTTCTTTGTGTCTTTACATTCAGTAGAATCCGACAAAGTTAGATCCGGCAAGAGCTCTGGCCAATCTTGGAGGCAAAATCTATTGTGCACCCCAGCTTATGCATCTACATGTCCTTGTATTTCCATCATCCATTTGTGGCTTCAGCACCATATTACTTACCCATCAAGTGGTTACACTGCTTTTGCCAAAGCAGCCTATTTTTTGCTGGCATTGCATCCAACTCTTACCACTGCAGCTCAAATATCCTCATCTTGCGCCCTAAAGCTAAATTCTTCATCTTCCTTGTATATTCAGCTGCATGAAATTACAGTGCCCTCCATAATGTTTGGGCCAAAGACCCATCATTTATTTATTTGCTTTGTACTCCACAATTTAAGATTTGTAATGGGAAAAAAAAAATCACATGTGGTTAAAGTGCAGAGTCAGATTTTATTAAAGGGTATTTTTATACATTTTGGTTTCACCATGTAGAAATTACAGCTGTTTATACATAGTCCCCCCCATTTCACAGCACCATGTTTGGGACACATGGCTTCACAAGTGTTTGGAATTACAGAGGTGTGCTTAAATGCCTCCTTAATGCAGGTATGATCTCTCAGCACCTAATCTTTCCATCACCTTTGGAACTTTTATTGCTGTTTATCAACATGAGGACCAAAGTTGTGTCGATGAAAGTCAAAGAAGCCATTATGAGACTGAGAACCAAGATTAAAACTGTTAGAGACATCAGCCAAACCTCAGGCTTACAAAAATCAACTGTTTGGAACTTTTATAAGAAAAATGCCCAAACATCTGTCCGAAAGATCAGAAACTCTCTTCAGGAGTCAGGTGTGGATTTGTCAATGACCACTTCTTGAACGGAAATACGGAGGCTACACTGCAAGATGCAAACCACTGGTTAGCCACAAAAATAGGATGGCCAGGTTACAGCTTGCCAAGAAGTAATTAAAAGAGCTACCAGTTCTGGAAAAAGGTCTTGGGGACAGATGAGACAAAGATTAACTTATATCAGGGTGATGGCAAGAGCAAAGTATGGAGAGAAGGAACTGCTTAAGATCCAAAGCATACCATCTCATCTGTGAAACACCGTGGTAGGGGTGTTATGGCCTGGGCATGTGTGGCTGAAGGTACTGACTCACTTATCTTCATTGATGATACAACTGCTGATGGTAGCAGCATAGTGAATTGTATAGACACATCCTATCTGCTCAAGTTCAAACAAATGCCTCAAAACACATTGACCGGTGGTTCATTCTATAGCAAGACAATGATCCCAAACATACTGCTAAAGCAACAAAGGAGTTTTTCAAAGGTAAAAAATGGTTAATTCTTGAGTGGCCAAGTCAATCAACCGATATGAACCCAATTGAGCTTGCTTTTTATATGCTGAAGAGAAAACTGAAGGGGACTAGCCCCCAAAACAAGCATAAGCTGAAGATGGCTGCAATACAGGCCTGGCAGAGCATCACCAGAGAAGATATCCAGCAACTGGTGATGTCCATGAAGCGCAGACTTCAAGCAGGCATTGCGTGCAAAGGATAAGCAACAAAATACTAAACAGGACTACTTTCATTTACGACATTGCTGTGTCCCAAACACTATGGTGCCTTGAAATTATAAACACAGCTGCAATTTCTACATGGTGAAACTAAAATGTATAAAAATGGCCTTTATTAAAATCTAACAATATGCACTTTAACGACATACGATTTTTTCTATTACAAATCTCAAATTGTGGAGTACAGTCAAATAGATAAATGAGGGGTCTTTGTTCCAAACATTATGGAGGGCACTGTAAAAGGTCAACAGCAGCATGGATGTGAAATTGGCTCGAAGGCAGAAAGCAGAAACTAAATCGGAAACATTTCTTTTCCCAGGCTGGAATATGATGCTCCCCAGGGGTTAGTCCTTTTATGAATTGATTACATTTATGACTTATAGATGGCAAATGCAAGATAACATTTTCCAAACATGTGGAAGACAAAATAGCAGGAAATGTGGTAAACAAGAAAGAGAATGGTAATAGAGTGCAAGTGGCACAGATATGCTAGCAGAATGAGTAAATAAGCAATAGATGAAGTTTAATACCATGCAGCCAGAAGTGATCTAGACTTTACTTTAAACTTTAAGATGTTCAGTGCAGAAACAGGCCCTTCAGCCCACAGAGTCCATGCCGACCAGCGATCACCCTGTGCACTAGCACTATGCTATACACTCAGGATAGTTTTACCAAAGCCAGTTAACCTACAAACCCACACATCTATGGAGTGAGACAAAACCAGAGCACCCAGAGAAAACCCTGCAATCTGCAAGGCAGATTCATTCCATTAGCTAAGCGTGGAATTTATAAATAAACGTAGAGAATAAAAAGCAGGGAAGGCAATGGAGAAAATGAAAACAAATTTACTTGACTAGTTCTAGCAGGAGGGATTTCAGCAACATGATTAGACAGGACGGATTGATCTCCTTGGATCAAATATTGAGAGAACATTTCGTAGTATTTTACAAACCCATACCCAGATTAGACAGCAGGGAACTGTATTCATTGGCAGATGATTCAAGAACAAAGGAAGATTTTGAAATCGAGTATCAAGAATGTCCCATTGTCATATGCACCTGGTATATGGAACAATTAAATTCCTATCTCTGCAGCTTTACAGATCGTGTCGAGCCATGCGCTGCAAAAGGAATCCCGGCGAGCCACGGACCTTTCCAACGGCAGGTCTGGCTCTCGCACCATAGCATGCGAGATGCACTTATGCGCCATGGAGTCGAACTACCCAACGGGCAGGCCACCAACAGTGAGACACAAGCTGCTGAGATCATGGAGGGACCTGGTGCCGGGGGGGGGGGGGGGGGGGTGTTGAGGGGCGAGATCAAAGGACCTGGTTTCCTGCTGCGAGATAACACTGTTTGAAGGACCTTTTGTAAATTTGTCAGTGCCTGACTTCACTTCGGCCAGGGGTTCCAAACCTTTTTCGTCCCGTCTACCCCTGGCAACTTTAATAGCACATAACAATGTTATTTCACTTATTTATGAACAACTAATGATGAACAGATACCAGAACCAAACACATTCAGTAAATCAGAAAAAATATGTACAAATCCAGTATCAACAAATTTACCTCCTGGGTAGGCAAAATTTACCCCCTGGGAGTAGATTTACCCCAGGTCGGGAACCCTTGACCTAGGCAGACTCTGTACAGTCAAGTGAAGTCTGCTGTATGATTTTACCACATGGCATGCAAAAACAAATAATTTCACTGTACATAGGTACATGTGACAATAAAGTACCATTGAAAGCAACAAATAAATATGCAATTAACAATTCAATAAATTACCAGTTATACTAGGTAACCATAATACAAGCCAGAGTACACAGTCTACCATAGATTTTGTATAAGTATAACCTCATACAAAGTCCATGGTAGTTTAGTGCTGTGGTAACATTGTGTAAGGTGATTCCAGAGCCTGCTAGCTGATGGCAAGAAGTTGTTCTTGAATCTGAAGGTAACGTTCTTTGGCTCCTGAACCTTCTCCCTGATGGTAGGACCAAGATGAGTGTGGCCAAAGTGATTAATCTTTGATGATATTAGCTGCCTTTTGAGGCAGCTGTTACCGTAGATCCCTTCGATGGTGGGTTTAGATAGATACAAAATGCGAGAGCAAATCTGCAAAGTCAGGCAACATCTCTGGAGAAAAGGATTGGGTGATGTTTCATCAAGGAGAACATGGGAAATATTAGTTTACATTTTATCTAGGTGTGGAAAGAGTACTCTTAATTTACCTTTGTACTGTACACAAATTGAACATCATTAAAAAAGGAATCACTGATGCCGTTATCAATAATGAACGATATTAAGCAATATTAATCAAAACATACATCTTCCATGAAATGAGTGAAGCAAATCACATTTCATTTTCATCAAAACTACATTGCTTTGGATGAAGAAAACATTTTTACAGCTTCCAAGACACAATAACTACTTATTTTTGAAAAAAGCATTTGAATTTATTTCAGAATAGTTTATTGTATGGTCTCACTACAATATCACACATGGTAAGTCACGCCCCAATTACAACAAGAACTCAAGAGGTACATAGAATTGGAGTAATTATGAAAATATTTTTCATATAATTCTACTGAACCTAGTACAAGAGTGGTGAAGTATATTAATACAAATATGTATATTTACCTACACCTTTGAATTTGTGCCATGACATTCCCATTCCAAATCCCTTATAAACAATTAAACATGCACTCTTTTAGTATGTAGTAGTATTGCTGAACAGTCAAGTAGGTTTCAAAAATGAAATTACAATAAAACAATTGCCTCTTATGCTGTTAACAGCAAATACATCTATGAATTAATGTACATCCCATTTGTACTTTATATAAATGTAACAATTACTGCTTGCATGTTTTTAGATGTGTGTGTGACTTTTGTACATATAATTAAACATTTAAAATAGTATGCAATTCAGAAAATAAGGCATACAAATACACAAATTTTTACCAGTTCGAATACGTGCTTGCAAAAGTTCTTGTTAGCAAATAGAGTTCACAGTGGATGAAAATGGCAATATACAAACAGTTGGCAGTCGCCCAGGATTTAGCAAAACATGCAGGATGTAGAATAATTGTTATGAAAGTTTCATTTTTGCCCTCGCCCATAAACAATCTGTCATCAAGACCCTGATAGGCACTTGATAATGTTGGAAAGGACAATCAGTCAAACTGGTCAAGTCCTCACAGTGATGCGATAAAAAAAATCTATGTGGTAGTAAAAGGTTTTCATGATTCCAACTCCATACTCTCAGAGACTAGCTCCGGCGGCACAAAGCTCATCACTTCTTCGTGGGTTAGTCCTGAACAGGAAAGAGCATTATCTTAAATATCTTGAGATTAATTTGAAGCACAAACAAAAACAGAATGAACCGCGTCATAATGAAGATTCAAATTTTGTACTATCCAGTAGAACAGACATTAGTGTAAATTCAGATCCTAGATTGTAAAACCAGCATTCAAAGGAAATAATGGATATTTATGTGGTATACAAGTACATAATTGATTATTGCAGCAACTCGTGGTCCGGATCCCCTTTAATCCAAACAAAATCCACCTAGTCCCCCAGAGGTCCCCCCCCACAAAAGTGGGGCTTAGATCTCGACCTAATCAGGATTTCTGCACCGATCGGCGGGTCAAATTTGTCCCCTGCAGCCAGGTCTCTGAAACTCCAGCCCGGCTGGAGCCGACAGACCCGTTCCCATGGATGCCTTCCGCGGCCAACTTTGCGTGCCAGTATCTCGCCCCCGTAGTATCTTAAGACAAATAATAAGGGATTTTTGGACAATTCAGTTAGCATGGAAGAACTTCAATGTTAGATAAATATAAATACCAGGACAAAATAGTGCAGTCCAGGGGGTGACAACCGATCCAGCAACAATTTGGTATTATATGCCAGGAAAATATTATTCCACTCATGTGAAGCCCATGATTGGGTGCAGATTTTAAACACACATATTAATATATTTTTAGTTTCCCAATACCTTCCTTGAAACATGTCTGCATTTTCTGAAACTAGCCACATTTAAACAAGACATTACAGATGCTGGCATATTGAGCAAAACAAAATGTTGGTGAAACTCAGCAGTTCTTGCAACATCCATGGAGGGAAATGGACAGGCGATGTTGGGTCGATTTCCTCCAGATACCTTCTGAGTACCACCAGCATTTTGTGGTTTGCATAGGTACACAAGTCCTGCAACAACTTAGAGCATCTCGGCACAATTCTCTTCATGGTAAAGAATGGCCTCCAAGGATTTTCCTGGAAAATTACACAATATGGTATGTCAGTCATTATCTTGAACGATGGTACAGGATCACTCGGCCAGAAGGCCGACCTATTCGAGCTCATTGATCAATATGGTTTTACATTATTGGATGCAATCCAATTCAAAATAAAGTCAGATTTTCATCCGTCCAATTAACAAGCAACAAATAAAGGAAGTAATGACGGCATTAAGGTTCTGACAAAAAAAAACTGCAGATGCTTTGATCGGGAGCAAAAAACAAACTTCTCAAAAGAGGAACTCAAAAGTTGTTGTCATGAGGAACTGCAGGAATATTGACCAAAGCACAAAGTGGGTCAGGCAGCATCTGTGGAGGGAATGAATAGGCAACGTTTCATGTCAGGACCCTTTGGTCTGAAGGCACTCAACCCAAAACGACACCTATCCTTTCTCTCCACAGATGACACGTGACCCACTATGCTACTCCAGCACTGTTTTGTTCATAAAAGTTGATGATCTCAAGAATATTTTATTGTCATATGTCCCAGCCAGAACAATGAAATTGTTACTTGCAGCAGCTCAACAGAAAATGTGAACATAATAGCCTGTGAAACAATATAATAAACAAGAAAAAATGTTCAATGTATAGTACAATGTTTCAAGTAACATTTCATTAAAAATAACTGTTGCACTTACTTTTCCATTCTTCTATTTCAAGTTCTCGGCTTTCAAAAGACTGATCGTAAGGATCTGCTTCAGGCTCATCATCCGGGTCATGATACTGAGAGAAATAAGAATGAGCCAAGGCTTCTGCTGCTGTGATTCTCTTATCTGTGTCCAGCACAAGCATTTTCTCCAAAAGGTCCACAGCTACATATGCAAAACATATGAAAAAGACACTTTTGCAGCATTACAGGCATGTTATTTTAATTAAGTATTCACACTTCATGCTGATCAGTGCCAGAAACGTGGCACTCGTGTACTGCCCAGGTGATGTCTGCTGCATGACTTTACCGGCTTGAATTCAAAATATAGCATTTCACTGCACCTAGGTACATGTGACAATGAAGAATCATTGAATGGTTACATTACATGAACATTTTTAAACAAAACCAAGCTAAATGTTACCATTGAAATAGCACCCATGTGAAAGACATTAACATCATTTGAACCTTCTCATTGCCTTCTCCTTGAAGATGAACCATGTAGGTGAAAGATAATTTTTTTTAAATCCTAAATAAATACTCTCCTTGTAATTTGCAACATCTACTAGTGGTCAATGGTGTTAGGTGCTAAACCCATTAAATTAATACTGCTTCCAAAAAGCAAACCCCGTCTCAGAAGACCACCACAGTTGAAGTAAAATCTAGAAACAAGGAACTGTAGATGCTGGTTTACAACAAATGACAAAGTGCTAGAGTAACTCTGGTGAACATTGATAGGCTACGTTTCAGGTTGGGACCTATGTGACATTTAGTGACGGAGCCATCTCCATGGTCTCCTGGCCAGCTGAGTTACTCCAGCATCGTCTTTTTTTTTGAAGTAAAATCTATTGGTCGTGTTTTGTTCATATGGTAGTGATAGGTGAAGCAGGAAAATAATCAGTACTTATCCATTAAAAATATTTCTCGGATATTACTTTTTTATACACAATTAAACAAAAAGATAGCTCTGGACCCGTGTTGGATCAATCACATTCAATATTAGCTCCGTATTTTTGTTAACAAATTGTAAAGCCAATTCAATTGAAGTGATATGAGGTAGTGCCGATGCTTAAATAATGCTTCCTGGACCTAGTATTTGTTGTCCACGGCAAAGAAACTAAAAACTGTCACCATCAGTAGCTTTGCAATCATTACAAGTGCAACATCTGAAGGGTTGAATAAGTTTTAAGCAGTGCTTTATAATTCATAAGGTTATACAAAATAGTTTAGATATTTATCCAGCATAAGCAACTGCCAGTATAGGAATGAATGGTGCCATTAGCATGTCCAACACCACTATCAAATGGTGGGATACGGGGTTATACCTGCAGTGCCAACAGTTGTAATTTTCTAAAATAAGAGGATCCAGTTTACTCTTACACTTTCTTTCTATACCTCCTAGATGGCAATACTGGAGAACAGGAATTACTTCCTAATTATTCAAATGTTGGAATGAAGAACCCTGTTGATAAGGATATGAAAATATATGCTGACCACTTGCAACATGAGAGAATCTAGCCAGCCAACCTTATGTCCAATGACATTAATATCATCAGCAATATCCTATCTGTCTGAAGAAGGGTCCCGACCTGAAATGTAAGGGGATCAGAGAGTATGGAGAGAAGGCAGGTACGGGATACTGAGTTGGATGATCAGCCATGACCATATTGAATGGCTGTGCAGGCTCGAAGGGCCGAATGGCCTACTCCTGCACCTAATTTCTATGTTTCTATGTAACCTATCCATGTTCTCCAGAGATGCTGCCTGACACGCCGAATTACCACCACTTTTAAAAATTATAATCAACATCCTGAGGGTTTCCATTCACCAGAAACTCAACTGGCCCAAGCACATATATACCATGACTACAAGAGCAGGTCAGAGGTACTTGGGTGCCTTCTGGCTCACTTTCTCTCAGCCCAAAGCTTTTTCAATGCCTGTGAGGCACAACAGAGAATTGGCAACCCATCACCCAACGTAAACATGCGTTCCCTCTATTACTGGTGGACAATAGCCAAGTGTGTAGCATTGTAAAATGCAATTACTCTCTTATGCTATTCCAACAGAATATTCCAAACTCGATCTCTACCCTCAAGGGCAAGAGCAGTGGATGTACATGATAAGGTATCGCCTCCAAGCTGCATGGCATCCTGATTTTATTGATCCCCCTACAAGTGGTTGTAGTGATCCTTCTTGCTGTCTTCAACTGCTGCAGCCCTCATATGTCATTGGTCCTTTATAGTTGCAGGGTCTAAATCTTTAAACTCCCTCCCAGACAGCATCATAGATGGATCATCAAAAAGACTCCAGAAATTGAAGCTTACAACCATACACACCTTCCCCAGGCAATTTACAATGGCCAATAAATGCCAATATTGCCCAGATCCCCCAAAATGATTCAATATATGGATATTAAAAATGTAAGTACCTTGAGGATTAGCTCCAATGAATACATCTTCAAAGCATTGTTTTGGCATTTGCGGCAAAGATTGGATGTAGTTTCTTGCCTGAAGACATAAAATGTGAATACTTAATCTAGGTATAAAAATCTATACATCACTACTGTATATTAGTTCCTCTGTTCTTTTACAGGCATACAAATCATGCTTGGATCATGACAGAACAGTGTCTGCACTGCACACACTTTGCAAACAATCAAAACTCTATATTAAAGGAAAAGCAATTAGTTTATGGTTACCTACCAAATATGTAACCATCAGAACTATCTATGCAGGTCAAACCACAATGTTGTTCATTTTGCTCCAAATTTGTGAAAGATTTAAAACTTGAAAAATCATACCATATTCACGAAGAGAAAATGTCAAACATTTAGGAGGGAATCTTTAAAATGGTTATTTATCAAGAAAATCTGGAATGCCCCAATTTCCAGCAGTTACACCATAGTTCAACTAACACTCCTTCCACTTGGCTATCTACATTCCCCAAGGTAGAGTCTAGTAATTCATTAATTCATCTATCTACATACTGCTTTGAAAAGCTCTCCTAAACACACCGAAACATTGTTGTCCCTCCCCCCCTCCGAGTCACTAAAACCAAGTTAACATTCGGGAAATTGAAATTGCCAGTACAATTGCGAGACAGCTAATAAACCCATGTTCCTCTCTCTCCTGTTGACTGTTGGGAGATCAATAACACCCACCAAATATAGCAACAATATCCCTTTTGTTCTTAATTGTTACCCGTATGGCCTCATGAAATGCGTTCTTGGCTTCACAGTGATGTAGCGCCAGAGACCCCGGTTCGATCCTGACTATAGGTGCTGCCTGTATGGAGTATGTACATTCTCCCTGGGAGCGCATGGGTTTTCCCCCGGGTACTTCGGTTTCCTCCCACACTCAAGGGACATGCAGGTTTGTAGGCCAATTGGCTTCAGTAAAATTGTAAATTGTTCCTTGTGTGCAGGATAGTGCTGGTGTTGGGGGGTCTTCGCTAGTTGGCATGGACTCAGCGGTCTGAAGGGTCTGTTTTCATGCTGTATCTCTAAAGTGTAAAGTGAAGTCTATTGCCTCCCTCATTACTCAATCAATGCCATCTTTGACCATCATACCTTCCCTTTTACTCCACGCTCTTGCCTGATAATTCTACATCTTGGGATACCAAGTTACTAGTTCTGCCTGTCCTTCATCCATAGCGCAACAATAATAATATCGTAGAACCAGATGTTAAATCAATGAATTCATCTATTTTGCTTATTACACTTTTAAAAGTTGATTCTTGTTTCTCTTTCAAAGATGATGCTTCATCTGTTACGAACAAAGAGATAATGTTAATTTATTGATCTCCCAAGTCAACAGTAGATAGAGGAACAAATATATAAGATTACATCAGAGAACTGCATAAAAATAGGATTATTGTACTGGGGGATTGCAATTTCCCAAATGCTAACTGGGAATATCTTGGTTTTAAAAACGGAGACACAATTTTTGAGGTGAGCTTTTTGAAGCGGCATGTATGCAGATCAACACGCGCATTGTTCCAGGACTTTGATTATATTTCACAATTCTTCCTCAGCTGCCCACATGAAGGTCACATACTAAGAGTAGGTTAATACCTTTCAGCTGCTGTGCTTCTTAAAAAAAAGTAATAAAATCAATTTAATGAGCAACTTTTTACAAAATATGTAAATTAAATTAAATTTAGTAACATATTGGTAAATATGGTGGAGTAGCTGCTGGAGTTCTGGGTCTATTGATCCAGAGATGAGTTTAAAACCCAAAATGGAAGTTTGGGAATTTAAAGTTGAAGAGATAAGGTGGTGATAATGCAGAGATGTAAAATGGGTAACCATAACCAGAGTCTGCCAAGAAGGTACCATGCATACAAAGATTAGAGTACCCATTCAATTTGAGTAAAGGGAAAATGGTGAAAAGATACACAAAAACGTTATTGATTCGGCATCTGGAGACATACCCTTATCCACTTGCCCAAATTATGAAGTTCTCCTCTGTCCTAGACAAACTGCACCTTTCCGATTTTGCCTCATCTGTTTCATGCTCTTTGAGGTTAATCTGCTCATGAGACTCGCATGCTATTTACTCAAGCCTATTCTCACTTTAAGCAGTCCTTCCATCCCCCTCCTCTTCTCCCCCCCCCCCCCCAAAACCACCAAATGCTGGTCTCCTTGTAGAAACTACCTGCCACCCATCTCCATAAACTGCCGATAGACACTATTTTCCCATCAGCAACCTTCTGTTTCTCGCCAACATATCACGCAACCTTCTGTAGCTGACAGCGCTGCCCATTTTTTTCACTGCAATCAGTTTTCTGTTCTTGCCACATCCTTGTAAAATTGCAACGGGTACCAAGTCTCAGATCCTTTACGTGTTAATCTTCCGGGCCAGGTGCCTTTGAACCTTCGTGCCTTAATTTTCTGGGCTTTCCAAAACTTTGCTGCCTAAATCCTACAACTCAAGGTCCTTTTATCTATCGCCATTGTGCTTGCTGGCCGACATTGCATGAAGTAAAGTTTGGGTCACTATTTCCAGGCCTGCTTTTAAATTCTTCCAAGATGTTGCCCCATTAACATTAATCTCCTTCAGATACATTGAATTGGAGTTTACTGTGCTCCTCCAATTCTGGTCTCTTGTTCACAAATTGAATTGCTCCAACAGTAGCAGCTGTACTTTCATCTACTAAATTCATACCAGGATCCCAGTTCTTTTCCCTACTTTCTCATAATGGCTCAGTGTAAGATTGTGTTTGATAATGCAACTGAGATATACCATGGGACATATTAACAGCCGTTAACCTCAACTATCTCTTTAAAGTTGTGACAAATTTACACGGGAAAACTATTTTAATCTACTAATATTAAAAATGAAATTGCCATTGGCAAACAAAGACATCTTTATGCTAATATTTGTCTTATTTGTTCCAGTCTAATGCATTTACAATTACCAAAGGGCAAAATGCTTAATTACCCTGGGGGGAACGGGACAATAATGTTGAATCTTTTGATGATTTTTGGTTTAATGTTAACACTAAATGGACCGCCTTACCGGCCATTCCATTTAGTTTGTGTATGCATACAACATAATCACTGCTCATCTTTAATATAACAAGTTACTGTGTTGGAGGACATAAAAAATAAAATAAAAGGAGCTTGTAATGACATTGGAGCAAAATCTGACACCAAGGCGATTAACATGACATTAGGATGGAATTACTAAAGTTGGTTAAAGAGTTGCGTTTTAAAGATTACCTTAAAGGAAGAGAGCAAGGCAAAAAAAGTTTACATTTATTATTCCAGAGCTCGTGCCCTTGGAAACTGAAGCCATACACACAATGGGGAATTTAATGCCCAAGAAGCTTGGACTGGAAAATAACAAATATCTGAGAATTGTAGCAAAACATGACATTATGGAAGGTCAAGACTACAAATGAATTAGAAACCAAAGACCAAAATTCTAAAATAGAAAACACTTTTCTTGGCGCCTGGTGGTCCAGTGAGAAAATGGGAGCAAGCCAAACTAGGCTTGGACAACAGAGATTTACAAAAAACATGAGTTTACCGAAAGTAAAATAAAGGAAGCCAGAGTTTTAAGTTTTCAAAATAATTTAATAGGGTTTCAGTGACACCTGGACTTGGTATGCAGTCAGGTGTTGATGCATAGCATGGCAATGGATTTAGTGATTGTGTGAACTGTCTTTACACTTATAAATGCGACTGCAAGATTTCATTCAACCTCTATCAGTGGCAGGGAGAATATGCTCAAGGAATGCAATCTACAGACATAAGAAAATGGCTTCTGTATTCCAATATTCCAACGGTCATTTCTGTTCATTCACTACTTTCTCCCAGACAAGCAATGTGACAAGTTAGAGCCAGGTGGGTCAAGCGAGCTGGATGTGTCAAATACAAGGGCGATCTGACACTATTGACTACCTAAGGATGAATTCTTGGAGGTGGAGTAAAACAAGGTAAAAGTGTTGGATCAAAAGCCTTGCCAAGCAATTAATTGGCTATGATTACTTAGATGCACAATATTTATATACTGAATTAGCTCCATCTTTTAAAAAAACTAAAACATCAATTAGTCTTTAAATGCCTACTTCTACAAGAAAGCTGGGTTTCAGTTCAAGAACTGATCAACTATACAGTAAGCAACACTTTTCTAGATTTCACTTGGTTTCAAACACCCAAGAATTAAGAGGAATTTCATCAAAATATTCCATACACCCACCCCTTCCACCCTTTATCAACAATTGGGATATTTACATCTGTGTTAGTATATTGTATTGGGAAGGATTACAGGTGTCTAGTCATAATGATAGCCATTATCCATGTGATATGCTAACTGGACAAGGCTCATGGTTAGTTTAAGAATTTCCATGAATATGATCTAATCAATCTATCACTGATGGATTTCAGACTACAAAGAGAACATAAAATGAAAGTTTTTTAAATCAGACCAAAGGAAATTGAATTGTATTTCCTCAAACTTTTCAATTAATCTTGATCAAACCAAATCCAGATTACGCCTGCTTTCAATACAAGTATTTTCATCTCCCATTTCTAAATAAATGGAATAAAGCATTTTTGGGAATAAAGTTTGGCTCTAATGCTGCACGAAGGAACTGATAAATATCATGGTACAAATTGGTCAAAAATGCTTCTTGGTCATTTTTGACGGAATCACAATTACTATTAGCTTTGGCAGATCTGGTAGCCAGAGCAGCATTCTCGTGAGCAGGGTGTAACTTCATAGATTAATGATTGCAATTAATCACAGGAGTTTAAATACATTGACACCGCACATAAAAATTTACAATTTTATTCCCTGGGATATTTAAATTTACAAAGAACTATGGATAGTGGAAACGTTTATTGCATTCACTCTTGGATGCACATAGTCTTTCTAAAATTAAATATCTTGTGGTCAGTTTCAGAAAGGGGTTACATTTTAAATATTCATACGAAATACTTCCCTGGCTAAATGCTAAGACATTTAAAATGGTGACGAGAGCTGCCTTGCTCTGACTACACAAACTAAATGATTTACTATTGCCTCCATAGCAAAAGATACTCAATGCCCAAGGAAGCATAAACCTGAGAAAAATCACCTCCTTCAAATTACATTTTTGGTTGTAATAACAAAATGCCTGAAAGAACTGAAAGCAGCCAGAAAAAGCCCTCCTCTCGAAATTGCTCTATCACAAATTAACTTCAAACACATAGAATAATAGCCATTCATGTTCCCAAGATGTTAGAAATAAAAATAGCGATTTGAAACTAATTGGTTGTTGCAAACCTAACCGCCATGCTACTCTCAGAGTTGCTTTACCAGGAACACTGGTCAAATAGTAGAACACTACTTAGACCTTAGAAAACCCACATGGATATTCTAGCCCACAAACAACTTATGCATCAAGTTGATAGATTAAAGTCTTCAGTCAAATTTAGCATTTTACCCAAATTTACAGGGAAATAGACATCATTCCAGACACAAATAACTGGCATCTATTCATCACTACATTGACACCATTAGATAAGTGCTCCATTTACACAAGGAAAATACATGACATCAATATGCCTTCCCCGCAAGGAGCTCATTTGACAGCCTGTCTGTCTCACCTCGTAGCCGGGCATCCTGTTAATTAAGGATGCTGGAGGCGTTCCTGTCAATCTCATGATCTGCTGAAGCTGATTAATATCTTAAACGCCCAGGTCAAGGCGTTTATCCATTTGTCAAAAGGATACTCAAGTTTGGAAAAACTGTTTTCATCCACTTAAATAACAATCTTAGCAAAATTCATGTGCTGCTGGTTGCTACATTAGAAAAGTACAAAGGTTGCAGAGGAAAATAAAAGACATAAACATGCAAGGCTGAAGGGTGATCGCAGTGATATCCACAAGGCATGCTATGGCATTAGATTTGTTAGTGTTGAATGTATTATTGTATTTTTTAAGGGTAAAGAGCACTTCAAACATAAGCAAATTACAAACAATCTACGTCACCAAATCTCACATTTAGCAAAAGTGAAGATTAATCAAAAAGTGTTAATTTTGGCTTGTTATAGAATATGTTAAAACATCACCTACAAAACTATTTCTGCATTAACTAAAATCATATCAACAAACAAAAAAAACACCTCTAAGTAAATCAAACCGTGCCAATCAATGTTGGTGAATCTGTGCTTTGGTGATTTTATTTGAAGCACTGCAAGAAATCATTTACCAGGAGTGGTCAATAACCACCAGCAGAAAGTACAGGCAATACATCAACTCACAGAATCAGATGATATTTTCATCAAAAGTTCTGGCCCTGGAGTTCCGACGAGCTGCATTATTAGCTTCAACTGATCAATATCTAACATTGTAACATAAAGGAAAACATAGGGGACAGGTTATAACAAAAACGGCCCATGTACTTTAGAGTTGTAACGATAATGGAGTTTAAAGGCATCATCAGCCAATGTCCTGCTCATCATAGGTGACATTTGTTTGCTCATACTTTGTCAATTTTTGAACGTTTTGATTTTCTTAATTGTATTGGCAGGAGCACAATTCAATTACGTATAGAATTTAGTCTTATCATCTGGAGTAGCTACTTAATTAAAAAACAATTTATTAGAGGAGTAAGTTTAATTAACGCCAGTTGGCATTATCTACTAATCAGATCAGAATGTCATTTTGGATCCGCCAAAATTTCCCTTTAGTTTTTTGTCAACAAGTTTCACATGCATACAGCTTAACACTGAAGTTATTTCAAAGTATGCATTGAAGATTTCAGATCTGATTAATGACGACAGAGGTGTCCCTCTCCAAGTATAGAATTTCCAGGTTCTTCCAATGCTTTAAATTATTTGTAGAAGTTTGGCTTTAAACTTATTAACCAAAATCTTTGCCTTATTTATCCATATTGATTAGAAGTGACAGCCATACAGTAACCCACACAAATGTTTGCAGGATTTGAAAGACCGTTTCATCGTAGAATTATTTTCATATCACCGATACAACTCTAAACTAGAGGCAAAATAAAAATATCCTGTTCAGACACACTTTACTCCAGTCTCATATTTCTCTCCATCTTCCTACCTTCTGGGGACCTTTATGTTCTTGTAACAACCACAAACTGGATATCAGATAAATGTAAAAACTTACTACTGGAAAGTAAACTAACATAGAACTAGATATTATTAATATTTGCCTTTTGGGAAATCCATTCCAGTGACATGAAATTAAACATGGTTTAAGGCACACTTCAGTTTACCTTGAATTTTACTACTGAATTAAATCATCAAATATAAATCCTTAAGGTTTGCACTCCAAATATTATATTTACATATTATGTAATATTTACATTATGTAATATTGTATATTTACAATTACATTTATTTGAAATAATCTCCATGATCTGTAGATAAATCTGTTAACTACTGCACATTTCCTTTGAATATTTGAAACAAAAAACATGATTTTATTGGCTTATATTCTGCAGCATCAGAAAAGGAATTGAAAGTGCACATTAGTGAAGCAGCCAGGTCACAATATTAATCAATGTATCAAGAATTCAAGCCAGATTTTTACTAAACAGAAGCAGAGTGCAAGTAGTAGATTATCAAAAAGTGGCCCATAAAACGTTAAGAGGATCTGAGAGGCATCATTTTAAATCCCATTTGATTTGACAAGAAAATTCAAAATTTGATAATTGTTATTAGTATTATTTTATGAACTACGAATTAGTTGTTTCTTCAATTAAATGTTAGAATCACACTAAAATCTGTTTCAAGTGCTCATTTAGGTTAGCATACAGTTCCATTCAGCATGATTAGCTTACATAACTTGCACTATTGCCCATTCTTTGGTAGTTTTTAACATGCCTTATTTTCAATCTTTAGTGCCTGACCATTGCCTTCTAATTTCCATGTATGTGTACCTATTTACAATATTGGCTTGATGAAGAGCAAGAACCCCAACCAACACTCCTCTCCAACCAGACATCAGCATTACTTGATCTATTGCCCTTGCTGAGAAAAGCTCAGTGTTCAGACTGAAAACTGAACTTGGAAATAAATCACCTCAATACATGCGCTGCCTAGTCATTAAAGTCCCTTTAC
Organism: Raja brachyura; assembly: GCA_963514005.1. Next base: position 23,602,646 of record OY740804.1, read on the forward strand.
TCATTAAATTATCGGGAAGCTCTGCAAAATCTTTGCAGTCAACTCATGTAATATTATTCTAACCCTTAATATCTTAAAAGCGAACTAATTTATTGAACTATCAAAAAAAATGAAGACTGTTATTGGTGAATTTAATTATGACATTTAATGTTAGACTATCATACCCTGCCTTAATTTCGCTTCATAAAACTTTAAACCTCAATTCAGCCCTTCAATACTACTTTCAACATGCAAGTTCGATTATAATTGCATTCAAAAGGTAACCTGCTGTTAATTTTCTTGGGGTATAAGCATTAAGAGTTCTAGCTAGTAGTTGAAATGTTTGTCTGCCAGGATTAGGTTAGTAAAGACAAAACACAAAGCATGAGTGGGAACAGATGAAATTATGGGCTCATGCAAAGTTTAAATAACCACTTTCCTTTAACAGTCCTGTGACTTGCACAGGTGAAGCAGCAATTGCAAACTTTCTTCTGATCAAAATAAAGATTAAATCAAGAATGAATGTGCATTGAGAAAATAATTAAATGCAAAACATTCCAAAGCAGCAAAGCATGGATTCATGCATAAAGTGTTGACAAACTTTTAAATTAAAAAAAATTAAAGCTCATCTGAAAAGTATTTCAATACAATTCCAGCACACAAAAATATAGCAATTTGATAAAAGGTAATTCAAACATTTGAATAATTGTTATCAGAATAATGTAAACATCTTTTAATCGATAGGCAATTTATAGAATCACTCAATAATCAAGATAAATATGATTAAATGCAAATATGTAATTACTACACCATCACATCAAGAAAATGTGAAAAAGTATCCCATATATTATGAACAACTTGCCCACTTAAAAAAATCTCGCAAACTGATCTGTTTCCTAGGCAAAAACGAAATATTATAATTGTGTTAAGAAATTCAAACATAAAATGTCAAAGGCTGACAGCTCAGAGGCATTGAGTTAAGAAAGCATGAAAGAGTTTTCATTAGCAAACAGTGCCCACAGAAACTTATTTTCCAATAGAAATCAGAACTGAAAGTCACTTGTTTATTATTGTACTCCAAAGTGTACAAGACCTGTAATTTCATCCAATGTAGTAGACAGAATGCAGTTACAAGAAAGCAGAACCAAGACAAAGCATTTTAGAAGTGGAATTTAATTTTCTTTGAAACAATTTTAGGTATCATGACTGAACTCAGATTAGTTTCATTTGGCAAACAGCTCTTTTATAGAATTTGTGCAAGCTTTACTGGTCAGTCCGGATTGGAAAAAATCTTGTACAACATGGAAGTAAAAAACACCTGAAACAAATTGTATTGTTATATATACATTAACAGAAGTATATTTTTTTATTACATGGGTTAACCATTTAACTACCCATATTGAAAGGGGTTTGTACCACCGGAAGGACCAAAATAAAATTAAAATAATTTCAAATATTTTTCATGTACTTTGAGGTAGAACTGCTTAAAACACGATAAAATAACTTTTTCGATAATGTGCATGCCAAAATTAACTATTTTTGCACATTTTTAAATGACCAAATTGCACATGTTTAAAAAAAGTCTCCTTTTTCCATCAACCTTCGCTCAAAACATAAATATTTGGCATTAGCACAAATTGATAAAAGGTTTTATAAAAAGCAATGGAGTAGCCAATATTCAGGAAAGGACTATTAGCTTGCTTGTTTTGATAGTAGTCGATTATAAGGGTAATATATTTGCAAAAAGTAACTTCATGTCATTCTTAACTAAAATTCCTGTTTAGAAACGTACTGCAAACTAATTTTCAATCAAAAAAGTGAAGATTTATCGTCATATTAGATTTTCAAAAAACTGTTTGCCAATAGAAGCCAAAATGTTTTCAAAATTGTCAAATGAGTGTAATATTTTGCGATTAAGAATACTGCTTCAGAAATTACAGGTGGAAAAGGGAACAGGGAAGAGTCAAATGAATTTGAAAACAAGTCAGAGGATACTAGATTACATTCCCTGTTGATGATCAGCCCTTTAACAACTGGCAAGAACCAGATATGATATTCATGATATATCATTTCCGGTAGGAAAGTGCTGATTCAGGACCTCCAAGCCGCGGAGTGTGTTCGACCATCCCGACGTTGGAGTATCAATCATCCCGACGAGGGGCCCTGTACATCCAGTCGTCCGTAGCGGCGACTACAGAGGGGTTATGGCCCTGACCACGGGTGAAGGAGGAGGACTGGCCGAACTTTGTTGCCTTCCACCACAGTGAAGAATGCTGTGTGGATGTTTGTGTTAAATTTTATTGTGTATTGTGTGTTCTTTTTAAGTGTATCGCTGCTGGCAAATTCATTTCACTGCACCTTCGGGTGTATGTGACGAATAAAATTGACTTTGACTTTGAATTGCGTTCTAGATTAGATGGAATCTGAGTGCAACTAGCCAGTTGGGTCTCCAACAAGATTTCTATCTTTTCCAATAGTATATTCCACGTTGGAGCAGGTCAACATTAGTCCTGTCCACATGAAACGGCATTTATAGAATTTGTTTCAGCAGAGTAATCACCAAAAGGTTAGCAACTATGTAACTTAGTATCCAAAACATCCCTTTTAAAATAAATATTGCACCTGAAACTCACTTCATGGGATGATATGAAATATTATGAAATGAGACCATTTGTTTTAAAATCAAGATTCAAACTCGGATGCAGAGGAATATGAAAACAAACTTCTTTTTGCTGAAATTAACTTCGATTACAATGGTAAAACATAGTACTTAGTGATTACATTTGAAAATAGTTAAATTATTAAATACACCATTGAAAAGATATTAACAATTTAATGAGCAGATATCCAATAAAACACGTTTACTGAGGGAATAACATACATTTTCTTGATGGCCCGATAGGCTAAATGGCTTAATTCTGCTCCTGCTTATGAAAACAAAGCATATATCTTTGCCCCGCCCACACACAAAAATATCAAGCGTGTTTTTTAATAAAACAAGGATACGGTCAGTGCCTGGAAATAGAGTCTTCCCTGTCAGTAGCTCCGCCATAATGCACCCAACGGACCAAATATCGACTGGAGATAGAGAGAAGACATTCAGTATTTGGGTCCATGCAAGACCACATTAAAAGGACACAACACATTTTACCATACTTCACATTTTAATCTACCTCCTTCAACTTAGTTTGGGGGGGGGGGGGGGGGGGGGGAGGAGATGAGGGGGGAAAAAGGTTATTAAACTGGTTGGTTGAAGTCAATGCAAAGAATTAGTACCTGCCAACCCACCCTCATCCTACTTATGCTCCTTGGGGCCCACACTATTCCCCTTTGCCTGATCCACAGCCCATCCGCGAGTCCTCACTTTTAAAACCTATACCATATTAGAATCCATGTACAACAAATGCAACTTGAGACCAAGTTTACTGGTTCTTATGTAGAAATATTTTATACAGAAACATTCCTTATATTGTGTAATATAATCTCACCAACAATACCACAGACACATCTGTGGAGTCATTTAAGTTCCTTGGAACCATTATCTCCAGGGACCTTAAATGGGAGGCCACCATTGACTCCACAGTCAAAAAGGTCCAACAGAGGATGTATTTCCTGCGGCAGCTGAGAAAACACAATCTGCCACAGGCAATGATGGTCCAGTTTTCTACTGCCATCACAGAGTCTGTCCTCACCTTCTCCATCATGGTCTGGTTTGGTTCAGCCACCAAGCATGACATCCGGAGGCTGCAGCGCATCATTCGATCAGCCGAGAAGGTTGTTGGCTGCAACCTTCCCCCCATCGACGAACTGTACACTGCAAGGGCCAGGAAGAGAGCGGGTAAGATCATCCCTGACCCCTCTCACCCTGGCCACAAACTCTTTGATGCACTTCCCTCTGGAAGACGACTCCAGACTGTCAAAGCCACCACGGCCAGACATAACAGCTTTTTTCCACGAGCAGTGGCTGTACTCAACGGTTAAAAGTCTGTAGCCTCCTTGTGCTCTGGTATTTTAATTAATTCTTCACATGTTTAAATTATACAATGTTTTATTTTTTTAATTGCCTACTGTAAATCGTGTTGTTACTTGCGAGCAAAGCACCAAGGCAAATTCCTTGTATGTATACATACTTGGCTAATAAAATTTATTCAATTCAATTACTATTCAAATTTGTATTTCCATTACATTGAAAACTGTAAAGTTCTGTCACTGGTGCAGATTTTGAACAGTGGCAGGCATGTCTAATGCCAATCAGTCTGACAACTTAAATGAATTTGATAAGGTTTTATCTTAATTGGCACAGTAAAAAAGTGCTGTTACAAGCTTTAGGGAATAGTGGAAAATTATCAAAGGAATTAGTGTCAGCAGTCAACAAAATTCATCAAAAAACCTGTCAGCAAAAATCAGTCATCATAGAAAATATTAAACAGATTTTCAGTGTTTAAAAATACACTTAACATGGTCCATGTGGTTGAAACCAGCATGTATTGATTGACCAAATTGTAAAACTTTTTTTTAAAGATACACGGTTACTGCTCCAAAGAGTTATGTCGAACACACTGGAGAAAACCGCAGTTACAGACTTGTTAAAACACGACTTGGTTGGTTTGGCAACCAAATACTTCTACAAAAATAAAGACTAATCTTACAAGTAGACCGAAGCCTCTTGCCAGCAGTTTCAATAATTAACGCAAATAGTAAGTGTTTTTTTGTCTGGGATAAAGAGGTAATGTAGTTTCACATAAACGAGAAGTGGGAGATGGATAATTCAAAGTCCTCTCCCCTTGTGAGAAAAAGGTAAAACCCTGTCCATTATTTCAGCTTATTAGAAACAATACAAAATGAAATATAGAAACCAATTGGCAAGAAGACTGATGCAACATACCAGTTTGATTGTAATGCATCCAATTTAGCATAATCTCTGGTGCTCTATACCACCTTGTGGCTACATATCCAGTCATTTCATCATCTGTATGACGAGCCAATCCAAAGTCCAAAATCTACAGTGATAAAATGCATACATTTTATAAGATTTTTAAAGAAACAAGAATAAAGGAATGTTTTTTATTACATTGCAGAAGGTCAAGGAGGGGGGAAAAAAATCACAAAGAAGCCACTCTGGAAATCAAAATGCTTCAAAGACGCACATGTTTGTAGGTTAATTGGCTTGGTTATAAATGCAAAATTGGCCCTAGTGTGTAGGATAGTGTTCGTGTGCGGGGATCGCAGGTCGGTGCGGACTCAGTGGGCTGAAGGACTTGTTTCCGCGCTTTATCACTAAACTAAAAACTGAAACTAAACTGTGCAGCGACTCATGTCATTTCATATCAAAAGTTTAAAAAATCTTAGCATTTGAAAGTAATCACTGAAGAATCAAAAATCAATGTAAATGAGATCAGAAAATAACTTTGGAAAACTGATCGAACTATCATAAGGCCATAAGGAGTATAATTAAGCCATTTGGCCCATCAAGTCTACTCCACCATTCAATCATGGCTGATCTATCTCTCCTAACCCCATTCTCCTGTCTTCTCTCCACAACCTCTGGCACCTGTACTAATCAAGAATCTATCTATCTCTGCCTTAAAAATATCCACTACTGCAACTGCCAAGACTGATTAAGGACACGATTTCTCCATAGCCCCAGTGGAGAGGAGGATGTTCGACTTGGATTTGGAACCATATGTACAGACATGATTGTGACTCTGTATAAGTGCATACATAGTGGCAATCAATGACAAAATAAGTTCTTCAAGTGGCATACAAGTGTCTGGTTTAACATAACGGGTGATTATATATTAAGTAGGATTAAATATGATGAGCTTGCTTGGGTGCCTGTGAATGCGATGCTCCTATGACAAAACTCTAGGATGATTTGATGTGATGCTGACAGCTGCTGTGCGATTTGTATATCTTGTTTGTACGTGCACTTTGTTTTGTTAATAAAAGTTGAGTGCAAAAAAAACCAAAAACATCAACTTGGCATCCACAGCTTTCTGTGGCAAAGAATTCCGCAGATGCACAACCCTCTGACTAAAGAAATCTGTCCTCATCTCCCTCCTAAAACAACGTCCTTTAATTCTGAGGCTATGACTAGTCCTAGACTTTCCCACTAGTGGAAACATCCTCTCCACATCCACTCTATCCAAGCCTTTCACTATTCTGTATGTTTTAATGAGGTCCCCCCCTATACTTCTAAACACCAGTGAGTACAGGCCCAGTGCCAACAAACGCTCATCATAAGTTAACATACTCACTCCTGGGATCATTCCTGTAAGAGGAGGTTTCCTTCCTCAGATATGGTGCCCAAAATGGCTCAAAATATTCCAAATGTGGCGTTACCAACATCTTACAGAGCCTCAACATTACATCCCTGTTTTTGTATACTAGCCCTCTTGAAATAAATGCTAGAATTGAGTTAGCATTGAACTATGTTTTTTTATTAGAGAGCACCATATGTAAAAAGAATTGATCTAGCACAAAATAATTAAAATAATTTTCTTTAAAATAAATATTTCATCATCTACCAATGCTTTTGCTGGAAAAACATTTAGTTTCTTACAACAAGCACTATGTCACTTTCAATGAGTTAGTTTAACATGTGCTGGGAAATTAGGCTCTCACCCAAATTGCCAGGAATAGGAGTCATATAATTGGCATACTCATTAAGAGTGCTGAAAGCCTTTAACTCTCGAAAAAGCAGATTGAAGTGTGTTTAAAGTTTTCATTCAAAGGATCACGGAAGAGGGTAGAGGACATTCAGAAAATCTGATTTGTCATACTTCATACTAATGATATTGGACGTTTGGCGAGTCATGAGATTGCGATCATAGAAATTGATCTGTATTGCGATTTTCAGTGAGGCGGAAGCCATGTCATTTGCACTTGTGTAAAAAAGGATAAACTGTATTCATTTATCTTTTTTCCCCGCATCACTACATCTGTAATTTTATTCTTCATCTCAGTTTTAGGTAGTAATTTGATACATCCGCAATGGCAAATTTGTGTTATACTGCCTGGGGATGGAGAGCAGTTATCATACATAGCTACTAAACCAACAGATTGGCTAGTTCCTGCTTAGAGGCTGACGTATACAGAATCTACCAATTTGATGCATTACACAGACCAATAAATTAGTAAAAAGCTCAAACATTTTTTTTACTACCAATTCAAGAGGGAAAGGAGAGAAAAGCTAGGTAAATATAGGCTAGCCAGTCCAGTGCCAGTCATAGGAAAACAGAAAAATACTGAAGGGCAGGACCAATCTACATTTGGAAAGGCAGCAATGGATCAGAGGTGGTATTTGCTGGGAGATTTTGTCTGATTCATGTCATAGAGTTCTCTTGAGAAAAATAAATAAACCCATTGACAAGGGCAAATGTATACATAATGTAGACCTTTCACAAGACCTTACAAGTGGAAAATGTGTCCAAAACATTAAAACCCACATGATCAAGGGTTGTGGAGGGCTGCTTCTGTGACCCTAATGTTACAAGATTACCAAATTTGCAGATGAGCCTTCAATTGGTGGGTATTGTTGATAATGAGGCTGGTAGTGTTAGGCAAGTTCTCAGTGTGCCATCCAAATAACTATTTTAATTTTTTTTTTCTAATGAGATTGTAGTTAATTGAAAGGGTGGGATATTCCGGAAGATGGAGGAAGAGTGGAAAGGATTAAATAAAACATGACTTGTATAATGCAGTAAGCTATTGCAACCAAATCACTAATATGATGATTAATTGCAAAGGTTTTAACATTGCTACAAAGGCTTGCAGTCGCATTCGTTGTGGGAGAAGCGTCTCACAGCACATGCTGATCAAAATAATTTATTCCATAAATGATTCTTCTGGAGTGAAATTCACTAAAAAATGCAAGAAAGATTCCAAGCAATTAAAGAGTTTTTCTTTAATCAAAATTTAATTTCAGTTCTCATGTAATTACATCTCCAATTATCCATTTGGAAACAAAAAAATATTCTCTGCATTATGGTCAAGAGAATCAAAATAACTTAATTCCATTTCGCAAGTAATCTTATCTCCAATTATCCATTTAGAAACAAATATAGACATTCTCTACTTTATGGTTCCAATAATTGAAATACGTTAAATATTGCAGTTCTTTACCTTCAGCTCACAATCTTCATTCACTGCGAGGTTGCTGGGTTTTAAATCCTATCAGACAAAACAAATTTCAAATAATCTATTATTCTTAGCTAAATTGTAAATTGCTCAAAATATTCAGAATTCATGCATTGAACATGCAGTTTGAGAAAGATTACTTAAAGCTTTCCAGACATCTCCACTGGGTGGGGGGTGGGGGGGGGGGGGGGGGGGGAGGGGGGAGGAAGCACTCCAAACTGAACACACAGAAAATGTATCGGTGAATACAGATTTTGGTGCAGCTCAATTAATGAGCTTCAACTGATGAATGACAAACTGGCCTAATAGTGGGATAATGTCCTGTTCGGAGGAGGTCACTATTAATTACGACTATGCAAGCTTTGGATATCTTGGAAATGGCAATGAATATCAACCTCAAGGATCGAATGTAGTCTGGCAGTTTATCCGGTTTAGTTCATCAGGAGATGGAAAACTGAAGATTCTCTCCCACCCCCCCCACAGCAAGTTTAGTTCATAGATGTTAATGTAGACTACAACAATTAGGTTAATAGTGGCTATTCAAACAACTTCTCAGTATGCTTTGGCTGATTTACATTTATAATTACAATTGCCATTTATTTTTTTTAATCAAAAGGCTAATTGGCATGGTGACTCTTCCCTCGTCAACTTTCCATAGAAACATAACAAAATTCACAAGAACGAGTCTGCATTGTTAGATGAAATAATAACTGTCAATCCCTTGAACTTCTCTGGAATAACTGATATTTATTAGATCATAAATTTAAGCAACTTTTTATACTGGAAATGTCAGCGCCTTGAACAGTGCAAATGCCAGCGTACCAAGTCTATTGAACTCCCAAACTTTAAGCACTAAGGATTCTATTTTCATAATATTTCCAAAGAGTATGCAGTAAACACAAATCTATACATTCAAAATACAAACAACTTACTCTATGTATGATTCCTGCAGAATGAATATACTGTAAAGAAGCAAAATTAGATGTTATTTAAGTTTTAAAATCAAACTATGTTTTACACATTAAATACTAAAACAAGATATTATTTATAAAGAAGACTTGCAATAATGATTTTAAAGGCAGCAAGCAACCATTTGCTTTCACTTCTCTTCTCAAAGGGACTGGTGTTAATAGGGGATGTGAAAGCCATGCAACTGGAAATTTTAAACCAAGTTGATTCATACTTGGGATGTGGATGAAACTGGCAGGGTCAACATTTACACTAACACTCATGCCCAAATGACAGTGAGAAGGTGCTTTCCAGATAGAATTTATGGTGAACGTACTATCATGATGATGAAAAGGGAGGGTTTGAAGATTTTGATCCAGAATAGTGATGAGGGCCGAGACAAGAAACTGCAGATAATGGAATCTTGAGCAAAAGATGAAGAATGTGAACATTTAGGGTGGCAATAAAATGAACTGCTTGCGCCATTTCTAATGTCATTGGAAATACTATTGTCCTTGCACGTGAACAGCATTCCATCGTACTCAAACTTCGTAGACAGGATAAAAACCATTGAGAAAGTCAGGAGAAAAGTCACTTGCTGCAAAATCTCCAACAGTGGGAGATCCAGGATTAGTAATGTCGCTGAATGTCAAGAACTGACATTGAGACTTTTTGTCTGTATTAAGTGGCAAGTAACATACATATCACATCAGCCCCAAAGCATGAATATTGTTTCAGTTGGCTCATAACCACATTAGAGATCATAACCACACACATTTCAGGAATTATTGTGCTATATTGTTCAACAACAGTGTTTGCAATCTACTGATTAAATGATTGTGCCAAATGCAAAAAATAGTCAAACCAAAACTGGAAAATTGGACTGAAAACTAAGTGTTCAATTAAACCAGACAGCATACACACACTTGGGATAAATGTCCCCTTTTACAGTAACAGATATCAGTATTACTGTTTATCATCAACTTATTTCAGTTTTTTCAATCAAACAGCAGAAGGTGTGCCTAAAGGACCTGTCCCACTTGGCGATTTTTTTCGGCTACTGCCGGCATCATTGATTGACGTATCAGGGTCGCTGAAAGATTTTGAACATTTCAAAAACCGGCGTCGACAAAAAAAAAGTTGTGACACTAGAGGAAACACCACGCGTCAATGCGTCATCACGCCATGTCACCGCTGCATCATGCCGCGACTTTTTCAGTGACCTGATACGTCAGTCAATTATGCCGGCAGTCGCCGAAAAAATTTGCCAGGTGGGACAGGCCCTTAAAGATGATTTGCATGTTTATGGTTAGTGCAGATGGTGGGATCAATTTGACAAAAGGCACCAATACCACACTATGCGCCGTATGATGCATTTTATCAGGATGCATCAGATCATGGTTTGGGAACAGCTTCATCCAAGACCACAAGAAATTGCAGAGAATTTTGAATGTAGACCAAACCATCTCACAAACCAACCTCCAAAAAGACTCTTGACCCGAAACGTCAACCATTCCTACTCTCCAGAGATGATGCCCGTCTCGCTGAGTTACTCCAGGTTTTTGTGTCTACCTTCCCTTTCATCAACTCCATTTACACCTCACGATGCCTTGTAATCCAGCATAATCAAGGTTGATGCCAGCATAATCAAGGACGTATCGCACCCTGTTCAATTCCACTGCTCCTCTCCCATTGGACAAAATTATAGAAGTATGAAAATGCACACCACCAGATTCAGGGACAGTTTCTTCCTAGGCATTATCAGGCAATTGAATCTTTCTTAAAAGTAAGCATGCAGGTACAGCAGACAGTGAAGAAAGCTAATGGCATGTTGGCCTTCATAATGAGGGGAGTTGAGTACAGGAGCAAAGAGGTCCTTCTGCAATTGTACAGGGCCCTGGTGAGACTATACCTGGATATTGTGTGCAGCTCTGGTCTCCTAATGTGAGGAAGGACATTCTTGCTATTGAGGGAGCGCAGTGTAGGTTCACGAGGTTAATTCACGGGATGGCAGGACTGTCATATGATGAAAGAATGGAGCGACTGGGTTTGTATTCACTGGAATTTAGAAGGATGGGGGGGATCTTATAGAAACATAAAATTATTAAGGGATTGCACATGCTAGTTGCAGGAAACGTGTTTGGGGGAGTCCAGAACCAGGGACCACAGTTTAAGAATAAGGGGTAGACCATTTAGAACTGAGATGAGGAAAAACTTTTTCGCAGAGTTGTGAATTTGTGAAATTCTCTGCCACAGAAGGCAGTTGTGGCAGATTCTCTGGACGCATTAAAAAGAGTTAGATAGAGCTCTTAGGGCTAGCAGAATCAAGGGATATGGGGAGAAGGCAGGAACAGGGTACTGATTGTGGATGATCAGTCATGATCACAATGAATGGTGGTGCTGGCACAAAAGGCCGAATGGCCAACTCCTGCACTTATTGTCTATGTATGTATAAATCTGGAGAGAATTGGTGCAGGGGACAGAAAAGACTTTGCCTTCCATCACAGTGCAGAGGAAATTCACTGTGATGGATGTTTGTGTAAATTGAATTGTTTGTATGTTTTGTAGGAATTGTCTTTGTTTGAATGGCTGTGGAAACGGAGTTTCGTTTGAGCCTCACTGAGGTTCAAATGACATGGAATAAAATATTATATTGTATTGAACCAACAACTAAAGAGCAGTCCTGAGCTATTATCTATCTCATTGGAGGCCCTTGGACTATCTTTGATCAGACTTTACCTAACATTAAATGTTACTCATGTTGTTCCCTTTACCTGTACACTGTGGATGGCCCGATTGTAATCATGCACTGTCTTTCCGCTGACTGGTTAGCACACCACAAAAGCTTTTCACTGTACCTCGGTACATGTGACGATAAACTAAACTTAAATCCATACCCTGCAAGTCACTGTTTCCAGAAAGGGAGAATTGTGGAGATGAACTCACCTTAAGGCCCCGTAGTATCTGATATATTAGAAACTGTACATGGTCATCTGTAAGTTTCTGACATTTAACAATATTGTTTAGATCTGCTCCCATTAGATGTGTTACCAAATACCTGTGAACAAAACATTGAAGTCAAAGTATAACAATAAAACTAGATTTCAAGCTCATCCACACTCTGGCAATTAAGCATTCAAAGGATATAGAAGCATAAACATATTTAAACAGACCTTATTTTCATCCTTATTTTTTCTCTATTTCAAGAATTATTTATTTCAAAAGCAAAAACACTTTGTAACACTTGGATTTAAATCTAAAACTGATTGGAGTGGGTGGAAAACTTTCCTTTGACCACTGAAATCATAAATTTAGCCCACAGTGGCAGGTCACGAAATCTGCCTATCTCAAATCTCATGGGGTTTGTGGGAGCCTTTTATGTTTAGCCTAGCTACTGTTGGCATATTATATTATTTTGTCTGGATCTTACTTGCAGTATTATTTTGGACACTTGTGGTCAGTCATTAGATGCACAGATGGGAGGGGCAGACCAGGCACAGGGACGGAGAGCATACAGTTCTCACTACAACTTGTGTGCAGAATAAGGAAAACCTGGTATGTTCATCTCTTTGTCTGTACAACTACTTCAATATAGAACGACTGGAAAATAACGACTGGAAAATCTGGTCTGCGTAAGATCACTCCTACTTACCTGTGTAGTAATGGCAACGGAAAGTTGGACACTGGAAGAGTCGGAAATTTTCCATTACATTTAAGTGAGAACTAGGTCTATGAGTGAAACTGGAGCTGGTGAATCATTCAAACGGAACAAGGATTGTTTTATATCACAAGTATGACGCCACCATTCCCGATCAACTGGGCAAGGTCGCCACCTGTGCTAATCTGACTAACGCAGATTGGAAACCACGAAAGCCAATGCGCAGGGAGAGTGAGTACATACAGCATTAAGCTTGATTGGACAAGTTATATATGATAAGCTGTATTGGAAAACAGCTACTGAAATGGAGAATTGAGAAGCGAGCTTGAGAATCAGAACGATATCAGTTGTTTGAAATACCGGCATACGGCTTTTACGTCAACAAGTCTTAAAGGGATAGTGAACAAGTATGTCTGTGGTCAAAGCTAAAGCTGAGTCACAAGATGGCGATGTTGGACAGGATTCTGAAAAGGAAAGAAGAGTTACTAAACGCACTGACAAAGGTTTGGAAAAATCAGGATGCTAGGCCAAATGCAACTGTCAAAAGGTCTACTTTTGTTAAAGCAAGAGAAAGGTCGGGACCAAGAAGAAGCAGTTTTGCAACAACTGTAATACCTGGAGAAACAGCAGTGCAAAAAAAATCTGAGAACAAGTGGATTGAGAAGAATAGTATCTACTACCAATACTCAAGGTTCTTGTTTGTTCTGTAATAAAAGTGTTCACACATTGGGGCGGTGTCCACAGATTTAAAAAAAGGGGCACAGCGAAAGGATATGATCATGATCACATTGAATGGCAGTGCTGGCTTGAAGGGCCGAATGGCCTACTCCTGCGTCTATTGATCGATAAAGGAGAAGGGAGTCTGCTTTGGATGTCTGAAGATAGGACACGAGCAAAGACTGCAAGAGTCGTTTGACTTGTGATGTGTGCAACCAGAATCATCCTGAAATACTGCACATTGAACAAAAGAACAAAGTGAAGCCAGAGCATACAGAACAGAATGACATGCCAATTGTGAGTAATGCAGTTCTCTCGTCTCATATGTGTAGGCATATTGGGGCCGATGACGAAACCTGCATCTTCTCCATTGTACCAGTACAGGTAAAGAGCCACAAGGGGGACACAGTGTTGCAAACATATGCATTTTTGGATCATGGAAGTTCATCTACCTTTTGCACAGAGAGCTTGATGAGAAGGCTGAACATTACAGGACAAAAGACCAATATTATCTTGCGTACCATGAACCCAATGAAGCCTGTGATCAGTCATCATATCTCAGGTTTGGAAATATCTAGTCTGGACAAAGACGATTTTATACAACTACTATCTGCGGCGTTCACACATAAGACCATGCCTCTTTCCCAGCTAAACATTCAGACTGGAAGATCTGATACAATGGCCTTACTTGAAGGATATCAAGATTCCTGAAATAGACTCTGGCATTGACCTACTCATTGGGACAAATGCTTCAAAGGTATTGGAACCTTGGGAGCTGGTCAACAGCCAAGGTGATGCACCGTACGCCGTGTGGACCCTCACGGGATGGGTCATCTATGGTCCCCCGAGAAGAGACTACAAAAGCAGGGGTGAAAATGGCTGCCCTGCTGCTGCTGTCAATCGAAAATCCATTGTAAACCTAGAGGAGCTACTGGTCTCACAGTACAATCACGGCTTCAGTGAAAGAACCCGCGAGGAAACAGAACAAATGTCCAGGAAAGATGTAAAGTTCTTGGATATTATGAATCACTCAGCAAAGATGATAGATGGACACTATTGTCTAGACTTACCTTTCAAACAAGAAAGCGTCAGCATGCCAAATAATCGTTGCATTGCAGAGAAGCTCATCCAGAGCCTGAAACGCTGGTTTGGCAAGAATAAGAAATTTATCTTTCCTCGCAGAAATGATTGACAATGGTTATGCTGAAATGGTACCAGTGGACCAGCTGAATCGAAGTGATGGAGAACTCTGATACATCCATCACCACTGGGTGTATCACGCAAGAAAAGGAACATTAATGGTGGTCTTTGACTGTGGAGCAGTCTTCAAAGGGACATCACTTAACTGCTATATGCTACAGGGTCCAGACCTTACCAACTCACTCATTGGAGTTCTCATCAAATTCAAATAAGAACCGGTTGCTTTGATGGCTGATATCAAAGCAATGTTTCATCAGGTCAAGGTATCCGAAAAGCATATTGACTATCAGCACTTTCTATGGTGGCCAGAGGGTGATGTGCAGCAAGATCTTGTTGAACACAGGTGGATGGTACATCTTTTTGGAGCCAAGTTGTGCAAACTTTGCATTAAGGAAGACTGCTTAAGACAACAAGGCTCACTTTTCAGCAGAGGTGACAAACACGGTAATGAAGGGATACTGAGTTGGATGATCAGCCATGATCATATTGAATGGCGGTGCAGGCTCGAAGGGCCGAATGGCCTATTCCTGCACCTAATTTCTATGTTTCTATGAATAACTTCTATATAGATGATTGTTTAAAATCCATGCCTTCGGAACAGGAAGTAGTTCAAATGGCAAGACTTCCATCTGCCAAATGGGAGGATCCACGCTGTCAAAGTGGATCAGCAACAGCCGTGCTGTATTGGCATTCATTCCACAAGAAAACAGAACCAAGGAGACTGGAGAGTTGGACTTGGACAAAGACAATCTGCCAAATCTTTAACGCAACACTTCACAAACAGTGTTTAGGTCCTGAAGATCTTCTCCATGCAGAGTCATCTATTTCAGTCAAAAGATTCAAAGAACTATCAGTACTAGAAGCTGGTAAAAATGGTGCCAAAAGAAGCAGTCATTGTACAAGCTAGATCCGGTGCTAGATGATGAACTTCTGAGAGTAGGTGGTCGCCTGAATAAACTAGCGATGCCTGAAGAGGCCAAACATCATATTATTCCCTTCACATATGAACACTACTGTTACAATATATCAATGAACTCGGACATGGAGTAAGAAATCATATGCCGTCTCACCTCCGTAAAAGATACTGGATTACCAAAGATAACTCCACTGCAAGAAAGGTCAAAAACAGACTGTGTTGTGTGTAGATGACAGCAGGGAAGACTTGGAGAACCAAAAATGGCAGACTTGCCCCTGGAGAGGATTCTACCAGACAAGCCTCCATTTACAAATATAGGGGTAGACTACTTCGGTCCTATAGAGATCAAGAGAGGACAAAGTCTTGTTAAAAGGTATGGTGTAATCTTCACCTGCATGGCAAGCAAGGCAGTACATCTTGAAGTTGCTTCTACACTTGACACAGACACCTGCATCCAAGCATTACGAAGATTCATCTGTCGACGAGGTCAAGTTTCATCTTTAAGATCAGACAATGGCACAAATTTTATCGGACCAGAAAGAGAATTGAGAGAAGCACTCAATGGCTGGAATCAGGATAGGATCCAGAGCGGGATAAGGTGGTACTTTAACACCCCAGCAGGATCACATTGTGGTAGTGTTTGGGAAAGATTGATCTGCATGGTTCGAAGTGTACTGCGCTCTGTTCTTAACCAACGGGTTGTGGACGAAGGATTGCAAACTTTAATTGGTGAAGTTGAAGCAATTTTAAATGATTGACCTATAACCAAGAATTCTGATGATCCAATGGACCTGGAAGCACTTACACCAAACCATCTTCTTCTGTTGAAAACCAAGCCAATACTACCACCTAGACTCTTTGTGAAGGAAGGCTTGTACGTATAACGCAAATGGAGACAGGTGCAATAAATGGCAGATCTCTTTTGGAAACGGTGGACACAAGAATACTTACCTATAATCCAAGAACGACAATGATGGTCAAGGGCAAGGAGAAGCTTTGCTCCAAGTGACATTGTTGTGGTGGCTAATTCCACTGCATACAAGGGAGTGGCAGACCAGGGACAGGGAGGGAGAGCACACAGTTCTCACCAGACCAGGAGAACAGCTAGCTACCACTTGTATGCAGAATAAGGAAAACCTGGTTCATCTCTTTGTTTGTACAACTATTACAATAAAGAACCAATTAAAGTAGAAATAACGACAGGTAAATCTATTCTATTTGGTGTGTGTAAGATATCTCCTACCTATCTGTGTAGTAATGGCAATGGAAAGTTGGACACTGGAAGAGTCAGAAATTTGCCATTAAAGGGTTAATTAATTTTTAGAGTTTTTACAGATTCTAATTGATGCAAGATCACCCCATAAAACTTCATAATTCAGAACTAAACTCTTAATCTTAGTCAAAAGATTGGCATGAAGGAAATACAAATTGCACTGGAGCACTCAGCCTTGGAATATTTGTCTCTTCAATGGTTTATGCTTTTTGCAAACAGTTCACTTGGCACTAGTGCCAAATATGAGGAATTGTGTGTTCAATTCCCGATAGAACTTTTGATTAATGGCTGGGGGGGGGGGGGGGGTCTGTGAGAGCAGGTACAGGGAAATCAATTTAAATCATAGGCAAAAGTCACATCAATTGGCACCATTGAAAGCATGTAACATTTTTCATACTGCAAGGCTGCCTGATGATGTAACAGGTAGACATTTTTATTTTAAACTGTTTAGTAAATCTTGTGCTCACTCATCCTCCATTAGTCTTTTCCGTTAGCGCATGTCCAGAGATATCTTCAAATAAAAGTGATTCTTCTTCACTATCCATTATCTTTGGTTTTTGGTAAGAGCAAAAGGTGGCAGAATTGTCTACATTTCGCTACCTAAATCTCTGTACATATAAGAATGTCCAAGCATAGGTCCTGAATTAATGGCTGACTGCCAACAGTTATTTCCCCTGCAGTGCTGCATTTTCCCATGAGGTACTCAAGAAATTTGTGTAGATAGCCAAAATGCTGCAGTAAATCAGCATGACAAGCAGCATCTCTGGAGAGGGGGAAAGGGTGACGTTTCAGGTCGAGACCCTTCTTCACAGACTCTTAGTGGCTTTGCTCGTTGTCAAAAGCCTTCTGGAACGTTTGACCAACTTACATGCCACCATTACATGGGTCAGTCCCCACTTCCGCTATAGGCCTGGCCAATTGTCTCTGAGATTGTCAATGCTGGTGTTTCTGAGCTTTATAAAAGTGAACCTGGGTGAGTGAATAACGCAGGCAGCAAGCTAGTCTGTAAACTCCAGGTCAAATTCCCCCACTTCACTTTTCATTACACTTCAGATGTGCAATTTTGTTTTTGCCACAGAAACAAGGCTTCATGGCTCATAATCTGAATAAATGTTTTGACAGCTTGAACAACAATTTTAATAAATTACAGTTATGTTACTTTTCTCCTGATGGATCACTCTGCTTTACAATGCTTACACATTCAAAAATCAATTTATCATCACTTGATTCTAATGCGATCAAACCACCATTTTATTGTGATGCAATCAATTGTAATTCTGAAATCAATTATGTTAAGAGTGAACAGAATTCTGCAGCAAGAGTACTACAGCGGTTCCTAGTTATAAGAATGGCGTATACAATTAGTCCTCAAAATAAAATCATAAGGAAAATTTAGTAATGTTTTCCATTATTTCATATTCATTTGTTAGATGATTACTCAGAGCTAATTCCACACAGGAAATAGCTTCTATTTACAGTTCTGGTAACTCTTAAATAATGGATATTAATCTTTTGTCAATTGAGGGAACAGGAAGAGGATGACGTAAAAGCATTCACAATGTATAAAGCCATGCAAAAGGACAAATTTATAAAGTTGCATAATTACACATCTGTAAACTCTTCCAAAGTCAGAGCTGGTGTGAACACATCCAACAGGCCGATCACCTATATATAAAAAAAATTAAAACTAGGTCAAGGGACTAAACCCGAGAAGTAGATGTTTCAATCAGGAAGAATGATCCAAATTTAAGACCAAGGTAATGAACAATTGCTGTGCACAGACAATTTTCTAAATATCCGACCATGGAAAATTGTAAATGCTCAATTACGAATTATATGCAAGACCTGGATTCGATGGCATTATCTGTAAGGAGGGGCTGGACAAACTTGGATTGTTTTCTCTGGAGCATCAGAGGCTGAAGGGAGAACCAATAGAAGTATATAAAATTCTGAGGCATAGATGGTATAGTCAGAACCTTTCTCCAATAGCGGAAATGCCAAATACCAGAGGGCATAGCTTTAAAGTGAGATGGGCAAAGTGAAAAGGAGATGAGCAGGGCAAGATTGTGCTTTGATAGAGTGGCGAGTGACTGGAATGGTGGTGGAAGCAGATACAAAAGGGGCATACACGAGGCAATAGATAGATATACGGATATGAAAGGAAGGGAGGGATAATGATTAGGTCCACACAGAGGAGATAATTTTAACTTGGCATCATAATCTACATACAGCTCATCATAATCCATATTCAGCACAAACATTGTGGGATGAAAGGCCTGCTCCTGAGCTGTATGGTTCTATGCTGTATGGATTTTTAGGTACCAATGGTTTACAGATTATCAGATAAATCAATTTCAGGCACACCATTCCCGAATGGTGGGAATTATGGAGGACAGGTAGGAATGAAAGGATGCCACAGTAAAGGAGCAGAGAAAGGGAGGCAATGGATGGGAGTATGATTTGTAATGCAAACATTAAGATTTAAGGTGACTGATAAGAATTTTATAAATGCTTTTATAAATGCAGAAAATTGCTATGATCAGGACTGCACTGAATGGGTTGAAAATAAGATTCCATTGCAAATATAAAAAGGGAAATTGATATATTATGGTTGCAGGAAATAACCACTGTTCTCTGGGGAAAGAGTATATCAGTGGGATTAATTGAAGAGCTCTTTGAAAGAGCACAAAGATCAAAATGACCTGAATCTATAAATATTTGATTAAGTTTACCACCTGTACGATGGTGCCACCATAGCATTTTGCCAATCAAGTTAGTTTGGGTAGATGGTGGTGGGCAAGGAAGAAGATTCAGATACAAACATGTAACAGGCACAATATTAAAAAAAATAGCAGTTCTCAATTATGTAGCAACTAAATTAAACCCAATGATCCGTATTAAGTTAATTTCAGCAATGCCATGAGTCCTGAGTTTGTAATCAACAGCAGTGTTCACTGTTGATCTTGTAAAGCATAGATCCAGTGACCTCTGGTGTGGATTTCGATATTTTCCAATGCCAGGGGCTGTCAGGCACCGCTTTTAGTTTCAAATAGCGATCCCATCAAAACAAGCTTAACAGTCATTCACCATGAAGAATTACCAGACTGCATACAGAAGAAGAAAAACTGCACAATATTTAACTAATCACTTTACAAAGCTGGAAGTAAAGATTGATATGAATAAAGGTAGAAGCTGAAAATCAACTGCAGGGAAAACATTTAAAACGCTAAAAATAAACCCAAAAATAAAAAATATTCAGCAAGTCCAGCAAGAGAAAGTTAATATCTTAGGTCAATGGCTCTATTTGGCATATGCAACATTTTGCTTGTGGGTTTTATTTTGATTCGGACATTTTAAATACATATCGAAATAATAGACTACACAATTACATTTTTTTTTAGATTAAATCATTACAAAGTTGCACATAATTTAAGCAAACCCCCATAATTTTTTTAATACTTTAGGAAAATGCTAACAAGGTTGTTCATAAATTTATTTCAGTTTATTTCTCAAAATTACACCAGAGAACTTTGCAAAATAGCAGAACCTTTGGAGGAGCGGGAAATCACTTGGATTTCTGCATTTAACTACATATAGTTATTTTATCAGTTTCATATTACAGTGACTGCAAACAATTTCACTATGTAACAGTAAACACCCAAATCTCCCCATCACAAACTATGGCACAATAAGTTAACTGGAACAAAGTTGATTAAAGAGTACAAATTTTCAAATTCAAGAATACAATGTTTACAAAGTTACATTTAGCAATGAAGTTGCCATTTCCATGACACCAATGAACATGATGTTTGATCAAATGCACAAATATAAATTTTTCATTTTTCAGTTACTTTGAAATGTCAGAATATAATTTGTAACTCAAATTCCACTGTAGCTTAATTGGTACATGTGACAATTAAATTAAATCTTGAATCTAATTTGATACATTCAGCATATCAGTAAATACTTACATTTTCATGTTTCATATGTTTCAACAATCGCAGCTCTCTGTACGTTCGTTTTGCATGAATGATAGATTGAAATGGTCTGGAGAGTTTTTTTACTGCCACTCGGACACCAGCTTTATTGTCAAAAGCAGAACTACAAAAATGCAAATAAAGTTCTATTTGTACAATAAAAATGATACAAAAATATTAACAATTTAACAATTAAGATCTCTGCACAATATTCTGTACTCAGCAATAATTTGCTTATAACAAAATCACAAAAGGCATATTAACCACAATTTTACTTTTATGTTTGGGCAAAAATTTTCACCTATTTGACTGATTTTAAAAAAAATTACAGATCAGTGGCACAAAAAAGTACCCATACTGCAACAATCATTTGCCCATATTCAACCTTACTTCAGATCTCAAATGCATGCTCCTTACTCTAAGAGCACAAAAGGCCTGGATAGAGTGAATTGGTGAGAATGTTTCCACTAGTGGGAGAATCTAGGGCCACAGTCTCAAAATAACCTTTAGACCTTTAGAAAGGATATGGGGAGGAATTTCTTTAGTCAGAGGGTGGTGAATCTGTAGAATTCATTGCCACAGAAGGCCGTGGAGGCCGTCAACGTATATTTTTAAGGTGGCAATTGATGGGTTCTTGATTAGTACGGGTGTCAGGGGCTATGGGAGAAGGCAGTTGAATGGGAAGGGAGGGGGTTGAGAGGGAAAGACAGATCAGCCATGATTGAATGGCGGAGTAGACTTGATGGGCCGAATGGCCTATTTCTGCTCCTATAACTTATGAATTAACTTCGACATTAGGATTGAATTGTATATTTAAATATAATGCCCTTTCTGATGGTGAAACCCCAATTAAGCTTGGTTTCAACATTGCATGAAACTTGCAGAACAAGTCCATTTTAAAGAAATATGGGCGGCACAGTGGTATAGCGGTAGAGCTGCTGCCTTACAGCGCCAGAGTTCCGTGTTCGATCCTGACTACGGGTGCTCGTCTGCATGGAGTTTGTACATTCCCCCCGTGACCTGCGTGGGTTTCCTCAGAGATCTTCGGTTTCCTCTCACACTCCAAAGACGTACAGGTTTGATGATTAATTGGCTTGGTATAAATGTAAAATTGTCCCTAGTGTATGTAGGGTAGTGTTAATGTGCTGGGATTGTTGGTCGGTGCGGACACGGTGGACTGCAGGGCCTGTTTCCGCGCTGTATCAATTATCTGTAAGATTAAGTAAACTAATCTTAAAATCAAGTTGCTACCAAAGGGATAGAAAGATGCAAATTACAGCACACGGTTTCTCTAATCCCCAAAAGATTGGTCATACATCTTTTTCTAAATAAGATTGATTTGTTGAAGTAACTCGTGACAGCCACACTATGTAAACGACAAAAGGTTTCATGTAAACCAGAAGGGGTTACAGTTTATAGCTGGAATTACAAACAGGCTCCTTATCTCTCTCCTCATAAAAACCTGCGTGTAATTGAACAGTTAGCTAATTAAATTTCAAAAGAATTTGCAATTGCTCATTAATGCTCTCTAATAAACAAAGAGTATCTAATTCTGGAAATGCAAACAGAGACATTCATGAACAAATTACTTTGACAAATCAGCAAAACCAACATGCTCAAGCAGTTTTAGTAGCTTGATGCACAAGCACATAAACAATTGGAAACAGAACCAAGATTTAGCTGACAAAGACAGAAAGACAACCAACAAGCACACAAAGTATTTGTCCAAATGTATCATGTATCTATCCTGGTCCCAGCACTGATGCAATTATAAAGAAAGCACATCAGCGCCTCTACTTCCTGAGAAGATTACGGAGAGTCGGTATGTCAAGGAGGACTCTCTCGAACTTCTACAGGTGCACAGTAGAGAGCATGATGACTGGTTGCATTGTGGCTTGGTTCGGCAACTTGAGTGTCCAGGAGCGGAAAAGACTGCAAAAAGTTGTAAACACTGCCCAGTCCATCATCGGCTCTGACCTCCCTACCATCGAGGGGATCTATCGTAGTCTCTGCCTCAAAAAGGCTGCCAACATCATCAAGGACCCACACCATCATGGCCACACACTCATCTCTCCGCTGCCATCAGGTAGAAGGTACAGAAGCCTGAAATCTGGTACATCCAGGTTCAGGAACATATATATATATATATATATATATATATATATATATTTGGGGTGTGGGGGTGTGTTCTATGGTATATAGACACACTGATCTGTTCTGTATTTAGGCCTACAATATTCTGTTGTGCTGCAGCAAGCAAGAATTTTATTGTCCAATCTGGGACATATGACAATAAACTCTCTTGACTCGAGGTCAGTCTTTTAGGTGTAATACTGTTCTCAAGGTAGTCTAGATTTTGCAGAGAAATCACCACAAAACATTTCATGGCATTGCTGACAGAAACAACAATTTGAAGACCGAGTGGGAATCCCAGTAAAACATTGACTAGGTCAGGAAGTTATTCCCCTTACATTTCAATGGATGAAAACAGCTGCAAGATATCAAGTGTGCAATTTTCATTTTTATTTCAATTTTTTTTCCAAATTTTAAATGTTTGTAATGTTTTATATTTTATTTGTTGAATAGTATTAATTGAACTTTAAAACATCCTGATTTAAATAGATCTGAATGAATGTGAATATTTTAAATAAAGGTTCAAAGGTCAGTTTATTGTCACGTGTACCAATTAAGGTACAGTGAAACTCGAATTACCATAAAGCCATACTAAAAAAAGCAACAAGACACTCAACTACATAAAAGTTAACAAACATCCACCACAGCGGATTCCCCACATTCCTCACTGTGATGGAACGCAATAAAGTCCAATCTTCTTCCAGCTTCTCGACAACTTTGCAATTCAGCTCTGGCACACGGAAGTATTTGGATTGTTTGCCAAAGTTTTTACAGCAGTTTTGTAAGCAAAGAATATTCTTCTGCTCCATAGGCTCACCTCTTCTCTCTTCACCACACCCGCACAATCAGAAGGCTAGTTAAGCCATATATACTTTTGTGGTCAGTGTCAAAGGAAAATGCTTAGCCACTTCATTAACAACTAACCACATGTGGTTTACAAGCTTTTGAGTGAACTTGTTGCAAAGAAAGATGGGGTGATATTTAAAAGACACGTTTTTATAAAAATTCGCCAATTATATTGGACAGGAAGAAGAAAGGAAGAGACGGAGACAGTGGGCTGTGGGAGAGCTGGGAAGGGGAGGGGAAGGAAGGAGAAAGCAAGGACTACCTGAAATTGGAGAAGTCAATGTTCATACCGCTGGGGTTTAAACTACCCAAGCAAAATATGAGGTGCTGCTCCTCCAATTTGCGGTGGGACTTTGGACATGGAGGAGGCCCAGGACAGAAAGGTCGGATACGGAATGGGAGGGGGAGTTGAAGTGCTGAGCCGCCGGGAGTTCAGGTTGGTTAATGCGAACTGAGCTGAGGTGTTGGGCAAAGCAATTGCCAAGCCTGTGCTTGGTCTCACCGATGTAGAGCAGTTGACACCTAGAGCAGCATATGCAATAGATGAGGTTGGAGGAGGTGCAGGTTAACCTCTGCCTCACCTGGAAAGACTGTTTGGGTCCTTGGATGGAGTCGAGGGGGGCGGTAAAGCGACAAGTGTAGTGTATCCTGTGGTTGCAAGGGTAAGTACCAGAGGAGGGGGTGGTTTGGGTGGGAAGGAACTAATTGACCAGGGAGTTACGGAGCGGTCTCTGCGGAAAGCCGAAAGGGGAGGAGATGGGAAGATGTGGCCAGTGGTGGGATCCCGTAGGAGGTGGCAAAAATGGCGGAGGATTATCTGTTGCATGTAACGGCTGGTAGGGTAGAAGGTGAGGACAAGGGAGACTCTGTCCTTGTTACGAGTGGGGGGGATGGGGAGTGAGAGTGGAGCTACGGGATATAGAAGAGACCCTGGTGAGAGCCTCATCTATAGTCAAAGAGGGGAACCCCCGTTCCCTAAAGAATGAAAGAACTTTAGAAGGGGAAGTCAGGAGACTTGAACCAGTTTTCATTGGGGGTTCAGTGAGAAAAAGGCAACTGCTTCAAGTTCCTGGGCATTAACATCTCGGATGACCTGACTGGGGTACAGAACATGGATTTAATTACAAGGGTGATGTTTCGGTTCTAGAAACATCACCTATTCCTTATCTCCAGATATAATTACAAATATTGAATACTTCACTTGGCCATAAGAGCCCGCTGTCCCGGGAGTGTTGCAGATTCGGCCTGGCTAAGCCAAGTTGTCCTCCACTGTCCGTGTTCTTGCAGGCCATATCCGATCCCCAACCTCGGCCCCCTGGAGCGATGCACAATCTAAACAAGCCACAGGCTGCTCCAGGGTCTCCAATGGCCTACTCCACCGACTCCTCGATCATTGACCCGTGAACCTTCACCCCTCACCTCACCTGGCCACCACTCAGTCCTCATTCTCTGCAGGTGTCTCCCACAGGCTACCACATAAGTTAGACCCCACTCTGTTCACGTTTGTCTCCCTGTGCCAGCTGCCACCTCATTGTAACTGTGCAGACTGAAGGGACCCTGACACGAATATCACTGGTCCATTTCCCTCGTAGATACTGCCTTGCCCAGTACCTCTCGTAATATATTTTTTGTTCAAGAATTGCTATATATTCTGACTTTCAGCCGGTATTGTTCACCTATTTTCAGCTGGTGAATAGGTTGATTTTAAAATTCTCATAAACTTATTTTTGAATACCGAGTTTATCCCCAACACTTTCAATCCACTCCTCTGTTTGCCAACAACCCACAATGCTCCCCACCAAAGATCTTTGAACTCATGGTCTGAATTCAAATCCTGTTGTCCATGTCATCTCAAAACATTTTGTTAAAAACTGAAACATAGAAATTAGGTGCAGGAGTAGGCCATTCGGCCCTTCACCGCCATTCAATATGATCATGGCTGATCATCCAACTCAGTATCCCGTACCTGCCTTCTCTCCATACCCTCTGATCCCCTTAGCCACAAGGGCCACATCTAACTACCTCTTAAATCTAGCCAATGAACTGGCCTGAACTACCCTCCGTGGCAGAGAGTTCCAGAGACTCACAACTCTGTGTGAAAAAAGTCTTTCTCATCTCGGTCTTAAAAGATTTCCCCCTTATCCTTAAGCTGTGACCCCTTGTCCTGGACTTCCCCAACATTGGGAACAATCTTCCTGCATCTAGCCTGTCCAACCCCTTAAGAATTTTGTAAGTTTCTATAAGATCCCCTCTCAATCTCCTAAATTCTAGAGAGTATAAACCGAGTCTATCCAGTCTTTCTTCATAAGACAGTCCTGACATCCGAGGAATCAGTCTGGTGAACCTTCTCTGCACTCCCTCTATGGCAATAATGTCCTTCCTCAGATTTGAAGACCAAAACTGTACGCAATACTCCAGGTGTGGTCTCACCAAGACCCTGTACAACTGAAGTAGAACCTCCCTGCTCCTATACTCAAATCTTTTTGCTATGAAAGCTAACATACCATTTGCTTTCTTCACTGCCTGCTGCACCTGTTGCCTACTTTCAATGACTGGTGTACCATGACACCCAGGTCTCGCTGCATCTCCCCTTTTCCTAATCGGCCACCATTTAGATAATAGTCTGCTTTCCTGTTTTTGCCACCAAAGTGGATAACCTCACATTTATCCACATTATACTGCATCTGCCAAACATTTGCCCACTCACCCAGCCTATCCAAGTCACCTTGCAGTCTTCCAGCATCCTCCTCACAGCTAACACTGCCGCCCAGCTTAGTGTCATCCGCAAACTTGGAGATATTGCCTTCAATTCCCTCATCCAGATCATTAATATATTGTAAATAGCTGGGGTCCCAGCACTGAGCCTTGCGGTACCCCACTAGTCACTGCCTGCCATTGTGAAAACGACCTGTTTACTCCTACTCTTTGCTTCCTGTTTGCCAGCCAGTTCTCTATCCACATCAATACTGAACCCCTAATGCCGTATGCTTTAAGTTTGTATACTAATATCTTATGTGGGACCTTGTCGAAAGCCTTCTGGAAGTCCAGATACACCACATTCACTGGTTCTCCCTTATCCACGCTACTAGTTACATCCTCGTAAAATTCCACAAGATTCTTCAGACATGATTTACCTTTCGTAAATCCATGCTGACTTTGTCCAATGATTTCACCACTTTCCAAATGTGCTGCTATCCCATCTTTAATAACTGACTCTAGCAGTTTCCCCACTACCGATGTTAGACTAACTGGTCTGTAATTCCCCGCTTTCTCTCTCCCTCCCTTTTTAAAAAGCAATAACCAATTTTTTCAAAAGGGAGGGAGCCCCATCCATTCAAAAATGCCAACATATTCTGAATTAGTGCTACACTATCAAACATGCTGTCATATAATTTAAAACATTTATTACAAGTATTGTCTGCTCTCTCAACTGCTTGCAAAAAAATTCCAAAGACTACTTTGAAGGAAAGCAGGAAAATTACTCTAAGCAATTTTTAATGACTTGGAAAAAGTCATCCTGTTACTCGTTACAGTTGCTTACGGTGTACAAATTGCCCATATTCAGTCCTACATTACAACAGTGACCACTTCAAAGAATACCATGGATTTAAGACTCTTTGGAGCCTTTTAAAGCATGGTACTTAAAAAAAAAAAAATTTTTTTAAAGTTGCCAGTCTTTATTTCTTCCGGACCATTGAAAGTCAAATTATCTGCTGATATGGTGCCAAACTCTGAAGTTACCTCTGTTTTTAAACTTGCCTCTCACACCTGTCCTATTCCATCATTGTGAGATTTACAGGCAAATTATGTTTGATAATGTGCCAAAGAACTATGGATATATAATTATGCTAAAGACATAAAGAGAGTCAAGCGAGAGAGTCAAGAGATCATGTGCTTTGAAAGTAAGCAAGATGCTGAAAGGTGCAAATGTGATTTATTTAAATTCTACGTGTAGATAGTGTTACTAAAATGGACCAATTATAATTTTCACAACTTAGCACAGGATTATTTTTCCAAAAAGGTAAAAATTGTGTGTTATCTCAGACCAGTCTGCAGCTAAAACACATTGTAGCAACATATTACGCCCATTATAAATCCATGAACCTTAGTATTCATTTCCAGTTACTCAATGTAGCAAAAGGAACACATGAAGTTTGGGGGATGGCAGAGCAGGACGGGACCAGGGTCTACTGGACAAACAAATGGCCCCTATATCCATTATGTGTGTCAAATATGATTTCAGTTCACAACACTCTTATCCAGATGAGGGTACAGTGGATTCACTACCAATTACACACAAAAATCTGGGGTGACATAAAAGATGAGAATTAAATCAAGGTCAGTCATTTCTCCCAATTAAATATAAATGCTGTTATTAACTGCCTTCAAAGTGGATCCTCGGCTTTTCATTCCTGAAGTCAACAGTCAGTTCCTTGGTTTTACTAACGTTGTGGTACCATTCAATCAGATTATTAATCTCCCGCCTGTCCTCTATCTCTTCTAACAACTGGTATCATCGACAATCTGAAAGATGGCATTGGAGCATTGTCTGGCTACAGTCATGGGTATAAAAAAAGCACGCAGCTGTATGATATCCCTTTGCTGATAAGTAATTGAGGAGGAAGTTATTGTTCTGATATGTACTGATTGAAGTTTGCCTATGAGGAAGTCGAGGATCCAATTGCGTAGGGATGAGCAAAGATTCAGTTCCCCGAGTTTGCTACGTTCAGAGGGTATAATGGTGCTTAACTCCGAGCTGTAGTCGATAACAGCCTGACGTATGTAATATTCAACCAAAAAACCTGGTTTTGAATATTAACTGAATTCTCTAGATTTAACCGGGCAGCACAGAGCTTGTAGTGCCAGAGACCAGGGCTCGATTCGGCGATGGGTGCTGTCTGTATGGAGTTTGTACATTCTCCCCGTGATTTTCTCCGGGATCTTCAGTTTCCTCCCACACTCCAAAGCATGGTCTGCACTGACAACATGCAGGTTATTGGTAAAAAGGTGGATCAAATCAGCCCTACACGAAGAGACAGATTTTCAGTCGTCCAAATATATACATTTAAGAATAATTTAAACTAATTAGGTACTTACACTTCCACTGTACTTTTCATGATGTTAGTACATCACAAATCACTTTACACTCTGCAGTATAATTACTGATGAAATATAGGAAGTGTAACAGCAAATTTCCACATCAGAGCTCGCATGGTAAAGAAGATGATCAGAGAATCCATTAGCAACACTGGCTCACCTGGGAGAACTTTCATAAAAATTGTCCAAATCGTTCTGCAGAGGCCGAGCACACAATAAGCATGAACAAATCATCTATCAATGTAGTACTGCATTCATCCTGCATTGCATTAATGCGCTGCCTAATTTATGGTAGCCTCTAGAATAGGACCATCACCTTGTACACTACAAGCATCATTATCCTTTCCGATGTGTGGATGAACAGATGAAACAGGAAAATATGTTTTTAATAAAAAGTCCAAGAGGTGCCATTAGCACATTGATGGAAACTTTAAAAAAAATCAAGCTAACATAAATTTCACTTGCTTGTTTCATATACCAGCAAAGCAGACTGGTATTCACAGAAGCAAGTTTGTATCCTAGCAACAAAAAAAATAAATATTTCCAGCCTTCTTCAATGTATACATTTGGCATTACCAAAAATCCTTTTTGCATTTCCAGATTTGGTTCCACTAACGTTTTCAATATTGGTCTCTGATACGCCACTTTGTTCCAACTCATCCAAAGCTCAGCGCTCTACATTCATACTCAAAGGTAATAGTTCTTGAGCTATTCATACTCTGCCAAGTCTGTTCACATCCTTACTTTTAAAACACTCCAAAATTCATATTTTCGAGTGCCCCCATTTACTCTGCGGTTTGGTATTCTATTTACATGACACATTGGAACACCTGCTACAATGACACTGTGTAAATATAAAGCTGTTTGGCATCACACAAGGTGCCTGAAACGTTACCTCTCCATTCCCTCCACAGATGCTGCATGATTTGTTGAGTTACTCCAGCACTTTGTGTTTTGCTTAAGATTCCAGCATCTGCAGTTCCTTGTATCTCATGAACTATAGTTGGAGGATTATAACAGCCATTATATAAATCAGGAAAAAAAAATTGTAAATTGGTGCTTAAACTAAGATCACTTTTTCTCAGCATAGATTTTTTTTTAAATATTCATCACATTGGATAAATTGGAAAGACTTATTAGCAGCATCTGAAAAAAAGATTCCATCTCAATATTGTTTATGAAATGACTGGCATCAGCTTGTTAGCAAGTATGAAAATGAATTAACACGAGCAGATGTATTGCATAACCTAACTGCAAATTTTTAAATAGGTCTTACTGGATTATCTCATGACCATGTGACTTCTTTGGAATTGAATACATAAATCTGGTGTACTAACATTACGCCACAGGAAACAAACTGCAACTATCTTATGTGAAAACGTGAACATTAATTGCTGCTTATTTACTTACTGTGATAAACAGCAGTAATCATTGACTATGGTGTGTGTTTCTTCAACCATTTGATAAAAGCATTCAAAAAAATGAATTTGCACACAAAACAATTTGTTCATAAAAATAAAGCAACTTGAAAGGCCCACCAATATTTTATCATAAATTTTAAGTTTTATAAATGTTGATATTCTTAAACCCTGCAGCATTGATAAGTTAAAATATTTAATGATTCAACATTTCACATTTAGCAATGCTGCAGAGGTTAAGAAGTTCCACAAATATCCAAATTGATAAAACTTAGGGTCCTGAATGTGTGCATTTAAAAAATCTTCTTAATTGATAATAGGGGGTGTGCACGTAAGGTTACTGGGTCACAGGGTTTGAGACACGGAGCCGCTCAATCCATCTGGAGGACATCAGTAACTTATTAATGCAAGAAACGCGTACTTTCCTACCTGTTTAAAAACCGCCAAAATGTTGATTTTTGCGCTGTAAAAAATTGTGGAAGTCGGGGTAAACGTGAGAGACATGTACCCAACTTCAGAATTCCAAAGGTGAAGCGAAATAAAGGTAAAGAGATGCGAGAGCTGAAGGGACAACAACAGCTAAAGTGCTTGGCGAACATTGGCCGTGCAGATATCGGAATTGAAAATATTGGGAATTATCACGTTTGCTCACTGCATTTCATCAACAGTAAGGCATTATTTGTGGTTTTTCTTGATTTCTTTGGTATCTAAAAAGTCTCAACGTGATAAATCTGGCTGTAAATATTGCTTCAGAGGTGTTTTCTTTTTGTATGTAAAAATCCACTTGAGAACCATGGGCGATTTTAAAATTTTATAGCCAGATTTATCACTTCTGAAACTTTTTAGATGCCAAAGGAATCAAGAAAAAACACAAATGATGCCTTAGTTGATGAAATGCAGTGAGCAAACGGCCAATGTTCGCCAAGCACTCTGGCTGTTGTTGTCCCTTCAGCTTTCGCTTCTATCTACCGTAATTTCTCCTCACTTTTGGAATTCTGAAGTAGGCTAAATGTCTCTCACGCTTATCCCGATCTCCATCATTATTTACAGCGCACAAATGAACAATTTTTAACGGGCCCGCTACGCTGGAAACAATGGTAAGTGCTTACCTGCAGTTCATCGCATGTACTCCACTTGGCGTAGCGTAGCAACAGTACGGGTCATGGGTCGTGACCTGTCTGCCGTGAAACCTCCCTATACTCCATACTTGCACCTTCTCACCTCAACTTCACATTTTCAATGAACAACCTCCAAATAGCAATTGAAAACTTTAAAAATCACAGGCTTTAAAAGCACACCCAATTGCCTTTCCATATCTTATTTTATTACCCAGCCAGTTAAAGTGTTTCTACTCATTACTGTAATGAACAAATGTGTCCAATTATATAATACTCAGCAGGTCCGGCAAAATCTTTGCTGAAAAAACATACCTTTCATCAGAACAGCTCGCCGACTAGAAGCATTAACAAAAGCTTCCATCTCCACCGATGCTGCGACACCTATCATGCACTGTCAGCATTGTTTCATATTCCTATTCTGTTTTACTTTGCTTTGACTACTGTATTGTAGGGTATGTACTAATGCAAATAATTATATATATTTACAACTTTATCACACCAATCACAGCATTCATTGGCATCAGCAGGATTCCTCAATGTAAA
Source organism: Raja brachyura (assembly GCA_963514005.1). Next base: position 23,634,608 of record OY740804.1, read on the forward strand.
ACTTAATTATGTGAACCAATTTTGCCTGTTCAAAACATAGGTCCAATTTATCAGGTAACACAACCAAACTGGCAGAAGCAATATGGGGGCCCTCTCCCCATCAGTGTTGTTTATTTATTGAGCTATTCGAGTTGCTGCACACCATTGCAGATAGTTTTACAAAACATAAATGAAAGCAGTAGCGATGACAAAATGCTCCACCTGGCCCGAATAAAATCTACATTTTTCTTTCATCTCTTTAAATGAGCTCCATATCCCTAAAGATACCCTCCGCCTTATTTACAAGTTCCTCTGCAGTCTTACTCCATCCTAACTTTGTGTTCAAGTTCCAGATCCACAAGCCAGGCTTTTTACTTAAATTTGTTGAAATTAGTACACATCTACTGTACCATCATATAACGAGATTCGGTCTTGTTCTTGCAACAGTTCAGGCCAAGTAGAGAATTATAGTATAGCAGTTTTTTGGCATTTAACGAAAGCAATTAACGAAACCTACAGTATAACACCAGGTACAAAAACAAGTCTTGCCAAACACAAACCAAGCAAATTACAAACCACCGTCAAACAATGCAGGTGCTTTCCCAAAAAAAGGGAAACATTTTAATAGCCACCAGATTACAATTTGATTCCTGAGAAAGAAAATGCTAATGCTCTTCAATTCTACTAAGAAATAAAGCCACAACAGTGTCACGAAGTAACATGGAAAAATAAAATTACTTTAATGCTTGATTGTCTAAATTAATGCAGCCGGGTTCGGGGCAATATCACAAACATTTGTAGTGCTGTCGTTGAAAGTGTAACCTGCTTTTAGATCAATATCTCTGATTCAATCACGAAAGAAACAACTACATACTTTGGCCAGCATCTGGTTACTTCGCGCTATTGTTGCAACATGACTTGAAGCAGTCATTAGACCAGGAGAACCCGATTTATTTTGCAACATGTTCCTGAGCAACCTACTTCCGACCTTCTTTCATTTAGAGCGGAGGGAGTGGATAACAACCTTCGCTTAATGCAAAGACTGTTTGCAAAATGGTCATTGGTGTAGAACATGCACAAATCTAAACTAAACACGCCAAAAAAGCAAACACTAAATATTTCGGGGCGAAAAATGCAAACGCCGAGAGCATGTCGGTGCAAAATGTAAACACCGAGGGCGTTTCGGGGGGGTACAATGCAAAATATTTCGGGGGGGGGGGCAAAATGCAAAGACTAACGACACATTTCTTGGGCAAAATGCAAACAGTAAGGACATTTCAGAGGGCGAATGCAGACACTAACGACATATTTCGGGGGTCAAAAATGCAAACAGTAAGGACACATTTCTGGGCCTAGTAAGGTTGCAAAGTAGAAGCAATGCTGCTGCAAAAAAAATGTTTTCTTAAACAACTTTCTTCCTTGTGCAACTAGTGCGAGAAGTAAATACATGTTTAAAACAAGCAAGCGAAGACACGTACCAGACGGAGCCATAGGCGCCGGAGCCGACGGGCGAGAGGTTCTGGTATCGCTCGGGCACTTCCCAGATGGTCTTGTTCAACTCCTGCCGGTAGAAGTGCGGCCTGACTCCTGACATGGTGCAGAGTCCCGGGGCGGCGGAGGTCAGGCCCAGCCGAGCGAGCAAGCGAAGGAAGGAGGGGAGGGGTAACGAAATAATTAATGTAGAGAATAAATTAAAAGGTTGCTTAATTTTTTTTTCCTTTCGCCTTGTTTTAAACAAGTGCTAAGTGCGCGCCACCAGTCACGACCTGCAGCCGAGCTCCGCCATGGTTGCTGAGGGAGGGGAGAGACGGCCGCGCCGGAGCGGAGCGGCGACGACGACAGCAACCCGCCCGTGCGCGCCTCTGACAGCCGCCCGCGCTCCAGCTTCCCCCCCCCCCCCCAGTGACGTCTGGCGGTGCGCGTCCCCGCGCCCAGCAAAGCGCGCCCCCGACAGGCGGCTGCCGGCGCTGCAGCTCCAAGCTCATTGCCCTCTCCCGTGACGTCAGGCAGCGCGCGTCCCGCGCCCGCGTGCCCGATTCCACGCCCACCCCAGACCCAACAGCGCATGCGCAACCGCCGGTTTTTGAGCCTCCCCCCACCTTACACTTCTTGCGGTCGTAGTGACGTCAGGCCATTGCGCACGCGCCATTGACCGTCACCCTCCCTCTGCCGCAGTGACATCAGACAGTTCCCCCCATGCAGTTCCGGGGATTACGTCATGCTTCCTGGCATTGATGCTTGAGAGGGTCCGGCGGACCTGTCAATCATCCTCTGCTCTTCCCACGCTGCGGGCGGATGCTTGGAAACTGACTGCAGGAATTGTTGCACGTGATTTATTGCAGGAGGGATGCATTCAAAAGACCCTACGGCAGCTGTCGATAGTCATCCAAGCCAAAGGCTTGGAAACTGGGTGCAGGAATTGTATTGAATTGCACTTGTTGCATGTGATTTATTGCAAAGGGCAATTTGGTTTCCTTCATTGATTATGCAGGAAACCAAATCCACGGCACCTGTCGATAGTCAGTGTCTGCTCAGAATGAGTTGCAAAGCTCATACAGGTGTATGATATACCTTCATTTTCAACTCCAATCCTTTTACCTTCAGCTCGTTGATTTGGTGAGAACAGTCCTCTCTCACACTGGAAAGTCACGGTGTTGCATTACGCGGGGTCGCGTAAATCTACAGACGATGTGTTTGCTTCTAGTGTTATTTAAAGTATACAGATATATACGTCTCATTTATCATGACTATATAACCACATTTCTGGCGTTGTATTTTACATAAATACAAATTAAAATATTATTTTGAGATCCGTTCTTTGTACCTGAACCACAGCTTCTTTTCTACCAGAGTCGATCCCCGAATCACATCTTAATTCGAAGTGTCCTGGCCTGAATCATCGTCTGCCCATTCCCTCCACAGATGTTGCCTGGCCCACTGAGCTCCTCCAGCACTTGTGTGTTTTGTTCAATGTTGCAGCATCAATCAACTTTGCCAGTAACTGGGGCAGCTTTGGCCTCACAATTAGCACAAAGAAAACAGACATGTATGCACCAAAAAACCCATTCACAGAAGCAAGGCAAGGCAACCAGCCTAACCAATGGTACACAGAAGGCTGGAGAAACTCAGCGGGTGCAGCAGCATCTAAGGAGCGAAGGAGATAGGCGACGTTTCGGGTCGAGACCCTTCTTCAGTTTCACAGCCTAACCAAGGGCCAGTCTCACCCGGTCACTCCCTTTTCTTCCCTCTTCCTTAAAGCAAGAGGTACAGTAGTGTGAAAACGCATATCTCCAGATTCAGGGACAGTTTCTTCCCAGCTGCAATCAGGCAATCAAACCATCTAGACTTAATTGAACTTTACTGGACTATCTAGTATTATATGTTATTCTTTATCTCCTGTATCTGTACACTGCGAAAGGCTCGATTGTAACCATGCATAGTCGTTCCACTGACTGGATAGCTTCCAACAAATGCTTTTCACTGTACCGCAGTACACAAAGTAAAAAACAGGAAAGCAAAAGGCAGCTCTGCTTTGGGAAACTTTGAAGTCAAGTGTGGGAATGAATAGCGATCAGTCGAACGCCTCTGAAGGTGCATCGTGTTGTTACCAACTCACTCTATGCTTGAGAAAATGTGTAGAGAGGGACTGCGGATGCTGGCTTATACCGAAGATAGACACAACATTCTGGAGTAACTCAGCAAGTCTCTGGAGAAAAAGTATGGGTGATGTTTTGGGTCGGGACCCTTCTTCATCAGTCAGATTCAGTCTGACACTTTATGTCTATCTTCTATGCTTGTGAGACATGGGCAGTGTACAGCAGACATACCAGACAGTTTAATTACTTCTACAGGACCTGTCTGCGTCGATTCACATTGAGCGGCATGACAAGATACAAGACACACATATTCATAGTCACACAGCACATAAATAGGCTGGAATACCTCACATCAAGTAGGAAATCAAGATTCCAGGTACACAGACTACCCCGGACAAACCTCCCCACCCAGCATCCATCTACCCGTTGCTGGAAGAATTACAGTTCAGGCGGGCAGGGTATGTACGAAGAATTATACAAAGCGCTGGAGTTACTCAGCATGTCAGCTAGCATCTCTGGAGAACATGACCAGGTGACGTTTTGGGTCTGAAGAAGGGTCCGGACAGAATATGTCACCTGTTCATATTCTCTACAGGTGTGGCCTGACTTTGCGAATTACCCCAGTGTTGTGTAATGAGACCATACACAAGTAACAACTCGTAGTCTTTATTGTAACACACGCGGAGGAAACATTACATGCTATTGTCTCCGTAGTCAGCATCAAGTCTGACTGTGAAATGGTGAAGTGCTGTTAACAATAGTCCGGGGTAGGGATGAAGATCCGGACTGGACTAAATATGGAATGTGCAGCATGCATACTATGTGTGGCGATAGATATAGTAAAGGCAGACTAATATGGTTAATCTACATCCAGAGCATTGCATTTTCTTTAGTAAAACATCACCTGCAGTTCCTTGTACAAAGAATGTCGGTGACTGAGTACCAAAGCAGCTATAGCTCCACCACCGATTTTTTTTTTGGCAACTGGTAGTCTGGCACTTCCTTTGATCTGGACAAAGTTAGGAGAGTACGCTTGAAATCCCTTCCCCCCACCCCAAAAAAATGTCTACACGAAAATGTAGCGCCTGATCTAGAAACATAGAAACATAGAAAAGGAGCCAGCACCGCCATTCATTGTGATCATGGCTGATTGTCCCCAATCAATAACCCGTGCCTGCTTTCTCTCCATATCCCTTGATTCCACTAGCCCCTAGAGCTCTATTTAACTCTCTCTTAAATCCATCCAGTGATTTGCCCTCCACTGCCCTCTGTGGCCGGGAATTCCACAAATTCACAACTCTCTGGGTGAAAACGTTTTTTCGCAGCTCAGTCTTAAATGGCCTCCCCTTTATTCTAAGACTGTGGCCCCTGGTTCTGGACTCGCCCAACATTGGGAACATTTTTCCTGCATCTAGCTTGTCCAGTCCATTTATAATTGTATATGTTTCTATAAGATTCCCCCTCATCTTTCTAAACTCCAGTGAATACAAGCCAAATCTTTTCAATCTTTCCTCATATGACAGTCCCGCCATCCCAGGGATCAATCTTGTGAACCTACGCTGCACTGCCTCAATCACAAGGATGTCTTTCCTCAAATTAGGAGTCCAAAACTGTACGCAATACTCCAGATGCAGTCTTACCAGAGCCCTATACAACTGCAGAAGAACTTCTCTACTCCTATACTGAAATCCTCTTGTTATGAAGGCCAACATTCCATTAACTTTCTTCACTGCCTGCTGTACCTGCACGGCAACTTTCAGTGACCGGTGTACAAGGACACCAAGGTCTCACTGTACCTCCCCCTTACCTAACCTAACCTCATTGAGATAATAATCTACCCCCTTGTTTTTGCCACCAAAGTGGATAACCTCACATTTATCTATATTACACTGCATCTGTCACGCATCTGTCCATTCACTCAACCTGTCCAAGTCACCCTACAACCTCCTAACATCCTCTTCACAGTTCACACTGCCACCCAGCTTGGTGTCATATGTCTCAACCTCATCGGGACTTCGTGTCTCCACCTCATCTGCAGCCGATCTGCGGGTCAAATTTTCCCCCTACTGCCATGGCTCTGAAACTCGGAGTAGGCAGATCCGTTCCTATAGCCGACTTCCGTGGGCATCTTTGCGGGCCGGTATCATGGCCACTTGGCTGCCCAGGCGGACCATTCCGGTACCGTTGGACTCCTTCTGGAGGCTGTGGCCTCTGTTGGTCCAGCAAAGTGAATAATCCAGAAAGGCTCTGGAACCAGGGGTGCTGGAAAATCAGTGGTGTATTTCATGGAGTTGACCGAGGGCAAATGATCAGGTGGTAGACAAAGAGATTCAAAGTCTATTAGACCTTCCCTGAAGAGTTTCAACATTGATAACCGCCATTGGGAACAACAAAGTATGGGATCATTCTGCATTAAAATAGTTACTTCTTAAATGAGGAATCTACAAAGGAGTAGAATGAAATTATTTGGCGTACGTGCAGTTCTGATTGCCACTTTACAGGAGGAATGTCGAGGCTATGGGGAGGGTGCAAAAGGGGTTTACCTGAATGCTCCTTGGATTGGAGGGTATTAGCTACAAGGAGACATTGGACACACTTATATTTTTTTCACTGGAACATCGGAGGCCGAGGGGAGACTTGATAGACATATAATGTGCAGGGCATGTTTTTTTTACACAGAGGGTGGTGGTGAGTGCCTGGAACATGTTGCCAGGGTGGTGGTGGAGGCAGATACTATAGTGGGGTTTAAGAGGGTTTTCGATAGGCGCATGGATTGCAAGGAATAGACAGATGCTGATTACATGCAAGTGGAGGAGATTAGTTTAACTAGGCATCATGTTTGTCACGGACATTGTGGACCAAACGACTTGTTCGGTGCTGTACTGTTCGATGTTCTATGAGGAAGCAATGGGAAAAGAGAATATCAAGAACCAAGCATTAGTGATAACACATCATCCCTACACATCCCCTGTGAGGAAGGATCTAACGAGCCCAGATTGGTCTAATAAGCCACCTCTGAGCACATTGCAACACTTTAGACAGGATGTTATTGGTTTTATTGGAGAACTAGTGATTACCAACAGCACCACATTCTTATCGGAAATACGCCCACTAAGGGCGGCACAGTGGTGCAGTAGTAGAGCTGCTACCTCACAGTGCTTGAGACCCAGGTCAATCCTGGCGTCAGATACTGTCTGTGTGGAGTTTGCACGTTCACCCTGTGTCCCCATGGGTTTCCTCCCGCACTCCAAAGATGTGCAGGTTTATAGGTTAAGTGGCTTTTGTAAATTGCCCTAGTGTATAGGATGTGAAACTGGGTTAACATATAAGTAGTGTGAACAGGTGATTGCTGGTTGACATGCGCTCAGTAGGCTGATGGGCCTGTTTCCATGCTGTATCTCTAAATATATTGCCAAATATTGCCCACTCAGTAATCAACAAAATATTACAGTGCTTGCAAACAATCTTTGCCCAGAGCATAGCAAGATGTTGACAAATAAGTTCAAAGAAAACATTGTCACTGAGGCATCTATTTTGATCTATAAAGTGGAAGCATGAGTCTGCATTCCATTGAATTGTTTTTGTTTTTCAACTAAGCAACTAAGAAAGAGAAAATGCAGGGGATACGACAAATTCAAATCCAGTTTAACGGGCTACATATTTTAGGAAAAGGACTTTTAATTTTTATTGCTCTGACAGAATTATGCAGGAACAGCCACCTCATGCATAAACAAGGATCTGAAGATGCTGGCGTAGACATAAGGTCACAAAGTGTTGGACTACCTCAGAGGGTCAGGCAGCATCTCTAGAGAATTTGGAAAGGTGATGTTTAAGGTCGGGACCCTTCTTCAGACTGAGGAAGGTCTGTAGAGGGGTCCCAACACGAAATGTTACCAATCCATGTTCTGCAGAGATGCTGCCTGTCCTGCTGAGATACTCCAGTACTTGGTGACCCTATGCATAAATTTCTGTTTGGAGATAAATGGTGGTTTACGAGTTCCAAACTTCACAGCAGATGTTTCAGCACCTTGTATTTTATGAGAATGCAAGGTAAATGTGTAAGTATGTTTCTGAAGGTACACATTGCTTTCAATGCCATGTTACAATATGTTGTATGCTTGGGGTATTGTCCACAGCAGCTAAAATATTATTAGGGAAAATAATTTGAAATCATATTTGGAATTGAAAAGAATGTGCTATTATAGAATTGAATTAAATGATTATTGAATCGGGTGGCACAGTAGCGCAGCAGTAGAGTTGCTGCCTGATGGCGCCAGAGACCCAGGTTTAATTCTTACCATGGGTGTGCTGTCTGTACGAAGTTTGCATGTTCTCCCTGTGACCATGTGGGTTTTCTCCGGGTGCTCTGGGTTTCTCCCACATTCCAAAAACGTGCAGATTTGCCGGTTAATTGGGTTCTGTAATTTGTCCCTCGTGTGCAGGATATAACTAGTATACGGGTGATCGTTGGTCGGCGCAGATTCCATGGGCCGAAGGGACTGTTTCCAAGCTGTATCTCTACTAAACTAAAATGAATTTGAATTAAATTGAATTAAATGGAATGGAATTAAATCAAATTGAATTGAATTGAAACCGGGGCACTTGGAGGAAACCCATGCAGTTAGAGTAAGAATTTGGAAACTCCAGGTACAGACAACACCCAAGGTCAGGGTTGAACCCGGGTCCCTGGCACCGTGAGGCAGTTGCTCGACCCACAGTGTCACTGTCACAATATGGAAAATTGAATTAGCTGCGACAATCAATTTGAACAGATAGGGCTTTACAATTTCTGCAATGCCATGTCATGATTGGACTCGCAAGATGTTGAAAGTTTTGCAATATAAAGTCAAACGGCTCCCGAAATGGAAAATTGCATGAAATAACCTTTCTCACAACGGATGTTGTGCAAGTAATGTAGATCAAGGTCAAGTTCACATTTATTGTCACATGCACCAATTATGGTACAGTGAAATTTGAGTTATCATGCAATCAAAAAGAACACAATACACAATGGAATTTAACATAAACATTCACCACAATGGAATCAATATTCTTCACTATGATGGAAGGAAATAACGTTCAGTCAATCCCCCTCCTTTGTTCACCGTGGTCGGGGCCATGAACCCTCCGCTATGGACGGCCCGATGTACAAGCCCTCTCGATGGGACGATCGAAACTCTGATGACGGGACGGATCAGAACACACACTCTGCGGCTTGGAGTTCCCGAAGTGGCCACTTTCTTACCAGAGACCTTGGCTTCACAATGTTATAGCCCGCAGGCCGGCGATCGGAGCACGTTTTCTGGCAATCCCCGGCAAGGGATCCCAGGCTCCACGATGGAAAGTCCATGCAACGCCTGCGTCTAGAAGCTCCGCAGACCGCGGCTTCACGGTGTTATAGTCCGCAGGTCGGCGTTCGGAGTACATCTTCTGGCAATCCCCGACATGGGATCGCCCCACTCTGCCATGTTTAGGTCCCGCCGCGCCTGCTGCTGAAGCTCTGGGCCGGTGTCCGAGAAAGGCCGCACCAATCCAGTTGTTAGTCCGCGAGGGGGGCGAAGATGCAACAGAGAGAAAAGTCGCATCTCCGTCGAGATAAGTGACTGAAAACGGGTTCCCCCTATTCCCCCCACACTAAAACATACTAAAAACAAAAAAAGTTGAAAGGACAAACACGCTGCTGGTGACGCTGCCACTCGCGACGCCACCTGATGACGTTCAGCCATTTGAAGTAGGACAGATACAAGCACAGGCAATGTCTGTAGTTTTGTTGTAGGCAGAGTCAGCGTCACATGTGCAGTGCTCAGTTTATTGCCAGCTGGAGAGCAGCCCTGACCTACCATCTACCTCATTGGAGACTGTCGGACTATCTGTAATCAGCCTTGACTGGATCTAATCTTGCATTAATCATTATATCCTTTATCCTGTATCTGTACACTGTGGATAGCTCGATTATAATCATGCGTCATCTTTCTGCTGTTTCTTAGCACACAACAAAAGTTCTGAGTTTAGGGTTGGATGAACAACTATACTCAACATCTCCCGGATCTATCTCCACAATCTTTATATTTGTAATCTCCTTTCTTTCTTGCTCTCCATTCCTTTCTATTAGTTTACAGTTTCTCTTATCTCTCTCTTTCTCTATTTCTTTTCCTTAAAAAAAAACTTTAAAAATGGAAGCTATGTAAGAACTCTGTACCCAGTTTGTCATTTATTAACATTTGTACATCTGCTTTTAATTTAAAAATAAATAAATAAATAAATAGATTATTTCGCTGTACCTCGGTACACGTGGCAATAAACTAAACTACAACTAAACCAACCTAAACTAAACTAACTGGCAAACTGCAATGCTTTAATATTTTACTGTTTATGCATCAAAGGAATCGATTGGCCACAATCATTGGACAGGAACTGTAACTAATGCTGACATTTTTAAAATTCAACATGTTTAGTCATTTTGTAAATGTGAATAATTTAACAACACTATCTCACGCCTTGCATCACTACTTACAGATAATCAAGAGTGAGTTTGCCTTTTACAGGCTTATGTAATAAGATGGAGATTATTCAATTTATCCTACTCCTTCAAGGGTCTGTTGGGTTGCTTTCTGTGGAAAAGTGAACTAAATTCGAGCATTCTTGTGTAAAGCAGGGATTCATGTTTTTCTGCTTAGGGCAATTTCTTAGAAGCTGTTAGACTTCATTCCTTTGCAAGAATGCATGTTATCTCAATATTGTTGGATTGGACAGGCTAGATGCAGGAAAAATGTTCCCGATGTTGGGGGAGTCCGGAGCCAGGGGTCACAGTTTAAGAATAAGGGGTAGGCCATTTAGGGCGGAGATGAGGAAAATCCTTTTCACCCAGAGAGTTGTGAATCTGTGGAATTCTCTGCCACAGAAGGCAATGGAGGCCAATTTACTGGATGTTTTCAAGAGAGAGTTAGATTTAGCTCTTGGGGCTTAAGGAATCAAAGGATATGGGGAAAAAGCAGGAACGGGGTATTAATTTTAGATGATCAGCCATAATCATATTGAATGGCGGAGCTGGCTCGAAGGGCCAAATGACTTACTCCTGCACCTATTTTTCTATGTTTCTATGTTTCTAATATGAACAAAGGACAGTTGAAATACGTAGGATTCTTACAACAGCTTGCACTTGTACAGAATCTGAATTTTGTTGTTGTTGCTGTAATTAATTGGTGTTCTATTCAATGCACCATCTGGCTTGAGTGTGTTGCAAGATTTGGACAAGTACACTGATTTCGTTTCTTATACTGTCACCGTTCGCACTGACAAATATACTGTTTCCTTGCTTTGATCACCCATTACACTGCTGATGTGGAGTGAGAAGAGTCAGGTGGGGGAGATGATAAGAGAAGGGGCTTATGTGGAAAGATTATCGGGCCAACTCGTGCCTTCTTCCAATCCTAGTCAAGGTTAAGCGCAGGTTGAACATATCATATGTGGATGGGCCCCATGCCCCTCTGCTGTGCATTTGCCTGTACATGAGATAGGATAGTTTAGAGATGCAATGTGGAAACAGGCCCTTCAGCCCAACAAGTCCACACCAACCAATGAGCTTTCACAGGGGGATACCGTGGTGTTAACATGGGTCAAGATTTTGCAGCACAGTGGCAGAGTTGGTGGAGCCATTGCCTCACAGCGTCAGAGACCCATGTTCAATCCCGCTCCCACCGAGTCCACAGTGACTATCGATGACCCATTCACACTAGTTCTATGTCATCCCACTTTCTCATCTATTCCCTACTCACTAGGGGCAATTTACAGAGGACAATTAACCTACAAAGCCGTATGTCTTTGGGATGTGGGAGGAAACCGGACCACCCAAGGTCAGGATCGAACACGGATCTCTGGTGCTGAGAAACAGCAGGTCTACGAGCTGCTCCACCATGCTGCCTATCTGTGGAAGGGGAACCAAAACTGAAACACCGCTTCTCCATTCCTTCCACAGATGCTGCCTGACCCACTGAGTTCCTCCAGCACTTTGTGTTTTGCTCAAGACTTCAGCATCTGCTTGGCAGGCCGCGAGGACGGGTCGAAGTTGCTGCTCGGAGGAAAGCAGCCTCTCCGACCAGGTAGGGACTTGAAAAAACAGTTTCCCCCTTCCCCCACCCATAAAAATATTATACCCCCAACTACACACTAAAAATAATTAAAAAGAAATGAAAAAAACGAACAGCTGCAAGACTGGCAGCCGTACAGGACAGCGCCCCCTCTCCAGGAGTACACGCCAAATAGCCAAATGGAAAAGCCAGTGCTACTCAATAATACATTCCAGTCAGGGGGAAAGCTTCCTTTAACACAGTTCAGTAACGACTGAAAGTAATAATGCTTTAAAAATTCCAATAGCTGTTTTACTTAAGAAATGGGCAAAGGTTTTCCAGGCAATAAGCTTTCTCAGGTACATCTCTTTCATGATTTTGGACGTGGATCAGATTATTCATCACCTAGATTGTGGGTAAATGAAAAGGTGGTGGGTATATGAAACGAGCTGCCAGATGAGGTAGTTCAGGCAGATATTATAAAAACAATTTAAACTTTAGACTTTACTTTAGACATACAGCATGGAAACAGGCCGCTCGGCCCTTCGTCCGCGCTGACTAGCGTTCACCCATACACTCGCACTATCCTACACACGAGGGATACATTTTACAATTACAGAAGTCAAATAATCTACAAACCTGTATGTCTTTCAAATGTGGGAGAAAACCCACAGGTTAAAGGCAGAACGTACAACTCCGTGTGGTCAGGATTGAACCTGGGTCTCTGGCATTGTAAGGCAGTAACTCTACCACTGCACCACCCAGTTAAAGGACACTTGGACAGGTACCTGGATAGGAAAGGTTTAGAGGGATGAAGTCCATTTTGGACAAATGGAGCTAGCTTGGATGGGGCATGGATGCCATGGGCGAGTTGGGCCAAAGGGCATGTCACTGTGTTGTTCAAATCCGTGACTCTGTATTGAAAACAGTAATGGGTGTAACTAAAAATCAACACCATCTATCTTCTCCATGTATGTACAGCAATGCAGGATAGCAAGTATAGACACTAAATGGTGGAGTAACTCAGCGGGTCGGGCAGCATCTCTGGAGAAAAAGGATAGATGATGTTTTGGGTCAGGACCGGAAACATCACCTATCATTTTTCTTCAGAGATGCTGCCTGACCCGCTGAGTTACTCCAGCACTTTGTGTCTATCTTTGGTATAGACCAGCATCTGCAGTTCTACAGGGTAGGAAGGAAGTTGCTAAAAGCAGCACACTCTCTTCCAATGTGGACTTGGTCATGGTGTTGCACAATTTTTTCTGTGGTATGCTTTTCAATGCCATTTCAAGTCTTTACGGTAATGCAACATGGTATGGATCAATGTTGCATAACCTTGCCCACAAAAATAACAAACAAAATGTAATATCCTTGGACAGATCTGCCCAAATATGGTCTGAAGTGTTCACAGAAAGAGTAATTAAAACAATGAAAAGAATTTGGAAACCGGCAAACATTTTTGAACGATATAAACGCATCAGCCTTTAAAATAGTTAAAATTGCAACAAATCTTTGTAAAGAATCACTGTAAAGAATCTTTAAAAACCACAATTATTTGAAAATGTATTTTTAAATTCGTTTTCTATTGGAAGGAGATAAAAATGTGTTTTTTAATTAACATGCTATTTTGCAATATAATCTTCCATTATAATCTTCAGCATGGGGCAACCTGGAGAAAACCCGGGTCACGTGGAGAACGTACAAATTCCGTACAGAGAGTACCGGTAGTCAGGATCAAACCTGGGTCATAAGATCATACGTGACAGGAGCAGGATTAGGCCATTCGGCCCATCAAGTCTACTCCACCATTCAATCGTGGCTGATCTATCTCTCTCTCCTAACCCCATTCTCCTGCCTTCTCCCCATAACCCCTGGCACCCAGCACTGGTTTCTGGCACTGTAAGGCAGCAATTGTGCCGCTGCACCATTGCCACTCAAAGCATCAGGAAATGCTAAATTACATGAGAAACAAATCACTCCCAGTGGGGAACTAAGTATCCATATTTTCCTTGGAAAATCACTATGTTCAGTGATTCCAATTAGTAGTGAGATTTAAGCCTCATCTGGGAGTGCATGACCCAAGGGTTTAATGAGCACAAGGTGCATAACACAAGATCCATTCTCGATCTCTTGCCCCTTAATGCCAATATGATTTTAGAACTTAAAACCCAAGTTCGCTGTTGATTTTTAAATTCCTCCCTTGTGGTATTTTCCATGTGTGTATTGTGAATAAGGAAGAGAAGTTAAGCAGGGGCCTGAGTTATAGGGAGAGGTTGGGCAGGCTCTCTTGGAAAGATTTAATAGGAACCTGAGGGTCAACTTTTTCACTCAAAGGTTGGTGGGCATATGGAACAAACTGCCAGAGGAGGTAGTAGAGGCAGGTACCATCGACACTTGGACGGGTACACGGGTAGGAAAGGTTTACAGGGATGTGGGCAAAGCGTGCCTAACGTAGATGGGGCATCTTGGTCAGCATGAGTGAGTTGGGCTGAAGGGGGAAATATTTAAAGAGATTTTAGAGGAATGTCTGAGTGCGGTACTGATATGGAATGAGCTGTCAGAGGAGGTGGTAGAGTTAGATATAGTTCATCAATGTGTAAAAGGCATTTGAATTTGCAATGGGAAATAAATAGAGAGACATTGGCTTAATGCAGGCATCGAGTGGCATCATGTTCAGCATTGGTGACTTGGGCCGATGGGCCCATTTCTGTGATGCATAGCTCTATGACTCTATGACTCAAAAATCAAACATTTCAAAATTCAGTTTATTGGAAATCACAGTTTCGACCTGCATTTTTGAAACTTGCATTTTGAATCGCAGATTTGACCTGGGTTTTTGAAAACTGCATTTTCACTATACAAGGGTCTTGATCCGAAATGTCGCCTGAGTCCAAAGAAGGGTTCTGATCTGAAACATTGTCTATCCATTCTCTCCATGGATACTGCCTGACCCACCAGCACTTTGGATTTTGTTCAAGATTCCAGCATTTGCTGTAGCTGGTGTCATTTTGCCATCCTTATACGTTCATAAGTCATGGGTGCAGAATTAGGCCATTTGGCCCATCGAACCAGATCTGGCATTCTATCATTGCTTTCCTTCTCAACCCCATTTTCCTGCCTTCACCCCGTATCACTTGACACCCTTACTAATCATGAAACCTAGCAATTTCCACTTAAAAAATGCCCAAGGACTTGGCTTCCTTAGCCGTATATGGCAATGAATTCCACAGATTCACCAGATATTTTTGCAGTCACCCTTTTTCAGTTACTCTATTCCATTCTGGAGATTGGATGTCCTGATTGCCTCCTAGCTCATACACCTGCTCTCCCACCCACCATGCTCCCCTGTTCCATAAAGCTCTCGAACGGGTTAGCTGCCAGTGAGGTAGCAGCTCTACCATTGAGGCCTCCTCCAGCGAGTTGACTGGGGATGAAAAACAGAATGCTACAACTCGCCAGTGCCAATGCAATGAAATCTGAGACCCTGGTGTCAAATGTATATAGGTTTGTCCATTCAGTTATAGCAACATGTCTTGGACTGAGTTCAAGGCCAAGGACAACATAGTGAATCTCTGGCACATTTTTTTATTTGGAAATATATCATGTTATATTGAAAGGAGACTTTTAAATGAGTTAAACATGCACATTAATATCTAACCTGTTATTGCCACATTTTTAATTTGGGCACAATAATTTTATTTTCCTTTCTGTTAATAGAAACTTTTTAAATTTTACATCACATTGGTTTCTTAGGTGTGTTTAATGTAGCTCTTGTAAAATGTAAATAATTAAGTAATTAAGCTGTCCAAAAAGTGCATTTGTTTATCTTTCTGGGGTAATATTTGGATTAACAAAATACACAGTGGAAAATTACGGCTTTTATTCCAATAAGAATGGTGCCCGAGATTGTGCAGCGTGTCAAAGGAATGGAACACCATAAATATAACATTACTATTCAAGAAATGAGGAAGATGGAAAGTAGGGAGCTGTAGTACAATTAGCCTCGGCAATTAGTCTTTGGACTAATTAGAGATACAGTACAGAAACATGTCCTTCGGCCTACCGAGTCCACACCACCAAAAAGCAAATTATTAGTTCAACAGTGAGACCAGAACTAATAATTTGCTTTTTGGTGGTGTGGACTCGGTAGGCCGAAGGACATGTTTCTGTACTGTATCTCTAATTAGTCCAAAGACTAATTGCCAAGGCTAATTGTACTATTAGTTCAACGGTGAGACCAGAAGTATCTGATGAACACACATAATTGTTCCATTAATGCAAGACATAATCTAATTCAATTTAAATTATACATAGACTATATTATTCAAAAATGAGGTTGAATAAATTCTACTCAAATGTTTCTTCTAGATGCGATAAATGTTTCTTTCAAAATGCCAATATAACACATTCATTTGTAGGATGTATAAAGTTGAATAAATTTTGGAGCGATATATTTGATGTATTTGCAAAGCTCTTCATGTCAAGAATAGAACCTAATACGGAATGGATTATATTTGGAATAATAGTAGAAGATATCAAGTTAAACAAAGACCAAAAAGTATTCTTTAATTATGGGTTAATAATTGGAAAGAAATTGATACTTAAATTTTGGGAAAATACAGCTATACCATTAAAATGTGGATTAGTAATATGACGGACATAGCTCACCTTGAAGAAATGAGACTCCGCCTAATAGATAAATATGACCAATTCTTAAGGAGTTGGTCCCCTTTCATCAACTTTTTGGAATCATGTGATGCAGCAGTACCGTAAAGATTACTGATTTCAGGTCAGGTCGTGGATAGATTTACATCTCCGAACAAAGATTTGAAATTTTTCTTTTTTAAGGGTCTTTTTCTCCCATTTCTATTTTCTACTTTTTCTTTTCTTATATACACGCTTCATGTTTTTCTATTTTCTACTATCTATTTTTCCTCTTATTCTTCTCTCTATTTCTTGTCTTTTTTTAATTTCCTTTTCAAAAACATAAAACTAGAGGTTGTACATAGAATGTATTACGTTATGACATAGTTGGCACCTAAAATTAGGTGCCACTGTATTGTTTTGTACAGTATTAACTTCTAATAAAATAAACAAAAAACCCCCCCAAAAAAACAGTGAGACCAGAAAACAATGTGGAGTAAAAGGATCTGGTATTCCTCATCCATGAAACACAAAACGTTAGCATGCAGTTACAGAAAATATTTAGGGAAATGTTGGCCAATATTTGAAGAGAAGGGAAAATATTGATCATTCCTTTTCCTCCACAGATGCTGCTTGACCCACTGAGATCCTCCAGTAGATAGTTTGTATTAGTTTTCAGTTTTAAAGATACAGCGTTGAAACAGGCCCTCCAGCCCACTCAGTCCACACTGACCATCAATCACCATACATTAGTTGTGTGTTATCCCACTTTCGCATCCTGCACAGTAGGAACAATTTAAGGAAGCAAATTAATGTACAAACCCGTAGGTCTTTAGGATGTGGGAGGAAACTGGAGCGCCCAGGCGAAATCCATGCGATCACAGGGGGAAACATGCAAACCCTGCACAGACAGCAACCGAGGTCAGGATCGAACCCTGATTTCTGGCATTGTGAGGCAGCAGATTTACTGCTGCACCACTGTGCCGCCCTAATTCTTTGTTGCCCCAGATTCTAGCAACTGCAGTCTCTTGTGTCTCTATCATAAATGTTTGATTTGTCTTCTTTGGGGAACAACAGTTTTTGCCTACAGAGATTGATTGGAGGGGAAGGGAAGGAGGAACTAGTTTAAAAATCCATCATGTGATAACTCAGTACTTTTGCTCATAAAATAAAATGTTTTCAACTCTGAACCATCATTAATCTTTTTTCCAGTCAATTACAGTTAATCTGAAACGTCTCTGCAGATTTTTCTGGTCTGAAGCAGATGCAGTTTCCAAAGATGTTGAACTTAATTACTTCTGAAATGAGCATTTCAAGATAAATTGGAGGCTGAATTGTTTCGCAGTGAAAAACGGGCAAATATTATCTTTTAAAAAACCTCTCAACCTTTCCATCTGATATTAAGCTTATGAACAGTTCAGCCATACACAAGGATACTGTCCAATTCACCTCTACCTTATTGCAGACATTGGATTTGTCTATGGAACTGGCACGCTACAATGCTGAGAACTATATTCTGTACTCTGTTCTCCTTTGCTCTACCTATTGTAGTTGCGTTAGACGATTGTATTTATGTATGGTATACCTGATCTGTTTCGATAGCATGCAGAGCTTTTCACTGTACCTTGGTACACATGACAATAATAAACCTAAACCTGAATCTCACTGTCCATCTCTAATTAGCCTTGAACCTGAAGTCCATGTCCAAAATACATCTGGAGACACACATGCGCCAGAGATGTTAAGTATCGCGGGATTTCTCCACTGCAGGGTGTGGTACTTAGATCAGGTGCTGCTCTTTAGATCATGTGTTGCTCAAGCACATGGATCGGATGTGGCCTGCACGGGCATGGAGTGGTGGAGCAGCGCTGGAGGACACCAACTCTTCACTTGCCCCGGCTGATCATGCAACACTGCCAGGACACCGGGCCTTTATGGCGAAGTTCAGACTCGACATTTATAACAACTTTAAACTTGAATCATGAAATATGGTGCCAGAAACATGGTGACTCTTATATACTGTCTCAGTGTAATCTACTATTCCTAAATACTTGTACCTAATTATTATTGAGCTTATGTATAGTAATACTTTTACTGAGCTGTTTACAAAAAAAGAAACAAAAAAGGTACCTCGGTACATATGACTAAAGTACCTTTGACCATTGAACCATTCGGGAATTAAATTAGTTTTTATAGTAATTCAATCAGCCATGATGTTAGAAGGGTCTGGGGTTCCCCGTTGCTCTTGGTTTCTCCCACATCCAAGGTGGCACAGTGGTGCAGCAGGAAGAGCTGCTGCACACAGCGATAGATCTCAACTTTGACCTTCGGTGCTGTCTGTGTGGAGTTTGCATAGTCTCCCCGTAGGCTTCCACCGGGTGCTCCGGTTTCCTAACACATCCCGAAGACGTGCGGGTTTGCATGTAAGGAGTGGATGCAAAAATGGGATCGCATAGACTAATGTGAACTGGTGTATTTAATTTCCACTCCATTCCAATCTAAAGTCACGCTGGCTGGTTGGTTAGGTAGATAGGACTAATTGAATACCTCTGATCAGGAGAGATCACAGTTGCCATGGTGACATTTATGAAGCCATCTTGTTAATAGATTCATGGTGGCAGTTGCAGAGAGAGAATAAATAAACCAAGGAACATGTAAAAGCTGTGAAATGTGAGTGAGAACTATTGCTGGAAATTAAGATCAAAAGATCATGCTGTATCTCTAAACTAAACTAAAAGAGATTTCTCCAGATAAAGGCAATGAGTAAAGGATAATTAGATGCAAATTATGTACTTTAAAGTCAGTCATTTAGAGCAGTGCACGACAGGTGAATTATCCATCATCTCTATTCTGCCTGAGAACAGTAATGTCACCATTTGTAACCTTATCGCCACTTATTTTTAAAATAGAAATATTCTCTTGCTTCTACAATTAAATTGCTGCAGTTTTTCAGCATTTGTATCCCTTATTCCAAAATAGAATACATCTTGATAGTTTAGTTTAGTTGAGTTTAGAGATACAGCATGGAAACAGGCTCTTTGATCCACCAAGTCCATGCTGACCAACAATCACCCCATACACTATGTTCTACCCAACGCAGTTTACAATCTACAGAAGCCAATTCACCTACAAACCTGCATGTCATTGGAATGTGGGAGGAAACCAGAGCACCCGGAGAAAACCCACGCAGTGGCAAGGGGAACATGCAAACTCCATACGAACAGCACCCAAAGTCAGGATTGAACCCGGGTTGCTGCAAGGCAGTAACTCTACCGCTGAGCCACTGTGCCACCCGTCTTGATGGTTCCTGGGTAGAGATGTCACACAGAAAATTTAAAACATTCATACAATGGCACAGCTGGTAGAATTACTGCTTCAAAATACCAGGGACCTCAAGGCTTCTGCCCGCTGCACCTTCTCCAGCCCCTGACTCCACTTATCTGAATTCAACAAACTCGCAGTGATCGCGCATTTACAAAAATGTGCACATTTGCAATTCCAGAGCATTGTTTAAAAGAGCAAGTGCTGGAGTAACTCAGCAGGTCAGGCTGCATCTGTGGGGGAAAGGATAGGTGACGTTTTGGGTCAGGGCCCTTCTTCAGACTGTCTCACTTTGTGTCTTGCTCAAGATTGCAGTATCTGCAGTTCTTTGTGTCTCCTGATTTTTTTCATGTGCATAAACAGAACAGAGGCAGATTCACGTCTATAATTATTACCTGTTCATCATTTGTCCTATCCAATAGGAATTAAAGTTCCATCACAAGTCTGGATTTGCCAATTTACATCCTCTTTTATGCTTAGCTCTGTGAATGTGGCATATTTCATGCATTACAGCTAACAAAAAAAAATAATAACAGCCCCTTTATAAATGTTGGACAAGTGCCAGCAGCTCTGGGGTAGCACAGCGGTGCAGCTGGTAGAGCTGCTGCCTCACAGCGTCAGAGACCAAGGTGCGATCCTGACCGCGGAGCTGTCTGTGTGGAGTTTGCACGTACTCCCTGTGACTGCGTGGGGTTTCTCCGGTTTCCTCCCACACCACAAAGACGTGCGGTTTTGTGGATTAATTGACCTCTGTAAAATTGCCCCTAGTGTGTAGTGAGTGGATGAGTTGTGATAACAAAAAACTCGTGTGAACGGTGATCGATGGTCAGCGTGGGCTGGGTGGGCTGAAGGGCCTGATTCCACGCTGTATCTTTCAATCACTCAAAACTCCTGTAACTTATTTACCCAACGAAGCACAAAAGAGGAATGTGATTCAGCGCTGTTGTATGAACGAGGCTCACAGTTGTCACAGCCATCATTACATGCCAACAGCTAGATGCAATCTTCTCACGTGATTCCTAGTAAATTATACAACTAAACTTTAGGCGTTAGTCTGAAAATTCCCTTCCAAGTATGTCAGCTTTAACTCTATTGTTACTCTTTCACATCAGAGTCAGGAAGATGTGAGATTAAGACTCACTGCAGGACTCTTGCAAAGATGGTGCAAGTTCAGTCTTAAAAAAATTGAAAGAAGGATGCAATTTATAGGTTTCCAACCTATTTATATTTAAGAAACATTTAGGCAGGTACATGGGTAGGATAGGTTTAGAGGGATATGGGCCAAATGGTGTAGAAGAGGCATGTTGATCGGCATGGGCAAGTTGGGCCGAATGGCCTGTCTCCATGCTGTATGGCTGTGGCTTTATAATCTTTATGATGTGCCATGGGATACTGAAGCAGTATTGCACTGTTCTAACCTTCATGTTTAGATCAGCTGACAAACCGAGATGGCAGAAACACAAGCGACTGCAAATGCAGGAATCTTGAGCAAAACACAAAGTGACGGATTAACTCTGTGGGTCAGGCAGCATCTGCGGAGATTGTGGCTGCTATCTTCACTAAGACATCACTGGCATTATTTTGTGAAGTATAGGGGATATTTCCTGGTGTTCTCAAGCAATATACATAAATAATATAATTTAATTACCCAATTGCCATGCTGCTCTGGGGAGCCTTTAATGTGGGGAAAGGGGACTGCACATTTTCCAACGTAGAACATAGAACACTAGAGGGCAGGCCTACAATGTCCATGCCAAACATGATGTCGTTAAAACGAGTCTCCTCTGTCTGCATGTGATCTATACCCCTCCATTCCCTGCACATCCATGTGAATATCTATGCCTTTTAAATGGCACAATCGTATCTGCCTCCACCACCGAGTCCTGACAGCTCGTTCCAACCAATTATTTAAAGAAATAATTTGGAAAAAGGCATTCCGGGTTTTACACGTGCTCGATTTATGTGTTTTTAGAATAATGTGCTTGTCTAATTGTTACTTAAGTTTAAGTTTAAGCTTAAGTTTAACGCAGTCGAATTGATGCCTGACACCGTGTGGCAGCGTAGTCATGTGCGGTGCCTGGCATATCTTTGATTCACGCGCTGCTTTTCAAGTGTGTAACCATGTAAAACGTGAGGTGCCTGTACAGGATCATTGACTTGAAACATTGACTCTGTTTCTCTCTTCACAGATGCTGCCCGACTTGTTGCGCAGTTCTCTCATTGTCTGCTCTAACATAGAGAACACAGAACCATAGAAGAATATAGCACAGGAACAGGCCCTTTAGCCCTGCATGTCTCAGCCTAGTGTGATCCCAATCTAAACTAATCTCATCTGCCCACCCACATGGTCTGTATCCCTCTATTCCCTGCCTGTTTATGTGTATAAATGTCTCTTAAATGTGTTCTTGTGCCTGTTTCTACCACCTTCCTCAGTAGAAAACAAACTGCTGGAGGAACTCAGCGGGTCTGGTAGCATCTGCGGAGTGAAATGGACATATGTGCTATGGGTTGGGACCCTTATTCAAGACTGCACTAGAGTGGAGATAGAGTCAACAGCACAGCCCAACTTGCCCTTCTAAGCTCGTCCCATTTTCCCATGTTTGGCCCATATCCCTGTAAACTTCTATCCATAGATGCCTGGTAGAAAGAGGTGACCTGCAAATAACTGATAGATAGAAGTGAGTGGAAGAGTTGGGGCAGTAGCTGGCAAGTAATGGGTGGATCCAGGTAGGGAGGGGTTGATAGGGGAAGGCTTATGACTCAATGTCTCAGGGAAGGGGAGGAGGGGGCAGGTGGAAAGAAGAGTGGAGATAGTCACAAAGGCTGGAGGTCAAGTGTAGAAAACAAAGAGATGCAGATGATGGAATCTGATAAGAAAGAAACGTTTTGTCAACATTATCCTTGCCTCTCGCAATGTTATATTGCGTCATGTCTCCCATCAACCTCTGATGCCCCAGAGAAAATAATTGGACTTTGTCCAATCTCTCCCCGTAGCTAATACCCCCTAAATCTATGCAACATGCATTACTCCAAATGCAGACAAGGTTTATTTATTTATATGGAACAAGTGTAATAAGTTGCTGAGAAAGTGAATTAAAAAGTAGAAAATGTGTTGGAGGAAAATGATGTAATTAGTCTAGCAGGAACAAACTCCCCAACCCAAAGACATTAACATAACCTGGTTAACTGGTTTTAAAATGATTTGTCAATGCAAAAGGGCTGAATAAATTCAACCTCAGTATAGAGTTTGTTGGGGAAGATGATTGTTTTCTCAAATCTCACTCAAAGATTAATATTTTCACTGTTGCTGGGAAATTCCTATGCAAAGTGTAACAAATAGTGCAACTTAGATGAATGTAGAAATAAATAACTGCAGATACTGGTTTGTAAAAGAAGATACAACATGCTCGAACATCAAAAGAAAATTGGATAAGTTTTAGCTTTAGAGATAAAAGCTTGGAAACAGGCCTTTCGGCCAACCGAGTCCGTGCCAACCAGTGATCACCCATACGCTAGTTCTATCCTGCACACTAGGGATAACTTACAGAAGACAATTAACCTACAAACCCGGATGTCTTTGGAATGTGGGAGCACGCGGAGGAAACCCACGCGGTCATAGGGAGAACATAAAAAATCTGTAGCACCCGTGGTCAGAATTGAACGCAGGCCTCTGGTGCTGTAAGGCAGCAACTCTACCACTGCGCCACTGTGGAACCCCTGGCCTAAAGCATGATACAATCCAATGGCTATAAAACAGCCATTTACGTGAGGGTGGAGAACAGTGTTGTCCTGAGAGGGTACACAAAAGGCTGGAGAAACTCAGCAGGTGCAGCAGCATCTAAGGAGCGAAGGAGATGGGCGACGTTTCGGGTCGAGACCCTTCTTCAGACGGAGCTGATCTGGCTGATCTGGTCAGCCACTAGATGGCAGAGTGGCATTTGGCTACAGATATAAAAACACTGCAAGACGAAGAGGGGAATTGGTCCGTCATCAGAGAACAAATATCACCAGATATTGCTGATTACTGAATGGTTGTGTATACCAATGACTAAACTCATAACCTTGATAGAAAGTATCGGATTTTGAAATGTTAGTTAAAGTTGTAGAAACAAAGAGCTACAGATGCTGGTTTATAAAATAAAAGCACAAAATGCTGGAATAACTCAGTGGGTCAGGCAGCATATCTGGAGAACATGGAAAGGTGACATTTCGGGTTGGGACCCTTCATCAAACTGATTTCAAAGAAGGATCGTGACCCAAAATGTCACCTATCCATGTCCTCCTAGGATGCTGCCTGGCCTGTTGAATTACTTCAGACTTTGGGTATTTTTATAACGTTGAGTTATTGGTTTATTATTGTCACATGCACAGAGATAGTGAAAAATATTTTGTTTGCATACTATCCAATTCCTAAATTCATAAGTCATAGGAGAGGATGTACACCATTTGGCCCATCTACTGATTCGACTGCGTCATTCAATCATGGCTGATCAATCTTTCCCTCTCAACCCCATTCTCTGGCGAATTAACTCAGATAAAACTATGCATGAGTACAATCAAGCCAAACACTACGGCAGATGATTTCCAAATGCAAGAGAGACTTAAAAGAGTGGCACGATTGTATTATATGATAATGTATATCCTGTGATCAGCTTGTAAAGTGTTGCCACGCTTTGGCACAATCTTGTCTGATTGTACGATTGCCTCACAATTTTGCTTATCACAAAAAAGATAAATTATCACAGAATGAGAAATGAGAGAAATCAGTACAGAATGATGGAATAAACTTTGTTACACAGTGTATTGAATATCTTTTTGATAGAAGATTTTGAACATAATTTATTTGTGCTCTGTTCTAATAGCATGTTGTTATTGTTTGTTTAATATTGTTAAACTGGAAAGGGTGTAGCGAAGAGGAAGGTGGAATTAGTGCAGATGAGGCAAGTTGGGCGGCATGGGCAAGTTGGGCCGGAGGGCTTGTTTCCATGCTATATGACTCTAACATGGCTCGACTTCAAAAGAACTCCCACAGAGCATATGCTTTAAATTCCCATTAGCTTTTCTGTCTGTTTTGTATAAATGGTAAGATGTATTGTATCCCTGCATATCCTGTTGCTATGGAATGGCAGCCAAGTTGTTGCAGTGGTATTTAAATGGAAGTGTAATTTTGAAGGAATTTAAAATTTTGTGTCTTTAGTTTGAGTTGTAAAATGACGCAATACTGCTTGGGGAAGCAAATAAGTTGGAAAGGCTGCAATTATTTCTCGTTCCTGGATGCTTCGAAAGTGACCATGAATCACTGCAAGAACAATGGATGATTGCACAATATTTTAATCCGTGCACCTTGTGCATAAAATCAGTATCATAGGTCATCAAAGTTTATGTTTGTGGAAAGTCTTGTGAACAGAATGTTGGGGGGAAAAGCCTAAATTAAAGCACGTTTTGGGGTAGAAACAAGGAACTGCTGGTTTACCAAAATAACGTCAAAGTGCTGGAGTAACTCAGCGGGTCATGCAGCATCCCTGGAGAACGTGGATAGGTGACCTTTTCAAGTTGTGACCCTTCTGTAGACTGATTGCTGGGTTTTGGGTTGTGGCTCAGTCTTTATTTGGAATTGCTACACATTTACTGAATCAATGGTTTCATCCTTTCCTTTCCCATCTTGATACAGAAAAGGCAAGTCTCAGCGGAAGCTACGTCCAAGCGTGCAGGTGTCATAAGGTCATGTAATAGCAGAATTAGGCTATTCGACCCATCAAGTCTACTACGCCATTCAAATCATAGCTGATCAATCTCTCCCTCCTAACCTCATTCTCCTGCTTTTTCCACATAACCCTGACACCCGTACTAATCAAGAATCTACCTATCTTTGTCTTAAACATATCCATTGACGCCCTCCACAGCCTTCCATGACAAAGAATTCCACAAGTTCACCACCCTCTGACAAAGAAATTCCTCATCTTCCTAAAGGAATGTCTTTTAATTCTGAGGCTTTGACCTCTAGTCCGAGTCACTCCCACTGCTGGAAATATCCTCTCCACATCCACTTTATCCAAGACTTTCAGTATTCGCACTGGGAAGATCATGGGAGCTTAAATATTTCCCTCCTATCTGTTGTAGATCAGTTGTATAAAAGGCTAGTATGAAGGTAAAGGAAATGACAAGGCAAGAGAGAGCTGAGAACATGGTCAGCAAGCATCTACCCGATGCTCTGTTTGTCCTGGAGTCCCAGCTGTTCTGAGGGCAACTACTTAAAATAGTAGTTGTAACCATAAGACATAGGAGCAGAATTAGGCCTTCAGCCCATTGAGTCTGCTCCACCATTCGATCGTGGCTAATCTATTTTCCCCTCTCAACCCTATTTTTCTGTCTTCCCCCCATAACCTTTGATGCCCTTACTAATGAAAAACTGATCAACCTCCTTTAAAAATGTCAATGACTTGGTCTCCACCGCCGTCTGTGGCAACAAATGCCACAGATTCACTACGGTCTGGCTAAAGAAATTCTTCGTCCGTCAAAAGATAAGCCCTTACATTCTGAGGTTGTCCTCTGGTCCCAGACTCGTCCACTAGTGGAAATATACTCTCCACATCCAATCTATGGACGTCTGATACTAACCACTGACAGTTTCAACATTTCTTGAACATTGCAAGAGGATACTGGCAGACATTCTGTTCAATATATTGATGCTAGCACTGTGAACCTTGAGTTCCCCATTGTGTTGGTGATCTCAGGAATTTATATTGCCTATGTTTGTAATTGTTAAAACAAAATAATCTAATCTCTCGATGAGGGTGTTCCAATTTTTGGATAATAAGGTTGAAAAGCACAGTTCCAAACTTCTTGTATCATTGCATGTATGTCTAATGCTGTATGATGGATCAGATATAGTATGATGGATCCTGACCAAAGAGTATGGACCAATTTTGCAAAGATTGCAGCAACACTCATCTCCAGGTGGAATTATAATAATCTCTGGTTAAATGTTTTGTATCCTGCACTGCTAAATAATCAACACTACACACCCCAATGTTTAGGCAATAAATTGCCCATTATCACATTGCTGTCAATTAAGTCTCCGTGCATACAAACACCTCCATGTTATGAGGCTGTGATACTTTACAAAAGATTTTCCATTATTAGCAAATAAATTTGCGAGATGTAAAATGTAGATTCAGATGCCATTCTTTGAATGCCAAACAAAATACATCAGTATTAAAATTTGAAATATAATTTTCCAAAGTTCAGAAAGGCACTATATAATAAATTCAAGTGATATTTTTCACCTTATTCTGCAGGTATCCTCCTATAATTATTCAAAGCGTTCAAGGTATAGCTGCCCTTCTGTTGTTCATGGAAAGTTATTGAACATTTGGGAGGTGCAAAAGGAAAAATCAAGTTCATAAAGGGATTTATCTATTTGAAAATAAACAATTGTGGAAACAGTCCTTTTCTCGTATTAGCAGTACAGAGAAACGCCTTTTCGGATCACAGACTTGAAACAACAAATCCAATGCTGTACCAGAGAATAAATAAACAATTAATTTATTTTGAAAAAAAACATTACATCTTTATAAGATTTTGGGTGGCCACACTTGGAATATTGCGTGTAGTTCTGGTCTCCCCATTACAGAAAGGATGAGGAGGTTTCGGAAAGGGTACAAAGGTGGTTTCCAGAATGATACCAGGTTAGGTGGCATTACCAACAAAGAGAGGTTGGATAGACTTGGATTGTTTTCTCTGGAACATCAGAGGTTGTGGGAAGACCTGATAGAAGTATATAAAATTGTAAGTGGTATAGATAGGATAGTTAGTAGGCATAGTTTTAAGGTGCAAAGTTTAAAAGAGATGTGCAGGTCAAGTTTTTATTTTTACATACAGGGTGGTGGGTACCTGAAACGCGCTGCCATGTGTTGTGGGTGGAGGCAGGTACAATAGTGGCATTTAAGTGTCTTTGGATATGCTGGAAATGGAGGGATATGGATTATGTACAGATAGATAAGAAATGGACTTGGCATCATGCTCAGCACATACACTGGGGCCAAAGGGTCCTGTTCTTGTGCTGTACTGTTCTACGTTCTATTAGTATAAGATACTATTCTTGAAATGCCAAATAAAAAGACCATCTGTATTAATATTTGAAATCAAATTTTCCACGCAATGGTTGGTTTTATTTATTTTTTCCTGTCCAAAATCTTAATGTCTCAAAGTGCAGTTAACATTTTCCTTGAATATATACTACACATCATTTAAAAGGAAAGAACAGGAAACTTGAATGGGACAACATTCAGAAAATCACCACTTTAACTTTTAGTAACTGATGCAGTCACCATGCTCCTGGCATAACTAATTATTCAAGGCAGGGGGACAGAATTCTTCTCCCCTCATTTACAGATTTCACTGGAACCAAAAAAAATTATATTCTGTTAAATTTGCCAAATTTAAAAACTTTTCAGCACTAAATTCTGAATAGAGCATAAACTTTATTATTAACCTATAATGCACATCATTTTAGGAAGACAGGAGCAGCCAACTGGAACAAGATACAACAATCTCATTATCTGAGACAAAAAAAGTCAAAACAAATATTTAATTAAACATGGAAACTTAGTATAGCAATAAACTTAGAAACTAAACTAAAATTACTTTGGTTACTTCAATTAAAAAGATAAATTTAGCACAGTTACCAAATGGCATAAATACTTCCTTTAAAACTAAAATAATCAAATATCTTGTTTTATGATCTGACTTATCCTTCACAACGTTTTAAAGTGAGATAGAAGATTTGATGGTTGTTGCATCTTTAATACAGACCATGCACATATATCGGCTCCTAGCTACTTTTCCATCAGCTTGCATTCCATCCAGGCACCTCCAGGATTGCACAAGAGTAAATGGTATAGTGTTTGATTCTTTTACAGAAAGAAACCATTCTCTGATCTTACTCCTTGTTGAATGGTTCTGCAAAATGTATTGTTCCTCTTAGAGTCAGGGTCAACTTTGGACTACCGGTGTCATTTAATAAACAAAACGTAAACGCCCGTGACAAGGCAAGAGAGTGCAACAGGTACATGAAGCCTTGTTCCTATTACTGCAGCTGCAAGGAAACAAAAGTTGTACTTAGTAATTCATGTAATGATGTTAACTTTTTTTATTATTGTCTACAGATTATCTCAAGTGGTATAGATAGGATAGTTAGAAGGCATAGTTTTAAGTTCAGAGCTTGATGGGGAAACAAAGAACTGCAGATGCTGGTTTATACCAATGATAGACACAAAGTGCTGGAGTAACTCAGAGGGTCAGGCAGCATTTCTGGAGAAAAAGGATTGGCGACATTTCGGGTTGGGACACTCGGGGGGGGGGGGCTGCAACAAACGACTTCGGCAGGACGGTGCCTGGTAGGCTGGTTGTTGGCTTGGAAAGGTGTGATCTCAAGAGGGAAATAAGTGGGGAGCTGTGGAATTGGTTAAACAACTGGAGGAAGGGGCAAGAGAGGAGGTGAGTAAGTAGAAGTTACATAAAACTGTTTTAGACATTAGGTGCACCGCTATTCACTGTGATCATGGCTGATCATGCACAATCATTACCCCGTTCCTGCCTTCTCCCCAAATCCCTTTACTATCTTTAAGAGCTCTATCTAACTCTTTCTTGAAAACATCCAGTGAATTGGCCTCCACTGTCTTCGGAGGCAGAGAATTCCACAGATTCACAGCTCTCTGGGTGAAAATGTTTTTCCTCATCTCCATTCTAAATGGCCTACCCCTTATTCTTAAACTTGGAATAGCCCCTGGATCTGGACTCCCCAACATCTTGAGACAGAAATGGCAAATCTCAGGGGAAGCTGCAAACCAAGTGTGCTGGTACAGTGTCATTGTCGCACTGGGAAGACCATGGCAGCCTAAAGGATCTCCCTTCTATCTGTTGCCAATCAGCTGTTTAAAAGGCTAGCATGAATGTAAAGGAAACAGCAAGGGAAGAGAGGGCTGAGAACATGATCAGCAAGCATCTAATCCAATGCAATCTGTCCCGGTGTCCCAGCTGTACTGAGGGTAGAGCAGGACACTAGTGCATGTGGCACTGAAGTGCTTGAAATAATGTGGTTGTAAGCCTGACCCGCCTAGCTACTCCAGCAGTTTGTGTAGGTTTTTAATGAGAATTTTGACAGGACTCGAGGGTCTGAGCTTTAGGGAGAAGTTGAGCAGGCTCAGACTCTATTCATTGGAGCAGAGGAGGATGAGGGGTGATCTTATGTGCAAAATCATGAGAGGAATAGATCAGGTGAACGCAGTCTTTTGCCCAGAGTAGGGGAATTGAGAACCAGATTATATAGATTTAAGCTGAGGTGGGGGGGGGGGGGGGATCTAATAGGAACCTGATGGTTACCTTTTTTTTACACAATGAGTGGTGGTGTTTGGAATGAGCTGCCGGAGGAGGTAGTTGAAGCTGGTACTATCGCAACATTTCAGAAACATTTCAACAAGTACATGGATACGACAGGTTAAGACAGATATGAGCCAAAAGCAGGCTGGTGGGACTAGTGTAGATGGAACATGTTGTTCAGCACGGGCAAGTTGGGCTAAAGGGCCTGTTTCCACGCTGTATGACTCGAAAATTCTAACAATGTCTTATTTACCCCTCATTTCCTAGCTTGGGAGAGCTGCAATAGGAATTTTGTAGCCCGGAGAAAATCCAGTAGTCAGGCTCGAACCCGGGTCGCTGGTGTTGTAAGGCAACAACTCTACTGCTGCGCCACCCTATTTTTCTCCAAGGATAATATTTTATCATGTTTATTACTAATATAATACAAGTATATGATTTAGTTCATCAAATCTAGTACACAAATAGGTTTACCTTTGTAAAATACACCCCATACCCCTTTCTTCTCAGAAAGTAACCATTTATTCAGCCGTGGAACTTTCTTTAAGTATGCACAAGTGCATATAAAAAGCAAGCCAAAGACCAGGAGCCCATCGAAAGAATATACTGTAAAACACCACAAGAAGTCTGGTTAAAACCGAAGAATCAAATAAAGTATTTATGATACATTAGTTCGAAAATTTATACAACAGACATGAGAACAAAAGATAACCTAGTCATCAAATACATAAGGGGGTTACACAAAAAGCTGGAGAAACTCAGCGGGTGCAGCAGCATCTAAGGAGTGAAGGAGATAGGCGACGTTTCGGGTCGAGACCCTTCTTCACTCCTTAGATGCTGCTGCACCCGCTGGGTTTCTCCAGCATTTTGTGTAACCCTCGATTCTCCAGCATCTGCAGTTCCTTCTTTAACATCAAATACATAATATTGCTGAACAAAAGAATAATCAAATCTCAGCAGTCTATTATTGGTTAAAGATATATATTTTTAATTATGTTCTTTCTTGATTTGTACAAAATAAATTGATTAACACTAAACAGTTTTAATACAGCTTATCAAAAAATGGCACTTAAATGTTTAGTGTTTCATTTTTAACCAAAATATTAATCCGAGCTTCCCTTGTGCTGTTGTCTGTAGGTGTGTGCGACAAATTCTCATGCACAAGCAGATTGTTTACACAATAATCCACTCAATGGTGCCAAGAAAAAAAAACTTGCTAAAGCACTAAACCCACAAAATTAATTAAACTTGATTAATTTTATTGGCTTAACACTTCTAGAGAACAGCACAAGGAAAGTCCGAGGAATCATATTTTAGTTAAACTGGGCAGCCAACATTGCTCCAAACTTCAGTGGAACTGAAATTGCAGGTACATTTGCTAATTCATCAAGTGAACAAACAGGAATATTGAAGAAAGACACAAAGTGCTGATGTAACTCTGCGGGTCCTGCAGCATCCTCTGAGAACATGGATAGGTGACGTTTCGGGTCGGGAAACTTCTTCAGACTGTTTCATGGGTTTTGGCCCAATCTTTATTCTGAATAAGGGTGATGACCCGAAACATCAGTTATTCCATCTTGCAGAGATGCTGCCTGATCCACTGAGTTATTCCAGCATTTTGTGTCTTTCCTTGATAAACCAGCATCTGCATTTCCTTGTTCTACAAATAGAAACATTGATACATTTGAGGCTTTTAGCTGAAAGAACTGGGTATCAGATATATGATCGTAGTGAAATATTTTTCAACAATACAAAATGGTATATTTAGGATTACCATTTCCTATAATACACTTGATTTGAACGTGTATATTACACTTGATTTCAAATATGTTGGCATAAAGATACAAAGGAAGTTATTTAAATGTATATGGTTACAAGAAGAAGAACCTTGGATTTGTAACAATTTAGACTTTGTGACGTTTAAATAGAAACTGTCAATAGAAGAACTATGCTCTAAGTGTTATATTCTGAAATTAATGATGAACGAATTAATGGTTTAAAATGTACACGGATGTCAAGAGTTCTTGTTCAGTGTATCAAGAATATTTTGGATTTGGCTGCCAATGAAGGTCCATTGTTAATGTAGGATATGGTGGAAAAACTTGAAATACGAATGATGAATTGAAGTTATCATCTGTTAAAGGTGTTGAAATGATCAGACGTGTACCTTACAAAAAATATACAGAATGAAGGATAAGAATGCAATTTGGTGAATTTGTCAATATGATGGTTA
Source organism: Raja brachyura (assembly GCA_963514005.1). Next base: position 23,666,824 of record OY740804.1, read on the forward strand.
GTTTACTCTAACGTACACAGGTGGCCCCTGCATTACAGTGCCGGGGGAACATGGAGGAACATTTGTGTTCCTAGTAAACCATCTGTATCACAATTTTCTGTTCAGCAAAATTCGCTGCAAAAAAAAAGCAAAATGTTCATACACATTCGCGTATGTGTCAAAATACACGGGTTGAAAAGAATGCACTTTGTATTTATTTACTTTTTTCACAAGTTCCGTCAGAGCAAACTTTAATCCATGTCATAAATTTTTGTGTAGTCATTTGCTAATTCTGTGCAGGTTAATCTTCGTTACTCGATCAGCAATAACAGGAAATGCCTGAATATGTACTTGGTCCACTTAGGCCTGCTGGATCTCCCAGTTGCTACCCTTTTACTCCTCTTCCCCTTCCCATACTGACTGACCTGTCCTGGGCCTCCTCCATTGTCACACACAAACTGGAAGAACAGTGCCTCACATTCCACTTGTGTAGAATATAGCCCAATGGTTTAAACGTTGAATTCTCCACATTTTTAGGTTATTACAAACTACACCACCCTCCCCTCCCCCCCATTGCCTATGCCCCACCTGGACTCGCATCTATTTGTACCCTCCCCCTCACCTTCCACCTATATTCCTCTAGCTTCACAATTCTCAACTATTCAATCCTTTGTCTCACACCTTCTGCCTTCTCATCTCTGGCCTTTATTCAAACATCTGCCCATCGAAAGCCCCTCAACTGTATCCATCTATTACATGTCAGATTTTGTCCTGCCCCATCTCTCTTTCACCTCCTCCTCTATAATCAGTCTAAAGAAGGGTCGCAACTTGAAATGGCACCTATCCACGTTTCCCAGAGATGCTGCCCGACCCGCTGAGTTACTCCAGCATTTTGTGTCTTTTTTATACAGCAGTACATAACAGTGTTGTATACAAAGTAATTCCACTGTATTCAGAATTAATTATTGTTGCAAAAATGCACTTGGGCAAGAGTTTGTTTTCGTTGTAATTAAGTATAGATTGATAGCTTTGACCTTTAGTTGTTTAACTTGCCAGCTATTATTAGAAGGGATGCTAAATGTATGATGAGCGTTTGATGGCTCTGGGCCTGTGTTTGCTGGAGTTTAGAAGGATGAGGGAGATACCTTCAATTCAATTCAACTTTAATGTCATTGCACAGATATAAGTATGGGTACAACGAAATGCAGTTTAGCGTCAGTTCGTAGTAATAGCAATATAGAAATAAATACAGAATGCAGACAATGTGGACGGAGAGACTGGAGAAATCTATCGGCGGGAGTTCAGCAGTGTGATGGTGTTGTTGTAGAAGCTGTTCCTCATCCTACTAGTGCGGAACTGAGGCTCCTGTACCGCCTCCCTGATGGTAGGAGGGCAAACAGTCCATGGTTAGGGTGGGAGGGGTCTTTGATGATCTTCCCGGCCCGTCTCAGACACCGTTTTCGGTGGAGGGCATCCACGGCAGGGAGCGGAGCACCGATGATGTACTGGGCGGTTTTCACCACCCGTTGTAGTGCCTTCTTATCTGCTACGGTGCAACTGCTGTACCATACCGTAGAGCAGGTGGCCAAGATGCTTTCAATGGTACAGCGGTAAAGGTTGGTCAGGATCTGGAGGGACAGGTGGGCTTTTTTGAGCCTCCTCAGGAAGTAAAGGCGCTGCTGCGCCTTTTTGATCAGCTTGGAGGTGTTGAGGGACCAGGACAGATCCTCCGAGATGTTTACCCCGAGGAATTTGTAGTTGGAGACCCGCTCCACCTCAGTCCCGTTGATATGGATGGGGGAGTGTCTGCCCCCTCTGTTCTTTCTAAAGTCAACAATGATTTCCTTCTTCTTTTGGGAGTTGAGGACGAGGTTATTGTTGGCACACCAGGTTGTCAGGTGCTGGACCTCCTCCCTGTAGGCTGACTCGTCGTCATTGATACCTCATTGATATTTACCAAATAGTGAAAGGCCTGGATGGAGTGGATGTGGGGAGGAAGTTTCCACTAGTGGGAGAATCGAGGACAAGAGGACACAGCCTCACAATAAATAGATGTACCTTTAGAAAGGAGATGGGAGGAATTTCTTTAGTCAGAGTCTGATGGATCTGTGGAATTCATTGCCACAGACTGCTGCGGAGGCCAAGTCATTGGGTATTTTTAAAGCAGAGATTAACAGATTTTTTAATAGCAAGGGTGTCAAAGATTATGGGGAGAAGGCTGGAGAATGGGGTTGAGAGGGAAAGATAGATCAGCCATAATTGAATGGCGGAGTAGACTCGATGGGTCGAGTGGCCTAATTCTGCTCCTATGACCTCAGAACTAAATCTGTCAAGACATTAGTTTATAAAAAACAGTGCAGTATTACATTGGCTTCAATCTTATCTAACTAAGCAGAGGCCCAGAATGCAGGCTGAATTCTGCCCCTCCCTCGAGGCTAAACCCCAACCACAAGATATTCCAGATTTCCTGGGAAAATGGTTTCCTGAGACTGTGCTAGGACAGACCTACTGCAGGGCCTGTGGCTCCAATGAAATCAATGGGGGGACATGGCTGAACTGCAACAGCAAAGTTGAGATTAGTTTCTTATTTTATTTGATTCACATTGTTTAAACATATGAAACATAGAAAAGTACAGCACAGGAACAGACCCTCTGGATATCTGTATTAAACTAAACTAATCTCATCTGCCTGCACATGATCCATATCCCTCCATTTCTAGCATAATCATTTGCAACTACGTTTTAATAGTGCTCTTTTGTGTAAAAGTGATTTTGGCATTCATAAATATTCAATTTCACTGGTATCTCTGCCGACCAATCAGCCTGGGGCTTGGGATCTGGCAAAGTCATTGCTCAGGATTGTTTAACATTGTGCCAGGCCATCCGAACAATGAGGAACACACAGGCCAAGAACAATGCATTATTTTTTAAAGTCTTATCCAATTAATCTTTTCAGCCTAAGATAAACAACTCGCCATTGAGGAATGTTACGCCTACCTAAACTTCTCTCTATACAATGTGGAAAAACAACATTGACTTAGTAGTGCGATTAAATCGTTCAATGCACAACTGTAATAATAGGCGCACACAATGCACCTGTACCGACAGAAAATATGAAAAACTCAGATTTGTATTATTCCTCCATTCCCGTGTGCCAATCCAAAAGCCTCTTAAACACCACTATCATATCTGCCTCCACCACCACACCTGGCAGTGCGATCCAGGCACTCACCATTCTCGTGTAAAAAAAAAACTTGCCTTGCACATTTGCTTTAATCATTGCCCTTCTCTCCTTCAAGCTATGCCCTCTAGTTTTTTATGTTTCCACCCTGGTGCAACATGGTGGAGTGTACGCCCCAATCAACATCAATGGTGCTGAAGTCGAAATGGTTGACAGCTTCAAGTTCCTTGGAGTTAATATTACCAATGATTTGACATGGACGAACCACATTGATGTGACTGCCAAGAAGGCACACCAACGCCTCTGCTTCCCGAGGAGACTAAGAAAATTTGGCACGTCTCCAAAGATTTTTACAAACATCTACAGATGCGCCATGGAAAGCACACTGTCGGGTATCAACACAGTTTGGTTTGGGAATAGCTCTGCCCAAGACTACAGGAAACTGAAGAGCGATGTAGATCGCTCAGTCCATCGCACAGACACGACCTCCCACCACTGACACCATCAACACTTTATGCTGCCTCAGAATAGCGCCCAACGTAATCAATGACCAGTTCCATTTCCTTCGCTCCATTGATGCTGCCTCGCCCGCTGAGTTTCCCCAGCATTTTTGTCTACCAATGACTTGTTCCACCCTGGTTGTTCCTTCTTCCCACTCCCATCGAACAGAATATACAGATGCTTGGAAGTGTGCACCACCAGACTCAGGGACAGCTTCTTCACCTCTGTTATCAGGCTTCTGAATGGTCCTTCCATAAGCTACGGCACTGTCCAATTCACCTCTACCCCACTGCGACCATTGCCCCGATGCGATACAATGCTGAGAACTATACTCTGAAGTCTGTATCTTCTAGTTCTCTCTATCTATTGCTCTTGAGTTTGACCTGGTGTCATAGTATTATCTTTTTTCACCTCGTTTATTATATTGTATACAGGGTACTATGTTCACATATTCTGCTGTGCTGCTGCAAGTAAGAATCCCATTGTTCTATCTGGGACAATATGACATAGAAAACATAGACATAGAAAATAGGTGCAGGAGGAGGCCATTCGAGCCAGCACCGCCATTCATTGTGATCATGGCTGATCGTCCCCCATGCCTGCCTTCTCCCCATATCCCTTGACTCCACTAGCCCAGAGAGCTCTATCTAACTCTCGCTTAAATCCATCCAGTGACTTGGCCTCCACTGCCCTCTGTGGCAGGGAATTCCACAAATTCACAACTCTCTGGGTGAAAAAGATTTTTCTCACCTCAGTCTTAAATGACCTTCCCTTTATACTAAGACTGTGGCCCCTGGTTCTGGACTCACCCAACATTGGGAACATTTTTCCTGCATCTAGCTTGTCCAGTCCATTTATAATTTTATATGTTTCTATAAGATCCCCCCTCATCCTTCTAAACTCCAGTGAATACAAGCCTAGTCTTTTCAATATTTCCTCATATGACAGTCCCGCCATCCCAGGGATCAATCTCGTGAACCCACGCTGCACTGCCTCAATCATAAGGATGTCCTTCCTCAAATTAGGAGACCAAAACTGTACACAATACTCCAGATGTGGCCTCACCAGAGCACTGTACAACTGCAGAAGAACCTCTTTACTCCTATACTGAAATCCTCTTGTTATGAAAGCCAACATTCCATTAGCTTTGTTCAATGCCTGTTGTACCTGTAAACAGTGACCGGTGTACAAGGACGCCTAGGTCTCGCTGTACCTCCCCCTTACCTAACCTAACCCCATTGAGATAATAATCTGCCCCCATGTTTTTACCGCCAAAGTGGATCACCTCACATTTATCTATATTATACTGCATCTGCCACGCATCTGCCCACTCACTCAACCTGTCCAGGTCACCCTGCAACCTCCTAACATCCTCTATACAATTCACACTACCACCCAGCTTTGTGTCATCTGCAAACTTGCTAGTGTCGCTCCTAATTCCCTCTTCCAAATCATTAATATATATGGTAAACAGTTGCAGCCCCAACACTGAGCCTTGCGGCACTCCACTCGCCACTGCCTGCCATTCTGAAAAGGACCCGTTCATTCCTACACTTTGCTTCCGGTCTGCCAACCAATTTTCTATCCATGTCAACACCCTACCGCCAATACCATGTGCTCTAATTTAAGTCACCAGTCTCCCGTGCGGGACCTTATCAAAAGCTTTCTGAAAGTCTAGATACACTACATCCACTGGCACGCCTTCATCCATTTTACTTGTCACATCCTCAAAAAATTAGAGAAGATTTGTCAGGCATGATTTCCCTTTCATAAATCCATGTTGACTTGGACTAATCCTTTTACTGCTATCCAAATGCCCCATTATTACCTCTTTAATAATTGGCTCCAGCATCTTTCCCACCACTGAAGTCAGGCTAACTGGTCTGTAATTCCCCGTTTACTCTCTCGCTCCTTTCTTGAAAAGTGGGATAACATTAGCTATCCTCCAATCCACAGGAACTGATCCTGAATCTATTGAACATTGGAAAATGATCACCAATGCGTCCACTATTTCCAGAGCCACCTCCCTGAGGACCCTGGGATGCAGACCATCAGGCCCAGGGGATTTATCATCCTTCAGTCCCATTAGCCTACCCAATACTATTTCTCGCCTAATGAAAATTTCTTTCAGTTCCTCTACCCCCTTAGATCCTCTGTCCTCCAGTACATCTGGGAGATTGTTTGTGTCTTCCTTAGTGAAGACAGATCCGAAGTACCTATTGAACTCTTCTGCCATTTCCTTGTTGCCCACAATAATTTCACCTGTGTCAACCTTCAAGAGACCCACATTTGACTTTGCTACTCTTTTTCCCTTAACATATCTAAAGAAGCTTTTACTGTCCTTCTTTATATTCCTGGCCAGCTTCCCTTCGTACTTCATCTTTTCAGCCCATATTGCCCGTTTTGTTTCCTTCTGTTGTCGTATGAAAGTTTCCCAATCCTCTGGCTTCCGGCTACTCTTTGCTATGTTATACATCTTTTCTTTTAGTTTTATTCTATCCCTAACTTCTCTCGTCAGCCACGGTTGCCTCCTACTCACCTTAGAAGAAATTCCTGCCATTGCTGTTCCACCGTCATTCCTGCTAGGATCCCGTTCCAGTCTACCTTGGCCAGCTCCTCTCTCATGCCTTCATAGTCCCCTTTGTTCAATTGCATCACTGACACTTCCGATTTAATCTTCTCCTTCTCAAATTGCAGATTAAAACTAATCATATTTATTTAATCTACTCTAATCATAATAACTAATCATACAATAAAACACTCTTGTCTCTAGATCCGATCTGTACGGACAGCATGCAAAACAAGGCTTTCCACTGCACCTCGGTGCACATGATAATAATAAACCTAAGCCTGGGGAAAAGGTTCTGACTGTTTACGGTATCTATGACCGATAATGTGATAAACTTCCATTTGGTCTCCTGTCAAACACAAGAGAAAAACACTTCCGCAAGAGTCCGCCTATTGGACAACGAAGTTGCCACTCAAGCTTGGGACCCGCCTTTTCCCGCAATCCAGTTTGCCTATTGGACGAGGATGCTGCCCTTCAGTCCCGCGTCCCCCCCCTCTCGCAGCTTCGTTTGCCCATTGGTCGAGAAAACTGCCCTCGACCCGCCTTCCTCCGAAAATCCGTTTGCGTATTGGCTGAGAGCGCTGCCACTTATCCCATGACCCGCCTTCCGCTGCAGTTCCATTTCCCTATTGGACGACGCAGCCGCCAGTCAGCCACATGCCCCGCCCTCTTGCGCTATCAAGTTTGGCTTGACAAGGAGCTGGCCGATCAAGTTTAGTTGAACAGGCAGCGCTCCGTAACTCGGGTCAAAGCCGAGGCGAGCGGCGCCAGGTCTGGCCGACCGGCCGGGAATGGACAGCGGGGCGGCTCCGGAGCCCGTTACCTTCTGCCTGCCTGCCTGTCCCGGGCCGCCGCCGAGGCCTAACGCCGGTGTGGGAGCGGCCACGTCCTCAGTTCCCCTCAGTTGCGGGGAGGGGGAAGGGGACGAAGGCCGCAGCCAGACGGTGGGGAAGGAGGGGAGGATTACCGTTGGTCATGGCGACGGTTGGATGCGTCCGCCTCGCGCTCCTTCACCGCGCGCTCGCGCCCCGCCGTCCGCTCCAACCGCTCCCGGTAAACACACAGGCGCAAGCAGTCAACTCCGCACACACCCACACGTCGCTCCGCATCGATCTCCTCGCTCTGCGCTCGCTTGCTCCCCCCTTCTGCGCCAGGCGTTTCAGACGTTCTATTGAGGACAAGGACCAAGCGCTGAGCTGCTGGGAATTTGCTCATCTCTCTGGGATATAATCCTCGGAAATGCAAAGATCAGTTGGAACAGTTTTGGCACAGTCAAGGGTGTGTTACTGTTATATGCCCCAAACGGAACAATGACATTTTTACTTGCAGCAGCACAACAGAACATAATATTCTGTAAACAATTTAATAAACGAAAAAATAAGTTCTTATACACACAGACACGCACACACACACATATATATATATATATATATATGGGGAGAAGGCAGAAGAATGGGGTTAGGGATAGATAGATCAGCCATGATTGAATGGCAGAGTAGACTTGATGGGCCAAATGGCCTAATTCTGCTCCTATCACTTATGACCTTATAAATACACACACACACACATGTATGTATATAAAATATATACAAGTGCGGAGGGTTCAAGGCCACAACCAAAGAGGAAGATGACTGAACTTTATTGCCTTCCATCACAATGAGGAATGGTGATTCCATTGTGGTGGATGTTTATGTTAAACATTATTTTATGTGCTGTGTGTATTTTTGTTTTTCACTTAGTATGGCTGTATGGTGACTCAAATATCACTGTACGTTAATGGGTGCATGTGACAATAAACGCAAACTTGAGCTTGAAATATACACACGTACACTTCCAGTCTGAAGAAGGGTTCTGTCCAGAATCGTCACCTGTCCATGTTCTCCAGAGATGCTGCCTGACCTGCTGAGTTACTCCAGCACTTTGTGTCTTGGGAAAGACTAATAGGTTGAGGAGTGTCAGCATGGAATGATGAAACGAAAATCATGTTTGATTAATCTATTGGAGATATTTGAGGATGAGAAGTAGAATAAATGGGACTTCCGGTGGCGCCATGTTCTAAGAGAGAACAGCGCCCGATCAGCTCTTGAAAAATCTGCAAAAAAAACGGGGTTAAAGGAGGCTACTAACGGTACTTACCGCAGGAGAACGATTTAAAACGGCTCCGGTTGCGACTGCAAGCTGCGTGACGTCATCAGGCGCCCGACTTCAGTAAGAATTTTAAAATGCATCCCTCCTCCCCCCCTCCGGGGAAAAAAGGCACAAGAAAGGAGGTAGGCCTCACCAAAGCTTCGAGCTCGAGTTTGGCTGCCTCCCAAGAAGAGATTTCACAGAGAAAAGATGAAATAGAAGAACTTAAAAAGTCTTTGCTGGCCGAGATGAAGAAAATGCAGAAAGAAACACAGACAGAAATGAAGAAAGAATATAAAGAATATAAAGATGAAATGAAGGCTTTAAAAACAGATATCCAGAAGATCAAAGAAGAACTTACAAAAGAGGTTACAGTGATGGTAAAAAGCATGATGAACGAATGGAAATTAAAGGCGGAGGAGGAGATACAAAATCTAACGGCTGAGGTAACCGACAAGATTGATGGGATGGAGCAAATGATGGATGCGAAGATAGAGGCAAGGTTGAATCCTATTTTAGCCACACTTGATCAGCAAAATGAAGCGATTACAGAACTGGCTGAGGTCGCTGTAAAAAGTGCTAAGGAGACCGAGAAGATAATTGCCGAGAACAAACGTCTCTCAGAGTTATTACGAAAAATAAATGAGAAATGTATTGATTTGGAGGGACGTCAAAGACGTAAGAATTTGCGTATAGTAGGTCTGGCCGAGGGTCGCGAAGGAAGTCAAGACCCACGTAAATTCGCTGCAAAACTCCTAAAGGACATTCTGAATTTGGATCAAGAACCTCTGTTGGGCCGTGCCCACAGGGCTTTAAGACGTGTCCCTGGGAGAGATGAACCACCAAGACAAATGATTGTAAAGGTGGCTTACGATCACGAATTTGAAGAAATGATGAAGATAATAATAAGAAAGAGAAATCTGAAATACGATGGAGATAGCATCAGTATCTTCAGAGATTACCCGGCTGAGGTGGCTAAAAGAAGATCTCTATTCACAGAAACAAGACGCATCCTGAGAGACATAAAGGAAATAAAGGATATCAGATATGGTCTGGTGTACCCTGCAATATTGAGAGTTACCTATGAGAAGAAGGAGCATCGTTTCCCGAAGCATACGGAGGCACTGGAATTCGCTCGGAATATAAAGAAGATAGAAGAAGAAGAACAACAACAAGCAGGAGAAGACCCGACAGGAGAGGATTAAGCATGAACTTTACTGACCCGCGGTTATGAATTATTCATTGAGAAAAAGGCGGAATAATGGACTTAAAGTTGTAGTATTGTATTAATTATTAATTACTAATTACTAATTATTATGACCTTCCTTATCCCCCTAATATAGTATTACTTATTATAATACTAATTATAATAGAAACTAATAACTAGAAATCAGTTATATGAATAATAGAAATAGTTACTAAGAACATAAAGTTAGTACCCCACCCCAACATATACAGCATTCTAGATAAGAGCTGGAATAACCAACATCTTTTTTCTAAGAAAACGGAAGTCCTTAGATTAATAGCCATACTAGTGTGGCTTCCACTTGTGCACACTACACGCTATAAAAGTGTAGTTTCTTTTTTTTCTCTACACCCTTTTATCACCCTATACTTTTTTTATATTTACATTTTTTACTATTTTTCGATTTTATATTATATATTATATGATTATGGTTACGACTTATATTATATAACCAGGTTAAATGGACATGGATTAATAGAATTGGTGATTTTCATCGGACTAAAGCAGGGCTGTTATGTCGGGCCGGAGGAGTCAAGAAGGCTACCCCAAAAAAAGCCACCCTAATAATAAAATGCAAGATATGAATGTAAGGATTGGGGGTGATGGAATCACCTTCTGTAGTTGGAATGTTAAGGGAATTAATGAACCAGTTAAAAGGGGAAAGGTGTTAGCTCAGTTGAATAGATTGAAATCAGATGTTACGTTTCTTCAAGAGACACATCTTAAAAAAGATGCTCAATATAGATTAACAGCTAAGTGGATTTCAAAGGTGTATCACTCATCATTTATACATAAATCTAGAGGAGTTGCAATAATTATTCGTAAAGGCATACCTTTTAAACCTAGTTCTATAATAGAGGATAAGGAGGGTAGATATTTAATAATTACAGGGGAATTACAGTCAAAAAAAGTAATTCTTATGAATATATATGCACCCAATTTCGATAACCCATTATTTTTCAAGAAAATATTTAATAATATCCCTATTTCCACTCAATATAATTTAATAATTGGGGGTGATTTAAATTGTACTTTAGATAATTATTTAGATAGATCTTCCACGAAAAGGAAAGCTCTTTCTAAGTCAAGTAAATTTATAAATTCTTTTATTAATACATCGAATGTTAAGGATATTTGGAGATTGGATAATCCAACTGGACGTGAATATTCATTTTTCTCACCGGTATTTGGAACCTATTCGAGGATAGATTATTTTTTAGTCGATTCAAAATTACTTCCCTTCACGTATGATGCAAAATACCACAATATTATTATCTCAGATCATGCACCGCTAACATTCAAGATAAAATTAAAAGATATAGTTAATAAAACTAACACTTGGAGATTTAACCCACAAATATTGAAGGACAAAGGCTGTTGTAATTATGTGGAGGAACAGATTAAATTATTTTTCGAAACTAATGATAAACCTGAGATTTCCCCATTATTATTATGGGATACATTTAAAGCATTTATGCGTGGTGCAATAATATCAGCACAAGCATATTTTAATAAAGAAAATCGAAAGACGGAGCAAAAGTTAGAAAAGGAGATAAAACGATTAGATAGTGAAAATATAAGACATCCTTCTAAAGAGTTAGTTAATAAAATTGCAATATTAAAATATAGATTAAATAAAATATATTCTGACCAAGTTATTAAACTTTTTCAAAAAACCAAACAAGTACATTTTGAATTTGGAGATAAGCCACAAAAATTATTAGCACGACAACTCAGAAAATTAGACGATGAAAAAACTATACATAGTATTAGATCTATGCAGAGAAACATACTGACTATACCAAAGGATATTAATGACACATTTTTACAATATTATCAAAATCTTTATTCATCAAAATCAACAGGGCAAACAGATGAAATGGAAAAATTTCTAGACAAATGTCATATTAATAGGCTAGATCTGGAAAGTAGACAATTGTTAAATGCTGAAATATCAGTAAGAGATATTGAAGAATCAATTGGTTCGTTAAAAAATGGAAAAACCGCGGGCCCTGATGGCCTGAGTGCAGAATTTTATAAAAAATGTAATGATCTAATCTCACCAAGATTACAGACAGTGTGTAGATATGCATATGAACTAGGAAAATTACCAGAATCCTTAAACGAATCTACAATTACACTCATTCCTAAGTTAGACAAGAATCTGGAAGATCCTGGATCATATAGAGCGATTGCTCTTTTAAATACTGACCAAAAAATATTAACTAAAGTACTATCTCGGAGGCTAAGTTTAGTGATTTCTAAAATAATACATCACGATCAAACAGGTTTTATTCCAAAACGTTATTCATCACACAATCTCAGGTGCCTGTTTAATATCATATATTCGAAAAGAAAAAGAGACACAGAATTAGCAGTTATATCGTTGGATGCAGAAAAAGCATTCGATCAGGTGGAATGGTCATATTTATTTAATATAATGGAAAAGTTTCAATTGGGGGATGGGTTCTGTAAATGGGTAAGAATATTATACTCTAATCCTACTGCAAGAATTTTAACTAATCAAATACTATCACCTAAATTTAAACTATTTAGGGGATGCAGACAGGGATGTCCGTTATCCCCTTTATTATTTGCCTTGGTCATAGAGCCTCTGGCTGAAAGAATTAGATCTGAACCTGAAATATATGGTTATAATACTGATACAACAATTAATAAAATATCTTTATATGCAGATGATGTTTTGATTTATATTACAAGACCGGAATGCAGTATTCCCAAGTTTGTGGCGTCAGCCACTTAAGCTCGAACCCTCGTCAGGAGAGGGCGGGCACACGACGTCATGGGCAGAGGGAGTGTCCTGGTACATAAGCTCTCTCACCACGAGATCCACCAGGAGTTTCTACCGGTAGCTGAGCCCGAGGGCACAACCTCGCTCAGCTACAACAACTCTACATATAGTTAGCGCACCCACTATATGTGTGACAACAGAATAAAGAACCAGTTGCACCAACCTGATGTCTCCTCTTTATTCGCCACATATGGTGCTGCTACATTGGTGACCCCCGACTGTCCAAATTTAAATTTGGGCTCACCTGAAGACGCAGCCTCGGGAGACCTGATGTCTACAGCCGGCTGCCCAGCCCTGCAGAACTACGCTGCCGCCAACCAGGCCCTGCAGTAAGGTATGTCGCCGCTGCCCCACCAGCTGCTGCAGGAGCTGCGAGCATTGCAGCCTCCTGCCCACGGCAGCCCCGACACACGCCCGACGGCCCTGGGAGCAGAGTGAGTACCTGCCACTCTCCCGCTCCCGACAACGGACCCCGGCTCCGGGCCTTGCACCGGAATGCAACTGACCGGGGACACTGCTCCAGGCCTCACTGGGTCTCCAGGCCCAGCACCGCGCCAGGCCTCCCCACGTCTACAGGCCCCAGCACCGCTCCAGGCCTCACCGCGGCTCCAGCCCCTGCACCGGACCCGGCTCCAGGCCTCACCGCATCCCCAGGCCCTGCACCGGACCCGGCTCCAGGCCTCACCGCGTCCCCAGGCCCTGCACCGGACCCGGCTCCCGGCCTCACCGCGTCTCCAGGCCCTGCACCACGCCTGGCCCCGCCGACCGCTGCACCTGTAAAAGTGGGCTTACCTGAGGCGGCCGCCGAAGCCGCCCTTCAGCTCCTCGCCGTCCTCCAGTCACCAGGTGATTCCTGGTGGAGTCTGAAGAAGGGTCTCGACCCGAAACGTCGCCTATCTCCTTCGCTCCTTAGATGCTGCTGCACCCGCTGAGTTTCTCCAGCTTTTTGTGTGACACCAGGTGATTCCTCTTCACCCGGCCGGCAAAATGGCCGCCGCGCCATCTTGAAACGGGCGGCTTCCGACTACAAACATGGCCGCCGCCGGCCGGAAGTGCACTACGAACTTACCTGGCCGCCGTCTACAGCGCCACCTTCTGGCCGGATGCCGTCCCTGCAGCTTCACTGCCAGCAACAGCGCCACCGTCAGTTTGGCTGCTGTCCCTGCAACCTCATCGTCATCCACAGCGCCACCTTCCGGCCGGATGCCGTCACTGCAGCCTCACCACTGTCCACAGCGCCACCCTCCAGCTGGATGTTGTGGCTGCACGATGAACAATGGACAATTTGAAATTTAGACACTGGACACTAATTCTTTTTTTTTCACTGTTCATGTTTGTGTGCACTGCAATTGGTTTGTATATTGTATTTGGTTTACCCCCCATCGTTTTTGGGGGCCGTGTGTCACAGGACACTCTCCCTTAGCTGCTCAAGGAGATGCAACCGTGTCTCTTCAGTCTCGTCGCACCCCTCGGTACATCGGGATCTCACACGCAGAGCGTCAACTGCGCCCGTGTAGAGCACCGTCCCGACCCACGCCCGGGGTGTCCCAGACCTCTTCTATCCGGCGGCTTCTACATCCGTCTCCTCGCACCCCTCGGTACATCGGGATCGCCCACGCAGAGCGTCAACTGCGCCCGTGGAGCCCTCCGTCCCGACCCACGCCCGGGGTGTCCCAGACCTCTTCTGTCCGGCGGCTTCTGCATCGGTCTCCTCGCACCCCTCGGTACATCGGGATCGCCCACGCAGAGCGTCAACTGCGCCCGTGGAGCCCTCCGTCCCGACCCACGTCCGGGGTGTCCAAGACCTACATGCAGGAGCCTCCCTTGACCAAGCTATTCCTTCCTCCTGTTCTGGGGGGGGTCCTTTTTTATATATTTAGGAATTAATGTACCTAAATCCTATAAATTATTAATTAAATCTAATTATCCTCAATTATTAGATAAACTTATAAAAAATATTTCATATTGGAAAACACTTCCTATATCTATGGTTGGTAGAATTAATGCTATAAAAATGATTTTTTTACCACAATTGTTATATTTGTTTCAGGCTATTCCTTTTTTTCTCCCGAAATTTTTTTTAAGAAAATTGATAATATTGTTAATAGTTTTATTTGGGACTATAAAAGTCATAGAATAAGTAAAAAACACTTATGTAAGTCTAAGATAAATGGAGGGTTAGCACTTCCAAATTTTTTATATTACTTTTGGGTAGTTCAGATTAAGAATATGAATGTTTGGTGGATAAATCTGGATAATGAACCAATGTGGTTAAAGATGGAAAAGGAAGACTGTTTACCTTTTAATATAGGCTCGATTCTCTTTGCGCCAAAGGAAGTACAAAAAAAGATTTATAGGGATAACCCTATAATTTATAATAATAGGCGTATATGGAAACAGATAGTTAAGACTTTACATCTGGATAATCTATCCTTCAGGTTACCAATTAGGAATAACCCATTGTTTAAACCCTCAATATTAGATGCGGGGTTTAGACTCTGGGAGGATTTAGGAATTAAAAGGATAGGACACCTTTATAGAAATGGAAAATTTTTATTATTTGAAGAGTTGCAAGATATTTTTGGATTGCCTTCACAACATTTGTTTAGATATTTACAAATTAGAGATTACATTAAATGTAATACACAAGATTATAAAAATAAAGAACCAGGCTTATTAGATGGTTTGTTTAATTTACATCCAAATACGGAAAAGTTAATAGCTCATATATATAATATTATTCTAGATAAAGAGACCCCAATAACTGAAACATATCGCCAAGCATGGGAAAATGAAATTGGATTACCTATAACAAAAGAAATTTGGGAAGAAAGCTTACAGAGAATAAATCGGTGTTCTTTAAATGCTAGACATATATTAATACAATTTAAAGTACTATATAGATTACATTATTCGAAAACCAAATTAAATAGTATTTTTCCCAATCTCTCCGCTATTTGTGATAAATGTAAGAATCTAGAAGCAAACTTAATATATAGTTTTGTAACATGCCCTAAGTTGAATTATTACTGGACAGAAATTTTTAAAGTAATTTCTGAAGTTCTTAAAGTTAAACTGGACCCTGACCCAAAATTAATAATATTTGGAATTCCGGAATCAAGTTTGGTTTTGACAGTAGATCAAAGAAATTTCTTTGATTACTGTTTGATAATAGGGAAAAAAATCATATTGAAATTTTGGAAGGGAACATTATCCCCAACAATTAAAATGTGGACAGCAGAGATGCAGGAGACGTTATATTTGGAAAGAATTAGATTTGTCCTATTGGACAGGTATAATTCTTTTGAACTGATATGGTCTCCATATATACAGTATCTAGAGAAGTAGCTGTTCTTGGCATCACGGCTCGACGGGCACCCTACGGAATCCGATGAGAATAACTTATTTACATATGGGATTAATGCGCATGTCCCATTGATATTATTGTTTGAAATAATTTCATGTATAATGTACTTAGTTGTTTTTGATTTATATATATATAATATATATATTTTTTAAAATTTGTATTTGTAGATTGTTTTCTATTTCTATCTCTTTTTTTCTTTTCCTCTTTATTATATATCTTTTTCTATCTTTATTTCCAAAAAACCAGACGATATTAATTATCGATGTGCTATTTGTAGAAATTTTGAATTAAGATGATGTTTTAAATGTGTGTTATACATTGTAAACTGGTTACTTCAAATAAAAAAATATTTAAAAAAAAAAGTAGAATAAATGGGCTGGGGGGGAGGGCGACAAGTTGATGTCTTCTTACAATTTTGATCAGATTCCACCAAGAAGATTGGTCAACAAGATAAGAGTAAAACAAAGCGTTGGAGTAACTAAGCTGGTTCGGGTTAGAGTGCGTGGTTTGGGGCGATCTAACGCAATGAGAAATGCCCAATGGACAGAAAGCAAAGATCAAAATAAAGATATTTAGATTTTAGTTTAGAGATACATTGTGGAAGCAGGCCCTTCAGCCCATCAAGTCTGCTCCATTGATCGATTACCCGCACACTTGCTCTATCCTACACACTTGGGGCAATTTACAGAAGGCAATTCATCTACAAACCTGCATGTCTTTGGAATGAGAGAGGAAACTGGAGCACCTATAGAAAAGCCATGCAAGAAAGTGTTTTATTGTCCTGTCCCAGATAGGACAATGAAATTCTTACTTGCAGCAGCACAACAGAATATGTAAACATAGTACTCTGTAAACAATATAATAAACAAGAGAGAATAAAAAGTTCAGCATGTGTACATACACACACAAATGCACATGTATATCTATATTACTAAAAGTCTGATCTTGACCGCTTTTGGCTCACTGTGGTGTGATTTCCGAGAGAACGCCACCACCTACGGCCGTAATTTTTGGCCAGCTGGCTCAGAGCCCCCCTCCGCCTTCCTGGATCAGAGGAATTTTCCCATCGATGAAAAATCAGAGAGAGATATTAATGTTTTTTTTTAAATCGGCATTCTCCCTGCTGCCCCTGCTGGAGGGAGGGGGAGGGACTATAAAACCAGGAAGTGGTGTGCCTCACTCAGTCTCTGCAAGATGGAGGAAGCCAGAAGGTCACGTCTCTCTGAGCTCTGAATAGCACTGAACACATGTCTACTCAACTGTGAGTGCCCTTAATGTGGTTCTATAAATGCTTGCAAAAAGTGTCTCTATTGGTTCTAAAATGCTTGCAAAAAGTGTCTATTGGTTCTAAAATGCTTGCAAAAAGTGTCTATTGGTTCTAAAATGCTTGTAGAAAGTGTCTATTGGTTCCAAAATGCTTGCAGAAAGTGTCTCTATTGGTTCTAAAATACTTGCAAAAAGTGTCTATTGGTTCTAAAATGCTTGCAAAAATTGTCTATAGGTTCTAAAATGCTTGCAAAAAGTGTCTCTATTGGTTATAAAATGCTTGCAAAAAGTGTCTCTATTGGTTCCAAAATGCTTGCACAAAGTGTCTACTGGTTCAAAATGCTTGCACAAAGTGTCTATTCTAAATGCTTGCAAAAGGTGTCTATTGGTTCTAAAATGGTTGCAAAAAGTGTCTCTATTGGTTCTAAAATGCTTGCAGAAGGTGTCTCTATTGGTTCTAAAATGTTTGCAGAAAGTGTCTCTATTGGTTCTAAAATGCTTGCAGAAAATGTCTATTGGTTCTAAAATGCCTGCAGAAAGTGTCTCTATTGGTTCTAATATGCTTGCAAAAAGTGTCTCTATTGGTTCTAAAATGTTTGAAAAAAAGTGTCTCTATTGGTTCTAAAAAGCTGCCTGGCCAGAGTGACTGAGCTGCCTGGCCAGAGTGACTGAGCTGCCTGGCCAGAGTGACTGAGCTGCCTGGCCAGAGTGACTGAGCTGCCTGGCCAGAGTGACTGAGCTGCCTGGCCAGAGTGACTGAGCTGCCTGGCCAGAGTGACTGAGCTGCCTGGCCAAGAATCCATTCGGCCCACAATGTCCACACTAGCCCTCTGGAAACCAGTCCCTTTGACCCACACCACACATACTAGTGCTCCAGAAAGCCCCCCCTCCCACTGGCCAGCAATATTGGAATTGGTGGAGAGGTGGAATATTGCGTTGGGGGACCAGCCCTCTCGTGTGAAGCTGGGACCCAACGGGTCCCACTTAGTCTAGTAGATTATATTCCTATAATCACATTTTTCCACATCCACTCTATAAAAACGTACACATTTAAAAAAAAAATCAATAATAGTGCAATAATAACAATAATAGTCTATATAGTTCAGAGCTTATTTGAGATTGTAGTGTTTAATAGCCGAAAGGCTGTAGGGAAGATGCTGTTCCTGAACCTGGACGTTACAGTTTTCAGGCTCCAGTCCCAGGAAAATGTACAAACTCTGTACAGACAGTACCCGAGGTCAGGATGGAACCCGGGTCTCTGGTGCTGTGAGGCAGCAACTCTACCGCTGCGCGACTGTGCCACCTTGTTCTTGGAGTTACCGACTACTGGAGTGTTACGGATATCAGGATAAGTGCCCCTAGTATTCATATCCTACATCCATGACACTGGCTGAGGGAACCAAATGACATATTTTCAAGTTTGTTGATGCTAGCAGACCTGGTGGGATTGTCATTAGTGAGGAGGTTGTAAGGTTGCCTCAAGGGAGAATAGACAAACTAACCAAAGAGGGTGAGATGATCCATGGGAGATGAATCACTTTGATTGAACAACCGAACAGCAGCCTCTAAATGACTGCCATCATCAGGTTGATGGTATTTGATGAGATGATTCTAAGATGGCGGCGGTGGAAGGTTAAGGGAGAATTCTGTGGCTGTGAATGGTCCACAAACTCACCACCCACCCCCTCGGAAACGTTCTGACATTCCATGACTGGATTGGTAAATGGCACACAACAACCTCAGCATGCATTTGACAGCACTTGGCCTCTATTCACTGGAGTTTAGAAGGTTGAGAGGGGACCTCATTGAAATTTACAGAATAATGAAAGGCTATCTATGTGGATGTGGAAAGGATGTTTCCACTGGTGGGAGAATCTAGAACCAGAGGTCATAGCCTCAGAATTAAAGGGCGCTCTTTTAGAAAGGAGGTGAGGAGGAACGTCTTTAGTCAGCGGGTAGTTAATCTATGGAACTCGTTGCCACAGAGGGCTGTGGAGGCCAAGTCAGTGGATATTTCTAAGGCAGAGACCGACAAATTCTTGATTAGAACCGGTGTCAAGGGTTACGGGGAGAAAGCAGGAAAATTGGATTAGGAGGCAGAGATTGAATGGCGGAGTAGACTCGATGGGCCACATGGCCTAATTCTACACCTATAACTGGTGAATGTGGAAGTGGGGGGCAGCGGCTGGAGTCAACAGACATGGTGGTTACAGTGGTCTCGACTCAAGTTGTTGGCGGAGGTGGCGACGGGAGGCCCTACAGCAGCCGGGTGAGCGAGTGAACCGAGTGCAGCTGCGGCAGCTGCATGGAGCGATAGCGGAAGGAGCCAACGGCATCGTGCTGGGCCAGGCCCACCCCTACTTCACACATCCAGTGCCACCAGGGCACCGGGCCTTAATGTGAGGAAATAAGAAACTGCACATCCCCTTGGGCCAAGATCAGACTTTTCAGACACTTGGGAGTTGCAAGAAGGCACTGGAACATGGTGATTCTCTGCCTGCTGCTTCAGAAGAGGATCTATTGTACTCGTGTATGGCATGATATAACTGGATGGCATGCAGAACAAGCATTTCACTATCTCTGTGCACGTGACAATAAATAAACCAAACCAAGGCGTGACAACAGCAGTTGGAAAGGTGGGCTCATCTTTCCAAGGGTAATTAGGATAAGCAATGTAGTGGTCTTGAAAGCAATGCCCACGGTTCGAGGGTATGTGGCAGCTTCCCCGTCCAATAGGCAAATGTAATTGTGGGAGAAGGCAGGTTGTGGGGTTCAGCGGCAGCTGTGCCGTCCAATTAGTAAACTTGCTTGAAGTATAAGGTGGTTCCTGGGGTCGAGTGGCAGCACCGTTGTCCAATAGGCAGAAGTGTACAGGGTATTAGCTACAAGGAGTGGTTGGACAGACTTGGATTGTTTTCTCTCTAATGCCACAGGTTGACAGGACACCTGATAGAAGTTTATACAATGATGAGAGGCATAGATAGGCTGGCCAGTCAGAGCCTTGTATTCCAGGTCCAGGTTTAATATTGTCACATATACCGAGGTGCAGTGAAAAGCCTGGTTTTGCATGCTATATAAACAGGTCAGATATACTATACATAAATACAGTCAATTCAAACTCAAGTACAGACTGCACAGTCTATCTTTGAAGCATAACTAGGTAGGTTTAAATCAGTGAAACATTCTGCACGTTTAATATTGATAGTTCTGCACAGATTAAGTTCCAGCTTTTCAGCCTTGAATTAGTTATTACTAACCACATACCTAATTTGTAAAATAGAAACCAAAGCAATATATATTTTATGTAAGATTGTATTGCGTTCTGGGCACCATTCCTCCCTTCACTCCCAGCCAAAAAAAAATTGGCCTTTGCAGATCACAATGAGTTGTTCATTCCATTCCCATTCTTTGGGTTTTGCCCTGCAATTGAACCACCTGATTGTATTTATAGCGTACAAAAAGTCTGACCATCTTGCCAACATTTTCCGTAATAAACTTGGCAAAAACTGCCTATGTAAACCTGCAGTGTAAACACAGCTGCCTACCAAGCTAAGGGTCTGTTAAGGTGTGTGGTACAAGTGTGTCGTTATAATGCGACTAATTTCAACAGTTGGATCTCATTGTAAATGTCAATTAATAAAACTGTAATAAACTTTAGAAAAGGTTGAGAATGGAGCTCGCCATTTGTCCGCATCTCCTAGAAAATTACTTTCCTCGCTGTCAAATTGAGATTCACCTAAATACTGTGATTATGATTTATGCTAGCAAAATTGTTCATGAAAGGTTTCATTAATAAAATTAATTTAACTTCAGTCATGATGGTGGGTTATAAATTCATTTTTAAGAAATCCGAGAAGGGTCCAGACTCAAAATGTCACCTATCCATTTTCTCTAGAGATGCTGCCTGACCCGCTGAGTTACTCCAGCATTTTGTAACTATCTTTAGTAGAAACCAGCATCTGCATTTCATCTCATTATATCATAAATTCACTTATTTGAGTTACTTCGTTCAAATCTCTTGATTACAGTACAGGGGAGTGTTGTAGAGCAGAGGGATCTATGAGTGCAGGTGCATGATTCCTTGAAGGTGGTGTCGGAGATAGATAGGCTGGTCAAAAAGACATTTGGCACATTGGCCTTCATCAGTCAGAGTATTGAGTATAGAAGTGGGGAGGTCATGTTGCAGTTGTATAAGGCGTTAGTGAGACCGCATTTAGAGAATTGTGTCCAGTTGTTGGCACCATGTTATAGGAAAGATGTTGTCAAGAGAAGATTTATGAGTATTTTACCAGGACTAGAGGGTCTGAGCGATAGGGAGAGGTTGAGTAGACAGGGACTCTATTCCTTGGAGCGCAGGAGGATGAGCGGTGATCTTTTCGAGGTGTATAAAATCATGGGAGGAATAGATTGGGTAGACGCACAGTCTCTTGCCCAGAGTAGGTGAATCTAGGATGAGGGCATAGGTTTAAGGTGAAGGAGAAAAGATTGAATAGGAATGTGAGGAGTACTTTTATCACACAAAGGGTGGTGGGGGTATGGAACAAGCTGCCAGAGGAGCAGCAGTTTAAGCTGGGACTATCCCAATGTTTATGAAACAGTTGGACAGGTACATGAATAGGACAGGCTTGGAGACAGGCACGTGCTGTGAGTAATTACTGGAGTACTTTTCCAAATAAGGCAAAGTGCTGGAGTAACCCAGTGGGTCAAGCATTTCTGGAAATGTTACTTGACCTGCAGAGTTACTCTCGCTAGCACCTTATGCCTTTCTCTGGATTACTCATCTAGGAACATAGCCATTCAGCTGCCACATATCTGGCTTTAATCCCTTGAATCCATTTTCCTTCATCTTGAATGAAACAGTTTCTAATTTGACCACAAATTCTCAATGAAATCTATAGCCTGAAGCTTTGCTGTATAAATGAGCTTTACCTTCTAAATTACTTCCATTTCATCAATTGTGCTTCATACACATCTTAACTCCTGGTAATATGCTGACAACCTTATCATTTACTTCATAATTTAAAATTCATAGATTTAATGATGAACACCAATCTGGTGCTAATATTTCTCAAACAAAAAGATTCATTTATTTTCGAGGGTTTATTCATGTTTAGAATGTCAAGGAGTGGTTTGCAACATTGATTAATAGATAAACAAGGAACTACAGATGCTGGTTTACAAAATAAGACACAAAGTGCTGGAGTAACTCAGTGGTTCAGGCAGCATCTCTGGAGAACATGGATAGGTGATGTTTCAGTTTGGGGCATTTCTTCAGACTGAAGAAGGGGCCTGACGTGAAGCATTGACTGTTGAAAGATACAGCATGGTACCAGGCCTTTCGGCCTACTGACTTCACGCCAACCATTGATCACCCATTCACACTAGTTCTATGTTATCCCACTTTCTCATCCACTCCCTGCACACTCGGGCAATTTTACAGAGGCCAATTAACCTACAAACCCGCACGTCTTACGGATGTGGGAAAAAAACATATTGGAAAAAAAACTGTTAATTAATCCGACTTTCAATCCATTATTTAAAGTCAATTAATTTGTGATCAATTAAAAATGAATCTCAGACCTGTGCTACAAGCAAGATTATGAGAGTTTATAATCTGACATCAATTTACATTTTTGCTTATTTATGGAATGAATTAGCTTCTGGTCGAAAAGTTCTCATGAGTGAAAATGAGAAGAATGTTAAAAAAAAAAAATCTGTTTTGTGAGGTTTTTTTGTGACTGACTATTTCATCCAGAAACACTGAACTGGGGGCTGGCCTGTGAAGTCTTGCAGTTGATTTCAATGCACCATGGTGATGTCTTGTACTGTCATGGACAATTAACATAATTCCAGTGTATTTGTGCATCCACTGCCTGGAACAGATGTACTGGAATGAAGTGGCTGAGCTAATGCGATTACAGTCATTACACAACTATCTAACAATACATGTTGATCACAGGAAGGGACTTACTGTTGGGAAACCTGACCCATATCACTGTTAGTCTGCAGTGTAAGCACGTTATAAAAGCTCACTCTGCACTGGATGAAGAAACCGTTTTAATATAATTTATTGCTTAGATAAAACCTACTCCTCAAATTTTTGTGGGTTACACAAAAAGCTGGAGAAACTCAGCGGGTGCAGCAGCATCTAAGGAGCGAAGGAGATAGGCGACGTTTCGGGTCGAGACCCTTCTTCAGACTTGTCCAGCCATGGTTGGTTACCAGATCAGGGGCAGCTCAGGTTAAATATATCAGAAACCGTGAAATAAATCTTTTCAGAGGGGATTTTGTACCAACATAGAAGCAAAAATACAGATTCACTCCAAGGTATGGGAGGATCCCAAGGCAAAAGGGTAAGTTAACATGCATGAAACCTGTGATGTACATTGATTAATTTTGCTATTGTATAAGGTATTGACTATTCTTTGTGTAATGTATTAACTGATTTCATTTCTTTATTTATTTATGCAAGTACATATTTATGTTAAGGATTACATTTTTAATTCATTTTTATTTGCTATTAATTTTAGGGGATATTATAAAAAACAATAACTTTTCATTGGTGTTGGTTAAAGCTTGAGAGAATAAATAATATCTTAATTATTTTTTATCATTTTTTGTCCTTTACAAAACATTTTATTAGGTTAATTGGCCTCTGTAAAATGCCTTCAAGGTGAAGAGAGTGGATGAGAACATGGGATAACATAGAACTAGTGTGAAACGGGCGATTGATGATTGCCGTGGACTCGGGGGTCGAAGGGCCTGTTTTCACGCTGTATCTCTAACCTAAACTAATCTAAATTTTACTCTACAATAAGTAAACATAAGGATACAATTTTGTATCTACTGCTTTTGTACTTTTATTCAATAATGCTTCGCATAGTTATAGGGTCATAGAGTCTTAAAACAGACCCTTCGACCTAACTTGCCCGTGCCAACCAACATGCCCCAGCCGCACAAGTCCATCTGCCTGTGTTTGGCCCATATCTCTCAAAACCTATCCAGTCCCTCTAAACCTATCCTATCCATGTACCTGTCCAAATGTTTATTAAACGTTGTGATAGTATCCGTCTCAACCACCTCCTCCAGCAGCTTCTTCCTTTGTGTACATACATCCTTTGTGTAACAAAGTTGCCACTCAGGTTCCTATTATATCTTTGACCTCACCTTAAACCAATGTCCTCCGATTCTACATTTCCCTACTCGGGGTAAAAGACTCTGTGTATTCACCCTATCTTTTCCTCTTATGATCTTATACACCTCTATAAGATCACCGCTTCACCTCTTGTGCTCCAAGGAATAAAGTGCTAGCCTGCTCAACCTCTCCCTATAGCTCAGTTCTATCGTACACACTAGGGACAATTTACAATGGCCAATTAACCTACAAACCTGCATGCCTTTGGGATGTGTGAGGAAACTGGAGCACCTGGAGAAAACCCACGTGTTCACAGGGCAAACGTACAAACTCCATACAGACAGCACCTGAGATCAAGATGGAACCCGGGTCTCTGGTGCTGTGAAGCAACAGTTCTACTGCTGCACCACTGTGGCAACATGCAAACATGGTACATCTCTTTCTCAGCTGTTCCAGTATGTTATGCAGTTTGATTTCTACTTGGACTATCTGTTATAGACCTCATTACAACGAATGGACCAAAGAATTGAAATAACAGAGTGATATGTTTAGTGATCTGTTGTGCTGCTGCAAGTAAGAATTGTTCCATTTCGGAACAAATGACAATAAACCACCTTGACTCATGACTCATTGAGGAGACTATGATTGGCCTTGATATCAAGGCAGAATTTGACCTCGACTGTCTTTGAAGAGTTCTGGGAAAAAGTCAAAGACAAGGGGCATCAAGACTACAACAGTAGACGATATATGTAACACAAAGAATAATGGTTGTGGTTGTTGAAGGCCCATAACCCCAATTCCAACATATTGCTGCAGAAATTCCTCAGCCAAACACTTTCCAGGTATTTCCACCAAAGAATTTCCCTCCATTACAGACAAATGTACAATATTCAATTCCATTCACAACTCCTCAGTGTTGTACTTCGTCCATTTTCCTAGGGCTTTCTTTTTTTCTGTTTCTTTGGCTAAATCACACAAACCGCTGCCACCACGTTGTACTTCGTGGTCCGGTATCTGTTATACCATTGCTATGACTCTAGAATGACCACAAGTACACGTATTTAGGGGTTTGAAGCTGAGGATAAATCAAGGCTTTGTTTATTACACAGCCATCTGGAACCAGGGTGCCCTGCCCATATTACGTCATTCCCACATATACATGTTGCTACGCGGGCAAACAAAGTAGTCCTTGTGATATAACAAAGTAGTCCTTGCAATATCACAACACTCAGCAAATCATATAAAGTCCATGTCCACATATTATAAGACCCTGGACAACATTCAGGCATCGTCTGAAAGGTGGCAGATGGCATTTGCTCCAGTAAAACCCTTGGGAATGTCCATCTCCTTCAGACAATCTAACCACTGCCCTTGCCGTTCAATGGGCTTTCCATTGCTGAGACCATCGCCATCAAGATCCTGGGTACTGACCAGAAATGAACCAGCGAGATTAATATTGAAGATACAAGTCCTGACATCCCAAAGCATTTATACAAGGTGTAAGCCCAGAGCACGATGGAACCTTCTCCACTTGCTTGGATTAGTAATAGAAGTCATGGAGCTAAGGTCGCCAGTGAAGAAATTCTGCACCAGACTAATCCTTCATCCCATTGATCTGCAAATTACTAGATGCAGTATTTTTCTATGAAGTGAACAAAAAACTTTTGTGGACAGATACAAAGTGCTGAAATTACTCAGCAGGTCAGACAGCACCTCTGGAGAACATGGATACGTGACATTTCAGGTTAGTATCCTTCTTCAGGCTGATTGCAGGATTGGAGGGAGAAAGCTAGCCATTCCCCACCCCTGCAATCAGTCTAAAGAAGGGGCCCGACATAAAACGTGACATATCCATGCATTCCAAGGATGCTGCCTGACCCACTGTGTTCCTCCAACAATTTGAGCCTTTCCTTGCTAAATTTGCAGTTCTTTGCTTCTGCACAAAAGAATTGTGGTCAGGCGAGATCATAGAGGACCAAAAACTCTTACCTCCACCCATTTTGTACAGTTATACCCACCGGTCAATACTTTGGTCATCCACATTACCTGTAGAACATAGAATAGTACAGCACAAGATCAGACCCTGTGGCCCACAATGTCTGTGCAGAACATGATGCTAAGAGCAATTCTAATCTGCCTGCATAAAATTAATATCCCTCCATTACCTGCATAGCCACTTGCCTATCCAAAAGTCTCTTAAAAGCCACTGTCGTGTCCGACTCCACCATCACCTGCGACAAAGCAGTCCAGGCACCTACCACCCTCTGCGTAAACAATTTCCCCTGCGCATCTCCTTTAAACATTGCCTCTGTCATCCATGCTCTATACTATACTATTCTCTGATATACTCTGGAACTTCCTTTTATTTCTTTACATTTTAGCTTCATGGGGTTTTATGGAATAACATAACACAGAAGGTCCACTTCATATGGCCTGCCTCAACATACTTTCCCTGTGTCTATTTTACTTGTAAGTCAAAATCTTGATCTTACTTGTTAGTGTGCATACATTTTATTAAAATACAATGTTCTGTTCTGTAGTTTTTTGCACAATCCGCAGGCATTGCCACTTTCATTTAACTGCACATCTTGACTTGACTTGACGTGTAGCTATTGACTTATTCTGGAATGCTGATAGGCGTTGTGTTGTAAGTGATTCAACTGTAGGTGTGTTGTGTTGTAAGTCATAGCACCTGACGCTATCTTAATGGCAAAATCACATTAGTACTGTATGCAAAGCCTTTTATAATATCCACAATTATGATTATTTCAGCAATATACAGGTTCCCACTTTGTGATATTTTAGCCGCATTTATTAATCCATTAGAACATTGTTTTGTATCCATTGATGGCTTATTCAGTTCAGGAGTCAGAAAAAGTAAACTTAAATTGGTAGGTTTGGCACATGGTTATAGTAAAAACCTATTATTAGAACCTGGTGAAGTCTAGACTGATAAATACTGTCACTTGTCTATGTCAGTGTATTTCAAATTGTATATTGCTGATATAATTACAACCATAGATATTTTTTAAACTATTGTTTATTAAAATAGATTTGCCATTACGATAGTATTTACCATTCCAGTCATTTTAGTTCCAGCATTTAAAGTTTTTTATTTTGTAATTTTACCTGAATATCATGGATTTGCAGGGAATAGAGATAATGCAGGCAGAGGCGATTAGCTTAACCTAACATCATGTTTGCCATGGACGCTCTCGGCCAAAGGGCCTGTTCCTGTGCTGTACTATTCTATTTATATGTGTTCTATGAATCATAATGTTACAATTGTTTAAGCACAGGACCAGAGATGAGAATCCATGCATGATGTGGTCGATTTTGGTCCATCCTGCCCATGCCTGTTTTATGGGAATCAATCTGGTCCTTTCCATTTTAGAAAATGTTCCCCAACCATTTAAACAACTTTTATCCTAACCCTTTTGATGTATTAACCACCACAAATTTGTTTCCTGAGGTTCCCAAAACTTCTATCAATGGCAAACAACTTGTTCATATTTATTTTGTCAAAACCTTTCCAGTAAGACACACTTTCTCATGAACTGGCGTCTGAGAGTAGAGTCTATTTTTTTAATGTCCTGCCTGATTTGCTGATTTTTTAAATATTAAAAAAACAAAGCGCTGGAGTAACTCAGAGGGTCAGGCAGCATCTCAGGAAACATAGATAAGTGACGTTTTGGGTTGGGATCCTTCTTCAGACTTCCTTGTTCTCCAGAGATGTTGCCTGATCCGCTGAGTTACTCCACCTTATCACAAACATTTCATTCTGCAAACCAGAATGCTGGTTTACAATTCTTTTGTAAACCAGCATCTGCTGTTCCTGTATTTTGAGCTTTCTAAACTTCTGTTTTCGGGCTTCTGCCGTGTTTTGCTGCTTGTAACTGCAATTGTGTCATTTTGAATGGGCATTAGTTTAACTAATCCTGGATTTTACCTGATCAACTTTGATCATTATTAAGTGAAACTAAAAGTGAATGAAATGTTGACTAGTGTCAAAACTATTTAGTACAAAGATAAATTGTTCCCCAGATCAATGCCTACTAATGTTTACCTCTGCTTAAATCATCGATTGGATCATGCAGCATTCCTCTCTACAGAGCACTAGATTCCCTGCATAAATTATACAAATTAAAAAATTGTAGCGTAAGATGTCGCATGAAATCTAATTCTGGAAGTAAATTTACTGTACATTCCAATTACATTGAATAGGTAAGGTATTTGCTTGAAGGCAAACATCAAAATCTCAAGGAACATCTGCTGTATTTTTTAAACTCGTTCAAGCTAAAATAATCCATCCAATTAATTAGTTTAATTTTTAAAAGCTGACAAGTACAAATTGTAATCAATTTGGAAATGTCTTGACGTATCATCATGTTTGACATGATTATAGGCACGGAATAAAGTAGTTACCACCACAGTTTGCACTTGCGTTCTTGAGAAAATGCTAAAAGATTACCAGTGTGCATAAGAGCAAAGTTGGAGTATAACCTCGGAAAATGTGAGACTGATTCTAGGAGGCAGTTTCAAACAACCTGGGCTTTAGATGTAAAGTTAGTGGATTTAACTCGTACTTTAAAAAAAAAATCAATTTGGGTGCCTATGAAGCTTTTTTAAAGCTGTCTAACTACCATATATAGAATACAGGAATTTCTAGAGAAAATAAAAACACACTGTCCACCTGGTTCTCGTTCTACCATCAAATTAGTCATATAATTCAAAGCTACAGTTAAAGACTAGCCATGAAAATTAATGTCAATCAATTAATTTACAACAGATCTAATCATGAGGCAAAGAAATCTTACAGTGCGAACCATAGCCTCAAAGGCACTTGCTCCTTCCAAACATACGTTATGATCTCCTTCTCAGTTCTCCGATCAATCTTACTGTCTCCAACTACATTTTATCTCTGTACCGCCCACTCGCCTGACATCAGTCTGAAGAAGGGTCTCGACCCGAAACGTCACCCATTCCTTCTCTCCAGAGATGCTGCCTGTCCCGCTGAGTTACTCCAGCATTTTGCGTCTGTCTACGATATGATAAAACTTTATTTATCTCAGGAGGGAAATTGGTCTGCCAACAGATACAGTACACAAAAACAAAGATACAGAAACAAAACACAAGATACAGTGCATGATACATGAAACAAATTATGCTTAGCACACAATATATTCTCAAAACTCTCATATACTCTATCAAGGTATTATTTTCTGAAAGTCCCCTCATATTTGAATAGATCAAGTCTACCTGCTACGTCATCTCCCTAGGAAGGCTGGCACGGGGGTTAACCATTTGCTCATTAAGATAACGGTCCCAACATCTAAGTGTTGGGAAGGTTCAAGAGCATGATCTTAATGAATGGTGGACCCAAAGTGCTGGAGTAGCTCAGCGGGTCAGGCAGCATCTCAGGAGAACATGTATCCCTCTCTGTATTCCTCTTGTTAGCAGATCTTTCCCAGTCAACAATGGACCATTATGGACTCCACCCTTCTTGAGGTCATCTGTTGCCACCCCTGATTTGTTGTGGCCTTTTCTCACCTCCAGTTTTCCCCCACCTCCCATTCTATCTTTCGGTCTGAAGAAGGGTTCCAACCCAAAACTTCACCTCAGTCTTTTCTCCAGAGATGCTACCTGACCCGCTGAGTTACTACAGCATTTTGTGTCTATCTTTAGAAGAACATGGACAGACAATATTTCGGGTCAAACTCCATTTTAATCCAAGGTGGAGCAGGTTTGAAGGTTTTTGCCCCTGCGTCTTATGTTCGTATGACCAATTTAATGAGGAAATTATGACTGACTTGCTGCATTTAATGGCATATCCTTTTTTTGAAATTGTCTTTCTATTTACCATTTGGTATTTGAGAGTACAAGGGTCAAGGAGGGAGAGGACAAGGCTGGGGAAGCTTAGGTTAGGCACAAAAGACTGGAATAACTCAGCGGGACAGGCAGCATCTCTGGAGAGAAGGGACTAAAAGCTTAGGGGTTGGTTTATGTTCAAATTGAGTTTATGGTCATTGTGCACAAGTATGGGGAAGTACAGATACAATGTTGGTACAAGCACTTATGCGATAATGGTGCTACAGGTACAATAATTCACGCCAGGTGAGGTACAGGTACCATGAAAAATTATGTTCAAATGGATGATGAAGTTTGACTTGGGAGGAGTTGAAGGTTTGATTGTGGTAAAGAAGGAGGGCATTTAATCACGGAGAAGGTTGATTGGTACAGCCAAACTTGTTTGCTGAATTTTTCCTTTCAAAGAACATACCTGTTTGGATTCAGTATTTGTGGAGTCCCTTCCTACAGCAGGATTCTGGAACCAAGACACCCCTTGGCTGTTCAATCTATTTGGCAGCTATCTGAGAAAGACACAAAGTGCTGGGGTAACTCGGTGGGTCAGGCAGCATCCATGGGTTGGTGAAATATTGTGCCTGGACCCTTCTTCAGACCAGCATCTGCAGTTCCTTATTTTTACATTTTGGCAGCTATTTAAGTTACCCTTTGAGAGAACATTGAGTACCCAATGGGGGAGAGTTTGAAATTGGGTACTGGATGTTCTCGAAATATTATGTGCAAAGTTGCACGTTGGGATTCACACTTTAAAGAATTTAACACTGATTCCAATTTATCCAATCAATCCGTGTAATTAAAATTCCTTTCAGATTCTCCTGCAAATTAGTTTATCCCTTTAAGTATGGCAGTGCCTGGGTTCAGCTGTGCTGAACAGGGTGAAGTAGCTTTTATGGTCTGCACAATCTCATCTCTTTAGAATTTCAAGCACAATAATTTCTTTTCAAGTGAGAACATGTCCAATTACCAAATTCTGCACTCTATTTGATCCCAGCTGAGTTTATGACCCCTTTAATTTGCTATGTTGCAGACATTTTCTCCTGTCTAGTTTATGTTTAGGTTTATTATTGTCATGTGTACTGAGGTGCAGTGAAAAGCTTTGTTTTGCCCACTATATAAACAGATCAGATATACCAGTCATAAAACAAGTGAAGTTTATTTGTCACATACACAAACAAGATGTGCAGGGAGATGAAAGTGGCAATGCCTGCGGATTGTGCAAAAACAACAGAACAACAGATCAGAACAGAACCAGTATTTACATTTTAGAAAAAAACTAGACTAAGTGGGACCTGTTGGGTCCCTGTCACATAGGAGGCTTGGTCCCCCAATGCAATATTCCACCACTCACCCATAGCCCCCAACTGCACAGGCGCTGCTCATTTCCTCTCATCCCTAGCACTCTCTCCCCCTCCTCTTCTTTCCCCTCTCATCCTCCCCTCCCCATCCCTCCCTCACCTCTCTCTCCCTCTCCTTTCCCCTACCCTCAATCACTCCCCCCCTCCCTACCTGCTCCCTCTCCCCTCCCTACTCCCCTCCTCTCCCTCCCCAAGATCTTGAGGTTGCCACTCCTCTCCCTTCTTGAGCGCCCCGGAGGAGCATCAGCCGTCGGTGCGGATCTTCGGCCCGGAAGCACCAGCAGCTACGTCCATGCTGGCATGTGGGCGGGGGCGGGGAGGGGGGGAGAGCTCAGAGAAAAGACGGGGGAAGAGCCATGGGGGAGAGGGGGGAATCACAGGGGAGGGGGCAGAAGACAGCGAGGGGGACCAGAGGGGAAGGGGCTGGAGCTGCGGGGCGTTGTGATGGCGGTGCGTTTGGGACCCTCAGCGGGCGCCAGACGCCCTCCTCCACCGGGATCAGATTCTCCGCTTTCCGTTCAACGACATCTCCCACGCCGGGCTGGGCTGCTTCTGGTCCCTCCGAAAATTGTGTCCGGTTGGAGATCTCCGTCGGCCAACCTCAGCTCCAGTGAAGATGCGATGCCGCAGGAAGGGGCGGACCGTTCCGCGGAATGACAGGAGAAGAGACCAATCCACATGCGCTGACTGGCAGGAGAGGAGATCGATCTGTGCACGTGCAGTTTTTAAGATTTTTAAACCACGCTACCTTTTAGAATAGACCACCATTCCGAACGAAACTTGGTGCACTTGCAGCACTGGAGAACGTTGAGTGAGCTGGCGAAAAATCGTAGCACTATCGCGTACTGTTTTTGCGCAAATAGAATAACCGCGCAAACCGGAAGAGCACAAGATCAGAGTTTTAGTAATGTACTAGACTAAGTGGGACCCGTTGGTGTGGGGGGGAGGGGGTTGTGCGGAAGATGGGGAGGGGGGGGTGTGTGGGGAGGGGGTGTGTGGGGAGGGGGTGGCTAATGGGGGAGTGTGGGAAGGAGGGGTGTGGGAAAGAGGGGGAGTGTGGTGAAGAGGAGGGGGGTGGGGGCGAGGGGGGGTGGGCGAGGGGGGGGGGGCGAGGGGGGGGGGGGGGGCGAGGGGGGGGGGGCGAGGGGGGGGGGCGAGGGGGGGGGGGCGAGGGGGGGTGGGCGAGGGGGGGTGGGGGAAAGGGAGGGTGTGGGGGAGGGGAAAGCGGATGGAGAGGTTGGGGATGGGGTGTGGGGGAAGGCGGGGTGGGGGAAGGGGGGGGTTGGTGGGGGAGGGGGAAGGGGGTTGGGGGAAGGGGGCGTGGTGGAGGTGGAGGTGGTGGGAAGACCAATCTGCTGACCTCGTGATTTTTTAAACCTTCATAACTTTTCTAATATTTCACCGATTGGAACAAACCTTGGTGCGCTTGGAGCCGAGGAGAACGGCGAGTATGGTGGCAAAAAAACTAGTGATATATGTTATCGTTTTTGCGCAAATTAAAAAAAAACACAAACTGGAAGTGGTCAAGATGAGAGTTTTAGTAATAGTATAGATAGAAGACACAACTGTAAATTAGTCCCTGGTGAAATAAGTTTACAGTCCTAATGGCCTGTGGGAAAAAACTCTGTCTCATCCTCTCTGTTTTCACAGCATGACAGCGGAGGCGCTTGCCTGACCGTAGCAGCTGGAACAGTCCATTGCTGGGGTGGTAGGGGTCCTTCATTATCTTGCTCGCTCCGGATCTGTACCTCCTGGTGTTTAGGTCCTGCACTACTCTCTGCAGAGCCTTCCTGTCCTGGGCAGAGCTGTTTCCTAAACGAGATCGTGATGTTACCGGACAGGATGCTTTCTACAGCCCCAGAGTAGAAGGACTGAAGGATCCTCAGAGAGACTCTGAATTTCCTCAACTGCCTGAGGTGGTAAAGGCGCTGCCTTGCCTTACTCACCAGTGCGGCCGTGTGTGTTGTCCATGTCAGATCCTCTGTGATGTGGACTCCCAGATATTTAAAGCTGCTCACCCTATCCACAGTAGTCCCATTTATCTCCAGTGGCATGTGCGTCCTCGGTTGTTGAGCCCTTCTCAGGTCCACAATCAGCTCCTTAGTTTTAGTGACATTCAAGAGGAGGCTGTTGTCCTGACACCAGAGTGCCAGGTCAGGCACCTCCTCCAGGTAGGCCTTCTCATCGTTATCTGAGATCAGACCCACCACCACAGTGATCCAATCAATTCAAACTCAAGTTCAATAGGTGGAGCAAAGGGGAAGATACAGAGTGCAGAATATAGTTCAGCATTGTAGTGCACCAGTTCTATAAACAACGTCCAATGTTGTCAATGGGGTAGAGATGAATTAGACAGTACCCTAGCTTAAGGAAGGAGTGTTCAGAAGCCTGATTGTCTCAATGGCTGTTTCTATCCCTCACTCAATCTGCAACAGACCTAAAGAGATTCTTAGCCATTTCCAAAAACTTCTATTTGCTTACCCAGATCAAACAAGTTTTATTTAATTTACAACCTGGCCCAAATAACAAATTTGTTTTGGCACTGGAAATATTCATCATTATAACTAAGAGCAAGCCAACAAAGCAATAGAAATACACTTGTGAAAAGTTAATCAGAAAATCTGAAAGGAACAACTTTACATTAAGTGAACCAACTCACATTTGATTTTCAGTTTGTGTGAAATAAATCTATAAAATATAGGGCAAAATGCAAAATGCTGGAAGAACTAAGTGGGTCGGCAGCATCTGTGGAGGGAATGGACAGACAATGAAGAGGTTGGTATGCTTCTTCAGACCGATTGGAGTAGGTAGGAGAAAGTTGGAAAAGAGAGAAGGGGGCAGGAAAAAGCCTAGCAATTGATGGGTGGTTACAGGTGCTGGGGCTTTGCGAATGGGTGGAGTAAGTGACAAAAGCTAGAGGAGAAACGGAGACAAAAGGGGGTCAGATGAGGAGAGTAGAGAAGCAATGAAATGTGAAGCCACATGGAGGGACATAGTGGAAGGGGACAAGGGGAGGGGATAAAAGTGAATGCGGAATTCATGGATGGGAGATGATGAAACAAGCAAGGTGACTAAAATATAGGATTCCATGAACATATAGGTTTCTACCATCAACATTAAACCACTGACCGATAGTTGTCAGGATTAGATGTAATTCCTTTTTCCAACATCTATAAATCCCATTAACATGTTACTACTCCAACATTTGTGCAATACTTCACATAGAAGAGTACAGCACAGGAACAGGCCATGCAACCCACCGTGCCCATGCTGAACATGATGCCAAGTTAAACTAATCTCTTCTGCCTGCATGTGATCCATTCCTCTCCAATCCGTACACGTTACTCAATGCTGATCCCTCCCCCATCCTTTCTGCCAAGTGAGACGGAGTTTCTTCCCACAGGCCATTAGAACTGTAAACTCTTATCTCACCAGGGACTATTTTACTGTCCCAATTTACTGTTGTGTTGTAGGTATGTTACAAAACTTACCTTGAGCAGCGCTGCAGTTCTGCCGCTCCCTGTGTGCGCGACTTTGGCGCCTTTCAGAGGGGTGCGGGCTTAAAGGTCCGTTTTTCCACAGGCAGAGATAATCGATGAATGTCGGGCGATTTCGTTGCGGAAGAAAAATCGCTCCAACATTTCATGAATGAAGGTATTTTTAAATTACTCTAAATTATTTGTTAACTAGAGTAATTTAAAAATCACCTTCAAAAGCCGTGAGAACTGGCAACCGGAAGGATTTTGCGTAGGGGAGAAAAAAAGGTAAATAGTTTATTTTTATATTAAAAGTTGGTTTTTCGGGAGGCTTTAATAATATTTTCATGTTGCGAAATGGGGTCCAAAAAAAAATGTATGAACCAACAGTATTTTTCCTCCCGACTTCACCGCTAACCGCAACGTTCCAGTCCACCGCATTCCACTAAAACCCACTCGCTAGTTCATTTAAATGGCCATTAATTTACAGGAATCAAACACTAAATTCCTTCTATTTGGCCCAGAAATTCATGAAAATGAGATTTAAAAATTATGTTATATTGTGGATTATTGTGTGAATGTTTGGACATTTAGGCAATTTTAAAAAAGTTTATCTTTTCTTAAGAAATGGATAGATGTTTAGATCTACTCATTGAATTTTGTAATTAGCTACAATTAGATAACTAACTAATTATATACTTTAATTTCAGGTCATCCAAGTAAGATTGTTTCATATTTATTTCAGAATGCTTCAATCTATAATAAGTGAAAATTTCATTGAGTTCTCTTAATTTTTAAGAAAGTTATGGGCTTTTAGCTGATCCAGATCACAGCTTTTGAGTTAAGTCAATTGAAAGGCAATGGGGAACAAGATGCTAATTTCCAAGTATGAAAATGGCCATAACTTTCTTAATACTGAAGATATGAAAGTGAATTAGGTGTCAAATTAAACTTCTTTTTATGCTTTATCTGATGGGATAAATTGCAGACTTGATTTTTAAAATCTCAAAATTTTGTAACATTGCTATGTGTTGTGTCTTTTTAAAATTGCTGGGGGGGTTTTCTAATATGTAAATACTGATTCTGTTCCATTCTGTTCTGCAGTTTTTTGCACAATCCACAGGCATTGCCACTTTCATTTCACTGCACATCTTGTATGTGTATGTTACAAATAAACTTGACTTGACTTTGTGTGTCGGCCAGAAGATACCAGCATCTGTAGTTCATGAGTCCTATGTGGTGCCATAACTTCCAGGTTACTTATTCAGTTTTCTGTAATAATGTAATTATCCATTCTCCTCAGTAGGTGGTGATATAAAACCATTTTAAGCTTTCTGCCCAAATTCTTCACCAAGTTGCTTAACTTCCATTTATAACAGTAATGTTCATCCACTGACTTTGGGCAATTTACAGGTTACAAAGCACTGAAAAAAAGTTATGGAGACACAAGTGACTGCAGATGCAAGTTTACAACTAAAAGACACAAAGTGCAGGTCAGACAGTATCTCTGGAGGACATGGATAGGTGACGTTTCACGTTTGGACATTTTCTCAGATTTGAAAAGTATCCATTGTTAAAACTGTTAATGTAGTGGGTCTGAAGACAGGCCTCGACTTGAAACGTCAGCATCAAAGGTTATTTACTCCAGCACTTTCTGTCCAACTTTGGTATAAACCAGCATCTGTTGTTCCTTTTTATTTCATCACAGATTGTGCTTTGCTGAAGACAGCAATATTAATGGTCATACAGAAATTAGCCTGGTGGACAAAACAGCTTTATAATGGCCTAGAGATGTCATTATTATTTTATTCTTAATGGTGTCCTCCATGAAGACTCTTGAAATATTTGTTCCATACTTTTAGAAATTATTATTGAATCAACAATGGATGATATAATCAGAATATACCATTTGAAAAAAATGGGTAGCTGTAGACCAGTTTGTGGGCTAACACTTTGACTTAAATCTGTGGCTTACATTGTGTTTACTTTAGGGTTATGGAACGTGTATTGTTCAAAGACATCGAATATTTTCTTCTCAGAGTATATTGTACCAGTGACTGATGCAATTCATTAAGTGTGATTAGTTTACCTTATAACAGTATAGATCTCTTGCAATAACACAGCAATGTAAATCGCTTATGATTGGCATCATTCCTGCAATAATTTAAAAGCAAAAAATAAGGAACTGTGGTTTCTAAATGTAGAAACAAGGAACCATCCCGATCCAAAACATTACCTGTCCATTTCCTCTAGAGATGCTGCCTGACCTGATGAGTTACTCCAGCACCTTGTGTCTGATGGAATGTCTCATTTGGATGCAATCAGCAAGCTGTAAAAACCTCTTCTGTAATTTCTATTGCCTTTCTGAATTAAATTTCTGGTTTAATTTCCAGCCCAGCTGAGTTGCTTAATCACAGTCAGCTCAACAGATTAAAATAATAGACTTTAGTTTAGTATGTAGATACAGCATGGAAACAGGCCCTTCGGTCCACCGAGTCCTCGCCGATCAATGATTACCCATTCACACTAGTTGTATGTGATCCCATGTTCCCACATTCTCCCTACTCACTAGGAGCAATTTATAACGGCCAATTAACCTACAAACCCATATGTCTTTGGCATGTGGGAGGAAAGTTCTCCTGGAGGAAACCCACGCGGCCACAAAGAGAACATGTAAACTCCCTATAGACAGCCCCCGAGGTCAGGATTGTACCCGGGTCTCTGGCACAGTGAGGCAGCAGCTCTACCAGCTGCCCACGCTGCCACCCAAGTTGCATAATTGAGCTTAATTGTTTTTGTTTCTTGCATTCACCATTATGCTTTCATACATTTACAAGTGGTAGCTTGTTTTATTAAAACAGCCAAACACCCCGTCACTGTAAAAAAAAAAGCCTAATTTTAAACAGTTTAGTTTATTATTGAAGTATTATTAATACTGAAAATGACAAAAAATCTGAACCCGTTTTGTAAATTTTCTTAGTGGAAATAAGCCAATTTTCTTAGTGGAAATAAGCAATAAATTAAATATATTTTAATATTTTCAAAATGTTTCCATTAGTGTGTGTCGACCTAAAATAAATAATTTAACTTAAAGAACTTTCTCAATCAATTGCAAACAGAAGCAAACTGGATTTTAACAGTAGAAACTGGCCACATTCATGATACAGATTTATAGGACTTGCCAATTTTATGGATGAGCCTTACCAATAAGCACAATGTTTTTAAACTAGATTTTTTGTTTATTATTTATTATCTATGTGTATCATATTTGCAGGCCTGTTGTGCTGCTGCACGTAAGAATCTCATGATTTTGTTGTCAATACATATAGCAATTAAACACTCTTGATTCTTGAGAATTAAACATTTACTCAAGAGGTAACTCGAATGCAAAATTCAACAATCCTTTGATGATATGATTGCTTCCAGAAGGTATAAGCAGCAGCTCTGAGAAATAGTTAACAGTATTATAATCAGTCTAATTACTTGTCTTCCTTTTGTTTGTCCACCTCTACAGACTGGGTTCAGAGGCATGAGAGACAGGGCAAGATCTGGTAAGCAACAATTCATGTTTACAAAAGTTTGTTTGAGTTTAGTTTAGAGATACAGTGCGGAAACAGGCTCTTCAGCCCACCGAGTCTGCACTGACCAGTGATCCCCGCACACTAACACTATCCTACGCACACACTAGGGACAATTTACACATACACCAAGCCTACAAACCTGGACGTCTTTGGAGTGTGGGAGGAAACCGAAGATCTCAGAGAAAACCCATGCAAATCACGGGGAGAACGTACAAACTCCACACAGACAGCACTCGTAGTCGGGATGAAACCTGGGTCTCAGGCACTGCAAGCGCTGTAAGGCAGCAACTCTACCGCCGCCCGCGCCACCGTGACCGCGCAAAAGCTTCAAAAGCTAAAGCAATAATTGTCTTCATCCTATGCTTAAAAGCCAATTCCATGAAGTATTGTTTCTTACTAATATAGTTCAAAAGTAGTGATTCAATTCATTTTCTTTCTAAACAACTTAACAAAGGATAATGGATATTTTATTCATTCTAATCATAATCAATGATACATGAAAAAGGAAACATCTAAAGTATAGAGAGTCAGTTATACAGCGCGGAAACAGGCCCTATGGCCCAACATGTCCATGTCGACCAAGATGTCCTATCTATACTAATCTATCTGCCTGCATTTTACCCATATCGCCCTAAAGTCTTCCCATCCATGTACCTGTCCAAGACTGTTGTAGTACCTGCCACAACTACCTACTTTGGCAGCTTGTTCCATATACCCACCACCCTTTGCATGGAAAGGTTGCGTCTCAGGTTCCTAAATCTTTCCCCTCTTAGCTTAAACCTATATCCCCTGGTTCTTGATTCCCTCCACTCTGGTTAAAAGACCCTACGCATTTATCCTATTAATTCCCCTCATGATCCTATACACCTCTATAAGATCATCCCTCTTCCACCTGCACTCCAAGTAATAAAATCCTAGCCTGCCCAACATCTTACTATAAATCAGGCTCAAGTCCTGGTGACATTCTCCTCTGCACTCTTTGCAGCCTAACAGCATCCTTCCTATAGCAGGGTGACCAAAATTGAACACAACACTCCAAATGTGGTCTCACCAACATCTTAGTCATAGAGTCACAGAGTGATACAGTGTGGAAACAGGCTCTTTGGACCAACTTGCACACACCGGCCAACAATGTCCCAGCTGCACTAGTCCCATTTGCCTGCGCTTGGTCCATATCTCTCCAAACCTGTCCTATCCATGTACCTGTCTAACTGTTTCTTAAACAATGGGATATTCCCAGCATCAACTACCTCCTCCGGCAGCTTGTTCCATACACCCACCACCCTTTGTGTGAAGAAGTTACCCCTCGGATTCCTATTAAATCTTTTCCCCTCCATCTTGAACCTATGTCCTCTGGTCGTCGATTCCCCTACTTTGAGCAAAAGACTGTGCATCTACCCGATTTATTCCTCTCATGATTTTGTATATCTCTATAAGATCTCCCTTCATCCTCCTGCACTCCATGGAATAGAGATCCAGCCTACTCAACCTCTCCCTATAGCTCACACCCTCTAGTCCTGGCAGCATCCTCGTGCCCATAACTGAACACAATATTCTAAATGCACTCACCAATGTCTTATACAACTGGAACATGACCTCTCAACTTCTAAACTCAATACTCTGACTGATGAAGGCCAAAGAGCCAAAAACCTTTTTGACCACCTTATCTAACTGCGACTCAACCTTCACGGAACCATGCACCTGTACTCCTCGATCCCTCTACTCTACAACACTACCTAGAGGCCGACCATTTACTGTGTAGGTCCTGCCCTTGTTCGACGTCCCAAAATGCAGCACCTCACATTTTTCTGTATTAAATTCCCTCAACCATTCCTCCGCCCAGCTGGCCAATTGATCCAGATCCTGCTGCAATCTTTCACAACCATCTTCACTAGCTGCAAAACCACTAACTTTTGTAAGATCAGCAAACTTGCTGATCTTGCCCTGTATGTTCTCATCCAAATCATTGATGTAGATGACAAACAGTAATGGTTCCAACACCGAACTTGGAGTTGGGTGGCACGGTGGCGCAGTGGTAGAGTTGCTGCCTTACAGCGCCATAGGGACCCGGGTTCGATCCTGACCACGGGTGCTGTCTGTACGGAGTTTATACGTTCTCCCCGTGATCTGCGTGGACTTTCTCAGAGATCTTCGGTTTCCTCCCACACTCTAAAGATGTACAGGTTTGTAGGTTAATTGGCTTGGTAAATATAATGTCCCTAGTGTGTGTAGGATAGTGTTAATGTGCAGGGTGGGTGTAGAGCCGGTGGGCCGAAGGGCCCCTTTTCCCACTCTATCTCTAAACTAAAAAATGAAAGTGTTGACTTGCCGAGATACATGTTCAGTTGTACAGGGTATTGGTGAGACCACACCTGGAGTATTGCGTACAGTTTTGGGCTCCTAATCTGAGGAAAGACATACTTGCCATAGAGGGAGTACAGAGAAGGTTCACTAGACTGATTCCTGGGATGTCAGGACTTTCATATGAAGAAAGATTGGATAGACTCGATTTGTACTCGCTAGAATTTAGAAGATTGAGGGGGGATCTCATAGAAACTTACAAAATTCTTAAGGGGTTGGACAGGCTAGATGCAGGAAGATTATTCCCGATGTTGGGGAAGTCCAGAACAAGGGGTCACAGTCTAAGGATAAGGGGGAAGTCTTTTAGGACCGAGATGAGAAAAACGTTTTTCACACAGAGAGTGGATTTACGAAAGGTAAATCATGTCTGACAAATCTGATAGAATTTTTCGAGGATGTAACTAGTAGAGTGGATAAGGGAGAACCAGTGGATGTGTTATACCTAGACTTTCAGAAGGCTTTCGACAAGGTCCCGCATAAGAGATTAGCATACAAACTTAAAGCACACGGTATTGGGGGTTCAGTATTAATGTGGATAGAGAATTGGTTAGCAGACAGGAAGCAAAGGGTAGGAGTAAACGGGTCCTTTTCAGAATAGCAGGCAGTGACTAGTGGGGTACCGCAAGGCTCAGTGCTGGGACCCCAGCTATTTACAATATATATTAATGATTTGGACGAGGGAATTCAATGCAACATCTCCAAATTTGCAGATGACACCAAGCTGGGGGGTATAGTTAGGTGTGAGGAGGATGCTTGGAGGCTGCAGGGTGATTTGGATAGGCTGAGTGAATGGGCAGATGCAGTATAATGTGGATAAATGTGAGGTTATCCACTTTGGTGGCAAAAACATGAGGGTAGACTATTATCTGAATGGTGGCAGATTAGGAAAAGGGGAGATGCAACGAGACCTGGGTGTCATGGTACACCAGTCATTGAAAGTAGGCATGCAGGTGCAGCAGGCAGTGAAGAAAGCAAATGGTATGTTAGCATTCATAGCAAAAGGATTTGAGTATAGGAGCAGGGAGGTTCTACTGCAGTTGTACAGGGTTTTGGTGAGGCCACACCTGGAGTCTTGCATACAGTTTTGGTCTCCAAATCTGAGGAAAGACATTCTTGCCATAGAGGGGGTACAGAGAAGATTCACCAGACTGATTCCTGGGATGTCAGGACTTTCATATGAGGGAAGACAGGATAGACTCGGCTTGTACTCGCTGGAATTTAGAAGATTGTGGAGGGATCTTATAGAAACTTACAAAATTCTTAAGGGGTTGGACAAGCTAGATGCTGGAAGATTGTTCCCGATGTTGGGGGAGTCCAGAACAA
This sequence comes from Raja brachyura, assembly GCA_963514005.1. Next base: position 23,708,968 of record OY740804.1, read on the forward strand.
GGGGGTCACTGTCTAAGATAAGGGGGAATTCCTTTAGGATCGAGATGAGGAAAACATTCTTTACACAGAGAGTGGTGAGTCTCTGGAATTCTCTGCCACAGAAGGTAGTTGAGGCCAGTTCATTGGCTATATTTAAGAGGGCGTTAGATGTGGCACTTGTGGCTAAAGGGATCAGGGATCAGGGGGTATGGAGAGAAGGCAGGTACAGGATACTGAGTTGGATGATCAGCCATGATCACATTGAATGGCGGTGCAGGCTTGAAGGGCCGAATGGCCTACTCCTGCACCTATTTTTATATGTTTCTATGTGGTGAATCTCTGGAATTCTCTGCCACAGATGGTAGTTGAGGCCAGTTCTTTGGCTATATTTAAGAGGGAGTTAGATGTGGCCCTTGTGGCTAAGGGGATCAGGGGTTATGGAGAGAAGGCTGGTACGGGATACTGAGTTGGATGATCAGCTATGATCATATTGAATGACGGTGCAGGCTCGAAGGACCAAATGGCCTACTCCTGCACCTATTTTCTATGTTTCTATGTACACCACTAGTCACAGGCCAGCAGTCCGAGAAGCAACCTCCCACCTCATCCTCTGTTTCCTTCCATTCAGCTATTTCTCCTTGGATCCCATGCGATCTAACCTTCCAGAGCAGCCTACCATGCGGAACCTTGTCGAATGCCTTACTGAAGTCCATGTACACAACATCTGCCCTCATCAACCTTTTTGGTCACATCTTCAAAACCATCAATCAGATTTGTGAGACACGACCTCCCACGTTCAAAACCATGCTGACTATCCCTAATCAGCCCTATGCCTGCATAACCTATCCCTCAGAATACTCTCCAATAACTTACCAACTGCAGATGTTAAGTTCACAAGCCTATAGTTCCCAGCATTTTCCCTGCAGCCTTTCTTGAAAAGAGGCACAACATTTGCCACCCTCCAGTCTCCTGGCACCTCTCCTGTAATTAAGGACGACTCATCCCTCATCCACCTGCACGACAACTAACATAACATCCTAACTTCTACACTCAGTAGATTGACACAAAATGCTGGAGTAACTCAGCGGGTCAGGCAGCATCTCTGGAGAGAAGGAATAGGTGATGTCGGGTCAATAACCATCTTCAGAGTCAAGTACCTGCCTCAATAACCTGACCGATGAAGGACGATGTACCAAAACCCTTCTTGACCACCCTATCTACCGGTGACGCCACTTTCAAAGAGCTATGTACCCGCCAAAGATCCGCTCTAAGATCTTTGGTACCCGCACTCCTAGATCCCTCTGCAACACTCCCCCGGGCCTTGTCATTCACTGCAAAGATACTGCCCCATCTTTGTAAGATTGCAAAGGTTAGGAAACTAGTGCTATTCAGTCCTTTACCAGTTGATTCTGGGTGCATGGACCCTTTAAACCGAAAATTGCAAATTCTCAATGTTGTCCAACCCAGCTTTCCAATGAATGCTCAGGCATTTTATGCAAAAAAAAATGCTTTGCAGGTACAATCCCTGTTTAAATTTTGCACTAATGCAAAAATACGGCTCAAGACATTAAATCTCTTGCTCCTGCCAATCACACTTGGCACACATTCACCATTTTTGAATCCGAAGCCTGTTCAGTAACATAATTCTCTGTAATGATTGTTGCTCAGAGAAAATAGGTGACAATATTTTGGTAATGAGGCATGTGTGCCTGGCAGGGTAATGTGCGGTTATGTAGGTATGTTGACATAGTTACCCGCTAATATTGAGATCTTTTATTTCCTAATGCTTGCAAATATAAAGACTTGCAGAGTCCCAGTTTAGTCACACCCATTCTCTGATAAGCTATAGTTTCTGCATATGATAGCTGTCTCACTTTGACTGACAGAATATAGCAGAGTACTCAGAACGACATGTCATGCAAATCCCTGAATTAATGGTGATCTTCTTCTTTCATGTGGCGTGCACAGCCTAAAGTTGTAGGACAACTTGTTCTATTCGATCTTCTGTTTGTGCACGTCGAGTTGATTGCATTAGACGAAACATGATGGTTGCAATCTTCCACCCCAATTAATGGTGATGACTGGATATGAGTTTCTGTGAATTGAAACTTTGAATGCTTGCACCACTGGACTTAGAACCACCTTTGTCCTCTCAGTTATCAGGCTTCTGAACAGTCCATCGATAAGCTAGCATACTGCCCAATTCACTTCTGCCCCATTGCAGACATGACTCTGTCTATGGAACTAGTGCACTAGAATACTGAGAATACTCTGCACTGTACAATATTCTGCATTCTATAATATTCTGTATCTTTCCCATTGCTCTACCCACTGTACTTGAGTTTGACTTAATTGCATTTATGTGTAGTATTATTTAATATGATTGAATAACATGCAAAACATAGCTTTTCACTATACCTTGGTAAATGCGGCAATGAAAAGACCTAAACCTAAAAAAGAAATGTCATAACAGCAAAAACCCCAGATTTCTCTAATACATTTCGTATGAATTTAAACCTGTATCTTTATTTTTCATTGTGTTATTGTGGTCAGATTTAATAATTTGATAGTGTATAGTTCTTTGGATAATGGCGAACCCCACCAATACCTCAGGAAATAACAAACCTCCACCAATTAAATTCAAAATAATATTCAGATGCAAGTAGAGAATGCTGTACAATAAAAAAAGTTGATGCATAACATTTTAAAACAAGTAAAAAGAAAATTAAATAATTTCAATCGTTTTCAATAAGTGTTGCAAGACTCCCTTGAGATATTTTTGCAGTTTAAATTCATATTTCACATGAATGGGCATGGATCGACACAGAAGTCCGCAGGATACCTTTGAGTTTTATACTTATCCAATTTCCTGAACAAAGCGTTCTCCTATAAGGTCCAAGATATTTCATTTCAATTTTCCACTTTCAAAATTCATCTCAATAAAGAGAGAAATCATTGTTTCCTGATATCAGGTCTGGGACATCAGCCAGTTTGTGAGAAGTTCATTGTAGCAACTTAACTAGGATTCTTTTTCAAAGCACAGAAATAATCCACTCCCAGATTAATTTGTGTTATGTTTTCTGTTAACATCAATATTTTAATTTATGGAAATACCACCTCTTTAAACTATTTCATATTTTCTGTGCACAATTTTAAGGGCAAATTAAGTATTACAATGTAGAGCACAAGCACATTATTTCCTGAGTAAACTGATATCTCTCATGAACCAAATGTCAACCTTCATTCCCTCCATGTGCCTATCCAAAAGCCTCTTAAACGGCACTATCGGATCTGCCTCCACCACCACCCCAGGCAGCATGTTCCAGGCACCCACCACACTCTGCGTAAAAAAACATGCCCTGCACATTTCCTCTTTACTTTGACCCTCTCACCTTAAAGCTATGCCCTCCAGTCCTGGACATTTCCATCCTGGGAAATAGGTTCTGATTTCTCCCCTATCAATGTCTCTCATAATTTTATGTACTTCTGTCAGGTCTCTCCTCAACCTCCGATGTCCCAGAGAAAACAATCCAAGTCTGAACAATCTCTCCTTACAGCAAATGCCCGCTAATCCAGGTAGTGTTCTGGTAAGCAGAAACAGAGAGCTGCAAATGCTGGTTTGTACCACAGATAGACACAAAGTGCTGGAGTAATTCAACGGGTCAGGCAGCGTCTCTGGAGAAAAAGGATTGGCAATGTTTTGGGTCGAGACCTTTCTTCAGACCTCTTCTGCCCTCTATCCTAAGCCGCCCAATTCTTCTTGCAATGGGGGATCAGAACTGCTCACAATGCTCCAAACGCAGTCCAACCAAAGTGCTACAAAGTGCATATTGGCTACCTGACTCTGTACTCAATGCTCTAACCATTGAAGGCAAGCATACCATATGCCTTCTTTACCACTCTATCTGTTTGTGCAGCTACTTTCAGGGATCTATGGATGGTGAGAGTCATAGAGTCATACAGCATAGAAACAGGCCCTTTGGCCCAATTTGGCAACACCGACCAACATGTCCCATCTATACTAGTCACACCTGCCTGCATTTGGCCTATATCCCTCTAAACCTTTGCTATCTATGTAGCTGTTTCTGCCTCAACTACCTCCTCTGGCAGCTCATTCCGTCCTCTATGTGAAAAATGTATCCCTCAGGTTCGTATTAAATCTCTCTCCTCTTACCTTAAAACGTTCTGCTCTGGTTCTTGATTCCCTTACTCTGGGTAAAATACTCTGTGCATCTACCCTGTCTATTCCCCTCATGATCTTATACACCTCTATAAGATCACCCCTCATCCTTGACTGCACCAAGGAATACAATCCTAGCCTGCTCAATCTCTCCCTTTAGCTCTGGCCTTTGAATCCTGGCAACGACAGAGGCTGGACTGGATTGTTTTCTCTGATACATCGGATGTTGAGTTGCTTATCTAGTATTTTAATTTAGCAAATAATTAAATTGCTTAAATTAATTATTGATACACAGAATTGATACGCAATCTTCCACCTGTATAATGATTTGACCTCAAACAACCTATCGCAACCAAGGTTCAATAGTAACATGTACGCGACACTGGTTCTCAACACCTGCATAACACTAGTTGTTCCCTATAGGATATGCCTGGAATGGTAACAAAGAAACTGAACTGGGACTAAAGAAATCCAATGCAACTCAGCCAGATGGCAATACTGAGCTCATTAGACCCAGGAAGCTCTATAATCCTGTGAAAGACTCCAAGAGTTATCGGGCTCTTCATTGTGAATTAGTGTTAAACCACAAGAGGTGAGTCCAACTTCATGGTTGATTTTGTATACTGGAGCTGTGATGATTATTTTTGTTCTGTGAATGTTTCTCAGTTAAACATTGCATAGACAAACCCGTTGCCTTTAGTTCTTGCCATTGTTTACACAAATGCCAGAGACTTCAGGAATCAGTGGATGATATTAAATTAGATAATACTGATAACATTTAAACATAAAATTATCCAATTTTAGCTAACTAACCTATAATGAACACCTCCCCCCACCATTCTGACCCCCTCTTTTTTCCTCTCTTCCCTGTGCCCAACGAGGATGCACACTCATTTCTCACTCCCCCTCTACCCTATCCCCCGTACCCTCCATCTATATTCTTTCCTCTGGTTTCAGATTTCATATTTCTATCCTTATATCCTGATCTCACACTTTTTGTTGTTTCATCTCTGGCCTTTGTCCAACCATCTGCCTATGAAGAACCCCTCTCGCCTGTATCCACCTATCATTTGTCAAGCTTTGTCCTGCCCCCATCTCTATTTGAAGGGAGAGACATCAGAGGCAACCTTGTCTGAAGAAGGGTCTCGACCCGAAACGTCGTCTATCTCCTTCGCTCCTTAGATGCTGCTGCACCCGCTGAGTTTCTCCAGCTTTTTGTGTAACCCTCAGAGGCAACCTTTCCACTCAAAGGTTAGACTGTACCTGGCACCAGCTGCCAGAGGAGGCTATAGAAATTGAGACAATTACACCCTTCAAAAGACATTTGGACAGATACATGGATGGGAAGAGTTTAAAGGAATATGGGTCAAATGGGTTAAAGGAATATGGGTCAAATACAAACAGGACAGTCTGCACCTGAGCTTGAGGAAACCAATGTCCTTAGGGGAGTGTTTGCTAGTGCTGTCAGGGAGGATTTAAACTAATGTGGCAGGGGGATGGGAGCATGAGCAGAGAGACCGAGGGATGTAAAATGAGGGTAGAAGCAATAGGTAGCAAGGTGAAAAGTAAAAGTGGCAGACAGAAAAATCCAGGGCAAAAATCAAAAAGGGCCACTTATCAACATAATTGTATAAGGGGTAAGAGTGTTGTAAAAACATGCCTGAAGGCTTTGTCTCAATGCAAGGAGCATTCGTAATAAGGTGGATGAGTTGAATGTGCAGATAGTTATTAATGAATATGATATAGTTGGGATCACAGAGATATGGCTCCAGGGTGACCAAGGCTGGGAGCTGAACACCCAGGGATATTCAATATTCAGGAGGGATAGACAGAAAGGAAAAGGAGGTGGAGTAGCGTTGCTGGTTAGAGAGGAGATTAACGCAATAGAAAGGAAAGACATTAGCTTGGAGGATGTGGAAACGATATGGGTAGAGGTGCGAAACACTAATGGGCAGACCACCTTGTGTACAGGCCACCTAACGGTAGTAGTGGAGTTGGGGGATGGCATCAAACATGAAATTAGAAATGCGTGCAACAAAGGTAAAACAGTTATAATGGATGACTTCAATCTACATATAGATTGGGTGAATCAAATTGGCAGGGGTGCTGAGGAAGAGGATTTCTTGGAATGTGTGCGGGATAGTTTTCTAAACCAACATGTAGAGGAACCAACGAGAGAGCAGGCTATGCTAGACTGGGTACTGAGTAATGAGGAAGGGTTAGTTAGCAGTCTTGTTGTGCGTGGCCCCCTTGGGCAAGAGTGACCATAATATGGTTGAGTTCTTCATTAGGATGGAGAGTGACATTGTTAATTCAGAAACAAGGGTTCTGAACTTAAAGAAAGGTAACTTTGAGGGTATGATACGTGAATTGGCCAAGATAGACTGGCAAGTGATTCTTAAAGGGTTGACGGTGGATATGTGATGGAAGGCATTTAAAGACTGCATGGATGATTGTTCATCCCAGTTTGGCAAAAGAATAAATCAGGGAAGGTAGTGTATCCATGGATAACAAGGGAAATCAGGGATAGTATCAAAACTAAAGATGAAGCATACAAATTAGCCAGAAAAAGCACCTTACCAGAGGACTGGTAGAAATTCAGAGTCCAGCAGAGGAGGACAAAGTGCTTAATTAGGAAAGGGAAAATAGATTATGAAAGAAAACTGGCAGGGAACATAAAAATGGACTGCAAAGATTTTTATAGATATGTGAAGAGAAACGGTTAGTTAAAACAAATGTAGGTCCCTTGCAGCCAGAAACTGGTGAATTGATCATGGGGAACAAGGACATGGCAGACCAACTGAATAACTACTTTGGTTCTGTCTTCACTAAGGAAGACATAAATAATCTGCCGGAAATAGCAGGGAACCAGGGGTCAAATGAGATGGAGGAACTGAGTGGAATCCAGGTTAGCCGGGAAGTGGTGTTAGGTAAATTGAATGGATTAAAGGCCGATAAATCCCCAGGGCTAGATAGGCTGCATCCCAGAGTACTTAAAGAAGTAGCCCCAGAAATAGTGGATGCATTAGTGATAATTTTTCAAAACTCTTTAGATTCTGGAGTCGTTCCTGAGGATTGGAGGGCAGCTAATGTAACCCCACTTTTTAAAAAGGGACGGAGAGAGAAAACGGGGAATTACAGACCAGTTAGTCTAACATCGGTAGTGGGGAAAATGCTAGAGTCAGTTATTAAAGATGGGATAGCAGCACATTTGGAAAGTGGTGAAATCATTGGACAAAGTCAGCATGGATTTATGAAAGGTAAATCAAGTCTGACGAATCTTATAGAATTTTTCGAGGATGTAACTAGTAGAGTGGATAAGGGAGAACCTGTGGATGTGTTGTATCTGGACTTTCAGAAGGCTTTTGACAAGGTCCCACATAAGAGATTAGCATTCAAACTTAAAGCACACGGTATTAGGGGTTCAGTGTTGATGTGGATAGAGAACTGGCTGGCAGTGACTAGTGGGGTACAGCAAGGCTCAGTGCTGGGACCCCAGCTATTTACAATATATATTAATGATCTGGATGAGGGAATTGAATGCAACATCTCCAAGTTTGCGGATGACACAAAGCTGGGGGGGCAGTATTAGCTGTGAGGAGGATGCTAGGGGGCTGCAAGGTGACTTGGATAGGTTGGGGGAGTGGGCAAATGCATGGCAGATGCAGTATAATGTGGATAAATGTGAGGTTATCCACTTTGCCGGCAAAAACAGGAGCGTAGACTATTATCTGAACGGTGGCCGATTAGGAAAGGGGGAGATGCAACGAGACCTGGGTGTCATGGTACACCAGTCACTGAAAGTAGGCATGCAGGTATAGCACAATAGTGAAGAAAGCGCATGGTATGTTGGCATTCATAGCAAAAGGATTTGAGTACAAGAGCAGGGAGGTTCTACTGCAGTTGTACAGGGTCTTGGTGAGGCCACACCTGGAGTATTGCGTACAGTTTTGGTCTCCTAATCTGAGGAAAGACATTCTTGCCTTAGGGGGAGTACAGAGAAGGTTCACCAGACTGATTCCTGGGATGGCAGGACTTCCATATGAAGAAAGACTGGATAGACTCGGCTTGTACTCACTGGAAATTAGGAGATTGAGGAGGGATCTTATAGAGACTTACAAAATTCTTAAGGGGTTGGACAGGCTAGATGCAGGAAGATTGTTCCCGATGTTGGGGAACTCCAGAACAAGGGGTCACAGTTTAAGGATAAGGGGGAAGTCTTTTAGGACCGAGATGAGAAGATGATTTTTCACACAGAGAGTGGTGAGTCTGTGGAATTCTCTGCCACAGAAGGTAGTTGAGGCCAGTTCATTGGTTATATTTAAGAGGGAGTTAGCCCTTGTGGCTAAAGGGATCAGGGGGTATGGAGAGAAGGCAGGTACAGGTTACTGATTTGGATGATCAGCCATGATCATATTGAATGGCGTTGCAGGCTCGAAGGGCCGAATGGCCTACTCCTGCACCTATTTTCTATGATTCTATGCAGACAAATGGGACTATCCCAGAATGGGTATGTTGGGTAGAAAGACCTGGTTCCATACTGGGTAATTCAATCATTCTATAACTCTACAACAAATGGAATTAAATGGAAAAAAAGTTTCTACTTAAAATGTAGTTTTTTCTTCTCATTCATTTCGATGGAGATGTATGCACAGGCTCAGTGCGCAGAATTTCCCAGTTTGAAAGTGTGGAAATGTTTGGATATTTTTACTGTCTGGTTGGATTCAATGGGAAGTCCTCACAAGGAACGCAAGGGAAGCCCGTATTCTAAAGTTATGCCAGTGCTGTGACTTTGGGACTTTGATGAAGAAATGCATCTACGACTTAGTGTGAACATTGATGCCTGCGTAGAAAATATTCCCTATTTATCAAATTCTAGGAAAATGTTGCTTATAACTCATCACAGTTGTGTATAACTCATCGCCGTAAAAAATAATTAATACTGGAATTTGCTTTGGAGGTATTATGACATATGTGGAAGGGAGTGATTGATTAGCAGGGTAACGGTACCCATCTCAAGTATCATCTAATACAGCAGGATGTGGCTTTGTTTTCCATGGGGTGAATCATGCTTGAAAAATAAACTGTCAGTTATATTTTATTTCTCAGCAATTATAGTACATGCCCCTTTTAAAAAACTAACGAGAACTTTGTAGCATCAGTGTGTAACTTAAAGTTGACTTAACAAACATTGAATTTAAACTTTAAGGGTCAATTAAAGTATTTTAGAAACTGCTATATAAAGTAGTACAACTTTTTAAATTCTCTCTCCCAGAGGCTTTGCACTACCGAACAAACCCGAACTCCAACGAGTGATGGAACAGAGAAAATATGATTTATTAAGGGAACAGGAAAAAGCTCAGAGACCCAAAACCGATTTTGAGCAAGAACTTAACAAAAGACATCAGAAGCTGGAGCAGGTACATTTTGACTCTGCATAATTTCACCAAATTGAAAATCAATAATGCAGTTTCAATTATTCAAAGTTTCTACGACGGTTCATACAACAAAAGTTACTGATAAGACACAGGTGTGGATATATATGTGTATCCATTTATACATTTTTAACTGGGGTAAACCATGCTTCACTTTCAATCCCACAGTTCTTCCCAATTGTAAATAAGAAATGAATGAAGTACCAACGACAATTTACATTTGTGTATACTCTGCTTTTTTTGTTTTTTAAACAATGTGCACAAAATAAGTTCACCGAATAATTTTCCACGTTTCCTTGATTATATCAATGCTATTGAGTGAAAGTGTTCAAATTGATGCAAAGATTGCAGAATTTTCAGTAAGCTGTGCCCAACATTTCTTAACGCTCATGTTTCCTGTGACCATCTAATGCTGGTGCTTTATTGAATTTTCCTGCATTGAATTTCATTACCTCAGGACTGCCAATGGCCCCATATTAGAATATGGTAAATAATCTGCCCTGCACAATCAGTACAATCTGTCATCAGCTTGGGGTCTGCTTTAACAAATATCCTTCGATTTGTTTTGTCCACAAGATGGAAAATAAGACCAAAAAAAAAATCACTCAATATACTAGTAATGAATGGCTTCAAAAGCTCATAAACTGATAAGAAAGAACAATGGCTAAAAGTGGAGAGGGAGTGAATTAGAGTCATTGAGTCATACAGCTTGGAAATGGGATACTTTGCCAACTTGCCCATGCTGACCAACACGTCCCATCTACACTAGTCCTCTACACTATCTGTACACTGTGGATGGCTTGATTGTAATCATGTATGATCTTTCCGCTGACTAGATAGCATGCAGCAAAACAACACTATTTCTCCCCATCAGTAAAAGGTCCAACTCCACTTTGAGTTACTTGTACCTGGCTGCCCTTCAGTATCTGTTGCTCATTAGACAATATTCACAGACAAAATGTGGAATTCAAATATGTTGGAAACGCTACATCTTGAAGAAATGAGATTCCTCCTACAAGGCAAAGTAGACCAATTCTTAAAGACTTGGTCTCCTTTTATCAACTTTTTACAAGCATATGGTGCAACATAACACAACCATAGAAATTAAATGGTTCAGAACCGGGTGACGGATGGGAAAAAATCCGAAATAGGTATATATCTCTCCTAATTTCTCTTTTTTCTACTTTCTCTTTCTTTCTCAATCTTTTTAGCTTTTCATCACTGCTCTTTATTTCTTTCGCAACTGTTTCTACTCGCTTGTCTATCTATTTCGACACCCTTTATTTATTTTTTCCTTCACTGTTCTTTTATTATTAAATTTAAAATACTAAGTTGTACAAGAATGGTAATGTGTATGTATGTATTAGGTATTCAAGTACCACACTATTGTACTTACTTCTAACAAAAATAAATTAAAAAAAGACAATATTCACCCTTACATAGAGGGTGTAAGGGTTGCAGTTATGCATATTATTTTTTCAAACTGTTTAAAATTCACATTGTTTATGAAAATCGCTTTACTTTTCATCGACAGTATAAGGAGGAACAGCAAAAGTTGGAAGAACAAGAGAACGTGCCAGAGTTTGTCAAAATCAAAGAAACATTGAGGACAACAAAGAAAGGAAGTGCAGAGAATGGCCAGATGATCTAGTCAAATATGTAATGATGGTCAACATGTGGTGTGCCTCAGTGCTATATATCGAAGTCCATGGATTCATGGGAGAGAAGGAGCTTATCGCTTCCAACGCTGAACGGTCTGATCTCTGTCAACATTTGGCCCATTTTTCACTTCAAACACAACTGTGCCCAAAATTGAACATCAATTATTTTTATCATCTGGCAATTGTTATATCGATTTGGTTGTTCTCAATTTTTTACATCAATGTTTCTCCACAGCAGTAGACTATTTAAAGGTATACAAAAATGCTGGAGAAACTCAGCGGGTGAGGCAGCATCTATGGAGCGAAGGGAATAGGCAACGTTTCGGGTCAAAACCCTTCTTCAGACTTTTAAACCCCGAAACGTTGCCTATTTCCTTTGTTCCATAGATGCTGCCTCATCCACTGAGTTTATCCAGAATTTTTGTCTACCTTCGATTTACCAGCATCTGCAATTCCTTCTAAAATGGCAGACTATTTTAAATTTTGTTTCACAATTGTTGTCAATTTTGTTGCCAGACATAAACCATTTTGTCGTGGGATATAATCTACTACAGGTCAGGATACCTGTTACTAAACAACTGTACATCGCTTTCCTGATATCCCAATGATTTTATAACTGTTTGCAGAGATACTGTAGTTAACTGAATGTGACCAGATCCTGAATGGGTTTATTGGGTTTATAAGAAGTAAAGCTGTTTAATTAGCTGTTTGTACAATGCTTTTAACTAATTAAAATAACTTTGTTTTATTAGCTTGTTTCCGTGTATTGTATTCCAATCACATGAAAATCACATATTTGACAACCTGTGGTTAAATGTTGACAGAGCAATAGTGTACTACAAATGTAAAACTGACATGAAAAATGCCTCTGGTTTTCAGGCATCGACATAGGTATGAGTTGTTTTAATCTATCATCTACTAGTGGGACAGCGCTGGATTCAATTGGAGACTCCGCAGGACATGGAAAGGTGACGTTTTGGGTCAGGACCCTTCCTCAGACTCACTGCTAACTTTCAGATTTTGAGAATAATGGCAAGGAATGCAACTATGTCACACAAGTTCAGAATGCTAGGAGTCTAATACATTACTAGACTAAGTCGGAACCTTTGGGTCCCATGTTCACACGGGAGGGCTGGTCCCCCAACACAATATTCCACTGCTCCACCAATTCCAATATTGGTGGCCAGTGGGGCGGGGGGTGCTTTCTGCGCGCTAGTATGGGTGCTGTGAGCTGAAGGGACTGGTTTCCAGAGGGCTAGTATGGACATTGTGGGCCAAATGGATTCTTGGGGTGGCAGCTCAGTCACTCAAGCCTGATGTGCTGGCAGCTCACTCACGGCTGGTGGGCTGGCAGTTGACTCACGGCTTATTCCTTGAAATTCCATTTCAAGCAGGGTGCAAGGCCACCAAATTCAAGTGCAGTTTCATACCATTTCATGCAGGGTGCAAGGCCACCACATTAAACATGCAGTTCCATACCATTTCAAGCAGGGTGAAACCACCATAACACCACCATAAAAGCACACAAGACACCACACTCACAGTTCTGTAGACATTCAATGTGTTCAGTTGATTCACAGCTCAGACAGAGTCGTGACCTCTCCCTCCCCTATCTTGCAGAGACTGAGCCACACCCACACTTCCAGGTTTTATAATCCCTCCCCCTCCCAACAGAAGGGGCGTGGCCTTCAAGGCGTGATTGACAGGAGAGGGATTCTCAACATTTTTTAAACACTAATAACACTATTATTTTTCATTTTACTTCGGAGTCACGTGAGTGACTTCGTGAAGACCCCGCCAACACGCATGCGCGGCATATCGTCGCGCGCATTTGCTCACGGCAGCTGGGGGGGGGAGTGCGCTCCCTCAACCGGCTCCTTCAAAAAGGTAAGCAGCTGCAGGTAAGTTAACCTTAAGCTGGTTTGTCGTTTTTGTGTGGTCTGTGTTGTGTTTACAGAGCCATGGAAGGAGGAAGGAGTGGGAGTCGCGTTCAGCGAGTAAAGTCCTCGGAGCTGCCCGCTACATCGGGAGCAGCTGAGACACCACCGAGGAAGAAGTCGCGGCAGTCGGGGAGCTCTGAGCAGCTGACCAGACCCGGCACAACCCCTCTGGCCAAGAAGAGGGTGTCCGCGCAGGAGCAGGGGCTGGGAGACCCTGACTCTAGAACTCCAGTGCCCAAGACCAGGGCTGGAGGTAAGGCACGTGGGGCTCTTGGAGCAAGCGTGTCCGCGAGTGCATCCCCCCCTTTAAAGGTCCCTCGCGGGCAGAACAGGGGGGAAGCCTCGCTAAAGTCCAGCCTTGTCGGTACGGCAGGCAGGGACAAGCCACTGGGGAAACCTGCAAGGAAGCAGACCAGTGGCAATGCTGGCGTGCCGAGGATCCCTGTGGGGGCAGGATGTACCGGCACACCACCGGAACAGGCTGCCGTAGTGCGGGCCGGTGGCAGCAAAGTACGGTCCAGCGCCCCTGCTGAGGCGGGTAAAGCAGACCATGCGCCGCCACAGTCCCGTTTATATGTGGAACGCTGTGGTGGTAAGCCCGCACGGACATCAGAGAGTCCAGTTTCTGGTGCAAGTACTGACTCTAGCCCTCTTCCCTCCCATCAGACAGAGGGGCCGCTGCTGTCCAAACGACGGCGGACCAGCGGTGTGTCCGTGTGGGAGTCGCACAGCCCCGCTGGAGTGGGAGCTGGCGACTTCCCGGCAGTACATTCCGTGGGGGTGTTGACAACTGCTGGAAGCCCCGGTTCCTCTGGAGAGGCTGGGGAAGACGACCAGTGGCCCGCGTACAGCGGTGACGGTCGTATCGGCCGGTTGGAGCATATGGTGGAGGTGCTATATCAGCGGGACCTGGAGCGTCAGGAACGGGAATCCCAGAGGTCTGGGAGCTACATGCAGCCGCCACCTTCTATCTCCCCGTCGCTTGAGAGCCAGCAAGGAAGTATGGGTGAGCCTGAGGAGGGAGAAGAGGTCCAGAACCCACAGGAAATGTTGGAGGCGGTATCGAAATTTGGGTCACCTGCGGCGGCAGGAGGACCACTACATCCCAAAATAGCGGCGTCAATCGATTTCCTGACTACGCACCAGCTCCAGGATACCGTGCTCTCGGAAACAGTGGGGAAGTATAAGGCACCAGCAAACTGTAACTCCCTCAACGTACCGAAAGTGAATGCAGCAATATGGGGGAATATGTCGGCGAACACAAGGGTCAAGGAGGGCAAGCTCCAGAAAATCTTAAAGCTGCTGACAGCAGGTATCACGGCTTTTGCTCGGTCGCTGGATGCCACGAATGTGTCCGAGGAGCAGCAGGATGCGCTAGCACTTCTGTGCACCACACAGTTTGAGATAAACTGTTTCAGGAAGAGCTCCATCCGGCCAAATTTGAATCCCAAATTTGCGGGATTATGCAGCACCTCCACCGCACCACCACCACCAAGGCAGTTGTTTGGGGAAGACCTGCCTAAACGCGTAAAGGAACTGGACGAGGAAGCCAAGACTGTGGGGATGATGAGACAGTCTTATTCATCCAAAACTCCCGGTTACACCAGGCAGCAGCCACGTTCCTCGTTCAGGCCCCACACATCGGTGGACCAAGGCCCCAGAACATATTCCCAAACATATTCCTCGGCGGGGGCCCAACAGCAGAGGCCTTTTTTATTCCAAGGCCAGCCCAAGCCAGCTTGGAAGATGCGGCAACAGGGCCGCGCCACACGAGGAGCGAAGACACCACAGTCCAGACCCCGGCGCTAACCTTGGAGGTAAGGGGGCTTGGGTCCGTCCACAACGTAGCTTTAGTAACCTCACCGGTGGGGGGACGGCTTCGGGGTTTCCGGTCTGCTTGGGATACCCTAACTACGGATCCTTTTATTTTACAAAGCATTCAGGGTTATGAGATAGAGTTTATTAATGGCAGAGATCCCCCTTCGCAACATGAGCCTAGTCGCAGATTTGCACTCTCTCAGTCAGAGAAGGAGCGGGCTCATGTTGAAATACTACGATTAGAAAAGAAAGGGGTGATACAAAAAACGATGCACGAGCCATTGGAGTTTGTTTCCAACATCTTTACTAGGGTTAAGAAGGATGGAGGCTGTCGGATTATCATCGACTTAACCCAGTTGAATGCTTTCGTACAATATACCCATTTTAAGATGGAGACATTTGAGACGGCCAAGCAGTTGGTTAGTCATGGGTACTTTATGGCTTGCATTGACCTGAAGGATGCGTACTATACAGTCCCTATTGCTAAACAACATCGAAGGTTCTTGAAATTTGTCTGGGAAGGTCAATTATGGCAATATATGGCTTTGCCTAATGGGATTACAACAGCGCCGAGACTATTTACTAAAATTGTCAAACCTTTATTGGCACATCTCAGGAAACAAAACCATATTATAATGGCATATTTAGATGACATTTTCATAGCAGGGAAAACCCTAGAGCACGCCCAGTTGGCAGTCTCGGCCGCTATATCTTTGTTTCAAAGAATGGGGTTTGTAATCCATCCAGACAAATCCAAGCTCAACCCTTCGCAGGTCATGGACTATTTGGGGTTCACTATAGACACTAACCTGATGGAAATCACGGTCCCAGTTGACAAAGTGGTGGACGTTCAACAAGCATGCATCAGTTTACTTGACAACAACAGGCCAACCATTCGGCAGGTTGCTAAGGTAATTGGCAAGCTGGTTGCCACATTCCCGGCCGTAAACTATGGTCCGTTGCATTACCAAAACTTACAAAAAAGTAAAATTCTGGCGTTAAAATTGAATACCGGACATTTTGACAGACCTATGCGCTTAGGCATAGGGGAGCAAACTGAGCTGGAATGGTGGGTTCATAATATTGGAGTAAGTTCCAAACCCATCATTCTCCCGAATCCCACGGTTCTGTTGCAAACTGATGCGAGTGCACAAGGCTGGGGGGGCAACTGACACTGTAACCAGCTGTGGTGGCAGATGGGACGCTCATGAGTTCACGCTTCTCCAAGTGCAAGGCATTAATTATTTGGAAATGCTGGGGGTCTTTCATGGACTGCGGGCATATTGCAGTAATTTGCGTCATGCACATGTCCGCCTTCAAATCGATAACACCACGGTGGTAGCCTATATAAATCATATGGGTGGTATCAGGTCAGTATCTTGTAATGATTTGGCAAATACAATTTGGCTCTGGTGCATCAAAAGGGGTATTTGGATATCAGCAACGTACCTTCCGGGGATACTCAATACGGTGGCGGACACCAGGTCACGAGTTTTTAATGATAACATTGAGTGGATGCTGAATCCCCTTGTGTTTGCTGAAATTGTGACAAAATTTGGTATGCCAGATATTGACCTATTTGCGTCTAGACTGAACCATCAGATACCAACATATGTATCGTGGGAACCAGATCCTGGGGCAGTGGCTTTGGATGCTTTTTCGCTCCACTGGGGGAAATGGTGTTGCTACGCTTTTCCCCCATTCTGCCTCATCAGTCGGGTATTACAGAAGATTAAATTAGACTCTGCATCAGGCATTCTGGTAATACCCGACTGGCCGACACAACCGTGGTACCCGGTGGTCTCTCAGATGCTGAAGCGCCCGTGGGTGCGAATAGGAAACAACCCACAATTGGTTACTAATCCCGTCACTGGCGAGCCGCATCCGTGCCACGCCTATTTAAACCTGTTGGTCTGCAGGTTCTGAAAAGGCCTTTGCTGAACACGGGGATCTCACCGAGGGCCATGGATTTAATCGCTGCATCATGCAGAGCATCTACAAGGCGGCAGTACCTGACCCAGATCAGGAAATGGGAACTATTCTGTTTAAGGAAGAGTGTTACCTATGATTCTGCCACAATACCTGACGTCCTGGAATTCCTGGCGGGCCTCCACTATGATGAAGGGCTCAGCTATAGTACCATCAATAGCGCCAGGAGTGCGCTGTCCTCGTACCTTCCGGTAGGAGTGGGGACCAACAATCTGGTGTCGAAGTTTATGAGGGGTGTATTTAACACAAACCCTCCACGGCCCAGATATAACGTTGTCTGGGATGCAGGAGTGGTCCTGTCCCTGTTAAGATCATGGTCCCCCATGGCGGGGTTACCTCTTCACCAGCTCACCCTGAAGGTGGTCATGTTGATGGCGCTCACGTCTGCTCAGCGGGTACAGGCGCTTCAAAAGTTGCGCATTGACAATATGCTCTCTACCCCTGGGAAAATAACGTTTTACGTTGCAGACCTGCTGAAGCAGCATCGACCCGGATCTTTGGGGCTGCAGTTGGAATTCCAGGCGTACCCCTCTGATGCCACACTCTGCACAGTCACCCATCTCCGTTGCTACATTGAGTTGACCCGGTCGATCAGGAATTCGGAACAAGGACTGCTTATAAGCCACAAAAAACCACATCGCCGGGTGACAGTGCAGACGATCTCCAGGTGGCTCAGGGAAGTGTTGGATGCAGCGGGTATTGACACTAACTTGTTTAAATCTCATTCCACCAGGGCTGCATCCACATCAACAGCGAGGGCCATGGAGGTGCCCATGGATCACGTCCTCGCTACGGCAGGATGGGCCAGTGAGTCAACCTTTCAACGGTTCTACCATAAGCCATTGGCCGGACCTGCAACATATGCGGATGCAGTACTCAGGGCTGCTCCCTAATATCATTTGTCCCCAGTCAGGGGGTTTGTTTATGATTTGTGTTTAATAAATGTTCATTATTTTCAGATTGTCCAGTCTGGATTGCTTTAACAAACTTCCTCCATCAGGATTGCGGCAGTGTGGTAGCATGGGCGTTGTCCAGGGCGTGTAATCACAGAGCTTTGAAGTCTTCACGAAGTCACTCACGTGACTCCGAAGTAAAATAGTAAGATTAAACGAGAACTTACCAGTTCGAAGGTTGATCTTTATTTTATGAGGAGTTGCGATGAGGGATTTCGTGCCCTCCGCTCCCAACCCTCGATCATTATGTTCAGCTGGTTAGTTCGCAGTTTAATCTTAATATCCTTACTTTTCGTCGAGTCTGTGATTCCACACCGCTGCTTTGAAGGATGCCGCGCATGCGTGTTGGCGGGGTCTTCACGAAATCCCTCATCGCAACTCCTCATAAAATAAAGATCAACCTTCGAACTGGTAAGTTCTCGTTTAATCTTACTATTAATGGGAAGAATCCTCTGCACCCAATGAGCGGAGGGGGACTGAGTAAGATTGCCAAAAATCACAGCCGTAAGTAGTAGCGGTTTATCTAAAATCAATATGCAGTGCAAACAGGAATTTGTCAAGTTTAGACTTTTATAGCTGTGCTTTATTTCGAACCAACCACCACCAACAACCATTTTTGCTGTGCTTTATTTCAAACCAACCACCACCAACAACCATTTGCTGTGCTTTATTTCAAACCGACCACATTTTCATTTTCAAACCACATTAAGGGCACTGAAAGTCAGTAAAACCACACTCACAGTTTAGTAGAAATGTGTTCAGTGTTATTCACAGCTCAGACTGAGAGATGTGACCCTCTCGCTCCCCCATCTTGCAGAGACTGACTGAGGCACTCAACACTTCCGTGTTTTATAGTTCCTCCGGAAGGGGCGTGGCCTTCAGGAGAGAGAATCTGAACATTTTTTAAACATTAATAATTCTTTTATTTTTCATTGATGGGAAAAATCCTCTGTGCAGCAGAGGGGGATTATGAGTAAGATGGCCAAAAATCACAGGCGTAAGTAGCAGCGTTTTTTCGAAAATCAATATACAGAACAACAGGAAGTGGTCAAGATCAGACTTTTCGTAATATAGATTGTAACAAATGCAACCTTACTCAGTATCTCATTCCTCTGTGCACTAACCACTTGTTTACCTGAAACCTTCTATGAGTGCCTAAAGTGAAAAACATTCACTGTTTTGCTTGATGCAAAGAGTTGTAGATTATTCGTAATCTCCAATGTGGTCTCAATGGTTATTCATGTGATTATTTATTTCCTTTGTACCAGGGAACACAATCTCATCCGGGCATGGGTGTAACAATAACATATGCCTTAATTTTCACTTGCGATCCATCAATAGTTAATTGTGAAAATGGTCAGGATATGCATCAGTGCCACCATAACTCAGAGGTGCAATAGAATAGTGATTAAGTTGTTAGATAAGATACTGGAGTTATTTATCATTCCTTGAAGGACATGAGTCCTTTTATCAACAGAGCTGTGAAATTTAATTAAACAGAAATCTTGATATATATTTTAAGGTAAAGATAATATCAGTTTTGGTCACCCTGTTATAGGAAAGATGTTGTTAAGGTGGCAATGGTTCAAAAAAGATTTATGAGGCTGATGCTTGGACCCGAGGGCCTGAGCTATAGGGAGAGGTTGAGCTGGCTAGGACTTTACCCCTTGGAGCGCAGGATGCTGAGGGGTGATCATATAGAGGTGTACGAGATCATGAGAGGAATAGATAGGGTTAATGTAGAGTCTTTTACCCAGTGCAAAGGAATCGAGGACCAGATTATATAGGTTTAAGGTGAGGGCGGGAAAGATTTCAGAGGAATCTGAGCACCAACATTTTTACACAAAGGATGGTTTGTTGAGGCAAGTTAATATCACAATATTTAAGAAACATTTAGACAGGTACATGGATAGGATAGTGTGATGTATGTAATATAATTAACATATGTTATGTCTTGTGCGAGGTGACGCATGCGCTGGGGGAGACTCAAGGTGGCGTCCTAGAATAAAGAAGCTTGGTAGTTTACTCCTGTATCTGAGTGTTCTTTTCAGTCAGTTCCAAGCACCCAAATACACTACAATTGGCGACGAGGATGGGATGGAGTTTGTGAACTCACCCACAGGACTGTTTTGCAACACGCAGGATTGTTTAACAGTTTAAACAGTAGATACGGAGTTGTGTCACAGCTGTTTGGGAGCTGAACATGAGAGGCCTGCAGATCCCTCTAAGCATGGGACTGTAGTTTAAACCATCAGCTGTACAAGTCGGCAAGTTTGTCAGGCTATCTCTATGTTGTGTCTACGTGGCAAGATGTCGTCCTTCGGATTGTTACACATTTTAGACTGAGTTTTTTTTTGTCGAATTCCTCAAGCTGAATAATCTTTGTACAGCTAAGTTTTAGGTGAATTGTTACACCAAAACACACAACAAGGATAACGAGGCAACGAGGATAAAAGAACAGAAAAGACCAAAGAAGAAGGGCTGTCAAGAGGAAAAAAAGTTTAAAAGAAGAGGTTGTGTTTGGAAACAAAGTGGAACGGCACTAAGCAAAAACATTTGGCGCCAAAGATAGATCGGAACAGGAAGCAAGGAAAACAAGTGGGGCAGTAAGTAAGTATCACCGAAGTACGCAGCCGAAAGCTGGAAGCCTAACCAGCAGGACAGCGACGGTTTCAACTTACCTGGAATGCTTTCCAGGACCGTGCAGCCACGGCGAAGGGGCAGAAGAGGCCCAGCAGCCGCCACCGACTTCGGGTGAGTTCCAGGGCCATGTACCGTGTAGGCCACGGACAGGTCTGGAGACTGCCAATGACTTTGAACGTTTTCCAGGGCTGTGTAGCCCACATCCAGGCCCAGGAGCCACCACCGACGTCGAGTGAGGGCCTAGTACCGGGTAGGCCACAGACGGGTCCGGAGAAGCCACCGACACAAACGGAGTCAACCTGGCCGGGAGCAGAGTCAGCCCGGTCATGAGAGAAGGCCCGGTCGCAGGAGACGACCGCGAGCAGAGAAAGCCAGGTCGGGAGCAGAGTCAGCCCGACCGTGAGCTGAAAAGCGGGTCCGGCCACGCAAGAGAAGCAGACCGACCGAGTGGGAAAGCCGACCGCGAGAGAGAAGCGGACCAGGCTCCGCGAGAGATGCGGGACACAGCGCACGGTCGCAAGAGATGGCCGAGAGTGGGGGGAAAGTCCGGACGTGAGAGGAAATCCGGCCCAGAACAAAAAGTGTGTCCGCGCGAGAGAAGCAGGACACAGCACTCAAGCACTTCAGCCCGGTCGGGGGAGAAAGCCCGGTCACGAGAGAAAATCCCGGTCACGAGAGAAATGAGGCAGAGATACTGGTAGAGCTAGAGTGATAAGAAAGAGTGCGTGATTTACACATAAAGGAACGGAAAATGATAACACATAAAGCAAGGGGTAATGTATGTGATTTAAGGAAGATGAGTGGAATGAAAAATTATAAGTGCTTCGTTTAGATACGATTATTACAGTTATGTGGATGTAATGTAAGATGACTGTAATAATATAATTTAGCAAGTTAATCAATTATATTTAATGTAAACGAAATGGTGTTATCCGCCTCCAAGTTAAAGGGGGAGCAGTGTGATGTATGTAATATAATTAGCATATGTTATGTCTTGTGCAAGGGGACGCATGCGCTGGGGGAGACTCAAGGTGGCGTCCTGGAATAAAGAAGCTTGGTAGTTTACTCCTGTATCTGAGTGTTCTTTTGAGTCAGTTCCAAGCTCCCAAATACACTACAGATAGGTTTAGAGGGATGTGGGCCAAATGCAGGCAGGTGGGACTAGTGAAGATGGGACATATTAGTTGGTGTGGGTATGTTGGGTGGATGGACCTGTTTCGATGGAGTATGACTATGACTCGGTAACTATAGCTATGAAATGACCTGAATTATCTGTACTAGCTACAAGGAGTGGTTGGACAAACCTGTATTATTTTCTCTAGAGTGCCAAATATTGAGGGGAGACCTGATAGAAATGTATAAAACGAGTGCCAGAATATTAACCAATCAAATACCTTCATCTAAATTTTACTTATTCAGGGACAATAGACAAGGATGCGCTCTCTCCCCGATGCTATTAGCCATAGAACCACTTGCTGAGAGTATCAGGTCCCACCCAGACATATATGGATACAATATTGGACATATTATGAACAAAATTTTCCTTTATGCAGACGATGTACTATTATACATTACTAATCCCCAAACTAGTATCCCAAATTTACTATCCATTATAGACCAATTCAGCACCTTCTCTGGCTAGAGATTTAATTGTAATAAACATGAAATTATGCCAATAAACGAACAAGACGTCAACCGGCTCCAACAGTTCCCTTTTAGAATTGTTACTGACAAATTCAGATATCTCGGAGTTTCCGTTACCAGGAAATATTCCCTCCTGTTCAAAACAAATTTTCCTCCATTAATCACAAAACTTCATACTTGTATTAAATGTTGGAAAACACTGCCTATTTCCCTCCTCGGCAGATTGGATGCCTTAAAGATGATCTTTCTGCCGCAGCTTTTATATTTATTTCAGACAGTACCGATATATCTTCCCAAATCTTTCTTTAAAAAAATTGATTCCATTGTTACTATCTTCATTTGGGACTACAAAAGCCACCAAATACATAAACGACACCCTGTGCAAATTCAACGAGAATGGAGGACTAGCCTTACCCAATTTCCTTTCTTACTACTGGGTAACAAATATTAAAAATAATCTTCTAGTTGGATGCTATGAGTTTCAAAGTAAAAGAAGTACTGGCAGTTTTGAAAAATATAAAAGTGGATAAGTCTCCAGGTCCTGACAGGATATTCCCTAGGACATTGAGGGAAGTTAGTGTAGAAATAGCCGGGGCTATGACAGAAATATTTCAAATGTCATTAGAAACGGGAATAGTCCCCGAGGATTGGCGTACTGCGCATGTTGTTCCATTGTTTAAAAAGGGCTCTAAAAGTAAACCTAGCAATTATAGACCGGTTAGTTTGACTTCAGTGGTGGGCAAATTAATGGAAAAGATACTTAGAGATAATATATATAAGTATCTGGATAAAGAGGGTCTAATTAGGAACAGTCAACATGGATTTATGCCTGGAAGGTCATGTTTGACTAATCTTCTTGAATTTTTTGAAGAGGTTACTAGGGAAATTGACGAGGGTAAAGCAGTGGATGTTGTCTATATGGACTTCAGTAAGGCCTTTGACAAGGTTCCTCATGGAAGGTTGGTTAAGAAGGTTCAACTGTTGGGTATAAATGCAGGAATAGCAAGATGGATTCAACAGTGGCTGAATGGGAGAAGCCAGAGAGTAATGGTGGATGGCTGTTTGTCGGGTTGGAGGCAGGTGACTAGTGGGGTGCCTCAGGGATCTGTGTTGGGTCCTTTGTTGTTTGTCATGTACATCAATGATCTGGATGAAGGGGTGGTAAATTGGATTAGTAAGTATGCAGATGATACCAAGATAGGGGGTGTTGTGGATAATGAAGAGGATTTCCAAAGTCTACAGAGTGATTTAGGCCAGTTGGAAAAATGGGCTGAAAGATGGCAGATGGAGTTTAATGCTGATAAATGTGAGGTGCTACACCTTGGCAGGACAAATCAAAATAGGACGTACATGGTAAACGGTAGGGAATTGAAGAATACAGTTGAACAGAGGGATCTGGGAATAACCGTGCATAGTTCCTTGAAGGTGGAATCTCATATAGATAGGGTGGTAAAGAAAGCTTTTGGTATGCTAGCCTTTATAAATCAGAGCATTGAGTATAGAAGCTGGGATGTAATGTTAAAATTGTACAAGGCGTTGGTGAGACCAAATCTGGAGTATGGTGTGCAGTTTTGGTCACCCAATTATAGGAAGGATGTCAACAAAATAGAGAGGGTACAGAGGAGATTTACTAGAATGTTGCCTGGGTTTCAACAGCTAAGTTACAGAGATAGGTTAAATAAGTTAGGTCTTTATTCTCTGGAGCGCAGAAGGTTAAGGGGGGACTTGATAGAGGTCTTTAAAATGATGAGAGGGATAGACAGAGTTAATGTGGACAAGCTTTTCCCTTTGAGAATAGGGAAGATTCAAACACGAGGACATGACTTTAGAATTAAGGGACAGAGGTTTAGGGGTAACATGAGGGGGAACTTCTTTACTCAGAGAGTGGTAGCGGTGTGGAATGAGCTTCCAGTGGAAGTGGTGGCGGCAGGTTCGTTGGTATCATTTAAAAATAAATTGGATAGGCATATGGATGAGAAGGGTATGGAGGGTTATGGTATGAGTGCAGGCAGGTGGGACTAAGAGAAAAAAGTTGTTCGGCACGGACTTGAAGGGCCGAGATGGCCTGTTTCCGTGCTGTAATTGTTATATGGTTATATGGTTATTCACACCAACAGGCCAACTGGCTAAACATGGAAAGAGAAGATTGCTTGCCTTTCTCCAGAAGCTCGATTGTCCTGTCTCCAATCCGCCAGGATAAGTCAATGTACGATCATAACCCTATAATACATGGTACTATTTGTATCTGGAATCAGTTGAAGTTCAGTCTCAAATTGAGAGACATGTCTCTCCTTCTTCCTATTGCACACAGTCGCTCTTTTAAACCCTCTACTTTAGATGGTGTTTTCACCCAATGGAAGAACAAGGTAATTAACACTGTGGGAGACCTATATTGGAATGGGACTTTTTCCTCCTTCCAAGAGTTGCGGGAGAAATACGATTTGAATACAAATCATTTTTTCAGATATCTTCAGGTTAGGGACTATGTGAAAACATACATGCAAGACTACAGCACTGCAAGACCAGTTTGAATAGACATGCAGATACAGAGAAGTTGATATCCTACATTTACAATGTTCTTCAAAACATCAATACCCTATCATCTGAGGTTTACAGACGTGCATGGGAAGATGAGATGGGTCAACAAATCTCAAATTATATACGGGGCGAAAGCTTACAATATATCCATACTTACTCCTTAAATGCCAGACATTGCTTAATACAGTTCAAAGTGCTGCACAGGTTATATTACTCAAGACACAAACTGAACAAAGTTTTCCCCAGTGTTTCCCCTCTTTGTGATGTGTCAGTTCCAAGAACTTACTTTTTGTTTTTGTTTTTTGTTAAATATTTTTATTAGAAGTAAGTACATATCAAAGGAAGAATATACATATCACATACATTCTTACTATTATTAATATTAACAATTATTTTTAATTTGTACTTCTATGCATTTTTCATTTTTAATATAGGTAGGAAAAAAAAAGAAAAATAAAGTAAAGATAGAAATTCAAAAAGATGAATGAAGTATTAAGCGGTGTGTACATCATTGGAGATATATCCATGGGTTATTATGTGTAAATCTTCATCTATTCCTTCGTTCAGGCTTCAGTCAGGTTCTCGCACCGAACCACTTTGACCCTTTAAATATTCAATAAATGGAGACCATATCCCTCTGAATTGATCCAACTTGCCCAGAAGGACAAGTCTTAATCTTTCCAGATGAAGTGTCTCCGACATTCCAGTGATCCACATTTTGATAGTGGGGGAACCAAGAACTTACTTTAACCCACGGTTTTATACTCTGTACAAAAATAGGAAAATTTTGGACAGAAGTATTCAGCGTCCTCTCCAACATACTGAAAATCCCATTAGAGCCAGACTGAAAACTGAGAATACTGGGAACATCAGAGGCATGTAGTAAATTGACTGTTTTTCAGCGACGCTTTGTCGGCTATGGACTAATATCAGCAAAAAAACTCATACTTAAATTCTCAAAAAATGCTGGTTCCTCCAGTGAAGATGTGGATTACAGAAATGACGACACATTACATCTAGAGAGAATCAGGTTTATCTCGAATGATAAACAGGGGCAATCTTTAAAAATATGGTCACCTTTTATTGATTTTCTCGAGCAACACACTATTTGAACACAAATTTGAAATTACTCATAGGGCTGGGTAAGTGACGGGTATTTCTCCCCTCTTTTCTTTTTTCATTTTACTCTCTCTTCTCCTTCTTTCTCTCTCATTTTAATTTAATGTCCTTTTTGGAAAATTTTAAAAATTGAAGCTGTTCACAAAGCTGTAAAATTGTCAAGTTGTTTTGTACAAATGCTTCCAATAAAAACATTGAAACCAGAAATGTCTAAAACGATGAAAGGCATAGACAAGATAGACAGTCAGAACTTTTTTCCCACGATGGAAATGTCAAAGACGAGAGGCTTTGCTTTAAGGTAAGAGGGGCGAAGCTCAAAGGAGATCTGCGGTGTAACTTTTCCTGAACACAGATGATGGTGGGTGCCTGGAACGCATTGCCAGGGGGTGGTGGTGGAGGCAGATATGATAGTAGCATTTAAGAAGCTTTTAGATAAGCACATGAATATGCAGGGTAGAGAGATATGGGTCATGTGCAGGCCGAGGAGATTAATTTAACTTGGCATCATGTTTGGCACAGACATTGTGGGCCAAAGGGCCTGTTGCTGTGCTGAACTGTTTTATATTCTATGTTCGAAGACATAGATCTCTTCAAAGTTGCCTAGATACAGGGTGTGAAAAAGCACGGGTGCAGTTTATACATAACTGCTTTCTTTGTTAACTTCTTCGCTTCAAACAAGGCAGAAAGTTTGAGCAATGTGCAGAACAAGATACGTATCTCCAAAACTGTGGTTTGCAAGCATAAAACCGTTTAGGTTGGCAACTAATAGAACAGGGGGAACTGAAGATAAATCAAGACAACACAAGCGAGGCAGAACAAAACCAGATGCAGGTGTAAGACAGAAGTGCAAACACCAAAATGTATCATAGCAAAGATAAGCTTCCAAGACAAGGCAGCTCGTAAAAAAAAAACAACATTGAAATAGCTGAATCTGAACATTGTCATGCAGAACAGAATCAGGCCCTTTGACCCAAACTCGTTCATGCCAACCAGAATGCCCCATCAAAGCTATTCCCATTTGCCCACATTTGGCCAATATCCCTCTAAACCTTTCCTGTCCAAGTGTCCCTTAAATACTGTTATAGTACCTGCCTCAACTGCCTCCTCTGGCAGCTCGTTCCATGTACCCACCACTCCTTGAGTGAAAAAGTTGCCTCTTGGGTACCTATTAAATCTTTCCCATCGCACCTTAAACCAAGGTCCTCTGGTTCTGAGTCTGAAGGAGGGTCTCCACCCGAAAAGTCACCTATCCATGTTCTCCAAAGATGCTGCCTGACCTGCTGAGTTACTCCAGCACTTTGTGTCCTTTGGTGTAAATCTGCATCTTTGTTCCACTGGTTCCCCTGCCCTTGGTCCATTTTGATTCCAATCTCTTCTATTTATCCTCTTACAATAAGGATTTTCACTGATTTCTCATCCTTAGTAGTTGGGTTTAAAATGTACCCACTAATAAAAGGCCAACATGTCACAATAACTGAGAAAGCTTTGAGTGTTCCACATACAACTAACATCAACCTTCCATGGCAAGAATAAAAAAAACGCCAGCTCACCCTGTCTTCTTTGAATGCCTACAAAACCTCACAGGGGAAAGCCAATTATAGTACTGTGGATCTTAGATTGCCCCAATGCATGGAGTTCAAAATGGGATTGGCACTGTATTTCACTCGCATGGAGACACAGAGGACTGCAGATATTGCAATCTTGAGCAAAACACAAAGTGTTGGAGGAGCTCAGAGGGTCAGGCAGCATCCTGAAATGGACAGACGGCATTGGAGATCGGAACCGTTCAGATTGATTGCAGTCAGTTCTTCACAGTCCAATCAGTCTGTAGAAGGATCCCAAACTGAAATGTCATCTGCCTATTCCCTCCAGAGATGCTGCCTGACCCACTGAGTTCATTCCAGCATTTTGTGCTTTGCATAAGATTAAGGGCCTGTCCCACTTTCACAACCTAATTCACGACCTC
The DNA here is from genome assembly GCA_963514005.1 of Raja brachyura. The sequence continues at coordinate 23,736,833 of OY740804.1, forward strand.
TGCCGAGTTTGCCCTTGACTCATGCTCGCAGCATTGTCGTCACAAGGTCGTAGGAGGTAGTACGAGGTTGTAGGTAGGTCGTGGCAGGCCGTGATGCTATCGTAGGTACTCGTGGCATCAATTAGGTTGGGGCGTTTCTTCTAACATGATGAAAAATGTCCGCAAGTAAAAAAGGTCGTGAATTAGGTCGTGAAAGTGGGACAGGTACTTTAGCACAATCAACACAACCACTCTCCACATTCAATTCAAAATGACCTGCCTCTCGACAGAGGTTAACGCTCTCCTCCATCTCCATTGAGATTTAAACAACTTTCTCTTCACATTGAACATTGTGGAAATACGGCAATGTATGACATCAACCTTATATTAAAAACAACCTTGCAGATAGTGGAAATTTGAAACCAATCAGCAGGTCAGACAGCAACAGCGGAGGGAAAAACAGAACTAACAAAGAATTAGTGAAGAAAGATTCTGACCCAAAACCTCGCCTGTTCCTTCCCTCCACAGAAAACCTGCCTGACCTGCTGAGTTCCTCCAGCAATTTGTATTTTGCTCAAAATTCCAGCATCTCCCATTCCTTGGTTCAGGTCAAAGACTACTCATAGTCCACTGTGTCAGATATTCACTTTAATGGCTAATCTTTAAAAAAATTTTCAAGACAAATTGTTGATGGTGTGTCACGAAAACTAGGCATCTGCATTACCATAAAGCTTGGTTTAGTTTAGTTTAATTTAGTTTAATTTGTTATTGTCCTGTGTACTGAGGTACAGTGAAAAGCTTTCCTCTGTGTGCTATCCAGTAGCAAAAAGAGTGCACTTAAATACAATCAAGCTACCACAGTGCTAAGATAAAGGATAAAGGGTACAACATTTAGTTCAAAGATATAACTTGAAATTTGACAAAGTCTGATCAAAGAAAATTCAAAGATCTCCAAAGAGGTAGGCGGGAGGTCAGGATTGTTCTCTAGCTAATTATGAAGATCAGCAAAGAAAATGAGGAATTTTGAAATTGGTAGCATTTATCACAAGAAGACAGTGTGAACTTCAATGATTGCCTTCAAAGTAGGATTGTCTACTGGAACGGAAAATAAGGAGGGGCAGAAAGATGGAATTAAGAGGCACAAGAAAGCAACAGTAATATGATCTGGTGATCCACACCAAGACTCCATCAGCACCCTAATTGATTTAACTCTTCCTAAACCAGTCACTCTAAGACTATTTGTAATTGCTTTACCAAAACTGCTGAGATCAGGTAACTCATTTTAGCTGGAAAATTAGTTATTTCAACAATCGTACAACCAACAAAACTGGATGAGATTAAACAAAGGCCGTGACAAGACTAATTGTCGAAGGTGAGAGGTGATGTGATAACTTTTTCTTGGAAATTGTTTGTGGTTAATTAAGCAAATAAATTGAAAAATAAGATTCTAACGATGTTTTAATCAAATGACGAAAAAAGGTGCAGAAACTACACAATGTTCAATTTGTTATGACGTGCATATGTTTTTATGATTTTTCTTTATTTAATAACAATTTTTATAATATTCTGCACTGTATCTTTCTCTTTGATCTATATCTTTGTATATGAGTTTGGCTTCATTCTATTTATGTAAAGCATTATCTGACCTGTTTAGATAGCAAACAAAAAAAGAGCTTTTCACTTTACTCGGTACACATGATAAAAAATAAACCTAAACCTAAACCTAAGCAAAGAGATTGAAGCTGATGCAAAACATTAGTATAAATCATGACCAAGGAGACTGAACATGGGAGACCTGAAGTAACAATAAAGAACAGAAGCAGTGAACCTAAATGAAAATGAAGGAGTTGAGCTGACAAAGTCAAAGAATGAATAAAAGCATAAATGTAGCAAGGAGATTGAAAATTCATCAGGAGTAGTATGGATTGAAATTGAATTCCAAGATTGGCAGCAATTTAATATTACGATTAAAAGAACAATTCTGAGAATTCCAGGAAAATGAACAAAAAATTAAGTTGGGCATGGGTCAAAAACAAAGAAAGTAGAAAACTTTTCACTGTGTCTCAGTACACGTGGCAATAAACTAAACTAAAAACTAGATACTTGTACCTAAGTTAACAAAATGCACTAATTTGGGTAAAGTTTGGTACTAACAATTTGAAATCTTTGGTACCTCAGAATTTTATATATACACTAGACCAAGTGGGACCCGTTGGGCCCCGTCATTGTGGCGTGGATCACTGCTGATGGGCAGTTTATGTAAATGAGATCTCATTGTCACGTCATAGCTGCTAACTGCCACTGCAAGTTCAAGTGATTTTTTCTCAAACTGGATTTAGTAAAGTGTAAAATGTGAATAACTTGTAAAATATACCATCAATCTGAACAAAACTTGATACACCACACCACAGGACAATGGTGAGTAAGGTGGTCCAAAAATTGTAGTGCTATCTTGTACCGTTTTGCCATAATTTCAAGATCACATACACACACACACACACACACACACACACACACACGCACACACACGCACACACACGCACACACATCCACACACATGCACACACACGCACACACACACACAAACAGAACACATGCATAGAAACAAACAAGATGAGAGTTTTAGTAATATATAGATATCTATTACTTGGCCTAAATCTCACTTGGCCTGGCATTTAAATTTGAAAGTTTTATTATGCTTAGTCTTTTTGTTGCAATTTTTTTCATAATTTGGATCCTTATTGCTTTGTTTTTGTACTTTACTAAATGGATGCAGTTTAATTCATGGACTAATTATGCATCTAATTCAATGACCCACAGTGGGTTAATTAGTGGGAAGGATATAGATTACCTACGAAAATTAGAATAGTGATATCAGGGAACCAATTATCCTAATAGCAGAGAAGAAAAAGGATTTTGGAAGTGTGCTTTCTTGATGAGTATGTTCCTGTTCTGATGGGTAAGAAAGGCATAGTCAGATCTGGAACAAAAAAAAGACACAAAATAACTCAGTGGGTATGGGCCTGCTTCCATGCTGTATCTCAAAACTAAAGATGGCTTTTCACTGTACCTCAGTACATTTGACAATAAACTAAAACTGAACTAAACTGAACTGAACTGAACTAGGCTTCTAGTTTCATCATCATTAAGAAAGTATTCAGAGTTAGGCACAAAATGCTGCAGTAACTCAGCGGGTCAATAACTCACCAATTCCTTATCTCCAGAGATGCTGCCTGACCCGCTGTTAGCCCAGCACTTTGCGTCGGTCTTCGGTGTAAAACAGCATCTGCAGTTCCTTCCTACACAAGTATTCAGAGTTGTTCTTAAGCAAGTAAATACATTTTAAATTTGTATATTAATATTAATATTGGTCTTTTGTTTGTTTGTTTTTTTAGTAATATGTACTCAGATAAGACACTGATTTTATGTGATAGAAGGCAACAATAATCAGATTTAAGCAATGTGCTTATAAGGACAGAAGATAGACACAAAATAGTGGAGTAATGCAGCGGGACAGGCAGCATCTCTGGAGAGAAGGAATGGGTGACCTTTCGGGTCGAGACCCTTCTTCAGACATAAGTCAAATAAATGCTTATAAGGGCATTTCTACCGAATGAGCAAAACTATTTGTGAAAAAGTCTAGGGTTGAAATAATGCATGGTGCAAATATTTAATGTTAGTACCAAACTGAGGTTGCAATCTCAGACCACAGATAACTGCATCTTAGCTCCTGATCTGTGTACTACATGAACAGTGGTTATGAGGTTTTATTCTGTCACTTTCCGGTGTTGTAAATAACTATAGTACCGCTGCAGAATTCTTTATATCACTTCTTTACAATCTTGAGATTTGCAGCCATATTACAATCATGTCGGTGTACAGATGCTGTAAAACTGGAAAGGGTACAGAGAAGATTTACGAGGATTTTACTGGGACTTGACGGCCTGAGCTGCAGGGAGAGGTTGGGCAGGCTAGGACTTGATTCCCTACAGTACAGGAGGATGAGGGATGATCTTATACGGGTTTGTGAGATCAAGAGAGGAATACATAGGGTGAATGCACAGTCTTTTACCCCGACTAAGGGAATCAAGAACCAAGGGCATAGGTTTAAGGTGAGGAGGGAAAGATTTAATAAGGACCAGAGGTGCATCTTTTTTACACAAAGGGTGGTGGGTGTATGGAACAAGCTGCTGGAGGAGGTAGTTGAGCCAGGTACTCTCACAATGTTTAAAAAAACATTTGGACAGATACATGGATAGGATAGGTTTAGAGGGATATGGGCCAAACACAAGTAGTGGGACTAATACAGGAGGGGCAGGCAGGTGGGACTCGCCCCGTCGGGTGGCGCTGTACAATGGCTGCCTCGTCCCTTTCTCTCTTTGGTGCTTTTTAGTCTGCAGTCAAATGTTGTTTTAGTTTATCTTTAGTTATGTATTATGTGGGGGGTGGGGAAAACTTTTTTAAAATCTCTTTCCTTGATGGAGATGCGACTTTTCCCTTATCGTATCTCCATCTGCACTGCAGCCTAACACCGTGGATCTGGTGGCATCTTGCTGGGGATCGACCTTGGGAACCTGAACCGTGGGAGCCTGCGAACTTTAACACCGTGGAGCTTGTGGTCCCTGGTTAGGGGGCGCCTTCGGGATCTCCAAGCCACAGGAGGTTCAACTGCCCCGACGCGGGAGCTTCAATCGCCCCGACTGCAGATGGTTCGACTCCCCCGACTGCGGAGAAAAAGGAGGAAAGAAGATGAGACTTTATTGCCTTCCATCACAGTGAGGAAGGTGGAGGGGCTGCTGTGATGGATATTTATGATAAACTTTTATGTGGTTGCATGTTTTGTTGCTTTTCTGGTATGACCGTACGGCAAATCAAATTCCTCGTGTGATTTACATACTTGTTTTGTTTTCATACTAGGTTAATAAAATCAATTACAATTACCATCTAAGTTAATTTCATTTGCCACATTTGCCCCATAACCATCTAAGCCTTTCCTATCCATGTATCTGTCACAATGTTTTTTTAAATGCTGTTGTCGTACCTGCCTCAACTACTTCCTTCAGCAGCTCATTCCATGTAGCCAATAACCCAGGTGAATTATTTGCCCCTAAGGCTCCTGTTAAATCTTTCCACTCTCACCGTAAAC